>JASXTE010000014.1:8100655-8731488 GCA_030280995.1 Hemileia vastatrix | reverse complement strand
TTAAATGGCACCTGTTCAACGCACTCCTCCTACATGCACTACTACTAGGGCTTGCGCCAGAGGCAGGCCAACAGCCACACAGTCTGTTTCCCGCACTCACTCCCTGGAACCTCTCAACCTTAGGGAACAGGGACACTCAGTCCAATCTGTAGAAGACATCCCCAAGTATTTTGATGATTCTAGCAAGGAAGAAGAAGGAGAGGATAAAATGCATGAGGCACCATCTTCTCCTGCTACTCACCCTTCTGGTCAACCTTTGGAACCTGGACCATCTGATTCTCTGGAAGACTTCATGAGACTTTTCATGAAAACCCTTTCAAATGCAACTTGTTTGGAGGGATCAAAATTCAAAACTCCTTCCATTAAATCTCCTGATAAATTCTATGGAGAACATTCAGACAGAATGTGCCCCTTCTTGCAAACCTGCAAGCTCCTGTTCCATAACAACCGATCAAAGGTCATTTACGCTTCTTCATTCCTAGCCAGAAAAGCAGCAAGGTGGTTTGAACCTTATCTTCTCATGCTCTCTTTGACAGAAACCCACTTAATCATTAATAACTGGGAAAATTTTGAAGACCAACTCTTTATGTTGTTCGGTGACCCTAATGAAACTGAAAACACAGAAATTGAACTTGATTTCCTCCCCATGAGTGATAATGGTAAAGCCTCTGAATATATTTCGAACTTCAGAGCACTTCAAAATTGAGTAGGTTGGAATGATTCTGCCCTCAAGTATCAATTTAAAAAATGGACTTCCTTTGAGGATTCTGGATCAATTAAATCTTCAAGGTCAGAATATGACTACTTTAACGGATTTAATGGATTGAACCCTCAAACTTGACGGCATTTACCAAGGATGACTACAACATCTTTGATACGCCAACAAATCTCAAGGCCTAAATTTTAAACCGGGACCTTCTTCACACCCATGGACAACTCAATACTTCTTGATTAAATCCAAACCCAATAAGGGAAAGGGCAAACCTCAGCCAAAAAGCTCAACCCCAGGCAATATCAGTAAGGTACTGGATCCAAAAGGGGAACTTAAAGAAGCTGAGAGGAAGAGAAGAGGAGATAATGGGTTATGTATGTATTGTGGGGGTAAGAACAAGCTAGAAGATTGTGTAAAGTTGAAGGAAAGAGAAGGTACTAGTTCAAGGTCAAAAAACTATTAGATAGTTTACTTGTGTGCAAACCAACCTATCTTATCTCTCCCAGTGCAGAGAACCTCCATGTCTTAAGGACTGGAGTTGCCTTAAACCGCTTGAGATTCATTCTTTTCAAGGAGGATACCCCCTTCAGTTGTCTTACAGACTCTGGAGCTTCAATTACTTTTGTCAGTTTATCTTTTTCTGAGAAGTTAAAGCTGACATTCACAGATATCGATAGAACTCCAATTTATTTGGTCGAATAAGAGGAACCCAAATATTGGGTAAGTAAGAAAGTTTTATGGGTTTTCAAATTTCCAAATTTTCCCCCCTTCAAGTGGGAATTATCAGTCTTGGACGCCTAAAGAATGGATGATACCATCCTTGGCCATGACCTTTTAATCCATTGGAATCCTGAAATTGATTGGTCAAGGGGATTGATCACCCCATGCACTAAGTATATTTCTGATTCTTCAATGCAGGTCAATAGGGAGTTAAACAACCGACCTGACAATGTCTTTCTAGAGGACAAATCTCTTCCAGATGACTTGCAAGCATCAAATCTTTCTCTAAATGAGCAATCAGCTAACCTTTCTAGCTCGATCACTTCACTCGTAGAGGATTTAAATTTCCTCAAAGTAGTCGAATTATGCTCTCTCAATTCTGGTCTTTCCTCGACAGGTTCTCTCAAAGATGATGAGGACAACCAAATCAACGTTGAAGCCATTAAATCAACTCTACCAGAAATCTATCACGATTTCCTTGATGTTTTCTCAATATGCAAGGCCAATAAATTACCACTTCATCAAACCTACGACCATCAAATAGAGTTATTAGGTCCAGTACCTCCGGCAGGTCCTGTCTATTCTTTGTCGAAGGACAAATCTCAAGTTTTTTGAGACTACATTGCAGAGAATGTAGCCAAAGGTTTCATCAGAGCCACTAAATCTCCTACCGGCTCCCCTGTTATTTTTGTAAAGAGAAAAGACAGTAGCCTTAGGTTGTGTGTTGACTATAGAAAGCTCAACACAGTCACAAAAAAGAATGCGTATCTGGTTCCTCCTATGTCATTGCTTCTTACCCTTTTTAATGGTGCTAATTTCTTTTCTAAAATTGATCTTTAGGCTCTTATAATCTTATTTGCATTGCAGAAGGTTATGAACCACTAACTGCAATGCACACTAGATTTGGTAGTTTTGAATATTTAGTCATGCCTTTTGGATTATGTAATGCACCATCTACTTTTCAAACTTTTTTTAATGACATCTTTCAAGATTTTGTCAAAAAATTTGTTGTCATCTACTTAGACAATATTTTAATTTTCTCGAAGACACTAGATGAACATATTCATCATGTTTGAAAGGTTCTAAATTGCCTTTGAGATCACGGTCTCTACACCACGCACAATAAATTCAAATTCCATCTGAAATCTATTGATTTTTTGGGGTTTAAGTTGTCCACTGATGGTTTAGTCATGGACAACAAAAAGGTCCAAAAAGTCCTGGAATGGCCTGAGCCCAAAACCATTAAATCCCTCCAAGGAATTTTGTGGGTTGCCAATTTTTATAGAAGATTTATTAAAGATTACTCTAAAACTATTTCCAATCTTACTTCTCTTCTTAGAAAAGATATTCCTTTTGTTTTTACTTCTACAGCACAAAAGGAATTTAAATCATTGAAGACTGCATTTATCACAGCTACGATTCTTCAACACTTTAATCCTTCTGCTTTGACATTAGTCGAGACAGACGCTAGTGATTATGCTATTGCAGGGGTCATTTCTCAATTCAATTCTGAAACAAAATTGTTTCATCCTGTTGCTTTTGAGTCACGCAAACTCATTGCGGCAGAATTAAATTATGAAATTCATGACAAAGAGCTTTTAGCTATTATTCATTGTCTTAAAAAATGGCTATCTTCTCTTCTCATCCTATATAGTCCTTTCCAAATCCTAACGGACCATAATGCTTTAAAATACTTTATATCTTCCAAAGTGTTAACCAGGCGTCAAGCCAGGTGGGCTGAATTTCTGTCTGAATTTCCTTTTTCTATTTCCTATTGTCCAGGTAATAACTTTATTGTCCCAGATATCCTATCGCATCTGGACAACGTTTACCCACAGCGGGGGGACACATTTGCTGACAAGAACCCAGAAAATGTGAAATCAATCTTCAACGAATCAATGTTAACGACTCATCAACTTAATTTTATGACAATTCAATTGTTCCAAAATCCACTATCCAACATCCTCGAAGCTCAGTTGAAGGAAAATTATTGTTTAGGGTTAAAAGACAAAATACTCTCAAAGCAAGGGGCCAAAATATTTAGTATTGAATCAGGTCTATTAGTTTTCGAAGGTAGAGTAGTCATACCCGACAATAATGAAATAAAATTATGGATTTTCAATAGTCGATATGATTCTGTCACGCGCCACATGACACTCGAGGCAAAAGCAGCTCATTAAATCAATAATATTGAGTTCCAAATCTATACTCGAAGTGCAGAAAGCAATTCCCCATAGCAACTGCAATTCCCCTTTGTGTACTTACTATTTAACTACGCTAGCCTAAACTCTAAATCTAAATTAATCAATCTCTCAATAGGGTGCCTTAGTCTCATTTTCAATAAACGACGCACAGCGCTAGGATCAACGTAATAGTACGGTAGTAGTTTTTCATTGAAAGTTTGTTAATTAATTTAAAAGGGGTAAATTGAGCAGGGACGGATATTAGCAAAGAGGGATTAAGTGTATGTTAGTAATGGTCAATGGTATGGGAATGGTGTGATGAAAGGGAGGTCAATGCGAGGAGGAATAAAAGATATAAAAGGGTTGGGTATTTGGTTCGATATTCCTTAGAATTAAATTATAAAACATATTTACATTTAATAGTGGTAAATTCTTTAAGTTAAATCATTGTTATTGTATCTTTCTTTTATTTTCTCAAAAATCATTTCTAAATCCTAAACTTTTGATTATTGAGTTTCCAACCCTTCGTGAGATCTTAAGAATTCCTATTACCTTTGAAACTATCTTATAATTCTTCTTGAATATACCTCGAACCTGTAGCTCTTACTTCGAGTGACCTTCAAATCACTTCCTCGAATCATTCCTCTGTGCTTCAAAGAAGTTTCTAAATCCCGCATCTCACTTTCAGGAACATCCTCGACCTTGTGCGTAGGTCGTCCAGTGACAGATTCTCCATTAGCTGGTCATTTTGGGGTCGATAAAATCTACCAGTTAATAGCGAGGGATTTCTTCTGGCCAGGAACAACCAGAGAAATCAAGACCTATATAAGATCTTGTTACGAATGTAATAGGAATAAGGCTCTGTGTCACCGGAAGCATGGGTTGCTTCAACCACTTCCATTTCCCTCTAAACCTTGGGAATATTTATCAATAGATTTTATTTCTCAACTTCCTCTTTCTAATTATTTTGATGCTATATTTGAAATAGTAGACAGATTTTCAAAAATGTCTATTTTCATTAAAACCACTACTACTGCTACAGCAGAAGATTTATCAAAATTGTTTCTAGAATATGTATTTTCCAAACATGGCTTACCTAATGATATTATTTCAGATAGAGGCTCATTGTTTGTATCCACATTCTGGACTCAATTGTGTCAACAACTAAATATCACAAGGAATCTCTCCATGGCCTATCATCCTGAAACTGACGGGCAAACGGAAAGGGTCAACCAAATCCTCAAACAATACCTTTGAATGTATGTCAGTTACCAACAAGATGATTGGACCACATAGTTACCATTGGCCAGATTTGCTTATAATAACTCAACTCATTCTTTGACATGAAAATCTCCCTTTGAAACTGTTTATGGAAGACATCCTTGATTCAACTCAATTCATGTAGGAACTAGTCATCCTGCGAAACATTATCTTTGAGCCATATCACAACTCCAAGAAGAACTTATATAAAATTTGGAATTAGCGATTTGAAGGTACAAGGAACAAGCCGACAAACATTGACAATCTGCTCCTTCCTTCAAAACAGGTGACAAAGTATGGCTCGACTCACAAAACATTCAAACAACTCGACCATCAAAGAAACTGGCCAAAAGGCGCTTCAGACCATTTGAAATTGACTCAAAATTCTCTAAAACTGCATTTCAACTCAAGCTACCTCCTAAATATCAGGCTATTCACCCTGTTTTTTAAGTATCTCTCCTGGAACTAGCTCAATAAACATACCCTGGCAGGAACCAACCTCCTCCGGAACAGGTTGAAGTAGAAGACCATCTAGAGTGGGAAGTAAGCCATATCCTTGATTCAAGAATGCGCAAGGAGAAACTTCAATACCTTGTGGAATGGGAAGGCTTCCTCGATGACTCAGACAAAACATCCTGGGAACCAGCCATCAATGTTTCTAACGCCCCTGAACTCCTAAAATCTTTTCATCTTAAATATCCTTTAAACAAAAACCTTAGAACTCTCCTTTATTTATATCTTCTCTTCTCTTTTTTCTTTTCTTTTCTTTTTCTTTTATTTTCTTTAAACTGTAAAACTTCCTCTCTTCTAAAAATCCTTACTCTGTTTTCTCTTTTCCTCTTTCTTCTTTTCAAAATCTTTTTCAACCTTCTTTAAAAATAAATAAATAAACTGAATAAATAAAATAAAATAAAATAAAATAAAATAAAGTAAAATTGAATTAAATTGAAAAGTTAAAATTAAAAAAAATTAATAAAAAAATAAAATAAAAAAATAAAGATTTAAAATTCATTAAAATAAAATCTTAAAAAATCAATAATTCCTTTAATTTTATTTCTTTTATTCTTTCCCTTATTTCTTTTTCTTCAAACTATCAAAATTTCTCACAAACTCAATACAACAATCCTTCTCAAACTTAACTTCAACCTTTAAATCTCTCTTTTAAAATTCTTCAAACAAATTACTTCCTCCTTTCAAATTATTTTTTCAAAACTATTTTTTTTCTTTCTTTTCAAATAACCGAAATTCCTCAAAACTTCAATAAAAAAACTTTCAAAAATAACAAATTTTTCTCTCATTAAATTTTCATTTCAAACAAAATTGTTTCAATCAACTATGTTTTTGTCAGCCTGTATATCTCCAGGACTGAGTAAAAAGTACTTATAAGTTATGTTAAACACATGAACTATACATGGGAATAATAAATAAGAGTACACAAATAGTATACATAAGTAAAATTATGATAATACACAAAAAATGCCATTATAACACCTTATATACACGCATATATCCACCTTTTATAGGTCTTATGTACTTAATATTAAGTTGGGATATGTTAGGGTAATCTTAAGAACCTTAAGTATAAGGCTGCATAATTTTTAAGTACACTTAAAGCTGTTATATTCATTGTTTTATGCAAAAAACAAGAAATGCGCTTTATTTCACTTAAAAGTTGACTATATGCGCTATAAAATTGAGAATATCAAAATTGCGCTTTGACAGATCAATTGGGCTCATTTAGAACTATTGATTTGGCTATTTAAATGCATAAAAATAACACTTTTCAAATTTGGTGTTTTTTATGCCAGAAATGGCTTCTGTGTACTGGCCACATACTGCCTGCTTTTTTCCCGTGTGAATAGCTTCATTTTTAGCAAAGTTAGCTTTTTCACACTATAATTACCCCACATTCTACGCCCACTGTGGGGAAACACACTAAAATAGGCGACAGGCGCTTATTTAGTGTCCTAGCTTAATTAATAGTGCATTGACCTTGTTTATATGCACTAATTTCATTAATAACCTCACTCTTGGCACTTTATTTCATCACCACGCTTAAATTCGCCTAATTTTAGTCAAGGATTTACCTGTGCAAGCGCCTGCCAAGAACTGCATGTAGTTACCCCACATCTCACGCTCTTTTTTAAGTTTTTGGGTGGTTTCTCAGTCAATTTTGGTTATTTTTGAATGGGAATTTCACATAGTATAATGTCAGGATTAGCCCCATTATTTCTACAGTCAATCCCCCTGATTATTAAGCTATTATTAAACTTAAAAAGTCTCCTTTAGTCCTTAATATTATTGTTTTATACGCATATACTCTCTTTTTGTCTTTTTCTTTAATTTTGATGGATTTCCCTTATTATTTCAGGATTTTGGCGGTTATTACTCTTCTAATTATGTCATGGATCACTGGGAATGTTGATGGGAATGTCTATTAGTTGTTTAGAGGCGTGATTAACTGTGTATTGGGTGGTACATCAAGGGAATCATTGGGGAACTCAGTGTGTATAAAAGGAGGAGGGTTTTGGGTTGTATTTCTTCATTCTTTATCATTACAATTTAAACCAATATAACCAAACCAATTACAATACATATCAATTAGTACTTTGATAAGACTTTTGAATAGTATCTGAATTATAAAATCTATTTTTCTACCAACTACAAAGATTGTAAGCCATATATAAAACTAGTGAGAATTATATTATTGAGACCTTTGAATTTTGATTATATTTTACTGCTTATTGGATTTATACTACAGTATTCATATAGGACCATTTAAACCTTCTAGACAACTGACTATTCAAGCTAGTTCACGTCTTTGTACTTGACCTTAGCCTGACAATTGGGGGCCTTTCCTCAAGAATTCTGTTATAATCCTGGTAAGTGAAATTTTCAAGAAAAGGTGCACGTAAATAATATCCCTATAAAAATATTTGGATAATTACAACAGGTTGGGGTCACTTATATAGTGATTTTAGAAAAAGAAGCCCTGTTATATTATAAAATTGTGATATTGAATCAACAATTTTACCACTAATTTAACTTATAATTGTTATTAGTGGGTCTGTTAAATAGACCAATTAAATTTGAGATCTTTGCAGATAAAATTTTTACCACTAATTTAACATATAATTGTTCTTAGTGGGAGTCTGTCAATAGACCAATTAAATTTGTGATCTTTGCAGATAATAAACCAATTAAACTGATTAATTGTTTTCTTTTAACAGGACTCTTAATCTTTTCTTTTATTGGTTTGTAGAATTCTTTAAATATTTAGAAAGAATCATACTGACAGTTGTTTTCTTTGAAATATAAAAACACGGCTACATATTGTAGACCAGTTAAAGTGACCACATAAAAGCATATTTGAATTTTGGCACTTAAATATTCACTTAATACCAATAAGTAAGCAATAAGATTGTCTTCAGTGGTATTGTTAAATACTGATAAAACTCCTTCTTGAAGTTTTATATCTAAATTCTCAAAATTCTTTAAATTCCAAGTGAAATGTGTGACAACAATGACATTGTAAGTAATAAGGCAAAACCTTATAACTTAAGACCTAGAGCTGAAAGACCTGTTACAGGACATTCAAATGGAGGGCCAGGACTCTCCCATAATAAACAACACTCCGTCAATGTCTCTGGAGGAAAGGGAAAAGCTTCTAAAGCAGGTTTCAATAAAGAAATCAAAAAATACATTACAAGAACAAGTTCACTCCCTATCCACCCTAATGAACACCTTGACAGTAAGAGTCAACAATATAGTGGACCAGATCAACAATCTGGAAAAGAGAGCAGCTCAAGGTTTCATAGAAGTCAACCAAGCTCTAGTGGACATAAAGACTCAACCACCAACAGTAGCAACCAACAATTCCATAGCAACACCTCCAGCCCAAGAGGAGGACCAAAAAATTACAGTAAGCAAATGGAAATGGGATTGGTACGCCCAAAACTACAACAATCCTCAACAGCAGGGCTCCAGCAGTCACCCCTACAGGGGAAAGGCAAGGAGAGGCAGAGGAAGTGGGATAAGACCTTGGTAAGTCATCCAACTTCTTATGATCAATTATATCAACCTGACAATAAATTACTTATAGGTAATGAGATTGATAAGGAAATATTGGATATTATTGATAAGGATTTAAAGGATTATTCATTTGAACAGAATATGTTAAACTTGTCTTTACATGAGGACAATGTAAATAGTTTTATGGATCACCAGGAAAATACTATTAATATAAAAATTGAATCAAATGAATTAAATCTTGACCCTGAAAATGAGTCTTCTGAATTGGAAACGGAAAAAATAGAATATTTTTTAAAAGAGAATCCAATGGAATCAAAAATAATAAGTAAATTATTATTGAGAATTGAAAAATTGGAAGAGTTTTCAAAAGAGTCAAACATTAATACAGAAAATGTATTATTGCAGCTAACACAATCATTGAGTACCACAGCCAATAGATTAAAAATTATTGAAAATTCAAATAATGAATTAATCAATGAGAATAAAAGATTAAAATCTGAGATTAGAAATTTAGAAAGTAAATTAGAACACTCTCAGAATATTATGGCTACCATAGAGGGACGTGTAAAATTGTCTTTTTCAAATGTAAATGATACTTTGACTCAAGTACCTGTAATAAAAGATAGGTTACAAAGGGTAGAAATTGAAGTAGCTAACATTTTGAAAAATACTGAAACAATAAAGGATAATACCTCTTATGTAGAAAGAGTACCAGGTTTTATGAAACACTCTGAGGATAAACCAATGATAGAACATGAACATAGTGTCATAGGCTCTGAGAATATAAAATCAGTAAAAGATGAAATAAATGATCATCTTTCTAAAGTAAGTGAATTACTCAATATTCCTCAGGTTAGGGAAGCAAAAACTAGCCAAAAGAACTGGCCTAAGTTAGATCAGTACCCTTCTTTTGACGGGGATTCAAAATCTGATTGGCAACAATTCATACAAAGAATTGATAACTTAAAATTTTCATACAAATTACCTGATGAAGAAATTACTTCAAAGTTAATATCTTTATTTACAGATGTGGCCTTATTATGGTTTGAATCTGTATTGAGTGAGGGAATTAATTACTCCTGGAATGAATGGAAGGCACTAATTGAAAGGCAATTTGGTGGCCCAAAATTTAGAATCACTCAACAAAGACTGTATGAAAGGGCCAGATATAATCCAAATGCTGGAGATAAACCCATGGTCTTCTTAATGAATTTAATAAAAATCATGAAAGCTATGGATCCAAAAATGGATTATGAAGAGTGGAAAGAAAAAATAATATACAAGTTGCCTATATCAGTTAGAGACATTATTGTAGCTAGAACTGAAACTGTCAGAGACACCTCTGGATTCATTAATATATGCAATGAGATATTATTAAACCACAAATATGAAACCAAGTATAGTAATTACAGACAAAGTGTTGAAGTGGTAAAACCTACTACAAGTAAGTTACCAGTGGAAAAGAAAAAACCTTCAGCTCCCCTTGTCCCTAAGAGACAAGAAAATAACACTTGTTACAAATGTAATGAACCTTGGGTTAAAGGTCACACGTGTAAGAAAAGAATAAATGTTATTGAAACCTCACAAAATTCTGAACCTAGTAATCATGAAGATGAGAATGTGGAATCCAGTGAGGATTGCAAGAGTAACATATCTTACAGTGATGATGAAAATGAGATATTTGTATTAGAACAGGATATAATGTTCCTGAATGATGCTATACCTCATACAGACACATCTTTAACTTCCATAGAGGAAGCTGAAATAATTAAAGATGTATCTCATGATACTTACAAAATAACACCTATCAGAGCACCTGTTATCATATGTGGAAAAGAAATGAATGCCATTCTTGACACTGGGGCTGCAGGTAGCGTAGTTTCACTTAATGCATTAATGAAACTTGATAGTAAGTACCAGGAAAAACTAGAACCTGTTCAGACAAAGAACTGGAGGGGTTTTGGTTCAGTATTAAATCCAATTGGCAAATACAAAACTGCTGTATTCTTTAAATATAATAATGGATATGTTAGAGCAGTTTGTGAATTTGTAATAATGGATAATAATAATTGTAGTGATTGGTTTATTATTGGCAATGATTTATTGACAAAATTTGGCATTAAACTAGATCCTGCAAACAGTTGTTTCACCATAGGGGTAAATGGTAAAAGGAAATTCAAAATATGTTCTGAAAATTCAGTATATGCCATTTCTCCTAGAGAAGAACAACTGCAAGGTGGAAGAACCACCAATGAAGTGGGTGAATTGGAAAATGAAATCCAAAAGGCCTCTTTCAGTCCTCAACTCTCAAATATTGAACAAGAAGATATTTTGAGATTGATTAAATCATATCCTATGGCATTTGCTCATGGCTCAAATGAACTAGGATTGGTCAAAAACCATGAGATGAAAATCTCTTTAAGCTGTGATCTGGATAATATTCCTGGCAGCTTAAAAAAGAAACCTTACCCAGCATCTCCTGCAAAAAGGAAAGATATTGAAGACAATATAAAATTGTTGTTGGAAATGGGTATTGTTGAAAAAGTGGACACAACACCTAAGTATTGTGTCATTTCACCAGTATTAATCTCTTATGAAAAAGATAAGGCAAGATTATGTGGTGATTATAGAGCTCTGAATACATATACAGTAGATGATATTTACCCTCTACCAAGGATAGCTTCTATCCATGCTACCTTACAGGGAGCAAAATATATTTCCTGTCTGGATGGGAACAAGGGTTACCACCAGATTCCTGTGGAAAGAGATTCTCAAAATTACTTATTAATAACCACACATATGGGTATATATAAGTATGTGAGAATGCCATTTGGCCCAAAGAATGCCCCTTCAGTCTTCCAAAAATTGATGGATAGTGTTTTTCATCAGGAAATGGTTGAAGGATGGCTATTGGTCTATATTTATGACATCATAGTGTTTTCAAAAACATATGATGAACATTTAAATCACCTGAAAAGAGTCTTTCAAAAAATGGATGAAATTAATATGACTATTGCATTAAAGAAATGTAAGTTTGGATTTCAATCCTTAAAAGTACTTGGACATGTTGTATCTGGATTACAAATTTGTGTTGACCAGAATAAAGTGGCAGCAATTAAAAACATTGGGATACCTAAAAATGTAAAAGAGGTTCAAAGTTTTTTAGGTATGTGTGGATATTATAGACAATATATTAAAAATTACCAATCCATTGCAGCCCCTTTAACAACATTAATCAGGAAGAATGAAGCTTTCATTTGGAATAATGAAAGAAAGCACGCCTTTAACAAATTAAAGGAATGTTTAATGTCAGCTCCAATATTGGGACTGCCAGATTTCACCCTACCTTTTATCTTGTACACTGATGCAAGTTTCATAGGTTTGGGTGCTGCTTTACAGCAAAAACAGATAATAAATGGAAAATTATCTGAAGTAGTTATCTGTTATATATCCAGAACCTTAAGAAAGACAGAACTAAGGTATGGTGCCACACAGCTAGAATGTTTAGCCGTGGTGTGGGCTTTGGAGAAACTTCATTACTATCTGGAAGACCAGAAGTTTGAACTTATAACAGATTGCAGTGCAGTAAAATCATTACTAAACATGAAAACACCTAATAGGCACATGTTTAGATGGCAACTAGCTGTACAAGAGTACAGAGGAAGAATGACAATTACTCACAGAGCAGGAACATTGCATTCAAATGTGGATTTATTATCAAGAAGTCCTTTGCCAAATGATGCTGACAACCCAGCTTATGTACCTGAAAATGAGGTTATACATATATTTGGGATTTATATAGTGGATTTAGAAGAAGAGTTTATGCAAACTATATTGGAAAATTATTCATCTGATAAAGATTTGTCTAAACTATCTACCATTCTTAATGATCCAACAAATGCCTCCATGAGTGCATTAATCAAAACCTTGCCTCCAAAGTATAAAAATGCGTTGGAAAAAGGTAAACTATCAATTGAAGATGGATATATATATTACAGGAAAAAGTTAAGCAATGTAATAGTAATACCACCTTCTATGAAAGAGTTAATGTTGAGTACTTGTCATGATGACATCTTAGCTGGTCATTTTGACTTTAACAAAACATTAACCAGAGTTAAAAATACAGCCTGGTGGATAAACATGAAAGAGGATGTACAAAAATACATTGAAACATGTGACTCTTGTCAGAAATCTAAAAGATTAACTGGGAAGAGAGCTGGGTTGTTACAACAAATAGAGCAGCCAAAAGCTCCATGGGAAATTATAAACATGGATTTTGTAACTGGCTTGCCATTAGCAGGAAAAGAAAGTTTCAATTCTTGCTGGGTAATAGTGGATAGATTAACAAAAATGTGTAAGTTTATCCCTACCCATAAAGAGGTATCTGCAAAAGACTTGGCATTACTATGGTGGACTCAGATGATGAATACTGCTGGGTTCCCCAAAGCCATAATCTCTGACAGAGACCCTAAATTTACTTCAGAGTTCTGGACATCTTTGATGGAAGTATCAGGTTGTCAATTAAAATTGTCTACAGCACACCATCCACAAACTGATGGACTGGCTGAGAGGATGATACAAACTCTTGAAGACATGATCAGAAGATATTGTGCCTTTGGATTAGAATACAAAGACAATGAGAAATTCACACATGACTGGGTAACATTAATTCCTGGCCTTGAATTTGCTTATAACAGCACAACTCATTCTGTAACAGAGAAGAAACCATTTGAACTCTGG
Source organism: Hemileia vastatrix (assembly GCA_030280995.1). Taxonomy (NCBI): domain Eukaryota; kingdom Fungi; phylum Basidiomycota; class Pucciniomycetes; order Pucciniales; family Zaghouaniaceae; genus Hemileia; species Hemileia vastatrix. Next base: position 8,717,841 of record JASXTE010000014.1, on the reverse strand, counting down.
CTGGGATATGTACCAAATACCCCAGTAAATCTTTTAAATAAGCTACCAAGGTTGGATATACACCCTGGCACTAAATCCTTTATTCATATGCAACAAATGTGTAGGAAGCATGCAGAGGAATGCATCCAAAAAGCATTTGAATATGAAAAGAAAAGGTGGGACAAATCTCATAAAGAATTTGAATTTAAAAAAGGAGATGAGGTCCTCATATCAACACTACATTTTAACTTACAAGGTAATGTTAAATTAAAGGATCCCTTTGTAGGACCTTTTGTAGTAAATAAAATGGTTGGGAATAATGCAGTGGAAGTCATATTATATGCTCCATATGATAGGAAACATCCAGTTTTCCCTATCTCATTATTGAAACCTTACCATGCAAATGATCCTGACTTATTTCCAAAGAGAAGGGGAAGGCCTAAAAAGCAACCTGAAGAAATTGTGGAAAAAGCAGAGATTGAAAAAATACTCAAGAAAAGAATCCTTACTAAAGAAAAAGGAACTGAGTATTTACTAAGATTTAAAGGGAAATCAAATGAATTTGATAAATGGATACCTGAAAAAGAAATTTCTAATTTATCCACCCTTCTTAAAAAATTTAAACAGAAATAAATTTCTGTTCAACCAGCTGAGGGGTTAAAAAACCAGTACTCATAATATTTTATTATGTTTTATTTCTTTAAAGTTGAATCTTTAATGCTACAGATTTATTCTGAATACCTGAAAATTACAAATTAAATAAAATGTATAACTTATCATTTTTTTTATTGTTTTTTTTGGGTGGGCGAGTGTCAGCCTGTATATCTCCAGGACTGAGTAAAAAGTACTTATAAGTTATGTTAAACACATGAACTATATATGGGAATAATAAATAAGAGTACACAAATAGTATACATAAGTAAAATTATGATAATACACAAAAAATGCCATTATAACACCTTATATACACGCATATATCCACCTTTTATAGGTCTTATGTACTTAATATTAAGTTGGGATATGTTAGGGTAATCTTAAGAACCTTAAGTATAAGGCTGCATAATTTTTAAGTACACTTAAAGCTGTTATATTCATTGTTTTATGCAAAAAACAAGAAATGCGCTTTATTTCACTTAAAAGTTGACTATATGCGCTATAAAATTGAGAATATCAAAATTGCGCTTTGACAGATCAATTGGGCTCATTTAGAACTATTGATTTGGCTATTTAAATGCATAAAAATAACACTTTTCAAATTTGGTGTTTTTTATGCCAGAAATGGCTTCTGTGTACTGGCCACATACTGCCTGCTTTTTTCCCGTGTGAATAGCTTCATTTTTAGCAAAGTTAGCTTTTTCACACTATAATTACCCCACATTCTACGCCCACTGTGGGGAAACACACTAAAATAGGCGACAGGCGCTTATTTAGTGTCCTAGCTTAATTAATAGTGCATTGACCTTGTTTATATGCACTAATTTCATTAATAACCTCACTCTTGGCACTTTATTTCATCACCACGCTTAAATTCGCCTAATTTTAGTCAAGGATTTACCCGTGCAAGCGCCTGCCAAGAACTGCATGTAGTTACCCCACATCTCACGCTCTTTTTTAAGTTTTTGGGTGGTTTCTCAGTCAATTTTGGTTATTTTTGAATGGGAATTTCACGTAGTATAATGTCAGGATTAGCCCCATTATTTCTACAGTCAATCCCCCTGATTATTAAGCTATTATTAAACTTAAAAAGTCTCCTTTAGTCCTTAATATTATTGTTTTATACGCATATACTCTCTTTTTGTCTTTTTCTTTAATTTTGATGGATTTCCCTTATTATTTCAGGATTTTGGCGGTTATTACTCTTCTAATTATGTCATGGATCACTGGGAATGTTGATGGGAATGTCTATTAGTTGTTTAGAGGCGTGATTAACTGTGTATTGGGTGGTACATCAAGGGAATCATTGGGGAACTCAGTGTGTATAAAAGGAGGAGGGTTTTGGGTTGTATTTCTTCATTCTTTATCATTACAATTTAAACCAATATAACCAAACCAATTACAATACATATCAATTAGTACTTTGATAAGACTTTTGAATAGTATCTGAATTATAAAATCTATTTTTCTACCAACTACAAAGATTGTAAGCCATATATAAAACTAGTGAGAATTATATTATTGAGACCTTTGAATTTTGATTATATTTTACTGCTTATTGGATTTATACTACAGTATTCATATAGGACCATTTAAACCTTCTAGACAACTGACTATTCAAGCTAGTTCACGTCTTTGTACTTGACCTTAGCCTGACAGTTTTTTTTTCTTACTTAATTTTTTTTCCTTTTCAAAACTTGAACTAAAAAATTTCTCAGTTAAATATTTTTTCTTTTTTTCTTTCAAAATTTAAAACAAAAATTATATTCAAATATTTTTTTTCTTCTTTCTTTTTCTTTTCTTTTTAAAAATCTTATAAAATATATATTGAAATTTCAATTAAAACAACAAAATAAAATAAATACACAAATCGCTTTCTATTTTTTCTTTTTTCCTTCCTTTCTTTTTTCTCTTTCCATTTCAAATTTTCTCCCAAACCAATTTCTTCATTTTTTCCAATACCACCATTATTTTCTTCCTTCATTTTTCAAATACCTCCTCCTATCCTACCGGTACCACTTCTCCAATCCAGTAATTCTTCTGCCACATCAAAGGAGGCGGCATCAACAATCTTGTAAATCTCATCACTTAAATTATCAATGAATTGAGCTCGTCGACCCTGCCATGGTTTCTTTGACTATACCTGGTCAATGTTTTCCTCATTATCCTCCCTTGAATCAAATGCCAGTTGACTTGCCTCAATTTGCAGTGATGGCGCAGCTTCCACAATTTGAGCTTCTGCGATGACATCTGAACTCTAAAAAACATACAGTTATCAGTAACAAAATCTTGAAACAAGAAGAGGCAGACTTAATTCGAAAACCGCGTCAGGTTCTTAGAATAGCCTCGGGGTGACCTCTATTGTCACTTCCTTCTCCTCTTCATCATCTTCGATGATCATCCTCTGCTTCTTCCGAGTCTGGTTTTAGATAGGAACTTCATCCTCATCCTCTTCCACCAGTTCATCCATCTCCTCTTCCACCCCTCGTTTTCTACCTGTGGCCTGGGTTACCCAAGTTGCCACGGTATTCTCAACCTCTTACTCAACTTCTTCTACCAAACAATTGTCCCCGACTGACACGTCCCAAATTTCTTCAAACACCTCTTTGGTCTTCGGGATTACCCAGCACTTAGTCTTGGTAAATCTTTGCTCAATGTCCTCATTTTTTGAGAGAGAATCACACATCACCCGTCTCCAACGGCAAAACTCGCATTTCTTGCAAGGAACTCATTTGGCCGTGCTCTCGATGCAAAAATACTCCATTGATTTGCAGGCTGTGCATGCTTGGGAATATTTACGTGTAACAATTCCACTATCCGCTTTGGGGTGTGGAGGCGTGGGAGTTGGAGTAGGGCAGTTTGACATAATAAAAGAAAAAATAATAATTAATAAATGAAGGAGTCAGAGAAAGTAGTGTGGGAAGAATATGTCTCACGCTCAATGGAGGCCGCATTTTATACCCGGGCATCTACCACACGCCATGTGACACTCAAGGCAAAAGCTTCTCATTAAATCAATAATACTGAGGTCTAAATCCATATTCCAAGCACAGAAACAATTCTACATAGCAACTGCAACTTTCCTTTGTGTACTCACTATTCAACCGCGCTAATCTAAACTTTAAATCTAAATTAGTCAATCTCTCAATAGTGTGTTTAGTCTTTTCTTTGATAAGCGACACACAGCGCAATAGTTAATGTAATATTCCTCAAAAGGTTTATTAAGTATCTGTGGGTTATTAAAAGGAGTAGTGAGCATGGACAGGATGTTTAGTGGAGGATTAAAGGGTTAACGGATGTTAGTGAGGAGGGTCCAGGTGTAACAGGTGTATTTTTGATAGTCTGTGGTGTGCCGAATGATGGATGGATATGAGGTCAATGTGAGGAGGAGTAATGGATATAAAAGGGGTTGTATTTTGGTTTGATATTTCTTTAGAATTAAATTATAAAATGTATATATAGTTAATAGTGGTAAAGCTTCAGGTTAAATCATTATTATTATAAATTTCCTTATTTTTCTCAGTAATTATTTCTAAAACTTAAATCTTTGATTATTGAGTTTTCCAACCCTTTGTGAGATCTTAAGAATATTAATATTACCTTTTAATTATATAAGAATTGTTATTGAAAATATCTCAAAGCAGTAGCTCTTCCTTCGAGTCATCTTCAAATAACTTCCGCGAACATTTCCTCTTTGCTTTGAAGAAGTTTCTAAAACTACTCCCTCCATCTCACCTCCAGGAACACCCTCGACCTTGTGCGTAGGTCGTCCAGTGACAAATGCATACCAGGTGATGTTACACCTTTTATGATATTATTAAATAAAGGTAAAAAATATGAAAATGATTTGTTTTACAAAAATGAAGTTGATATCCAAAAGCAATATGAGGGATAAAAAGGTAAAATTAAAGGAATCAAGTATGAAATAAAAAATTAAAGAAAAATTCCTGCCATCAAGAGCAAGTAGACATGATGGGGTAAACGCCCACCAGTGGCACTAAACTTGGACTATAATTTCTTTTTTGAAAAACAAAAAAGGTGTCAGTGTATCTAGTATATAAGTATAATTTAATAGTATTTATTAATGGTCCTACTACTTATTAATAAATTATTTAGTGATTAAACCTCAGGGGAAGACTAATAAAATAGTTATACTCAAATAAAACTCACAATACTTGGATTTAAATGCATGCTAGTGGTTGAAAATAGATGAATATAATATTGTTATAGCTTATATAAAGATAATATAAATTTATAAAGGCTTTATAATATATTTCTAAATGATAATATTTGTCTTATAATGTTTATTTGAAGTGTAGTAAGTAAGTGATGTCTAATAACCGCCAAAACGCTCCCTTACTTTTACCAAAATCCACTGGAGTGCACAGACCTTCAATCCAGATAATGTCACTGCTATCCCAGGAAATTACATCACTGTGAGGGCCCATCACCTCCCTATGGCGTCTAATTCAAGAAGATTCAACACCTAGACCTCCAGTAAGGACCCTCCATCAAAATTAATGATACCACAGACCCATACCATAAATAGAATAAACAGATAAAAGCGGATACCATAAAGAAACAGGTAAAATAACTCATCCAAAGAGTATATAATGAACCCCAAAGAATATAAAGGAACCAAATTTACTTTCCAAGCATCAATATTAACCCAGTAATAATATCTCAGCCCATAAATCCGTGAAAATCTATCCAAGGAAGCAGATTAAGTTGTCCAAACTGGATATATGCACCTAAAATAGGTGTATATGCTTGTGTAGGCGTTTTGAGTCCACTTAATATGTCCATATGACCTAAAATAAGCAGGAAAATAAACTTTATAGGCTATTAAGAGTTAAAAATCCACTTTTAGACCTAAATATACATAATATAACTACATATTTCACTGAATATTAGTGTCAGTACAGTCTAGTATATAAGTATGATATAATAGTGTTATTTTATGGTCCTACTACTTATTAATAAATGATTTAGTGATTAAACCTCAGGGGAAGACTAATAGAATAGTTATACTCAAATTAAACTCACAATACTTGGATTTAAATGCGTGCTAGTGGTGGAAAATAGAAGAATAAAATATAGTTATAGCTATTATAAAGATAATATCAATTTATAAGGGCTTTATAATATATTTCTGAATGTTAATAATTGTAGTGTAATGTTTGTTTGAAGTGTAGTAATTGAATGATGATAATAAACCGTCAAAATCCCTCCTTACTTATACCCAAATCCACTGGAGTGCACAGACCTTCAATCCAGATGATGTCACTGCTATCCCCGGCAATTACAGCACTGTGAGGGCCCATCACCTCCCCATGGCGTCCACTTCAAGCAGTTTCAACACCCAGACCTCCAGTAAGGACCCTCCATCACTATTAATAATAACACAGAGTCATACCATAAATAGAAAACCCAGATAAAAGCGGATACCATAAAGAAACAGGTAAAATAAAAGATCAAAAAGAGATTTAATGAAACTAAAAGCATATAAAGGAAACAAATAAAATTTCCAAGCCCCCAATAACATCCCCAAGCATCCACATTAACCCAAAAACATATTTCCAACCCATAAATCCGTGAATAACCATCAAAGGAAGTAATTTTAGTTGTCCAAACTGGGTGTATGCGCCTGATATAGGTGTCTATGCTTCTGTAGGCGTTGTGAGTCCACTGATTTCGTCCATATGACCTAAAATAAGCAGAAAAACAAAGGTTATAGGCTATTAAGGGGCTAAAACCCACTTATATACCTAAATATACATAATATACTGCATATTTCACTGAATATGAGATTTATGTATACATATAAGCTTATGTATGTCAATAATTACTTCATATCACTTAAGATAAGTATATTATGACTCCATTAACACCTTAATAAGTATTATTAGGCCATGGATAAGCTATTTAAACTATTATAAATTATATAATAGAATAATAATTATATATATATATAATAAAATAATATATGTTATTATTTTAACCTTATTTTTAAGATATAAGCTTAATCTAGTTAAGGTTATCTTATTTTAAGCATAAGAAATACTCAGTCCTAAGGATATTTAGGCTGACACTCCCTCACCCCAAAAAAAACAATAAAAAAAATGTTAAGACATTTTAATTAATCTTAAGGAATGAAATAATAAAATAAAAAATAATTTTTATAATACATATACTGAATGAACAGTATTATTTAGATTTAAATTTTTTCAAGAGATTTTTAAGATCAGAGATTTCATTTTCTGGAATCCACTGGTCATATTCACTTGATTTATTTTTAAATCTTAGTAGATACTCAACTCCCTTTTCTTTTGTAAGGTGTCTCTTTTTAAGTATCTTTTCAATTTCTGCTTTTTCCACTATTTCTTCAGGTTGCTGTTTATGCCTTCCTGATCTTCTTGGAAAGAGAGCAGTATCATTAGAATGGTATGGTTTTATAAGAGAAATAGGAAATACTGGATGTTTTCTATCATAAGGTGCATATAGAATAACTTCAACAGCATTATTACCAACCATCTTTTTAACTACAAATGGTCCAATGAATGGATCCTTCAATTTAACATTACCATTTAAATTGAAATGTAGCGTTGAAATAAGGACTTCATCACCCTCTTTGAACATTTGTTCTTTATGGGCTTTATCCCATCTTTTCTTTTCATACTCAAAAGCCTTATTTATACATTCTTGAGCATGTTTTCTGCATAGTTCCTGCATCTGAAGAAAAGATTTAGTACCTGGATGAATATCCAATCTAGGTAACTTATTAAGAGTTTTAGCAGGGGTATTAGGTACATAACCCAACCATAACTCAAATGGCTTTTTGCCAGTGACAGAATGTACTGTACTATTATATGCAAATTCTAAACCTGGGATAAGGGTTACCCAATCATGCGTGAATTTGTCATTGTCTTTAAAATTAAGATCAAAAGCACAGTATCTTCTTATCATATCTTCTAAGGTTTGTATCATTCTTTCTGCTAGCCCATCAGTTTGTGGATGGTGTTCTGTAGAAAGTTTTAATTGACACCCTGAAACATCCATAAGTGACGTCCAGAACTCAGAAGTAAATTTAGGATCTCTGTCAGAAACTATTGCTTTGGGGAAACCTGCTGTATTTAACATTTGTGTCCACCATAAAAAAGCTAAGTCCTTTGCAGAAACCTCTTTGTGGGTAGGAATAAATTTACACATCTTTGTAAATCTATCTACAATTACCCAGCAGGAGTTATAACTCTTATGCCCTGCTATTGGCAAACCTGTTACAAAGTCCATGTTAATGATTTCCCATGGAGCTTTTGGTTGCTCAATTTGTTGTAATAAACCAGCTCTTTTTCCTGTTAATCTTTTAGATTTTTGACAAGAATCACATGTTTCAACATATTTCTGAACATCCTCAGACATGTTAATCCACCAAGCTGTGTTTTTTACTCTGGTTAATGTTTTATGGTAGTCAAAATGACCTGCTAATATATCATCATGACATATACTTAACATTAACTCCTTCATTGAAGGGGGAATTACAATTACATTACTTAATTTTTTCCTGTAATATATAAAACCATCCTCAATGGAAAATTTTCCTTTCTCTAATGCCTCTTTATACTTATCTGGTAATGTTTTTATTAAAACATTCATTGAAGCATTAGATGGATCATTTAATATTGTAGTTAATTTACTTAAGTCAGGATCTGAATTATAATTATCAAGAATTGATTGCATAAATTCATCCTCAAGATCTACAATATAAATGCCATAAATGTTAATAATCTCTGATTCAGGAACATAAGCAGGATTATCATCATTATTAGGCAGAGGTACTCTAGATAACAGATCTACATTAGAGTGCAAGGTTCCTGCTCTATGTGTAATAGTCATCCGTCCTCTGTATTCTTGTACAGCTAATTGCCATCTAAACATGTGTCTATTAGGAGTTTTCATGTTTAAGAGTGACTTAACTGCACTACAGTCAGTTATTAACTCAAATTTTTGGTCTTCAAGGTAATAATGTAGCTTTTCAAGAGCCCATACTACTGCCAAACATTCAAGTTGAGTAGCACCATATTTTAATTCACCACTTCTCAGAGTACGTGAAATATAACAGATTACTACTTCTGACATTTTACCTTCAATAAGTTGTTTTTGATGCAAAGCAGCACCCAGTCCAATAAAACTTGCATCTGTATATAATACAAAAGGTAATTGGAAATCTGGTAATCCCAAGATAGGAGCTGTCATTAAACATTCTTTCAACTTATTAAAAGCTTGTTGTCTTTCATTATTCCAAATGAAAGCTTCTGATTTCTTTATCAGTGTGGTCAGTGGTGCAGCAATTGATTGGTAGTTTTTTATATATTGTCTATAATAACCACACATTCCAAGAAAAGATTGTACATCCTTCACATTTTGGGGAATGCCAATATTCTTTATTGCAGCCACTTTATTTTGGTCTACACATATTTGTAAGCCAGATACAATATGACCAAGCACTTTTAAAGATTCAAACCCAAATTTACATTTTTTCAATGCAAGGGTCATTTTTATTTCATCCATTTTCTGAAATACTTTCCTTAAATGGATTAAGTGTTCATCAAAAGTTTTAGAGAACACTATGATGTCATCAATGTATACCATTAACCATCCCTCAATCATTTCATTATGGAATGTTATATCCATTAACTTCTGAAATACAGAAGGAGCATTCTTTGGTCCAAATGGCATTCTGACATACTTATAAATTCCCATGTGTGTTGTTATCAACAAAAAGTTCTGTGAATTCTTTTCAACAGGAATTTGATGGTACCCTTTATTTCCATCTAGGCAACTTATATATTTAGCACCTTTAAGGGTAGCATGTATAGAGGCAATCCTTGGCAAGGGATAAATATCATCTACTGTAAATGTATTTAATGCTCTATAATCACCGCACAGTCTTGCTTTATCTTGTTCATAAGAAATCAGCACTGGTGATATTACACAATATTTTGGTGTAGTTTCAACCTTCTCAAGAATGTTCATCTTTAATAACATCTTAATATTATCCTCTATGTCTTTCCTCTTCATTGGTGAAGCAGGATATGGTTTCTTTTTAAGACTAGCAGGAATATTATCCATGTCACAGGTTAAACTAATTTTCATTTCATGATCTTTTACAAGGCCAAGTTCATTTGTACCATGTGCAAAAGCCATTGGAAAAGCTTTAATTAATTCCAAAATATTATCTTTCTCAGTGTCACTTATCTGAGTGCCAAATGATGCTTTTGAAATTTCTGTTTCCAGAAGTTCCAACTCATTGGATTCTCTTCCTTTAGACGGGGAATTTGTTACTGACTCAATGTGTAAGACTGTGTTAAAAGAATTTATTTTAAATTTCCTTTTACCATTCATGCCACTTGTAAAATTATTATTAGCAGGGTCTAATTTTACACCAAATTTAGTCACAATATCATTTCCAATGATAAAACAGTTACTACAATTTGTATTATCCATTACTACAAAGTCACAAGTTACCCTTACATAACCATGTTGGTGTTTAAAGAAAACAGCAGCTTTGTATTTACCAATGGGGTGTAGTACTGATCCAAAACCTCTCCAATTTTTATTCTGAAGTGGTTCAAGCTTAAACTTATATTCACTATCAATTTTCTGTAATGTATCAGTGGAAACAACTGAACCAGCAGCTCCTGTGTCTAATACTATATTAACATTTTCACCAGAAATGATAGCTGGAACCGTGATAGGTGTCATTCTAAAGTTATCAGCTTGTATATCCTTAATGATTTCAGCATCCTCAAAATTCATTAAAGATTCATTTGAGTCCATATTTAATATTGGATTTTCAAAGATGGACAAATCATCTTCCAACATACAGACTTCATTTTCATCACTATATGAGATATTGCTGTCATAATCACTTGATTCTTTACTTTTTTCAGTTTCAGTTTCAGATTCACGTTGATTTTCAACAATATTTATGTTTTTCTCACATTTGTGACCTTTTACCCAAGGTTTGTTACACTTATAACAAGTATTTGTTTCATACTTTTTAGGTACTACAGGTGCAGTAGGTTTTTTCTGCTTCTCCTGAAGTGTTTTTGAATTCTGAGATTTTACAGGTTCAACATTTTGTTTATAAGTGGAATACCTTGATTTATACTTATGGTTTAATAATATTTCATTGCAAATATTAATAAAGTCAGAATATTCAGTAACATTTAATGTTCTAGCTACAACAATGTCTCTGACAGATATAGGTAATTTGTATATTATCTTATCTTTCCATAAGTTAAAATCCATATGAGGCTCAATGGCTTTTAATATTTTGTTTAAATTCATTAAAAATACCATAGGTTTGTCACCATTCAACAGATTATACCTAGTCTTCTCATACAGTCTCTGCTGAGTAAGCCTGAATTTAGAACCTCCAAATTGTTTTTCAATAAGTTGTTTCCATTCAGCCCAAGAGTAGTCTCTACCCTCACTTAAGACAGCGTCAAACCATAATAAAGCAACATCCTTAAATAAAGAAATTAATTTTGATGTTATCTCTTCATCTGGTAACTTATATGAGAATTTCAAGTTGTCAATTCTTTGAATAAAATGTTGCCAATCAGAGCTGGCTTCCCCATCATAAGTTGGGTACTGATCTATCTTAGGCCAGTTCTTCTGATTGGATTTTATCTCACTAATCTTAGGTAAATTCAACAACTCATTTACTTTTGATAAATGGTCTTGTATTTCTTCCTGCACGGATTTGTGACTTACATTTTCAGATTTGACACTACCACCAGATGATTTCAAATGTGGTGGTATAGGGAAGGAATGAGATTCACTTTTGCCAATGAAAGGATTATTATTATATTGATTATACTTATGATTATCCTGGTTCATTAGTAGATTGGCAGTTTCAATCTCAACTTTAGTTAATCTTTGTAGCAACTCAGAGACACTTTGATTTGTCTGTGCAAAAGATAACTTTGTTCTTGATTCAGTCTTTAATAAGTGTGTTTCATATAATTTTTCTAACTCACAAAATTTGTTTGAAAGGTCATTATATTTATTACTCAATGAATCATATTTAAAAGTTAGAGACAAATGTTCTTTCTCTAATTCTTTATTACGTGTTGCTAATTGAGAAATGTTCAATGTTAAGGATGAAATTGTATCACTAGTGAGCTTAACTGTCTGTTCCTCACAATCAGTCATTCTATTCCACAATGCTGAAACAATTCTATGGACAGTTGGATTATTGTTAAAATATTCCATGTCCTCCTTTTCAATTCTCTCACTCTCCTGTGAACTTCTCATCTCACTAGTAGGTGGTTGCAACTGAGGATTAACTGTATTATCATTGTATATAGTACTGTTATTATGGACAAAAGACAAGTCAGGTGTATCTACTCTAAAACCTAAATTTCTTAAATCCTCCTCTATTTTTTGTACAGATTTAACATCAATAGAATTACCTATATTGTAATTATCAGTATTATGTCTAATCTGAGAGGGTAAGTTACTTACCAAGGGATGGTTGCCAGTCCTGATTTTTGGCGCTTTTTTCCCTTGTAAGGGTGAGCTGAGGAAGTCAGATGAGGGGGTGGATCCCTGTTGCAACTGTGGCTTGTCCACTGTTGGTGAAACCAGTCCCATTTCCATTTGTCTACCAGGATTTTCTCCTGGGAGTGAGTGGACCCTCCTTGGGTAGGGGGTTGCTGATTTGATTGACTGGGCTGGCCTCCCTTTAATTCTGCCATTGCCTGATTCATCTGCTGAAATCCTACCTTGCAAATGTTTTGCAACTGCTCTACTTCTTTGAACATGAGAGATTTTGATTCCTCTAGCTTCAGAACCTGTTTGGCCAGGTGGGACAGTTGATCCTGAAGAGGAGGAGACATCTTTTTGATAGTTATCTTTTTTAAGAGGGCGTCCTTTTCCTCTATACTCATGCTTTCTGGCTGGGGGTACTGTTGTCCCTCCATGGTGATGTCCTGGAAAGTTTTTATTAGCTTTAGACCTGGTATTATAAGCAGGCTGTTCACTTACACTATCCTGGGGAGCACTCATATTGTTCAGAATAACAATATTTTACGTCTACAAAAGGAAAAACTCTTTGGAATTAGTAGACAAAAGATATTAGTAATTATATTACTAATAAAAAAGCAATGGAGCTTACCCTGAATTTATATCTTTATTTATTTAAATAAAATATAAGAAAAATTCGAAAAAATCTGTTAAAAATATAATAATAAGTTTAACTAGACCTATATAAGGGTGAATAATTAGCTTACCAAGCTTTAGCCAAATACCAATTTAATTGGGTGTTATATTGGTGTCCAAATACCAAGTGAAATTGGGTTTATATTGGGTACAGTTACTACTGTAAATATCTAATTTTTATGATAAAAAATTAGTAAAATTATTATAAGGGTTCTTTTCCGCAATCAATGAGCTATGATGACCCACTAATATGCCGCAGACCCAAATATTTGGTTAATTTTGAGTTGTACTAAGGTAAAAATCACGTCCCAAGGCTTATACTAAATAATAAGTAAAATATAAGGAAAGACCCCCAATTGTCAGTACAGTCTAGTATATAAGTATGATATAATAGTGTTATTTTATGGTCCTACTACTTATTAATAAATGATTTAGTGATTAAACCTCAGGGGAAGACTAATAGAATAGTTATACTCAAATTAAACTCACAATACTTGGATTTAAATGCGTGCTAGTGGTGGAAAATAGAAGAATAAAATATAGTTATAGCTATTATAAAGATAATATCAATTTATAAGGGCTTTATAATATATTTCTGAATGTTAATAATTGTAGTGTAATGTTTGTTTGAAGTGTAGTAATTGAATGATGATAATAAACCGTCAAAATCCCTCCTTACTTATACCCAAATCCACTGGAGTGCACAGACCTTCAATCCAGATGATGTCACTGCTATCCCCGGCAATTACAGCACTGTGAGGGCCCATCACCTCCCCATGGCGTCCACTTCAAGCAGTTTCAACACCCAGACCTCCAGTAAGGACCCTCCATCACTATTAATAATAACACAGAGTCATACCATAAATAGAAAACCCAGATAAAAGCGGATACCATAAAGAAACAGGTAAAATAAAAGATCAAAAAGAGATTTAATGAAACTAAAAGCATATAAAGGAAACAAATAAAATTTCCAAGCCCCCAATAACATCCCCAAGCATCCACATTAACCCAAAAACATATTTCCAACCCATAAATCCGTGAATAACCATCAAAGGAAGTAATTTTAGTTGTCCAAACTGGGTGTATGCGCCTGATATAGGTGTCTATGCTTCTGTAGGCGTTGTGAGTCCACTGATTTCGTCCATATGACCTAAAATAAGCAGAAAAACAAAGGTTATAGGCTATTAAGGGGCTAAAACCCACTTATATACCTAAATATACATAATATACTGCATATTTCACTGAATATGAGATTTATGTATACATATAAGCTTATGTATGTCAATAATTACTTCATATCACTTAAGATAAGTATATTATGACTCCATTAACACCTTAATAAGTATTATTAGGCCATGGATAAGCTATTTAAACTATTATAAATTATATAATAGAATAATAATTATATATATATATAATAAAATAATATATGTTATTATTTTAACCTTATTTTTAAGATATAAGCTTAATCTAGTTAAGGTTATCTTATTTTAAGCATAAGAAATACTCAGTCCTAAGGATATTTAGTCTGACAATTAGGTTCATGTATACATATAAACTTATGTATGTCTATAATTACTTAATATAACATAAGATAAGTACATTATGACTCCATTAAAGCCTTAAATAGTATTATTAGGCTATGGATAAGCTATTTAAACTACTATAAGTCATATAATAGTGTAATAATTATAATTATATGTATTATAACCATATATATAAGTATTTTAACCTTATTTTTAAGTAATAAGCTTAATGTAATTAAGGTTATCTTATTTTAAAAATAAGAATTAATCAGTCCTGGAGATACCTAGGCTGACAGTTTTTCAGCAGAAGAGCTATATCTAGTCTCTTCATACTGCCTTTGTTGAGCTAACCTAAACTTGTAAGCACCAAATTGTGCTCTTATTAATTTCTTCCAATCTTCCTATGAGTAGTCATTTTTATGCAAGGGAACTGATTCATACCACATTAGGGCTAAATTGGTAAATAAAAAATTAATTAGAATGCTTCAATACAAGCATTAATTAAAACCCTTCCACCAAAGTACAAAAAAGCTTTGGAAAAAGGTAAATTTTCAATTGATGAAGGATATCTATATTATAGAAGAAAGTTGAGTAATTTCATTGTTATTCCTCCTTCTATGAAAGAGATCATCTTGAAAATTTGTCATGGTGACCTATTAGCTGGAATGTTTGATCTTGAAAAAACAATGATCAGAATTAAAAACACTGCTTAGTGAGTTAATATGTCTGAAGACACCAAATTATATGTTGAATCTTGTGATTCTTGCCAAAAATCAAAAATATTGACTGGTAAAAGAGCTGGATTAATGCAAAATATTGAACCTCCTGATGCACCATGGCAAATAATAAACATGGATTTTGTAACAGGATTACCTATTTCTGGAAAAGACAGTTATAACTCTTGTTGGGTTATTGTGGACAGATTCACTAAAATGTGTAAATTTATCCCTGCTCACAAAGATTTTTCCACTACATAATTAGCTTTCTTGTGTTGGTCTCAAATTTTTAATACTGCTGGTTTTCCTAAAGCCATAATCTCTGACAGATACCCTAAATTTACTTCTGAATTTTGGATGTCTCTGATGGATGTTTGTGGTTGAGATCTGAAACTATCTACTGCCCATCACCCTCAGACTGATGGATTAGCTGAAAGAATGATTCAGACTCAAGAGGACATGATAAGAAAGTACTGTGCCTTTGTTCTTGAGTATAAAGATAATGACAGATTCACTCATGATTGGGTTACCTTACTTCCTGGGTTAGAATTTGCCTATAATAGCACTGTTCATTCTGTTACTCAAAGAAAGCCTTTTGAGCTCTGGCTTGGATATGTTCCAAATACTCCTGCCCAAATTCTCAATAAGAAAATACTGAAATTGGATATACATCCTGGTGTAAAATCTTTTCTTCAAATGCAACAACTTTTCAGAAATCATGCTGAAAAATGTATTGAAAAATCATATGAACATGAGAAGAAGAGATGGGAAAAATCCCATAAAGAATACACTGTTAAAAAGGGTTATGAAGTGTTGATTTCTACAGTCTGCTTCAATTTACAAGGAAATAACAAATTAAAAGACCCATTGTTTGGTCCATTTGTTGTTAGAAGAATGATTGGAGACAATGAAGTTGAGGTTATTTTGTATTCTCCATATGACAGAAAACATCCTGTTTTTCCAATATCTCTTCTGAAACCTTACACATCCAATAGTGATTTATTTCCAAAAAGGAGGGGAAGACCAAAGAAAACCTCAAACGAAATCACTGAAACAGCAGAAATTGAAAAAATTCTGAATGACAGAATAGTAACTGCTGAAAAAGGTACAGAATACTTATTGAGATTCAAGAATAAATCATCTGAATATGATTCTTGGATGCCTGGGAAGGAGATATCTAATCTTTCTACTCTACTAAAAAATTATAAAAAGAAAAAATAATAGCATTTTTTTTATTGTTTTTTTAGAGTGAGGGAGTGTCAGCCAGGCTACTAGACTTACCTGGTAAAAAAATTAATTATTTAACTGAGGTGAAGCCACGCCTTTTTTAAAATACTTATTAATAATTAATTATTTAACATTTGCTTATATATTACTTACAGCTAACTAAGTTAATTATATTAAGTAGTGTAAATAATTAATTCAAGTAAGTGTCCCATAAATTTTTACTCCCTAACACCATGCTCAATAGTGCAGTTGATTGGGAATAAAAATTAATAATAAAATTATAATAAAAACCTTAAAATTATTATATTACTTCTTTGAGAGATCTGGAATTCTGTGAAATCATTATAATTAACTTAAATGTGTTGTTATCAATTGTGACAGTCCAAGGGAAATCATACTTTATTACCAATAAAATTGATGCCCTTGTTGACGTACCAATTAATTTATTTTTCTTACGTCATATATATACTCCTTTTAGTTATCTTCTTTCTCACATTTTTAAAGTAGATGGTGTAAACTCCGTGTCTTTTTTTCCCTCATGCTTTGCCTATAAAAGGCCCTCACTTTTGTGCTTTTCAAAACATTCATTACTTACTTACTTTACTATAACTACATAAAATAACTATTAATTATTATTTTAGTATTTACATTAACACCGTGATTCTAAACTTTTAAATATAATAGAAATAAACCCTTTACCTCTTATTTTTTGAGTGAAAAGTCTTTAAAAGATAAGAAAATACGTACAAGGTTTTAATTCATCTTAAAACCAGTGTTGACGTCCTTGGATATCCTTGAAAATTCTTCTAGACTTGGAGGACCACCCGAAAAAACTTGTGCTGGACACTTTTGGTTGCATAAAGTTATATGAGATAAATTCTCTCTATGGAAATGAAAATGATATTTCACTCAACTACTGAAGTAAAGAATGTTTAATATTGTAAATTGTCGCCTGGAAGTCTGTCCAAACCTCAGGTTAAAATTTGTTAGCTATACATAAAAATAAATTTAGACCAAGTCCTGACCTAGGGGTACCCAACTGTCCCAACACCACTATTGGCTCTTGATAGTAAAAATTTTACTTGTATTTTTTATTTTGTATTTGATCCCATTTTTTTCATTTTACTTTTCTATTATTCTTTTTAATTTTAAATATCAATTTATTTTTTTAAAAATTAAACATATCAATATTTTTTTAACTTTATATAGTAATATTATTAAAGGTGTAACATCACCAATTTTTCATTTGGAATGCGGGTTTTTTCTATACTAGAAACATTGATAATAGGGGGTATCAATGTTCAGGGATCCGCAATTAGGGATCAGAAATTTTTTTTCTGGGATCAGACATTATTAATTGTGGAAGATTCTTATCCACTAGCCCCGGGGCTAGTGGATAAGGAATCCATGATAATGCATTATCCCGCCTCTTATACCCCAATTTCCATTTCTAATTCCTGATCCCAAACTCATCACATCCATGAGGCATATCCAGAGAGTAGTCCAAGATGTGGTTATGGCAGAAAGTTGTGCAACATGTGGTTATGACTGAAAGTTGTCCAAGATGTGGTCATAAAAAATTGAGTAGAAAAATGTCGGATAAGAGGTAAAAATTGACACGTAAATTGTCTAATAAACCAATTTTTAGCAAAAATAAGTGCAGAAGATAATTGGGGTATAAGGATTTTTATCTGCAATTAATTTAATTGCTGATCGGTCAACATTGATACCCCCTAATATATATGGTGACAAAAAATTAATTATAAGATAAATATGAATGACAAAAAAAGATAAAAAACCAAGAGAAATGTGAAAAACAAGAAGCTGATGTACTGAGGAACACTTCCACCCTAGCTACTCTCCATCATAAAAGTGTTCAACACAAGTTTGGGAAAACTTGTGCTGGACACTTTTGTTCAGGTGCAGTCAGATGGGATCAATTCTCTCTGTGGAAATGAAATTAAAAAAAATGCTAAATAAATACATTAAAAGTAGTTTGGTATGGCTGAATCATCCACCTTAAGTTTTTCTAAACCTCAGGTGAAAAATTTTTTATCTTTTAAAAAAATTAAATTTTGTCAAATTTAGCCCTGATGGCACTCATTTGTTTCAACACCTCTACTGGCTCTTGAAGGCAGGGATTTTCCTTGAATTTTTCATTTTCATATTTTTTCTCTTATACTTTACTTTTTTATCACTCATTCACCACGGGAAATTTAGGGGTGAATTGCTAGCAATCCCCTCTCTTGAAATTTAGAGTGTCCCTTAAATATGCCAGGTTTATGAATACTTTATAAACATAAGTAAATTAGAGTTAGATTTACATTTATTCTCAGATTGATTATAGACAGAATATCAACTAATTCCAAATTATGCACAAGTTGATCCTCCAGAACTTGATTTTGGTCCTCTGATGAGCACAAATTGAGCACAAATTGATCTAACCTAAGCTTATGCATATATAATAATTCAGGATACCTGCTCTATTAAACTTGATAATAAAATAAAATATTGATGAATTTATATAAAAAAATTATTATGTAAGATATTAAATTATAAATTCAGGCATCAGAGGAGGGTACTTAATAGAACTTAATTATACTATGTGACACCTTAATACTGTATCACGCAGTTTGAACCATTTAAAACAAAATGAGTCATGATGGGCAATGAAATTACTTGGACAGACACTTTCAAAATTAATACTGACCATAATACACAAGTATGAAACCTTGGAATTTATCCAATAAAAGATTTTCCTTTTGATAAATGGATTTTTCTCAGTTACTCCCTGCTAAAAAGTGTCCTTTTGAGGTTTATCTGACCTTCAGGGGGGTAATTTGGTCACATCACACTACTTCTATTTCCATGATTGACCAAAACATCATCCTCATTCCCATCTAAAGAGTTGATCTCATCTGACTGTGGAGGATCAAAGGGGTCCACCACAAGTTTAGCCAAAATTTTGGTGAATACTTTTTTGATGGATAGTGACTAACTGGTGCTTTCCAAAATTGTCCACCTCAAGTTAGGATAAACTTCAGGAGGATAAATTTATTATGAATACCAAATTAACTGAAGAATACTTTTGACCTAGCTACTCTGCATCATAAAAGTGTCCAACTGAGGTTTAGCCATAATTCAGGTAGACACTTTTGGAAAGGCACAGTCTGATGGGTTTAATATCTATATATGGAAATAAGTATCAGTTTTTTAACAAAATGGAACTAGAATTAATTTAATATGGCCAAAGTGGCCACCTGAAGTTTGGCCAAAATACAGGTGGAAATTTTTATGAGGATTACTTGATGAAATGAAGAAGACTTGCAATTAATTTCCATCATAAAATTTTCAAACTTAAGTTTATCAAAAATTGTGGTGACAATTTTGCCAGATCCAGTCATATGGGATCAACTCTCTATATGGCAATGAGAATCAATTTTTAGTAAATCTTGGCATTAGAAGTAATTTTATATGGAAGAACTTTCCACCTGATTTTTGGCCAAAAATAAGTTGGAAATGTTTATGAGGAATACTAGATTAACTAAAGAAGACTTGCACCCTACTACTGTCCATCATAAAAGTGTCCACCAGAAGAATTCACAAACTTGTGGTTGACACCTTTGGCCTGGTCCAGCCATATGGGATCATTTCTGCATATGGAAATGAGGATTTAATTTGGTAAATCATGGTACTATAAGTAATTTGATATAGATAAAGTGTCCAACTAAATATTGGAAAAAAATCAGTTGAAAACTTCATTTAGTTTTTAAAAAAATAAAATTAAGTAAAATTTTATTCCTGATGATGCCCATTTTATCCAACACCTCTTCTGAGCCTTGAAAGTAGGCATTTAGCTTGAATTTTGAATTTCATATAAAATCCCTATTATTCAACCTATTTCTTTTTATCCCTTTTTTTTCTTTTAGATATAAATTAATTTTATGTAAAACAAATAATTTTCATAATTTTTTACCTGTATTTAATAAAATTATTAAAGGTTTACTATCACCCTGTAAGCATTTGGCACATGTTTTTTTGCTATACTAATAAAAATAATAATATACTGGTAACAAAAAATTGATCAAATGATAAGATATTAATAAAACAGAAAGATCAAATACCAGTGGATATGTTTTAAAAAAATACCAGTTGCACTGAAGAAGAACTGCACCCTCGATACTCACCATCAAAAAAGTGTCCAGCACAAGTTTGGCCGAACTTGTGCTGGACACTTTTGGTCAGTTGCAGTCATATGAGATCAATTCTCGCTATGGCAATGAAAAAAAATTTTTGGATAAAAAACTTCACTAGAAGTAGTTTTACATAGCCAAATTTTCTACCTAGATTTCATCCAAACCACAAATTCACAATTTTTTATCTTTGAAGAAAAGTCAATTTAGTACAATTTATCCCTGATGGCTCTCATTTGCTTCAACACCTCTACTGGCCTTTGATAGTAGGAATATTACTTGGATTTCTTTTTTCATATTTGATCCCTTTAACTTAATTTTTTATTCCTAATATTGCTTTTGGATACCAATTAATAATTTTTAAAATAAACTATTTCCATATTTTTATACATTTATTTCATAATATTAAAAAAGGCATAACATCACCTGGTATGCATTTGGCACATGAGTTTTTTCTATACTTATAAAATTAATAATATAATGGCAACCAAAAATTAATCAAATGATATTAATGAGTGAGGATCAAATATAAAATACCAGTAGACATGTTTGTAAGCAATACTAGATGAACTGAAGAAAAATTCTACCCTAGCTACTCTCCATCATAAAAGTGTCCAGCACAAGTTCGGCCGAACTTGTGCTTGACACTTATGGTCAGGCGCAGTCAGATGGGAGCAATTCTCTATATGGAAATGAAGATAAATTTTTGATATAAAATTACACTAGAAGTAGTTTGATATGGCAAAATTTTCATGCTGAAGTTTTGGTAAAGCTCAAGTGGATTTTTTTTTATTTTTACAAAAAAGAAAATTTAGTGCAAGTTTAGCCCTGATTGTGCTAATTTAATTCAACATATCTTTTTTCTGTTTATGGCAGGAATTTAACTTGGAATTTAATTTTCATCTTTGATTTCTTTTATTTTACTTTATTCCTCTCATATTGCTTTTGGATAGAAGTTTATTTTTTGTAAAATAAATCATTTTTATATTTTTTTACCTTTATTTAATAATATTATAAAAGGTGTAACATCACCCAGTATTCATTTGGCACACAATTTATTGCTATACTGATAATATTAATAATATAATGTTTACAAAAAATTAATCAATTGATAAATATGAGTGAGGCACAAAGATTTAATAACAGTGGAAATGTTTATAAGAAATTTCAGATGATTAAAAATGACTTGCACCCTGGCTACTCTTCATGATAAAAGTGTCCAGCACAAGTTTGGCCAAACTTGTGCTGGACACTTTTGGTTGCATGCCGTCAGACGCAATCAATTCTTTTTATGGAAATGAGACTGAATTATCACTCCATCATTGCACTGAAAGTAGTTTTATATAGACAAATTGTTCCCTGAAAGTTTGTCCAAACCTAAGGTAGACAATTTTTTCCTTTGGTAAAAAGTAAATTTGATCCATGTTAATCAATGATGGTGCCCATTTTTTCTGAAGCCTCTACTGGCTCATGATAGCAGAAATTATACTTAATATCTTTATTTCATGTTTGATCTCTTTAATTTTAATCTTACCCTTTTATTTATCCTTTAGCTTTTAAATATCAATTTTATTTTGGTAAAACTGATAACTTTCACATTTTTTTACATTTATTATATTATATTATTAAAGTTGTAAAATCATCCAGTGTACATTCATTACACATGTTTTTGCTATACTAAAAACATTAATAATATAATGGTGACTTAAAAATTAATCAAACAATAAATATGGATGACACAGAAAGATCAAATACCCATAGACATTTTTAAAATGAATATAAGATTAACTGAAGAAGACTTGCACCCTAGCTACTCTCCATCATAAAAGTGTCCAGCACAATTTCAGCTGAGCTTGTGCTGGACACTTTTGGTTGCATGCAGTCAGATGGGATAAATTTACCCAATGGAAGTTAAAATGAATTTTTGCTCAATCATTGCACAAGAAGTAGCTTTATACTGCTATACTATCCTCCTGATTTTTTGGAAAACCTCAGGTGGACACTTTTATTAATTTAAAAAAAAAGAAAACATATTCCAAATCTAGAACTGGTGGTGCAAATTTAGTCTGAAAACTCAAATTATCTTTCAAGGCAGAAATTTTATTTGAATGTTTAATTTCATATTTAATCACTTTCATTTTACTTTTTTATTCCTGTTTTTGCTTTCAAATATCAATTTATTTATTGTAAAACTAATACTTTTCATATTTTTTTTACTTTTATTTAATAAGATTATGAAAGATGTAGCATCTCCCAGTATGCATTTGGCTTACAAATTTTTTCAATACTAATAACATTAATATTATAATGGTGAAAAACAATGAATCAAATGATAAATATGAGTGACACAGAAAGATCATATACAAGTGGATTTGTTTATAAGGAATACCTGATGAACTGAAGAAGACCTGCACCCTAGATACTCACTATCATAAAAGGGTCAAACATAAGTTTGGCCAAACTTGTGCTAGACACTTTTGGTTGCATGCAGTCAGATGGGATAAATTTACTCTATGGAAATGAAAATGACATTTTGCTCTATAATTGCACAATAAGTAGTTTGATATTGCCAAAATGTCCTCCTGATGATTTTTAAAAACTCATCAGGACACTTTCTTTGGTTTAACAAAAAAGAAAATATAGTGCAAGTTTAGCCCTGGTGGTGCACATTTGATCTAACACCTCTACTTGTTATTGATAGTGTGAATTTTACTTAGATTTTTTTTCTTATTTTATCCCTTTTATTTTACTTTTTTATTGCTCATATTGCTTTGGATATCAATTTTTAATTTTTAAAATAAATAATTTTTATACTCTTATACCTTTATTTTATAATATATGATTAAAGGTGGAACACCACCTGGTATGCATTTTTCACACAAGTTATTACTATAGTAATAATGTTAGTAATATAATGATGACAAAAAATTAATCAAATGGTAAATTTAAATGACACAGAAAGATCAAATTCCAGTGGAAATGTTTATAAGAAATCCCTTTTGAGTTTAAGAAGATTTGCTGTATGCCTACTCTCAATTATAAAAGTGTCCAGCACAAGTTTGGCCGAACTTGTGCTGGACACTTTTGGTTGCATGAAGTCATATGAGATAAATTCTCTCTATGGCAATAAAAATGATATTTCACTCAATTATTGAAGTAAAGAATGTTTAATATTGTAAAATTGTCCCCTGGAAGTCTGTCCAAACCTCAGGTCAAAATTTGTTAGCTATACATAAAAGTAAGTTTAGACCAAGTCTTGACCTAGGGGTCCCCAACTGTCCCAACACCACTTCTGGCTCTTGATAGTAAAAATTTTACTTGTATTTTTTATTTCGTATTTGATCCCATTTATTTTCATTTTATTTTTCTATTACTCTTTTTAATTTTAAATATCAATTTATTTTTTTAAAAGCTAAACATATTCATATTTTTTTAACTTTATATAATAATATTATTAAAGTTGTAACATCACCAAGTTTGCATTTGGCATGCAGGTTTTTGCTATACTAGAAACATTAATAATATATATGGTGACAAAAAATTAATTATAAGATAAATATGAATGATAAAAAAAAGTTAAAAACCCAATAGAAATGTGAAAAACAAAAAACTGATGTACTGAAAAACACTTCCACCCTAGCTACTCTCCATCATAAAAGTGTCCAGCACACGTTTGGCTGAACTTGTGCTGGACACTTTTGTTCAGGTGCAGTCAGATGGGATCAATTCTCTCTGTGGAAATTAAATTAAAAAAATGCTAAATAATTACATTAGAAGTAGTTTGGTATGGCTGAATTATCCACCTTGAGTTTTTCCAAACCTCAGGTGAAAAATTTTTTATCTTTAAAAAAAATTAAATTTTATCATATTTAGCCCTGATGGCACCCATTTGTTTGAACACCTCTACTGGCTCTTGAAGGCAGGAATTTTTCTTTTTCATATTTGATCACTTTTACTTTACTTTTTTATCACTCATGTTACATTTGGATATATATTTATAATTTTGAAAAAGAAATCATTTTCATATTTTTTTAACATTTTTTAATATAATTATAAAAGGTGTGATATAACTTGGCATGCATTTGGCGCACAATTTTTTTTTATACTAATAAAATTAATAATATTCTAATGACAAAAAATTAATCAGATAATAAAATATGAATAACAAAGAAAGATCAAATACCATTTGACATGTTTTAAAAAAATAACAGTTGCACTGAAGAAGACCTGCACCCTAGCTACTCTCCATCATAAAAGTGTCCAGCACAAGTTTGGCTGAACTTGTGCTGGACACTTTTGGTCAGGTGCAGTCAGATGGGATCAATTCTCTCTATGGCAATGAAAAAAATTATTTGATAAGAAACTTCACTAGATGTAGTTTGATATAGCTGAATTATCCACCTAGAGTTCATCCAAACCATAGGTACACAATTTTTTATCTTTAAAAAACTATCAATTTTGTACAATTTATCACTGATGGCTCTCATTTGCTTCAACATCTCTACTGGCCTTTGATATTAGCAATAATACTTGGAGTTCGTTTTTCATATTTGATTGCTTTAACTTAATTTTTTATTCATCATATTGCTTTTGGATATCAATTAATAATTTTTAAAATAAATTATTTTAATATTTTTATACATTTTTTAATAATATTATAAAAGGTGTAATATCACTAAGTATGCATTTGGCACACAATTTTTTGCTATACTTATATAATTAATAATATAATTAAGACAAAAAATTAATCAAACAATATGTATAAGTGAGGCACAAAGATAAAATACCAGTAGACATGTTTGTAAGAAATACCAGATGAACTGAAGAAAAATTCTACCCCAGCCGCTCTCCATCATAGAAGTGTCCAGCACAAGTTCGGCTGAACTTGTGCTGGACACTTTTGGTCATGTGCAGTCAGATGGGATCAATTCTCTGTATGGCAACAAAAATTTTTTTTATCAAATTTCACTAGAAGTAGTTTGGTTTAGCTGAATCATCCACCTGCTGTTCTGCCCAATATCAGGTGTATAATTTTTTATCTCCAAAAAAAAGGTCACTTATTACAATTAAGCCCTTATGGCTCCAATTTGCTTTAACACCTCTACTGGCTCTTGATTGCAGGAATTTTACCAGTATTTTTTTCATATTTGAACTCTTTGACTTTTATTTTACTCTTTTATTCCTCTTTTTACTTTTAAATTTCTATTTAATTTTTGTAAAACTAATCATTTCCATATTTATTTATGTCTATTTTAAAAAATTATTGAAGTTATAACTTCACCTGGTATGCATTTAGCACACAGGTTTTTGCTATACTAATAACATTAATAATATAATGGTGATAAAATATTAATCGGATGATAAATATGAAAGATACAGACTGATCAAATAACAGTAGACATGTTTATGAGAAATACAAGATGAAGGAACTGAAGAAAATTTCCACCCAAGCTACTCTCCATCATAAAAGTGTCCAGCACAAGTTCGGCCAAACTTGTGCTGGACACTTTTGGTCACATGCAGTCAGATGGGATCAATTCTCTCTATGGCAACAAAATAACTTTTTTTTATCAAACTTCACTACAAGTAGTTTTGTTTAGCTGAATCATCCACCTTTTGTTCTTCTCAACCTCAGGTGTATAATTTTTTATCTTTAAAAAAAAGGTCATTTATTACAATTTAGCCCTGATGGCTCCCATTTTTTTCAACACTTCTACTGGCTCTTGAGAGCAAGAATTTTACTAGTATTTTATTTTTCATAATTGATCTCTTTGAGATTAATTTTACCTTTTTATCCCTCATATTGCTTTTGTATATCAATTTATTTTTTGTAAAAAAAACCATTTTCATATTTTTTTACCTTTATTTAATAATATTATAAAAGGTGTAACATCACCCGGTATGCTTTGGGCACACAAGTTTTTGCTATACTTATAATATTAATAATATAATGGTGACAATAAATTATTCAAATGATATATATGAGTGAGGCACAAAGATCAAGTACCAATGGACATGTTTATAAGAAATACCAGATTAACTGAAGAAAAATTCTACCCTAGCTACTCTCCATCATAAAAGTGTCCAGCACAAGTTTGGCCGAACTTGTGCTGGACACTTTTTGTTGCATGCAGTCTAGTTTGATCAATTCTCTCTCAATCATTGAAATAGAAGTTGTTTCATATGGATAAATGGTTCTGCTGAAGTTTTTTTAAACCTCAGATTGGCACTTTTTTGTTTTTCAAAAAAGCAATTATAGTCCAAGTTTAGCCTCACTGGTGGACATTTGCCCCAACATGTCTACTTGCTCTTGATGGCAGTTATTTTATTTTACTTTTTTATTTCATATTTGATTCCTTTAATTTTACCTTTTTATCCCTTATATTGCTTTTGTATATCAATTTATTTTTTGTAAAACAAATCATTTTCATATTTTTTTACCTTTATTTAATAATATTATAAAAGGTGTAACATCACTCGTTATGCGTTGGGCACACGAGTTTTTGCTATACTTATAATATTAAAACATAATGGTGACAAAAAATCAATCAAATGATAAATATGAGTGAGGCACAAAGATCAAATAACAGTGGACATGTTTATAAGAAATACCAGATGAACTGAAGAAAAATTCCACCCTAGCTAACCTCCATCATAAAAGTGTCCAGCACAAGTTCAGCCAAACTTGTGCTGGACACTTTTGGTCACATGCAGTCTGATGTGATCATTTCTCTCTATTGCAATGAAAATGAATTTTTCTTCAATAATTGCACTAGAAGTTGTTTGATATGGCAAAATTGTCATCCTGAAGTTTTGGTAAAGCTCCAGTGGATTTTTTTTAATTTTTACAAAAACAAAATTATAGTCCAAGTTTAGTGCCACTGGTGGGCGTTCACCCCATCATATCTACTTGCTCTTGATGTGAGGAATTTCACTTTAATTTTTTATTTCATATTTGATCCCTTTAATTTTACCTTTTTATCCCTCATATTGCTTTTGGATATCAATTTATTTTTTGTAAAACAAATCATTTTCATATTTTTTTACCTTTATTTAATAATATTATAAAAGGTGTAACATCACCCGGTATGCATTTGGCACACGAGTTTTTTCTATACTTATAATATTAATAACATAATGGTGACAAAAATCAATCAAATGATAAATATGAGTGAGGCACAAAGGTCAAATACCAATTAATCAATAGTTCTTTTTAATATTATAAATTTTTTGATTAAATAAAATGGTAATAATGAATTATATTTTTCATCCACAATTCCACTCCAATGATTCCCACTGCACAAAAAGGATTCACTCAGTCCTTTATTTACTGCTTGTGCATATATTTTATTGCCCACAGTACTACAATTTTTTGTAGTGATTATCCCACATCTGATTCAGGAATATTTTTAAACAATATAAGTTTTTTTTACTAAAGACCTTATCATATCCAATATCCCACAAAAAATACAACCTGTTTTTGTATTAAAGCCCGTTAATTATTAAGAAATTGTTAAAATAATTAGATTAGACCCTGGCACAGCTAGATCCATACCAACCGACCTAAAGTCTTTTCAATATTGAAAACAATTAAATAAAATTATGATATCATACTAAATTATGGGCACCAACCATAATTCAGCACTTCTCATTTGCTCTGCTACAAAATGAGTGCATGTAGCATTTTTCTAATGTCGGACTGTTTTTTTTCCTTCCCTCACACCTTTAGTCCAGAATGAAAATTTAGTATGAGTTTTGGTCAAAATGGTTTGCCAGTGTTATCTGTATGCAATATGAATTCATATTGCATATTTCTATTTATGCATAAAATATACTCGTTAAGCATCATTTTTTTGCATTTTTCAAGCATTATGCATATTTATGCATATTCATATGCATATTCATTATACAGATTTATATGCATATTAATATATTTTATTCATATACATATATGCACCTTTTTTTGCATATTCAATATGAATATTTTTAATGCATATTCAATATGCATATTTTTATGCATATTCAATATACATATTTTTTATGCATAATCACTATGCATATTTTTTATGCATATTTTTATGCATATTTTTTATGCATATTTATTCTTCATAGTCATTATGTATACACCTTGGATAGGCATTTCACATCAATTTTTAGCATGCAATAAGTATCCACCATGCAAATTCAAATGCATATGCATCTATATCATACACGCAACATATATTCAAGTTTAATATTTGAATATTAAGGTATGCTAAGTGATGTTGTTCAACCTTTTGCCAAACCTGAGATTAACTGATGTTTAATGTGGTTCTTAAGCTCTGCTCAAGGAGGGATTGATCTGGATTCAATCTGTGACAGTTTATTTTTTCAATGTTTTTTCATCAGATTTAAAAACATCTTTCTGACAGTTTCAGGATGGTTTCCCAACAGTTTCATAACAAATTCCTGATAGTTTCAAAAAGAGGGAACTGCTAGCAGTTCATTCCCAGATTTCCCATGGTGATTTTAAATTTGGATATTAATTTATAATTTTGGAACAAAAATCAATTTCATAGTTTTTTAACATTTTCAATAATATTATAAAAGTTGTAATATAACATGGCATGCATTTGGCGCACAAGTGTTTTCCATACTAATAAAATTATTAATATTCTAATGACAAAAAATTCATCAGATAATAAAATATGAATAACGCAGAAAAATCAAAAACCAGTGGACATGTCTTAAAAAAATAACAGTTTCACTGAAGAAGACCTGAACCCTAGCTACTCTCCATCATAAAAGTGTCTAGCAAAAGTTCGGCCAAACTTGTGCTGGACACTTTTGGTCAGGTGCAGTCAGATGGGATCAATTCTCTCCATGGAAATGAAAAAAAATTATTTGATAAGAAACTTCACTAGATGTAGTTTGATATAGCTGAATTTTCTACCTAGAGTTCATCCAAACCACAGGTAAAAAATTTTTATCTTTAAAAAACAGTCAATTTAGGTCCAATTTCTCCCTGATGGCTTTCATTTGCTTCAACATCTCTACTGGCCTTTGATATTCTGAATAATACTTGGATTTCTTTTTTCATATTTGATCCATTTAACTTAATTTTTTATTCCTCATATTGCTTTTGGATATCAATTAATAATTTTTAAAATAAATTATTTTAATACTTTTATACATTTATTTAATAATATTATAGAAGGTGTAACATCACTCAGTATGCATTTGGCACACGATTTTTTTTTATACTTATAAAATTGATAATATAATTAAGACAAAAAATTAATCAAAAAATATATATGAGTGAGGCACAAAGATAAAATACCAGTAGACATGTTTGTAAGAAATACCAGAAGAACAGAAGATGAATTCTACCCCAGCTACTCTCCATCATAGAAGTGTCAAGCACAATTTCGGCCAAACTTGTGCTGGAAACTTTTGGTAATGTGCAGTCAGATGAAATCAATTCTCTGTATGGCAACAAAAAATTTTTTTTATCAAATTTCACTAAAAGTAGTTTAGTTTAGCTGAATCATCCACCTGCTGTTCTGCCCAATCTCAGGTTTATAATTTTTTATCTTTAAATAAAAGGTCACTTATTACAATTTAGCCCTGATGGATCCCATTTGCTTTAACACCTCTACTGGATCTTAATAGCAGGAATTTTACTAGTAGTTTTTTCATATTTGAACTCTTTGACTTTTATTTTACTCTTTTATTCCTCTTTTTACTTTTAAATTTCTATTTAATTTTTGTAAAACTAATCATTTCCATATTTATTTATGTCTATTTTAAAAAATTATTGAAGTTATAACTTCACCTGGTATGCATTTAGCACACAGGTTTTTGCTATACTAATAACATTAATAATATAATGGTGATAAAATATTAATCGGATGATAAATATGAATGATACAGACTGATCAAATACCGGTGGACATTTTTATGAGAAATACAAGATGAAGGAACTGAAGAAAAATTCCACCCAAGCTACTCTCCATCATAAAAGTGTCCAGCACAAGTTCGGCCAAACTTGTGCTGGACACTTTTGGTCACATGCAGTCAGATGGGATCAATTCTCTCTATGGCAAGAAAATAACTTTTTTTTATCAAACTTCACTCTAAGTAGTTTGTTTAGCTGAATCAACCACCTGTCCTTCTTTCTGGACTCAGGTGTATAATTTTTTATCTTTAAAAAAAAGTTCACTTATTAAAATTTAGCCCTGATGGCTCCCATTTGTTTCAAAACTTCTACTGGCTCTTGAGAGCAAGAATTTTACTAGTATTTTTTTACAATTGATCTCTTTGAGATTAATTTTACTTTTTTATTTCTCTTTTTTTTAATATCTATTTAAATTATTGTAAAGCTAATCATTTTCATGTTTTTTTACTTTTATTTCATAATATTTTAAAAGGTGTTGTAGACAATCCTATAGCACTAGCTATAGGCCTTGAACAAGGGAGTTGGAGAAAAACCAGAGAGAAAATCCCCTGTCCCTTTAGAAAAAATAGAGTGAGATTTACTTGCTAAAGTAAGTTGGTTCCTGTTTTGCTAAAGCCCCTTTTTCAACACACTTGACTGCTTGATGAGCCAAGAAAGTAGTCCCCAGACAGACTACCAAACCAAAGAACTGAAATGTAGACCAATGTCCACACCAGAGAAAGCAATGATACTTGATGTAGGTTTCAAATCCACACCAGAGACAGCAATAATACTTGTTATAGCTTGCAAGACTACAACAGAGAAAATAGTTGCCAAAGTTGAGTTAAATGAAGAACTAACCTTGCAAAAAACACAGCCAATTGTGGCCAAAAAAACAGTGAAAACTGAGTGAGGAACAAGGATATCACCTCTGGATGGTTGTATGATAATTAAAGTTTCCCCAAACTGTCTTATTCACTATTTACACACAGACCACTATCTAAGAGCCCATGCACACCAATGAATTTGGCGCCTGTACCAGCCAAATTGAATAAAAACCCTCCAGAAGCGCTTCCCAACCTTCTAAAACAGAGGCGGGAAAGCCGCACAACATTGGAGGTGCCAACTGAAGCAGCCCAGCCTCCCTGAAGCCAGAAAACCAATAAAACACCTAATCTACTTTGAAAAATTAGCTACAACTACTAAAACCTTTAAAACACAGAATTTCACTATAACAACATTTAGACATGAAATATAGAGCTAAATTAGCCCTATTTAATGGTACTAAGTACTTAAACCTAAGACTTAAGGTTAGCCCGTAAAACATGAAAAACAAAATTAAACAGCTATCTTTTGTAACTGAAGAATAAGCAATTGACCCCTTAAAACTTAGAATATGAAAATTGTTATCAAGACATGAAATATATAGAAAAACAAAGGCTATTGAATGATAGTACCCACATACCCGCAGACCCAATATCCATGGAATAAAACCAGAAAAATACCCGATTCTTCAACAGATGTCAATTAAGACATGCACAAACAGTGCCAAAACACACAACAAAGGCCCCTGCCAATGTTGGAAGACCACAGTGTAACATCACCTGGTATGCATTTGGCACATGAGTTTTTTCTATACTTGAAATATTAATAATATAATTGTGACAATAAATTAATCAAATAATATATATGAGTGAGGCACAAAGATCAAATACCAATGGACATGTTTATAAGAAATACCAGATTAACTGAAGAAAAATT
Organism: Hemileia vastatrix; assembly: GCA_030280995.1. Classification (NCBI taxonomy): domain Eukaryota; kingdom Fungi; phylum Basidiomycota; class Pucciniomycetes; order Pucciniales; family Zaghouaniaceae; genus Hemileia; species Hemileia vastatrix. The sequence goes on along the minus strand of JASXTE010000014.1, from coordinate 8,685,641 downwards.
CTACCCTAGCTACTCTCCCTCATAAATGTGTCCTGCACAAGTTTGGCCTAACTTGTGCTGGACAATTTTGGTCACATGCAGTCTGGTGTGATCAATTCTCTCTCAATAATTGCACTAGAAGTTGTTTGATATGGCAAAATGGTTCTGCTGAAGTTTTGTTAAACCTCAGGTTGGCACTTTTTTGTTTTTCAAAAAAGCAATTATAGTCCAAGTTTAGCCTCACTGGTGGGCATTTTCCCCAACATGTCTACTTGCTCTTGATGGCAGTAATTTTATTTTAATTTCATATTTCATATTTGATCCATTTAATTTTACCTTTTTATGCCTCATATTACTTTTGTATATCAATTTAATGTTTGTAAAACAAAACATTTTCATATTTTTTACCTTTATTTAATAATCTTTTAAAAAGTGTAACATCACCTGGTATGCATTTAGTACACAATTTTTTACTATAATTATAATATTAATAACATAATGGTGACAAAAAATTATTCAAATGATAAATATGAGTGAGGCACAAAGATCAAATACCTGTGGACATGTTTATAAGAAATACCAGATGAACTGAAGAAAAATTCTACCCTAGCTACTCTCCATCATAAAAGTGTCCAGCACGAGTTGGGGCAAACTTTTTCTAGACACTTTTTGTCACATGCAGTCTGATGTGATCAATTGTCTCTATTGCAATGAAAATGAATTTTTCTTCAATAATTGCACAAGAAGTTGTTTGATATGGCCAAATGGTTCTTCTGAAGTTTTGTTAAACCTCAGGTTGACAACTTTTGTCAGCCTAGATATCCCTAGGACTGAGTATTTATTATATGTAAAATAAGATAACCTTAAGTACATTAAGCTTATATCTTAAAAATAAGGTTAAAACATTAATATATATGATAATATTACATATATATATAATTATTACTCTATTATAAAAATTATAGTAGTTTAAATAGCTTATCCATAGCCTAATAATACTTATTAAGGTGTTAATGGAGTCATGATATAATTATCTTAAGTAGTATTAAGTAATTATTGACATACATAAGCTTATATGTATACATAAATCTCATATTCAGTGAAATATGCAGTATATTATGTATACTTAGGTCTATAAGTGGGTTTTAGCCTCTTAATAGCCTATAAAATTTGTTTTTCTGCTTATTTTAGGTCATATGGATGTATCCAGTGGACTCACAACGCCTACAGAAGCATATACATCTATTTCAGGTGCATACACTTAGTTTGGACAACTTAATCTGCTTCCTTGGATGGATATTCACGTATTTATGGGTTGGGAGGTCATTGCTGGGTTAAAATGGATGCTTGGGGATGTTGTTGGGGGCTTGGACATTGTATTTGTTTCTTTATATGCTTTGGGTTTCATTATATTCTCTTTGGATGAGTTATTTTACCTGTTTCTTTATGGTATCCACATTTATCTGGATTTTCTATTTATGGTATGGGTCTGTGTTATCATTAATTGTGATAGAGGGTCCTTACTGGAGGTCTAGGTGTTGAATCTGCTTGAAGTAACCGCCATAGAAAGATGATGGGCCCTCACAGTGATGTAATTGCCGGGGATAGCAGTGACATCATCTGGATTGAAGGTCTGTGCACTCCAGTGTATTTTGGTAAAAGTAAGGAAGGATTTTGGCGGTTATTAGACATCACTTACTTACTACACTTCAAATAAACATTATAAGACAAATATTATCATTTAGAAATATATTATAAAGCCTTTATAAATTTATATTATCTTTATATAAGCTATAACTATATTATATTCATCTATTTTCAATTACTAGCATGCATTTAAATCCAAGTATTGTGAGTTTTATTTGAGTATAACTATTTTATTAGTCTTCCCCTGAGGTTTAATCACTAAATAATTTATTAATAAGTAGTAGGACCATTAATAAATACTATTAAATTATACTTATATACTGGATACACTGACACCTTTTTTGTTTTTCAAAAAAGAAATTATAGTCCAAGTTTAGTGCCACTGGTGGGCGTTTACCCCATCATGTCTACTTGCTCTTGATGGCAGGAATTTTTCTTTAATTTTTTATTTCATACTTGATTCCTTTAATTTTACCTTTTTATCCCTCATATTGCTTTTGGATATCAACTTATTTTTTGTAAAACAAATCATTTTCATATTTTTTACCTTTATTTAATAATATTATATAAGGTGTAACTTCACCCGGTATGCATTTGTCCCTGGACGACCTATGCACAAGGTCGAGGGTGTTCCTGGAGGTGAGATGGAGGGAGTAGTTTAAGAAACTACTTCAAAGCAAAGAGGAAATGTTCACGGAAGTGATTTGAAGATGACTTGAAGGAAGAGCTACTGCTTTGAGATATGTTCAATAAGAATTCTAATATAATTCAAAGGTAATATTAATATTCTTAAGATCTCACAAAGGGTTGAAAAACTCAATAATCAAAGATTTAAGTTTTAGAAATGATTACTGAGAAAAATAAGGAAATTTATAATAATAATGATTTAACCTGAAGCTTTACCACTATTAACTATATATAAATTTTATAATTTAATTCTAAAGAAATATCAAACCAAAATACAACCCCTTTTATATCCATTACTCCTCCTCACATTGACCTCATATCCATCCATCATTTGGCACACCACAGATTATCAAAAATACACCTGTTACACCTGGACCCTCCTCACTAACATCCGTTGTAGACAATCCTATAGTACTAGCTATAGGCCTTGACCAAGGGAGTTGGAGAAAAACCAGAGAGAAAATCCCCTGTCCCTTTAGAAAAATAGAGTGAGATTTACTTGCTAAAGTAAGTTGGTTCCTGTTTTTCTAAAGACCCCTTTTAAACACACTTGACTGCTTGATGAGCCAAGAAAGTAGTCACCAGATAGACTACCAGACCAAAGAACTGAAATGTAGAACAAAGTCCACACCAGAGACAGCAAAGATACTTGATGTAGGCTGCAAATCCACACCAGAGACAGCAATAATACTTGCTATAGCTTGCAAGACTATAACAGAGAAAATAGTTGCCAAAGTTAATTTAAATGAAGAACTCACTTGCAACAAACACAGCCAATTGTGGCCAGAAAACAGTGAAAACTGAGTGAGGAACAATGAGATCACCTCCGGATGGTTGTATGATGATTAAGGTTGCCCCAAACTGTCTTATTCACTATTTACCCACAGACCACTAACTAAGAGCCCATGCGCATCCACCAATCTGGCACCTGTACCCGCCAAATTGCATAAAAAACCCTCCTGGAGTGCTCCCCAACCTCCTAAAACAGAGGCGGGCGGGCCGCCTGACGTTGGAGATGCCGCCTGAAGCGGCCCGGCCTCCCTGAAGCCAGAAAACCAATAAAAACCACTAATCTACTTAGAAAAATTAGCTACAACTACTAAAACCTTTAAAACACGGAATTTCACTATAACAACATTGTGACATGAAGTATAGAGAAAAATTAGCTCTATCAAATGGTACTAAGCACTTAACCCTAAGACTTAAGGTTAGCCCGTAAAACACGAAAAACAAAATTAAACAGCAATCTTTTATAAATGAAAAATGAGGAAATGACCCCTTAAAGCTCTGAATATGAAAAATGTCTACAAGACATAAAATATAGAGAAAAACCAGGGCTATCCAATGATAGTACCCACATACCCGCAGACCCAATATCCACGGAATAAAACCAGAAAAATACCAAATTCCTTAACAGATGTCAATTAAGACATGCACAAACAGCGCCAAATCACACAACAAAGGCCCCTGCCAATGTTGGAAGACCACATCCTCCCTCCAATTGAGAATGTCCGCATTCTTTCTTCATCCAACCACCATGTTTAACCTCCTTTCCAAATCTGCCTCTGAAATGGGCCCCTGCCAATACTGCATCAACAATAATTTAATCTGCGCCATAACACCACCTGTTCATCCATACAGAACGTCCTGCAATGTCTGCCACTCTAGAAAGAAGACCTGCCACAGACCTGGTCCACTTTCTTCTACAACAGATTCACCTCCGCCTCAACCAGGTCCTTCTTCTGCCAGCACCAAAAGATCTAGGCCATCCATCCTGATACCCAGATTAATCAAAAAGCTCCACCCTTCCCAGAAGAGTGCCACAACCCATAAAGCAACTAGTTCCCCCATCCCTGGTCTATCTGATGGTAAAGAACATCCATTTCTTCCTTCAACTTTAAAACTGATAACTTCTCAGTTCCTTCCTCTTCTGATAGTGATGATAACAATGTAGGATCCATTGCACCACCAACACCAACGCACTTGCCCACTATCAAGGCCAAGTTCCAACAACACACATCTCAACAGAAACAACTTCTGCTTCACTATTTCCAATTCACTCCTGCTAGAGATCCGCAGGACATTGAGAACAGAAGACACCTCATTCACCAGTTCAAGGCTAATTCTGAACATTTCATTTCATCTCTTGATTCACTCTATAATTCCACTAGTACTTGAGTTTGATTCAGAAAAGAAAAACTGACCACACCCTCTATAGGATGTAACCACAAACAACCCTCAGTTTTAAGTCTTGGGGGACCATCCTCATTTTATAGTCTTGGGGGACTCAAAAACCCTCAGTTTAAAGTCTTGGGGGACTCAAAAACCTAAATCATGAACCCAGAACCAGAGATCAACCACATTAAGACACAGAGAAAAAACTAACATTCTGGGGTAATTGTGAATAGAGCTGCCAGCCCATCAATTACCCCCAAACTTGCCTTTGCTAAATTCGGAGGCTCCCCCTGTGGATACCCTCCACCAATCTTTCAACCAACTCCAACAACAAAACCCTTTTCCCTCAGTTTATAGTCTTGGGGGACTTACAACCCTCAGTTTAAAGTCTTGGGGGACTAACACAGTGTTCAGTTTAAAGTCTTGACGGACTACTTCTTGACAAAATCTTGAAACCAGCTAGTTTAAAGTCTTGGAGGACTTCTAGATCCACAGTAGTAAAATTAAATTATTGAATAAATCTTTAAAACCAGCCAGTTTTAAGTCTTGGAGGACTAACAGAATTTTCAGTTTAAAGTCTTGATGGACATCAAAAAATCTTGAGCCCGTAATTAAAAGATGACTTCAAAGTCTTGAAGGACTTTCCAAAAAAATCTTGAAGATATAGCCTATAAATAAAAGATTAGTTAAAAGTCTTGAAGGACCTTCCAGAAAAAAAAAATCTTGAAGATATATCCCATAAATCCCCAAACCAAAAACCATCAAAGCCAAAACATTTAACCTCCTTTAACAAATAAAACAAAAAAAAATGGTATCCCCCAGCCAATTGATGAGCTGATCCCCTGATACCTTACCCACATCCAAGTGCACCTTGATGTGGATACACAATTAAATCTTTTAAATGATTAATCAGAAAACAAAATTCAAAATTTGGAAATTCAGAAAATAATAAAAAATAATGAAACACAGAAACACATGAAATAAATAATAAATAAAAATAAAATAGCATTGCCCGGCCGATTGATGAGCCTTTCCCCACCAATGCTTGCCCACATCCAGGTGACCCTGATGTGGTAACACCCTATATTTTTGATTTTATAATTTTAAACAACCCCCATAAAAAAATTAAAAGAAAAAAAGAGAAAAAAGAAAATAATCTAAAACTACTATCTAGAAAAAACATAACTGCAAAATCTAAGAACGTCCAGCTCCATAAATGATCCAATAAGGGAAAGTCCGGTCCATAGAAATGATCACTGGGTGGGCTCCCTCCAATAAGTAAAAATGATGGGAGACCACCAGTGATCCACCACCAATATGAAAGAACCAAAGATAAAGAAGCCAGTCCCAAACCAGTTTAAAGTCATAGCGGACTCAAAACCTGAATAATAAACAACAGAACTAGAATTCAACTAGGAAAAACAATTGACTTGAAACAGACATTCTGGGGTAACTGTTCTACAGAGCAGCCAGCTCATCAGTTACCCCCACACTTGCCAAAATAAAATCTAGAAGCCCCCCCTGGGTACCTTCTAACAAATCACAACATTCAACTCAAAAAAATCCAAACCAATAAGAGTGAAGAGTCCGGCACTTGAAAAACCATAGCAATTTCCAGTTTAAAGTCATAGAGGACTAAAACCTGTGAAAATAAACCAATACTAGGGTTCAACCAAATTAAGAGAAAGGGTTGGAAACAGACAATCTGGGGTAACTGTTGATAGAGCAGCCAGCCCATCAGTCACCCCTACACTTGCCAAGATCAAATTTAGAAGCCCCACCCATGTGTACCCTCTAACAAATAAAGTTTCCAACAAACAGATGCATAGCATCACCACAAAAAAAAAAAACCAAAGTTAAAGAATGGTCCGTAGTTTATCCTCATTGCGGAGTCAATCTTCTTCATTCCTAGTGCCTCTGGGATAAAACCTCTTCACTTGGTCTGCAGCCACCCTCTTTTTCAAGACTGCACCATCCAACTCTTCCAAAAAATAAGAACCTCCAGACACCTGAGATCTGACTCTGTAAGGTCCATTCCATCTGTCAGCAAACATTTTCCCCCACTGACTCTCCAAACTTCTATTATACACCAAAACCAAACAACCAGGTTTCAAGGGATTCCTGAGTCTATGAGCTAACTTCTTGTCCCAGTATCTGACTGATTGATTCCTAATCTTCATCATTCTAGAGTATGCCTTCTCTTGACATTCCTCTCTACATTCCAACTGTTGCATCCTGGCAAAGAGCAAATCTTCTGTTGTTTGCACGTCATCCCAATCAATTCCAAGATAAGAGACAGCTTCCAAGTCCACTGGTAGAACGGCTTTCTGACCAAACATTAACTCATAAGGAGAATAGCCAGTTGTCCTCTTCACAGTGACCCTATCAGCAAATAAAACCAAGGGTAAATAATGCCTCCACTTTTCGGCACTATCTCCACACATATTCACCAAGCATTCTTGATGGCCTCTTTCAACCATGCCTTCAGCTTCAGGATAATACGGTGTAGCCACTCTAACCCTAGAGCCCACACTAGCCACAGCTTCTTTAAATTTGGCACCAAACTCTGGCCCGCCATCAACAGTCACCAACTTCATCAACCCATACCTATAAATCCACTCCTTCTTCAAAAACTCTGCCACATTCTTGGCAGTCAAATTAACCAGAGGCACTGCCTCAACCCAACCAGACAAATCATCCCTAGCAACAATCAAGTATTTATACCTGCCCTCTTTAATATGGACAGCATCCAGACTAACCCTTCCAAAAACAGTTGATTCACCAGTAGCACGGCCCATCTCTTTAGGTTTCAAGTGACTTCTTCTTTGACATTCTTCACAAGATTGAACCCAACCCTGCACAGCCAACTTCATACCCGGCCACCAAAATCTGTCTGCTACTCTTCTATATGTCTCCCCAAAGCCTCTATGACCAAGGTCTTCATGCAAAGACTTCAAAACCAATTCTTGACCTTTCTTCTGAGTCACCACCACTTGAGGATTAGGATGTCTCCTTCTCATCAAGCGCCTTCCTGACACATAAAATCCAGGACTCTTCTTCCTGATTGCCAACCAAGTATCATCATCACAACTATCTGGCCTCTCCAAGGTCAACAGATATTCCACCAAAATAAAATAAAACCCAGATTGACCCCAGGTCTCATCTTCAAAATCCAACAAAACAACATCCAAGGGTACAACCCTGTAATCAAAATCACCAGTGTGAACATGAGCCAATTGAGCATCCCAACCAGGACACCAATCCTTAAATTTTGACACGTCCTTTTCTTTCCACTGAACCTTGTGAGAATCCAGTTCACTAACAAAAACACCCTTTTCCAATTTTGAGCTGTCCCAAACAACAACTCCATCTTCATCAACAAAAACATCCTGATCACCAGAATCAAGATCAGATCCAGCCAGTTTAACCTCTTGGGGGAGGTCAGAACAATCATCCAGTTTAGCCTCATGGGGGAGGAAAGAAAAATCCTCAGCAACCTTTGTGCTGGCCCTAATCACTGGAACATCTTCGTCAAACTCTTCAGAATCAGAATCCTCATCTGTAGGTGGCCTCCTTGATAACCCATCAGGCATAGTAAAAGTTTTACCTGGTTTGTGTACCAGGTCAAAAAAAAAATGTTGAATAAATGCCACCCACCTAGTCATTGGAGCATTTGGAAGACTAGGTGTATTGATCATCTGAACCAAAGATTTTGCATCCACCTGCAGCTCAAAATGCTGCCCCCACAAAACCGTCTGTAGCTTCTTTAAAATTTTAGCTACGCCACACAATTCCAACTTAGGTTGAGAATACCTAGATTCCACCTCATTAAACACCACAGACTCATACCTTACTGACCTGACCCTCCCAGTCTTATCCTCCTGAGACAACACAGCACCAGCAGCAATATAACTCAAGTCCACTGCCAGATAAATCTTTCCCGCACCAACACCATAATCCAACCTGTGAAGAATTATGTCTTCACCAACAACCTTTTTTAGCTTCTGAAAAGCCTCTTCACACTCTTCCGTCCATTCCCAATCTGCATTTTTTCTTGTCAACCTTCTTAAAGGTGAAGCCAACAAAGAAAAATCCTTAATGAAAATCCTGACATATACACATACACCCAAAAATCCTCTGACTTCAGTAGTATTTTTAGGCCTTGGCCATGCCTGAATTTAATTAATCTTCTTCTTTGCCATAATCCTTCCCTCTTTACACACCACATGACCCAGAATTTCAAAAGCAGGAACACAACAACAGAATTTTGACCCTGAAATGGTCAAACCAGCCTCTTCAATCCGGAACAACACTCTCTCTAGAGTTATTACATATTCCCACACAAACCTCCTTATGCCAGGGTTCTCCGCTAACACCTCATTACCATAATCAGTGAATGGTCCTTTAATTCCACCATCATCAATAAAAATACCAGCATGAGTAGGAACCTCATCCTGAAAAATCCAAGCCATCTGTGCTTGATAAACTGCCACTGAATTAGTTGCTCCTTGAGGCAACCTAGTGAGCTGAAATCTTCCCAAAGGAGTCTCAAAAGTTGTGAGAGGCCTTGAATCCGTATGTAGTTCCCTCTCATCATAACCACCCATAATATCACCCAAACCATAACACACCCTTCCAGCAAAAGCTTCGACAAAATCCTCTGCACTTGGCGGCATACCAGCGTCCTTGATAGTGACTCTATTCAAGGCTCTAAGATCATGAACCACCCTCAACATTCCATACTGCTTCTTTACAAAGAACACCGGACTTGAGTAACTGGATGTTGATTGTTCATATAACCCATTCCTGACTCTTTCCCTAATAATCTCCACAAAATCCTCTCTGATAGCTGCTGGAATCGGAATAGGTTTGATTTGCCAAGGTTCATGACAAACAACAGGAATCAAGTAAGGTTCCCCATAAGAGTGCTTCAGAACACCCCTTTCCTCCTCAACAAATGCCACCGCTTTTTCCCTTAGCACAATAACGTGCAACAACAACTTCTTTTCTTCCTCAGACAACCACCCATCAGGACCAAAATTAACAACTTTCAATCTTTCCACAGTCACCCTAGCTGTCTCCACAAATTCTGGAGGATTCTTCACCAAAGGAGTACAGTACGGATCTCTTGACAAAGGAGGTCTCTTCAAAGGCGGATTCAAACCCACAGGCATAGGCTCATTGACAGGCCTAATCTTCTGCGCTACCTTCTTATACTTTGCCGCTCCACCTTCAACTTGAGGGATCTTCAGGAATTCTTCACCATCAGACCTGGAACAAAAACCAAGGGTTTCCCCATTGCTCACATGTGTGGCCAAGGTAATGTTTTTGACAGGTGTAGAAGAAACCCTAGCAGTGCACAATTGGGAGGACTTACTTTTAGACCCCAATCTCACCACTCCAAAACTTTTCCGCAATTCCACATCTTCATCCTCACTTCCAACTTCCAAATCTTCAAATCTTGATTCGTCTTCTGAATCACATCTTCTAAAATTGTGCAGTTTATCCTCATGCTGGAGGTCCAAAAATTGATCTTGACGATCATCATGCTTCAAAATTTTCTGCAGTTTAACCTCATGCTGGAGGCCCAAAAATTGATCTTGACGATCATCATGCTTCAAAATTTTCTGCAGTTTAACCTCATGCTGGAGGCCCAAAAATTGATCTTGACAATCTTCACAAAAATATTTTGCATCTTCTTTCTTCATTATCTTCAGATTTTTTTCTTGATTTTCATGAATTATCTTGAAATTTTTATCTTCTTTTCTTGAATTTTCTCCTGTCCTACAAAAATAACCAGGGGTTTCCCCAATGCTCACAGGTGTGGCCCAGGTAATGTTTTTGAAAGGTTTAGAAGAAACCCTAGCGGTGCACTATTGGGAGGACTTACTTATAGACCCCAATCTCACCGCCCCAAAACTTTTCCGCATATCTTTCAATAAAGATATATAACCAATCTTCTTCTTTAACCTTGAATTAAAAATAATTAAGAATCTTGAGAGAGAACAGAGACTTGATAAAAAACTTGATGAATACTTGCAGAGAAGAGAAACATTAAAAAGAGAAAGTTGAAAATCCACTTGGTATATCTCCAAGGGAGCTGACCTACTACAACCTGGGATTTCCTCATCTTGGGTAGAGGTTGTAGCACTAGGGTGATCAGCCCTGTTTACTCTAAAAAAGACAGACTCTCAATAGAGCCTGAGCCGCACTCCAAAAAACCAGAGGCAGCGCCCACTTCCTTCCTTCTCCTGCAGCAGTCCATGCACTGGCACATTGAAGATAAACCAGGCCTAGTCTCCCAACCATCTCTCCAGGGGATGATAACCTCATGTGAAGCCTCCTTTTGTCTTCACCAGTCAACTCCAAACTGATTCCCAAATCAAATTGATAACCAATTCTTGCCTGAAAATCCATCAAGAATGGCCCACCCAAAACTGCTTTTACATTACCTTTAGCAATGTAAAAATGAACCTTCCCTGAGGCTCCTCCAACATCTAACTTCACAAACTCTGAAGTCCCAACCAATTCAGTGACATGGCCACCAATCCCTCTCAAATTCCCACCAATACCAGTTTTGATGGGGAGGCCCATATGAGTTGCCTCAAACAATGAAATCAGGTTTATCTGAGAACCTGAATCCACCAATGCCCTTGCCTCCCTGCCATTCAGAGTGACATTGACATATCCCAGAGGAGCAGAAAAATGAGTTTCCAACCCCTCACCAAACTTTTCAGCAGAATCACAAATGTATTCTACCTCACCAGAAGAAACCCTTCTCCTGGTAAACAACTTCTTCTGCCTATCAGCCAACCCTGGACTGATAGCATACAATTCCCCATAAGATAGGGAAACCTGACCCTGGTTCATCCTTTCCAGGACAGAGTCCATAACATTAACTTGACCAGACACTACTGGCCTCTCAAAGTGAGCTCTTTGCTTCACCACCTTGGTCCTAGAAGCTTCTTGAGGACCAGCACCACCCACAGATTTACCATTAACAGGAACCAAACCAGATCCCTCACCAGAACCTCTGACTCCAACAGGCTTTGGCAATGAAGCCAAAGGGACATCCTCCTCGGAGTCGGAATCCACCTCCATTGGCATTGGCTCACCATTCAGGTCCAATGCACCAAAACTAGGGGGGCCCATGTCAGCCATACCCTTCTGCATCTTGTACAGCTCCTCTTTGCTGTACCTTTTCCTAGCTGCACTCAGCTTAGGATCACCCTTTGAAGCATTTGGCTTTGGTTGGGCCTGAGAACTGCTCTTAGGCCTACCCACCTTTCCTGCTTCCACATCATAAACACCAGCCCAAGCATTCACCACTTGACTGTCCACCACAAGAATACAACTCCAAACCACCAAAAGAAGTAGAAAAAGAGACCTTATTGACCTCCTTCCCCTTTCCCTTGACGTTCTCATCTACCTTAACAGAAGACTTCCCCTGATCAGGAATCTCCTCAAACCTTGGCCTCCTTTGATTGAGACCACCTCTTCTCCTGACCAAATCAACAGGAGCCTGCCCCTCACTGGGCTTCACAAAAGAACCATCAGGGAACTTAAAAACCCTGCCATCAAACTCCACTTTTCTTTCAGACACATCCCTGTTCAACGCCCAACAATCATTAGACCTGTGCCCCCTCCTACTGCAATAAGAGCAAACCCAAGGATCACTCCTACCAGCCCTTCTTTCAAAGTCTCTTGGCTGAGAAGGTGCCTTATTAACCTTCTTGGCCTCTTGGACAAAAATGTGCAGCTGTTTTGTCAGATCAGCCAGCTGCTCCACCATTGGGTCCCTCTCCTGTTTGGGAACCTGCACCAAATTCTTCTCCTCCTTCTTCTCCCTAACTTCCTCTTCAGCCAAAGCCTCACTGACTTTGCTGACATACTTGGCACACCCCTCCTGATAGGTGTCCACAGCCAATAACTTCAAATGGGCCTCAACAGCCTTCTTCACCTTATCCAAGGCAGGCAACTTCTGATCCCCATTAGAAAGAGTTTTCATCAATTCCTTTCTTGACAACTCCTTCAACACATCCATCCTGACATCTCTAGCCAGGGCAGACCAAAAAACATCTTTGGCAGCATTTTCATGTGCCAGCTCCTCCACTTCCACCAAGTATTCCACCACAGGATCAAACTGTAGCAGAAACTTCCTGTAACTATGTAAGTTACCAACACCAACATAAGATTGCCATTCACTGACAACCTTGTTCAAGTCCACCATAGTGAACCTGACACCCCATCTATCCACCATTTCCCTACACAACAATTTCCAATCCCTCTTCTTGTAGCCAGACATGGCCACAATCTCCTTCTCCACTGACCTATCACCAATGAAGAAGATAATCTGCTTCACCATGTCCAGGTAGGAAGCACCATCCACTCCAGCAGCAGTTTCATACTTCTCTAGAAACCACTTGACATCCTCCCCATTAAACTTGGTACCATCCCAAGTTTTAATCCTCACACACTCCCTAACCATCACAGAAGGAGGACCATCCCCCCCACTGACAGTCACCACAGGAATAGCAGAACCAGAAGCCATTCTTCCTGACCAAAACACCAAAAAGAGCCAACCAAAGAAAACAGAGATTCCAAAGAACTAGCAAGTTCTACCCCATGTTGGGCGCCAGAAATGTAGACAATCCTATAGTACTAGCTATAGGCCTTGACCAAGGGAGTTGGAGAAAAACCAGAGAGAAAATCCCCTGTCCCTTTAAAAAAAAGAGTGAGATTTACTTGCTAAAGTAAGTTGGTTCCTGTTTTGCTAAACACCCCTTTTAAACACACTTGACTGCTTGATGAGCCAAGAAAGTAGTCACCAGATAGACTACCAGACCAAAGAACTGAAATGTAGAACAAAGTCCACACCAGAGACAGCAATAATACTTGCTATAGCTTGCAAGACTATAACAGAGAAAACAGTTGCCAAAGTTAAGTTAAATGAAGAACTCACTTGCAACAAACACAGCCGATTGTGGCCAGAAAACAGTGAAAACTGAGTGAGGAACAATGAGATCACCTCCGGATGGTTGTATGATGATTAAGGTTGCCCCAAACTGTCTTATTCACTATTTACCCACAGACCACTAACTAAGAGCCCATGCGCACCCACCAATCTGGCGCCTGTACCTGCCAAATTGCATAAAAAACCCTCCTGGAGCGCTCCCCAACCTCCTAAAACAGAGGCGGGCGGGCCGCCCAACGTCGGAGATGCCGCCTGAAGCGGCCCGGCCTCCCTGAAGCCAGAAAACCAATAAAAACCACTAATCTACTTAGAAAAATTAGATACAACTACTAAAACCTTTAAAACACGGAATTTCACTATAACAACATTGAGACATGAAATATAGAGAAAAATTAGCTCTATCAAATGGTACTAAGCACTTAACCCTAAGACTTAAGGTTAGCCCGTAAAACACGAAAAACAAAATTAAACAGCAATCTTTTATAAATGAAAAATGAGGAAATGACCCCTTAAAACTCAGAATATGAAAAATGTCTTCAAGACATAAAATATAGAGAAAAACCAGGGCTATCCAATGATAGTACCCACATACCCGCAGACCTAATATCCACGGAATAAAACCAGAAAAATACCAAATTCCTTAACAGATGTCAATTAAGACATGCACAAACAGCGCCAAATCACACAACAAAGGCCCCTGCCAATGTTGGAAGACCACACCGTTAACCCTTTAATCCGCCACTAAACATCCTGTCCATTCTCACTATTCCTTTTAATAACCCACAGATACTTAATAAACCTTTTGAGGAATATTACATTAACTATTGCGCTGTGTGTCGCTTATCAAAGAAAAGACTAAACACACTATTGAGAGATTGACTAATTTAGATTTAAAGTTTAGATTAGCGCGGTTGAATAGTGAGTACACAAAGGAAAGTTGCAGTTGCTATGTAGAATTGTTTTCTGTGCTTGGAGTATGGATTTAGACCTCAGTATTATTGATTTAATGAGAAGCTTTTGCCTTGAGTGTCACATGGCGTGTGGTAGATGCCCGGGTATAAAATGCGACCTCCATTGAGCGTGAGACATATTCTTCCCACACTACTTTCTCTGACTCCTTCATTTATTAATTATTATTTTTTCTTTTATTATGTCAAACTGCCCTACTCCAACTCCCATGCCTCCACACCCCAAAGCGGATAGTGGAATTGTTAACGTAAATATTCCCAAGCATGCACGGCCTGCAAATCAATGGAGTATTTTTGCATTGAGAGCACGGCCACATGAGGTCCTTGCCAGAAATGCGAGTTTTGCCATTGGAGACGGGTGATGTGTGATTCTCTCTCAAAAAATGAGGACATTGAGCAAAGATTTACCAAGACTAAGTGCTGGGTAATCCCGAAGACCAAAGAGGTGGTTGAAGACATTTGGGACGTGTCGGTCGGGGACAATTGTTTGGTAGAAGAAGTTGAGTAAGAGGTTGAGGATACCGTGGCAACTTGGGTAACCCAGGCCACAGGTAGAAAACGAGGGGTGGAAGAGGAGATGGATGAACTGGTTGAAGAGGATGAGGATGAAGTTCCTATCTAAAACCAGACTCGGAAGAAGCAGAGGATGATCATTGAAGATGATGAAGAGGAGAAGGAAGTGACAATAGAGGTCACCCCAAAGCTATTCTTAGAGCCTGACCCGGTTTTCGAAGTAAGTCTGCCTCTTCTTGTTTCAAGATTCTGTTACTGATAACTGTATGTTTTTTAGAATTCAGATGTCATCGCAGAAGCTCAAATTGTGGAAGCTGCGCCATCACTGCGAATGAGGCAAGTCAACTGGAAGTTGATTCAAGGGAGGATAATGAGGAAACCATTGACCAGGTATGGTCAAAGAAACCTCGGCAGGGTTGACGAGCTCAATTCATTGATCATTTAAGTGATGAGATTTACAAGATTGTTGATGCCGCCTCCTTTGATGTGGCAGAAGAATTACTGGATTGGAGAAGTGGTACCAGTAGGATAGAAGGAGGTATTTGAAAAATGAAGGAAGAAAATAATGGTGGTATTGGAAAAAATGAAGAAATTGGTTTGGGAGAAAATTTGAAATGGAAAGAGAAAAAAGAAAAAATAGAAAGCAATTTGTGTATTTATTTTATTTTGTTGTTTTAATTGAAATTTCAATATATATTTTATAAGATTTTTAAAAAGAAAAGAAAAAGAAAGAAGAAAAAAAATATTTGAATATAATTTTTGTTTTAAATTTTGAAAGAAAAAAAGAAAAAATATTTAACTGAGAAATTTTTTAGTTCAAGTTTTGAAAAGGAAAAAAAATTTAAGTAAGAAAAAAAAACATAGTTGATTGAAACAATTTTGTTTGAAATGAAAATTTAATGAGAGAAAAATTTGTTATTTTTGAAAGTTTGTTTATTGAAGTTTTGAGGAATTTTGGTTATTTGAAAAGAAAGAAAAAAAATAGTTTTGAAAAAAGAATTTGAAGGAAGGAAGTAATTTTTTTGAAGAATTTTGAAAGAGAGATTTAAAGCTTGAAGTGAAGTTTGAGAAGGATTGTTGTATTGAGTTTGTGAGAAATTTTGATAGTTTGAAGAAAAAGAAATAAGGGAAAGAAGAAAAGAAATAAAATTAAAGGAATTATTGATTTTTTAAGATTTTATTTTAATGAATTTTAAGACTTTATTTTTCTATTTTATTTTAATATTAATTTTTTTTAATTTTAACTTTTCAATTTAACTTAATTTTACTTTATTTTATCTTATTTTATTTATTCAGTTTATTTATTTATTTTTAAAGAAGGTTTAAAAAGATTATGAAAAGAAGAAAGAAGAAAAGAGAAAACAGAGTAAGGATTTTTAGAAGAGAGGAAGTTTTAGAGTTTAAAGAAAATAAAAGAAAAAGAAAAGAAAAGAAAAAAGAGAAGAGAAGATATAAATAAAGGAGAGTTCTAAGGTTTTTGTTTAAAGGATATTTAAGATGAAAAGATTTTAGGAGTTCAGGGGCGTTAGAAACATTGATGGCTGGTTCCCAGGATGTTTTGTCTGAGTCATCGAGGAAGCCTTCCCATTCCACAAGGTATTGAAGCTTCTTCTTGCGCATTCTTGAATCAAGTATATGGCTTACTTCCCACTCTAGATGGTCTTCTACTTCAACCTGTTCAGGAGGAGGTTGGTTCCTGCCAGGGTATGTTTTTTGAGCTTGTTCCAGGAGAGATACTTAAAAAACAGGGTTAATAGCCTGATATTTAGGAGTTAGCTTGAGTCGAAATGCAGTTTTAGAGACTTTGGAGCCGATTTCAAATGGTCCGAAGCGCCTTTCGGCCAGTTTCTTTGATGGTCGAGTTGTTTGAATGTTTTGTGCGTCGAGCCATACTTTGTCACCTGTTTTGAAGGAAAGAGCAGATTGTCAATGTTTGTTGGCTTGTTCCTTGTACCTTCAAATCGCTAATTCCAGATTTTATATAAGTTCTTCTTGGAGTCGTGATATGGCTCAAAGATAATGTTCCGCAGGATGACTAGTTCCTACATGGATTGAGTTGAATCAAGGATGTCTTCCATATACAGTTTCAAAGGGAGATTTTCATGTCAAAGAAAGAGTTGAGTTATTATAAGAAAATTCGGCCAATGGTAACTATGTGGTCCAATCATCTTGTTGGTAACTGACATACATTCAAAGGTATTTTTTGAGGATTTGGTTGACCCTTTCCACTTGCCCGTCGGTTTCAGGATGATAGGCCGTGGAGAGATTCCTTGTGATATTTAGTTGTTGACACAATTGAGTCCAGAATGTGGATACAAAAAATGAGCCTCTATCTGAAATAATATCATTAGGTAAGCCATGTTTGGAAAATACATATTCTAGAAACAATTTTGATAAATCTTCTGCTGTAGCAGTAGTAGTGGTTTTAATGAAAATAGACATTTTTGAAAATCTGTCTACTATTTCAAATATAGCATCAAAATTATTAGAAAGAGGAAGTTGAGAAATAAAATCCATTGATAAATATTCCCAAGGTTTTGAGGGAAATGGAAGTGGTTGAAGCAACCCATGCTTCCGGTGACACGGAGCCTTATTCCTATTACATTCGTAACAAGATCTTATATAGGTCTTGATTTCTCTGGTCATTCCTGGGCAGAGGAAATCCCTTGCTATTAACTGGTAGGTTTTATCAACCACAAAATGACCAGCTAATGGAGAATCATGTCAACAATTGAAAATCTATAATTTTATTTCATTGTTGTCGGGTATGACTACTCTACCTTCAAAAACTAATAGACCTGATTCAATACTAAATATTTTAGCCCCTTGCTTCAAGAGTATTTTGTCATTTATCCCTAAACAATAATTATCCTTTGACTGAGCTTCGAGGATGTTGGATAGTGGATTTTGAAAAGATTGAATTGTCAACAAATTGAGTTGATGAGTTGTTAACATTGATTCGTTGAAAATTTATTTCACATTTGCTGGGCTCTTGTCAGCCAATGTGTCCCCCCACTGTGGGTAAACTCCGTCCCGACGTGACAGGATATCTGGGACAATGCAGTTCTTACCTGGGCAATAGCAAATCTAAAAAGGAAATTCAGACAAAAATTCAGCCCACCTGGCTTGACGCCTGGTTAACACTTTGGAAGACATAAAGTATTTCAAAGAATTATGGTCAGTCAGGATTTGAAAAGGACTATCTAGGCTGAGAAGAAAAGAGCACCATTTTTTAAGACAATGAATAATAGCTAAAAGCTCCTTGTCATGAATTGCATAATTTAATTCTGCCTAAATGAGTTTGTGTGACTCAAAAGCAACAGGATGGAATGATTTTTTTCAGGATCGAATTGAGAAATGACCCCTGCAATAGCATGATTGCTAGCGTCTGTCTTGAATATTGTCAAAGTAGAAGGATCAAAGTGTCAAAGAATTGGAGCTGTGGTAAATACAGTCTTCAATGCTTTGAATTCCCTTCATTCTGTAGATGTAAAAAAAAGGAATATCTTTTCTAAGAAGAGAAGTAAGATTGGAAATAGTTTTAGATTAATATTTAATAAATCTTCTATATAAGTTGGCAAAACCCAAAAATCCTTGGATGGATTTAACGGTTTTGGGCTCAGGCCATTCCAGGACTTTTTGGACCTTTTTGTTGTCCATGACTAAACCATCAGTGGACAACGTAAACCCCAAAAAATCAATAGATTCAAGATGGAATTTAAATTTATTGTGCTTGGCGTAGAGACCGTGATCTCAAAGACGATTTAGAACTTGCCCAACATAATGAATATGTTCATCTAGTGTCTTCAAGAAAATTAAAATATCGTCTAAGTAGATGACAAAAAATTGTTTGACAACATCTTGAAAGATGTAATTTACAAAAGTTTGAAAAGTAGATGGTGCGTTACATAATCCAAAAGACATTACTAAATACTCAAAACTACCAAATCTAGTGCACATTTAAGTCAGTGGTTCATGACCTTCAGCAATGCAAATAAGATTATAAGCGCCTCTAAGATAAATTTTAGAAAAGAAATTAGCACCAATAAAAAGGGTAAGAAGCAATGACATAGGATAAACTGGATATGCATTCTATTTTGTAACTGTGTTGAGCTTTCTATAGTCAACACACAACCTAAGGCTACCATCTCTTTTATTTACAAAAAGAACAGGGGAGTTGGTTGTAGATTTACTGGCTCTGATGAAACCTTTGGCTACATTCTCTGCAATGTAGTCTTGAAGAACTTGAGATTTGTCCTTCAATAAAGAATAGACAGGACCCGCCAGAGGTACTGGAACTATTAACTCTATTTGATGGTCATAGGGTCGATGAGGTGGTAACTTATCGGCCTTTCAGATTGAGAAACAATCAAGGAAATCATGATAGATTTCTGGTAAAGTTGATTTGGTTGTCCTCATCATCTTCAAGAGAATCTGTTGAGGGAAGACTAGAATTTAGAGAGCATAATTTGACTACTTTGAGAAAATTTAAATCCTCTTTGAGTGAAGTGATAGGACTAGAAGGGTTAGCCAATTTCTCATTTAGAGAAAGATCAGATGCTTGAAAGTCATCTGGCAGAGATTTTTCCTCTAGCAGGACATTTTCAGGTGGGTTGTTTAACTCCCTATTGACCTGCATTAAAGAATTAGAAATATACTTAGTGCTTGGGATGATCAATCCCCGTGACCAATCAATTTCAGAATCCCAATGCGTTAAAAGGTCATGGCCAAGGATGGTATTTTCCATTCTTGGGGTGTCCAAGACTGAAAATTCCTACTTGAAGGGGGTAAAATTTGGAAAGTTGAAAACCCATAAAACTTTCTTACTTACCCAATATTTGAATTCCTCTGATTTGACCAAATAAATTGGAGTTCGATCAATATCTGTGAATGTTAGCTTTAACTTCTTGGCAAAAGATAAACTAAAAAAAGAAATTGAAGCTCCAGAGTCTATAAGACAACTGAAGGGGGTAAACTACTTGAAAAGAATGAATCTCAAGCGGTTTAAGGCAACTCCAGTCCTTAAGACATGGAGGTTCTGTGCACTGTGAGAGATAAGATAGTTTGCTTTGCAAATAAGTAAACTATCTACTAGTTTTTTAACCTTGAACTAGTACCCTCTCTTTCCTTCAACTTTATACATTCTTCTAGCTTGTGCTTACCCCCACAATACATAAATAACCCATTATCTGCTTGTCTCTTCCTCTCAGCTTCTTTAAGTTCCCCTTTTAGATCCAGTACTTTACTGATATTGCCTGGGGTTGAGATTTTTGGTTGAGGTTTTTCCTTTCCCTTATTGGTTTTGGATTGAGTCAAGGAGGATTGAGTTGTTTGTGGGTGTGAAGAATGTCCCAATTTGAAATTTAGGCCTTGAGATTTGTTGGCGTATTGACGATGTTGTAGTTGTCCTTGGTAAACGCCGTCAAGTTTTAGGGTTCAATCCATTAAATCCATTAAGGTAGTCATCTTCTGACCTTAAAGATTTAATTGATCCAGAATCCTCAAAGGAACTCCCTTTTTGATATGATACTTGAGGGCAGCATCATTCCAACCTACTAAAGTTTGAAGTGCTTTGAAGATCAAGATATATTCAGAGGCTTTCCCATTATCACTCATGCGGAGGAAATAAAGTTAAATTTCTGCGTTTTCAGTTTCATTAGGGTCACCAAACAACGTAAAGATCTGGTCTTCCAACTTTTCATAGTTATTAATGAGTAAGTGGGTTTCTGTCAAAGAGAGAATGAGAAGATAAGGTTCAAACAACCTTGCTGCTTTTCTGGCTAGGAATGAAAAAGCATAAACAACCTCCGATTGGTTGTTATTGAAGGTTCGAGGGTTGTTATGGAACAGGAGCTTGCAGGTTTGCAAGAAGGGGCACAATCTGTCTGGATGATCTCCATCGAATTTATTAGGAGATTTCATGGAAGGAGTTTTGAATTTTGATCCCTCCAAGGAAGTTGGATTGGAAAGGGTATTCATGAAAAGTCTCATGAAGTCTTCCAGAGAATTAGATGGTCAAGGTACCGAAGGTTGATCAGATGGGTGAGTAACAGGGGAAGATGGTGCCTCATGCATTGTATCCTCTCCTTCTTCTTCCTCGCTAGAATCATCAAAATTCTTGGGGAGATATTCTACAGATTAAACTTAGTGTCCCTGTTCCATAAGGTTGAGAGGTTCCAGAAAGTGAATGCGGGAAACAGGTCCTGTGGCTGTTGGCCTGCCTCTGGCACGAGCCCTAGTAGTAGCGCCCGTAGGAGGAGGGCGTTGAACAGGTGCCATTTAAAGAATTTAAAAAACCTGAAAAAAGGACGTAGTAGTTCCAAAGAATGATAACTACAGAGAATTAAATTATACTGTCACCGGACGACCTACGCAAAAGGTCTAGGGTGTTCCTGGAAGTAAGGAAGAGAGTAGTTTAGAAACTTCTTTGAAGCACAGAGGAAATGTTTTAGGAAGTGATTCAAAGATGACTCAAAGGAAGAGCTACTACTTTTAGATATGTTCAATAAGAATTCTAATATAATTTAAAGGCAATTTTGATATTCTTAAGATCTCACAAAGGGATAGAAACTCAATAATCAAATATTTAGGATTTAGAAATGATTACTGAGAAAAAATAAGGAAAGATACAATAATAATGATTTAACCTGAAGCTCTACCACTATTAAATATATATACGTTTTATAATTTGATTCTAAAGGAATATTAAACCACAATCAAACCCCTTTTATATTCATTACTCCTCCTCGCATTGACCTCATACCCATCCATCATTCCGCACACCACAGACCACCAAAAATACACCCATTACACCTGGAACCTCCTTACTAACATCTTTTAAACCTTTAATCCTCCTCTAAATATCCCAACTATGCACACTATTCCTTTTAATAACCCACAGATGCTTAATAAACCTTTTAGCGGAATATTACATTAACCATTGCGCTGTGTGTTGCTTATCAAAGAAAAGACTAAACACACTATTGAGAGATTGACTAATTTAGATTTAAAGTTTAGACTAGCACGGTTGAATAGTGAGTACACAAAGGAAAGTTGCAGTTGGTATGTAAAAATTGCTTTCTGCGCTTTGCATATGGATTTAGACCTCTATATTTTTGATTTAATGAGCTGCTTTTGTCTCAAGTGTCAGGTGGCGCGTGACAACTTCAGTCAGTGAAAATTCAAATTTCTGGTCATCCAGGTAATAATGTAACTTCTCTAGAGCCCTGCTTAATCCTTCTGTGGATGATCTAGGTACATCATCAAGTTTTAAGTGAAACTCAGTGATATTTTCAAGCATTTCTGGCACTAATTTTACTTTGTATGAACTAGGAACAGGTACAATTGGGGTATCCTGCACAACAGGTTCTTTCAAAGAAATGTCAGAAATTTTTTGATAATGTAAAAATGAATTCAATTTCTCTTCAATGGTTGTTAACCTAGTTTTCACTCTTGGAATACTAAAGATTCTCAAAAAACTCAGGATCATGTGTCTCATCAATAATAGTCATATCAGGATTTATCATTGAAGTAGAAATCAAAACCAAAGGATTAGATACATTAGAATATTGAGCAATTTTTCTACTACTCTTAGCCTCTACTGGTCTCACAGTCTTATCTCATCTTCCAGAATCACCTGAAAAAATTGAATAAGCATTGAGAAACGGTACTTGAGATTCAAAAGAGGGGCTCACCATGGCTTAGGCAAGAATTTAATGTGATTTTTCTTTCTCTTTCTTCCTCCTTGATAGGGGTGAGGAGGTGTGGGGTTGAACTGATTGGTTCTTGAAGGACCTTCCTAAGGTACTTGTTGATGTTGTTTTTGGGACAGATAATCTCACTAGGTGTTTATCCAATCCCACTGCCACTTTGAGACTTCCACCTTTTCTTGTTCCTGGGGGGAAAATTTTGGAAGGGCTTTTGTGGAAGGATGAAGTTTTGACTTCTCTTGAAGGAAGGACTCTATTTTTCTTACCTTTTCTTCTAGAGAGCCTGTTTTTTACCTCAGCCTGAGTTTTTCTGAACTCAACTCCTTGATGTGAGTGGAAAGATTTTTGACTTGCTGATTCAAGGGCATCTTTTTTATTTTGAAGCCTTTTGAATGCTCTTCTAGCGGGTTTATAGAAGGCTTTTCATCTTGAGCAGTTTTCTCCACTAATATCTTTATCTCCTGCATTTCCACATCCTGATTGGTCCAGTGATTGATTAATTTGAGCCAGTTTTGTAGTCAAAGGAGAACATACAGAAGAAGCTTCATCATAATCAATTAAATTCAGTACCTCATGACAGTGTATACAATCCTATAGTACTAGCTATAGGCCTTGACTAAGGTTTTTGTAGAAAACCCAGACAGAAAAGCCCCTTTACCTTTAGAGAAATAAAGTGAGATTTACCTGTTACAGTAAATTGGTTCATGATTCTAAAGCCCCTTTTCCAAAACACTTGACTGCCTGACCAGCCAAGAAAGTAGTCTCCAGACAGACTACAAAACTGAAGGACTGAAATGTAGACCAATGTCCACACAAGACAAAACCATGATACTTTATGTAGGTTGCAAATACACACCAGAGACAGAAATAGTACCTGAAATAGTTTGCAAGACTATACCAGAGAAACCAGTTGCCAAGTTAAGTTAAAGGAAGAACTCACCTTGCAACAATCACAGCCATTTGTGGCCAAAGAACAATGAAAACTGAGTGAGGAACAAGTATATCACCTCTGGATGGTTGTATGATAATTAAAGTTTCCCCAAACTGTCTTATTCACTATTTACACACAGACCACTATTTAAGAGCCCCTGCACAACAAAGAATTTGGTGTTTTTGAGCGCCAAATTGCATAAAACCCCTCTATAAACGCTTCTCAGCCTTCTAGCACTAAGGCAGGAGGTCTGCCAGACGTCGGCAGGCCTGCCTGAGGTGGCCGTACTACCCTTAAGCCAGAAAACCACCTAAAACAACCAAAATACCCAAAATACATAGAAAAATCTACTATGACTACTAGAACCTTTAAAACACATAATTAGGCTACAACAACTTTGGGACATGAAATGTAGAGAAAAATTAGCCCATTCTAAAGGTACTAAGTGCTTAAACCTAAGACTTAATGTTACCCCGTAAAACACAAAAAACAAAATTAAACAGCTATCTTTTTAAATAAAAAAATGAGAAATTATCGCCTTAATACTTAAAATCTGAAAAAATTCATGAAGACATAAAATATAGAGAAAACCCAGGGCTATCCAATAGTTGTACCCAAATCCCCGCAGTCCCAATATTCACTGAATACTTCCAGAAAATCACTCAATTATTACATAATGCAATTTAAGACATATCAAAATAAGACCAAATAGACCAACAAAGGGCTCCACCAATGTTGAAAGACCACATCCTTCTTACAATAGAGAATTTCCACATTCTCCTTCATCAAAACCACCATGTTCAGCTTTCTTTCCAAATCTGCTACTGACATGGGTCCTTGCCAATACTGTATTGACAACAATCTAATCTGTACCATCACACCACCAGCTCATCCCTACAGAACCTCCTATGATGCCTGTCACTCTAGGAAGAATACTTGTTTCAGACCTGGTCCATTGTCCTCTTCAACATCTTCTCCTCCTCCACAACCTGATCCATCTTCTACCAGAACCAAAAGATCCAGACCATCCATCCTGATCCCCAGACTGGTCAACAAATTACACCCTTTGAAAAAGAGTGCCAACCACCACTACAACCACTAGCTCTACCATCCCTGGTCCTTCTGATAGTAAGTCCAATACTTCTTCATACCAAAATTCAGTCTGAAAAATTTCCAGCTCATTTCAATCCAGACAGTGATGATCACAGTGTGGGAACCTTTGAAGCACCCCAACCTAATCCATTGCCCACTATAAAAGAAAAATTCCAACAACATTCTTCTCAACAGAAGCATCTCATTCTAAATTACTTCCAATCCACTCCTGCCAGGAATCCACAGGACCTTGAGAAAAGTAAGAACCTCATTCACCAGTTCAAAGCCAATGCTGAACATTTTTTTACATCTCTTGATTCTTTTCTTTAATTGCTCCTTGCTTGAAAATCTTGATTTAGAAATAAAAAATAAAAATAATTTCCTCAGTTTAGCATCTTGGGGGACTAATCCTCAGTTTTAAGTCTTGGGTGACTAACAGCCCTCACTTTATAGTCTTGGGGGACTCAAAACCCTCAGTTTATAGTCTTGGGGGACTCAAAACCTAAATCAAAAAGACAGAACCAGAGATCAAAACATTAAAGACCAAAGAAACAAACTAACATTCTGGGGTAACTGATCTACAGAGCATCCGGATCATCAATTACCTCCACACTTGCCTTAACAAAATTCAGAGACTCCCCATTGGATGCCTTCTTCCAGAATCACACCAAATCCCATTATCAGTTTATAGTCCTGAAGGACTCAACCATTAAACAATCCTCAGTTTATAGTCTTGGGGGACAATACCATTTTTTATTTTAAAGTCATAATGGACTGACCACAGTGTTTAGTTTAAAGTCTTGACGGACTTTACAGAGTGTTCAGTTCAAAGTCTTGACAGACTAAAAGATTCACAAAAGCATGAGCCAAATTCTTGATAATATCTTGAAAGCAAGCTAGTTTAAAGTCTTAGAGAACTTACAGATCCATAGTAGTAACAAAATTAAAAATCTTGAAGCAATCTTAAAAAAAACCAGCCAGTTTTAAGTCTTGGAGGACTACCAGTGTTCAGTTTAAAGTCTTGACGGACTATACACATTTTGCATAAAAACCATATAAAATCCTCCACAGCCAACCTGCTGAACTTCCACTCTTTCTTCATCATCTACACATCACTGATAAAATTTTCATTCATCACTTTTCTCTTTATTATTTTCCCTTCACAGATTATGGCTATATCCACAAATTTTGACCCATCAGACCTTTCCTGTCAAACTGATCCAAATGACTATGCTTTCAAAAATTGCATCCACATGTGCAGACCTTGCACTTTCACTCTTCCTACTCCTCAGACCAAGTTCTATAAAAGGGCCTGTGATTCCTGAAACTCTAAAAAAAAGATGTGACAGAGACCCCAAATATCCAATACCTCCTCCTTCACCTTCACATTAATATATTTACAGATCTCCTACCAGGTCACTAGAACTTGGACCTGCATTTTCATCTTTATCTTCCACCCCTTCCAAAAGATCACGCCATTCTATTCCAAAAACTCTTCCTAAAAGACCTTCTTTATCATCTTAATAAACAGCCTTTATCTCTGAAAATTTGGTTAAAAAAGCTTCAAAATAAGCTTTGAGGCTGTTAGACCCCGTCCAGGTGGCCCGCCTGCTTTACCAGAAAGAAAAAATCAGGCTCAAAACTCCCAAATACAGCCAAAAACATTCAAATTCCTCCATCAAGCACTAACAACTCTACACAACAACCTCCAAATGCTCCCAGAGAAATGCGTACCACCACCATTTCTTCATCTGACTACACCAAAACTTCCAAAATCTTTAGAAAGCCTGCTAGAGGACCCCCCACAACACCAGAACACCCAACACTTCCCCTAAACAAAAAACTCCTGTTACTTCAAGAAGAAATAGTTTCACCTCTCCTCAGGCCACCAATTATTCCTCTGAGAGTTCCCTTTCTTCTAGATCTTCATCCAGCAGATCAAAATCAGCTTCCAGGCCACCTTCTCCTGGTTGATCCAACAAAAGCCCTGGCACACCACCACCAGTATCAAACCCAACCGGGCCAAGCAATAATATCAAAAAGAACAACAGCAGCCCTTCTTCTCCAACCAGGCCAAAGGAATGCCCTCCTTCTAGTCTACTTTCAAACACCATTTATAGAATGATCATAATAATACATAACTCCATCTGGTTGATCTTCCTTCAACATCCATTCAGAATTCTACAACAGCTCAAATCCCAGCCGCTTACAAATTTGACAAGCTCCCAATCTGTAAGTAACAAATTAAAAATTACAATTTCTTTAACAGAGAAAAATTACTGATCCATTTTTTCTGTGTAGTTGGAACTCCGCCTCCTGAAACTGCGATTGGGATTGGCCAACCTCTAGAAACTACCTTAACTCTGGATTACACCAACACAAAACAACACCTAAGCATGATGTGTTCTAACATGATAATGAATGAATTTGAAAAGAATTTGAGGAAACAGCTCCTTGATGACCACTAAAAGATGTCTAGAATAATTAAGCACACCTTCCAACACTCTATCCCCACTTCTTCCACTTCTTCCCAAAAATTACCTTCTAATCCGGTCCCTGACCATTACAACCCATATACGCTTTCCAGCCGCCTACATCACAAAGAACACAGTTCTTCCTCCAACCCTAACAAAAAGAAAAAATGCCACCTAAATCTGGACCAACCGCCAGAGGCTTCTTCTTTCAGATATTAAAATAAAAGAAAGAAATTAATAACTCAATAAATAGAGAGAACAATAATAATTAACAGATATATATATATATAAATTTGTTTAATTTTTATTTTATTTTTTTATTTTATTTTTATTTTTATTTTTCTTTATTTTATTATTTTATTTTTATTCTTATATTTTTATTTAAACTACTAACATACTAAAAAAAACTTGAAAATAATTAAACAAAATTACCCAAAAAATATGAGAGCTGAGAAATTTAAATGAAATGAATAATAAAAATTACAAACTATATCCCCCAGCCAATTGATGAGCTGATCCCCTGATGCCTTACCCACATCCAAGTGCACCTTGATGTGAATACACCTTTAAATAATTTTTAAATGAAATGAGATAAAAAAATAAATTAGGAAAAATATTGTAAATAAAGATAATATAAAATAAATAGAAATCAAATAAAATAATAAAAAATGAGATAGAGATAAAAAAGAAAATAGCATTTCCTGGCCAATTGATGAGCCTTTCCAAACTAATTCTTGCCCACATCCAGGTGACCCTGATTTGGTGAGACCATATAATATAATTTGTGATTTTTCCTCCTTTATATCCTAATAACCTTCATAAAAAAAAGAGAAAAAAGAAGATAATCTGAAACTACTATCTAACACAACCATAGACACAAGAATTTGAGAAAAGAAAAAGAAAAAATCCGGCTTGATAAAAATTCCAGTCAAAAGAAATGATCACTGGGTGGGCTCCCTCCAATAAGTAAAAATGATGGGAGACCACCTGTGATTCCCTACCAAACCAAATAGACTGAAGAAGCCAGTCCCAAGCCAGTAATCCAGTTTAAAGTCATAGTGCACATTAAACCTGAATAACAAAAACTGGACTAGGATTCAACTAGGACAAACAAAAACTTGAAACAGAAAATATGGTTTAGCTGCTCTACAGAGCACCCAGCTCATCAGCTACCCCCACACTTGCCAAAATAAAATCTAGAAGACCCCCCTAATTACCTTCTAACAAAAACACAATATCCAACACAATAAGCCAAAACCAATAAGTGTGAAGAGTACAGAACTTGTAAACCAAAAAAATTTCCAGTTTAAAGTCATAGAGGACTAAAACCTGTGAAGAAAACCAATACTAGGGATCAACCAAATTAAGAGAAGGCATCGGAAACAGAAAATCAGAGGTAATTGTTCTACAGAGCAGGCAGCCCATCAGTCAAATCCTTACTTGCCGAAATAAAATCTAGAAGCCCCACCCATGGGTACCTTCTAACAAACAATTTTCCAACAAAAAAGATGCACAGCATCTCCAAAATCCAAAATTTAAAGAATAGTCCATATTTTATCATCATTGTGGAGTCAATCTTCTTCACTTCTAGTACCTCTTGGGTGAAATCTCTTCACCTGATAAGCAGCCATTCTCTTCTTTAAGACTGCTTCATTTAACTCCTACAAAACATAAGAACCTCCAGACACCTGAAATCTGACTCTGTAAGGTCCATTCCATCTGTCAGCAAACATTTTCCCCCACTGACTCTCCAAACTTCTATTATACACCAAAACCAAAAAACCAGGATTCAAGGGATTCCTGAGTCTATGAGCCAACATCTTTTCCCAGTATCCAACTGATTTATTTTTTATCTTCATCATTCTAGAGTATTCCTTCTGTTGAAATTTCTCTCTACATTTAAACTGTTTCATCAAGGCACAGAGAAAATCTTCTGTCAAGCACGCCTCATCCAAATCAATTCAAAGATAAGATAAAGCCTCCAAGTCCACTGATAGAACAGCATTATTCCCAAAAATTAATTCATAAGGGGAATAGCCAGTTGTCCTTTTCACAGTGACCTTATCAGCAAACAACACCAAGGGTAAATAATGCCTCCATTTTTAAGCACTATCCCCACACATCTTCACCAAACCATTCTTGATAACTTGATGGCCTCTTTCAACCATGCCTTCAGCTTCAGGATAATAAGGTGTAGCAACTCTGACTTTAGAACCAATACTTGCCACAGCTTCTTTAAATTCAGCTTCAAACTTTGGCCCACCATCAACAGTCACCAACTTTATCAACCCATACCTAAACACCCATTCTTCTTTAAAAATTCTGCCTGATTTTTGGCAGTCGAATTCACAAGAGGCACAGCCTCAACCCAACCAGAAAAATCATCTCTGGAAACAATCAAGTATTTATAACTGCCCTCTTTGATATGGAAAGCATCCAGACTGACTTTTCCAAACACAGTTTTTTCACCTGTAGCAGGTTCAACCTCTTTAGGATATAAGTGACATTTTCTTTGACATTCTTCACAAGATTTAACCCAACCCTGCACAGCCAACTTCATACCTGGCCACCAATATCTATCTGCTACTCTTCTATAACTCTCCCCAAAGCCTCAATGAACAAGGTCTTCATGCAAAGACTTTAACACCAACTCTTGACACTTCTTCTGAGTCACCACCACTTGAGGATTTAAATTCCTCCTCCCCATCAACCTCCTTCCTGACACATAAAATCCAGGACTCTTCTTCTTGATTGCCACCCAAGTATCATCATCACAAATATCTGGCCTCTCCAAGGTTAACAGATATTCAACAATAATACAATAAAACCCAGTCTCACCCCAGGTCTCATCTTCAAAATCCAAAAAAAAAACATCCAAGGGTACAAAACTGTCATCAAAATCTCCAGTGTGCACATAAGCAACACGAACAGCCCATCCAGGACACCAATCCCTAAACTTTGGTACATCCTTTTCCTTCCACTGAATTTAAAGAGAATACAGTTCACCAATAAAAATTCCATTTTCAAATTTTGAGCCATCCCAAAAAAAAGCACCATCTTAATCAATAAAAAACATCCTTATCACCAGAATCAAGATCAGAACCAGCCAGTTTAACCTCTTGGTGGAGGAGAGAACAATCTTCCAGTTAAGCCTCATGGGGGAGGAGAGAATCATCATCCAGTTTAGTCTCATAGGGGTGTAAAGAAAAATCTTCAGCACCCTTTGTGCTGGCCATAACCACTGGTAAATCTTCATCAAATTCTTCAGAATCAGAATCTTCATCTGTGGGTGGACTTCTTGATATTCCATCTGGCATCCTAAAAGTTTTACCTGGCTTGTGCACCAGGTCAAAAGAAAAATGTTGAATAAATGCCACCCACCTAGTCATTAGATCATTTGGAAGTCTAGGTGTGTTGATCATTTGAACCAGAGATTTAGAATACACCTGCAGCTCAAAATGCTGCCCCCACAAAACAGTTTGTAGCTTCTACAAAATGTTTGCTACACCACACAATTCCAACTTTGGCTGAGAATACCTATATTCCACCTCATTAAAAACCACAGACTCATACCTTACTGGCCTGAAATTCCCAGATTCATCTTCCTGACACAAAAGAACACCAGCAGAAATATAAGTTGAGTCCACCACCAGATAAATTTTTCCAGCTACCCTTCCATAATCCAACTTGTGAAGAATAATATCTTCAACCACCACCTTCTTCAACTTCTGAAAAGCCTCTTAACACTCTGCATCTTTCATGGTCAGCTTCCTTAAAGGTGAAGCAAAAAAATAGAAATCTTTAATAAAAATCTTGATGTACACACAAACCCCTGAAAAACCCCTCACTTCAGTAGTATTTTTAGGCCTTGTCCATGACTGAATTTTATTAACTTTCTTCATTTCCATAATCCTTCCCTCTTTACATAACACATGACACAATATTTCCAGAGCAGGAACACAACAACAAAACTTTGACCCAGAAATGGTCAAACCAGCCTCTTCAATTCTAAAGAATACTCTCTCTAGAGGAATTGCATATTCCCAAACAAATCTCCTTATACATGGGTTCTACTTCAGCTCCTCATTACCATAATCAGTGGAGGTTCCTTTAATTTCACTTTCATCAATAAAAATACCAGCATGAGCCCAAAACTCATTGTGTAAAATCCAAGCCATTTGTGCTTGATATACTGCTACTGAACTATATGCTCCTTGAGGCAACCTAGTGAGCTGAAATCTTCCCAGAGGAATCTCAAACGTTGTAAGTGGCTCTAATTCAGTGTGAAGCTCCCTTTCATAATAAACACCCATAATATCTCCCAAACCACAACACACCCTTCCAGAAAAATCTTTCAAAAAGTCCTCTGCACTTGGAGGCATTCCCCCATCCTTGATAGTGCCTCTATTCAAGGCCTTAAGATCATGCACTACCCTCAGCTTCCCATTCTGCTTCTTTACACAGAAAAAGGGACTTGAGTAACTAGAAGTTGATTGTTTTTATAAACCAGTCATGACTCTTTTCCTAACAATCTCTACAAAATCATTCCTAATAGCAGCTGGAATTGGAATTGGTTTGATTTGACAAGGTTTGTGACAAACCACAGGAATCAAGTAAGGTTCCCCATAAGAGTGTTTCAACACACCCCTTTCCTCCTCAAAAAATGCCACCACCTTCTCCCTCAGCACAATAACATGCAACAACAACTTCTTTTCCTCATCAGAAAACCACCCATCAGGACCAAAATTAACAATTTTCAACCATTCCACAGTCACCCTATCAGTTTCCACAAAATTAGGATGCTTCTTCACCAGAGGAGTATAGTACGGATTTATTGACAAAGGAGCTCTCTTCAAAGGAGGATTAAAACATACAGGCATAGGCTCACTGACAGGCCTAATCTTCTGGGCCACCTTCTTGTACTTTGCGGCTCCACTTTCTACTTGAGGGATCTTCAGGATGTCTTCACCACCAAAACAGGAACAAATAAAAGGGTTTCCCCATTGCTCACATGTGTGGCAAAGGTAATTTTTTGAAAGGTGTAGAAAAAACCCTAGCAGTGCACAATTGGGAGGACTTACTTTCAAACCCCAATCTCACCACTCCAAAAACTTTCTGCAATCCCACATCTTCATCTTCACTTCCATCTTCTAAATATTCAAATCTTGATTCATCTTCTGAATATCATCTTCAAAAATTGTTCAGTTTATCCTCATGCTGGAGGCCCAAAAAATGATCTTTCTGATCTTCTTACTTTAAAAATTTGTGCAGTTTAGCCTCTTGCTGGAGGCCCAAAAATTGATCCTAATGATCTTCAAAAAATAATTCTTTTCTTCCTTTTTGATTATCTTCAGATTTTTTTCTTGATTTTCTTCAGTTATCTTGAAATTTTTTTTCTTTTCTTGAGTCTTCTTTTATCCAACAAAAATAACCAGGGGTTTCCCCAATGCTTACAGACGTGGCCAAGGTAATGTTTTTGAAAGGCGTAGAAGAAAAACTATTGGTGCACTTACTTTTAGACCCCAATCTCACCACTTCACAGCTTTTCTGAATATCTTTCAATAAAGATATATAACCAATCTCTTTTTTGAACTTGAATTAAAAATAATAGAAAATCTTTTGACGGAACAGATACTTGATAAAAAACATAAAGAATACTTGAAGAGAGGAGAAACATTAAAAAGAGAAAGTTGAAAATACACTTGGTATATCTCCAAGGGAGCTGACCTACTACAACCTGGGGTTTCATCATCTTAAGGAGAGGTTTTAGCACTAGGGCAAAAAGTCCTCATCACTATAAAAAAGACAGACTCTCAATAGAGCCTGAGCCTCACTCCAAAAAAACAGAGGCAGCACCCACTTCCTTCCTTCTCCTGCAGCAGTCCATGCACTGACACATTGAAGATAAACCAGGCCTAGTCTCCCAACCATCCTCTCCAGGGGATGATAACCTCATGTGAAGCCTCCTTTTGTCTTCACCAGTCAACTCCAAACTGATTCCCAAATCAAATTGATAACCAATTCTTGCCTGAAAATCCATCAAGAATGGCCCACCCAAAACAGCTTTAACTGTTCCGTTAAAAATATAAAAATGAACCTTCCCTGAGGCTCCACCAACATCTAACTTCACAAACTCAGAAGTTCCAACCAATTCAGTGACATGGCCACCAATCCCTCTCAAATTCCCACCAATACCAGTTTTAATGGGGAGGCCCAAATGAGTAGCCTCAAGCAAAGAAATCAGGTTTATCTGAGAACCTGAATCAACCAACACCCTTGCCTCCCTACCATTCAGAGTGAAATTGACATAACCCAGAGGAGAAGAAAAATGAGTTTCCAGCCCCTCACTAAACTTTTCAGCAGAATCACAAATGTATTCCACCTCCCCAGAAGAAACTCTTCTCATGGCCAACAACTTTTTCTGTCTATCAGCCAACACAGTACCAATAGCATAAAACTCCCCATAAGAAAGGGAAACCTGACCCTGATTCAATCTTTCCAGAACAGAGTTCATAACATTAGATTGACCAGAAACTATTTTCCTCTCAAAGTGAGCCCTTGGCTTCACTAACTTGGTCCTAGAAGATTCTTGAGTACCAGAACCACCAACAGATTTACCATCAACAGGAATCAAACCAGATCCCTCACCAAAACAATTAAATACAGCGGGCTTTGGCAATGAAGCCAAAGGGACATCCTCCTCAGAGTCAGAATCAACATCCTCAGGAATTGGCTCACCATTCATGTCCAATGCACCAAAACTAGGGGGGCCTATATCAGCAATCCCCTTCTGAATCTTGTACAGCTCCTCTTTTCTGTTCTTCTTCCTAGCTTCACTCAGCTTAGGATCCACATTTGAAGCCTTAGGCTTTGGTTGGGCCTGAGAACTGCTCTTAGGCCTTCCCACCTTTCCCACTTTTACATCATAAACACCAGCCAAGCATTCACCACTTCACTTTCTACCACAAGAATAAAAATCCAATCTACTAAAGGAAGTAGAAAAAGAGACCTTATTAACCTCCTTCCTTTTTCCCTTGAAATCATCATCTTCCCTACCAGAAAACTTCCCCTGATCAGGAATCTCCACAACCCTTGGCCTCCACTGATTGAGACCACACCTTCTTCTGATCAAATCAACAGGCGCCTGCCCTTCACTGGGCTTCACAAATGAACCATCAGGGAGCTTGAAAACCCTGCAATCAAACTCCACCTTTCCCTATGACACATCTCTGTTCAGAGTCCAACAATCATTGGAATTGTGCCCCTCCTGCTGGAATAAGAGCAGACCCAAGGATCACTCCTACCAGCCCTCCTAACAAAATCTCTAGGCTGAGAAGGTGCCTTATTGGCCTTCATAGCCTTCTGAACAAAAATATGTAGCTGATTTGTTAGATCAGCCAACTGCTTCACCACTGAGTCCATCTCCTGTTTGGGAACCTTCACCATATTTGTCTCTTCCCTCTTCACTCTATTCTGCTCTTTAGCCAAAGCCTCACTGACTTTTCTGAAATATTTGGCACACCCCTCCTGATAGGTGTCCACAGCCAATAACTTCAAATTGGCCTCCCCAGCCTTCTTCACCTTGTCCAAGGCAGGCACCTTCTGATCCCCATTGGAAAGAGTGTTCATCAAGTCCTTCCTTGAAATCTCCTTCAACACATCCATCCTGACATCTCTAGCCAAGGAAGACCAAAAAACATCTTTGGCAGCATTTTCATGTTCCAGCTCCTCCACTTCCACCAAATATTCCACTACAACATCAAAATGTAGCAGAAACTTCCTGTAACTGTGCAAGTTACCAACACCACCATAAGACTAACATTTACTTAAATCCTTGTTCAGATCCACCATAGTGAACCTGACACCCCATCTATCCACCATCTCCCTACACAATAACTTCCAGTCCTTCTTCTTGCAGCCAGACATGGCCACAACCTCCTTCTCCACTTCCCTATCACCAATGAAGAAAATAATCTGCTTCACCATGTCCAGGTAAGAATCACTATCCACACCAGAAGAGGTTTCATACTTCTCCAGAAACCACTTTACATATTCACAATTAAACTGTATACCATCCCAAGTTTTAATCCTAAAACACTCTTTAACAATCATAGTAGGAAGAGCTTCCCCCCACTGAAAGTCACCACAGGAATAGAAGAACCAGAAGCCATTAAAAGACAACAAAGATTCTAAAGAACAAGAAGGTTCACAGCCCCACTTTGGGCGCCAGAAAA
This sequence comes from Hemileia vastatrix, assembly GCA_030280995.1. NCBI lineage: Eukaryota > Fungi > Basidiomycota > Pucciniomycetes > Pucciniales > Zaghouaniaceae > Hemileia > Hemileia vastatrix. The sequence continues at coordinate 8,650,258 of JASXTE010000014.1, read as the reverse complement.
AAAGACAATCCTATAGTACTAGCTATAGGCCTTGACCAAGGGAGTTGGAGAAACCCCAGAGAGAAAATACCCTGTCCCTTTATAAAAATAAAGTGAGATTTACCTACTACAGTAAATTGGTTCCTGTTGCTAAATCCCCCTTTCCAACACACTTGACTGCCTGATAAGGCAAGAAAGTAGACTTCAGACAGACTAAAAAACCAAAGGACTGAAATGTAGACCAATTTCCACACCAGAGAAAGCAAAGATACTTGATGTAGGCTGAAAATCTACACCAGAGACAGCAATAGTACTTGATATAGCTTGCAAGACTATACCAGAGAAAACAGTTGCCAAAGTTGAGTTAAATGAAGAACTAACCTTGCAACAAACACAGCCAATTGGGTCCAAAAAACAGTGAAAACTGAGTGAGGAACAAGTATATCACCTCCAGATGGTTGTATGATTATTAATGTTGCTCAAAACTCCCTTTTTTTTATTATGTACACACAGACCACTATCTAAGAGCCCCTGCACAACAAAGAATTTGGTGTTTTTGAGCTCCAAATTGCATAAAACCCCTCTAGAAGCGCTTCCCAGCCTTCTAGCACCAAGGCAGGAAGTCTGCCAGACGTCGGCAGGCCTGCCTGAGGGAGCCAGACTACCCTGAAGCCTGAAAACCACAAAAAACAACCAAAAATACCCAAAATACTTAGAAAAATCTACTACAACTACTATAACATTTAAAACTCATACTTAGGCTATAAAAACATTGGGACATGAAATGTAGAGAAAAATTAGGCCATTTTAACAGTACTAATAGATTAACCCTAAGATTGAAGGTTAGCTCATAATACATGAAAAAAAAATTAAACAGCTATCTTTTTAAATAAAAAATGACTTATTATCCCCTTAATACTTAAAATCTGAATAATTTCATGAAGAAATAAAATATAGAGAAAAACACGGGGCTATTTAATGGTAGTCCCCACATCCCAGCAGTCCCAATATTTGCTGAATAATTCCAGAAAAACACCCAATTATTAAATAATGCAATTTAAGACATATAAAAACAACACCAAATAGACCAACAAAGGGCCCCGACAATGTTTGAAGACCACAATGGCCAGCAGAATCACCTTGATAAGTCATAGTTGTAATTAACTTGAACTGAGAGAAAGAAATATTAAAATTTAATCAGTTTTTATTTTTACTTTATTTTAATAAAAATGAGGAAAAAAAATTATTTTATTATATAAATAATTATCAGGATTTTTTAATTAACTGGAATAATTAAAATATAATGTTTTTCTGGACAAAAAATTAACTGAAATAATAATCACAATTTTTATTAATTAAAATAATTTTATAACCAGGATTGAAAAAATAATAAAATAATTTATTAGTTAGTATTGTATATATTGATAATTATTAGGACTAGAAGTCAACTGAAGAATTTAGTTGCCAGGAGTTAATGTCAACTGAAAACAATTTTAATTATCAGGACTTAATGTCAACTGAAAAAATTTAATTACCAGGACTTTTTGTCAACTGAAAAAATTTTAATATAATTAACTTAATTAATTTTTAAATCTTATTAATTTACTGCCAGGAAAATTTGTCAACTGAAACAATAATATAAAATTTTAATTATCAGGACAGAAGTCAACTGAAATAATTAAAAAAAATTTAACAAAATTAATTAAATTTTTTATTTCACTTCTAGGACTAAGAAAAATATGGTTCTATCTTGGTCAACTAGGGAAAAAACATTTTATTTACCAGGCACCTCCCCCTGTAAAATGAGCAAGTTAATGCCACTTCCAGAGTGCTGAGTAAAATAGATATACGTTATGGTAAGGTAAACTCTTACAGTCGCCTTGCTGTAAGCAGAATCCGGAGGAGATATGTGGATTTAGCTGAAAACCCCGTCCTTCCAATAAAAATAACAAAATGGGAATTCTAAATCACTAAGCTAACCAATCTACTTGAATCTGATTGATAAAAATAATGAAACTCTAAAATATTTAACGCTTATTGAGATTTAAAGAAAGTGGCTGTTGATAAAGAAATACTGATAACAAAAATTAAGGTGTACCAGTGAAAGATCTGAAAAGATTGACTTTTATGTTTTTATAATAATTTGAATTTTTATGAGACAGCAATAATCAAGTCCCAGCAATGAAGACCTTTCTAAAGATACCCTATATGAAGTGTTATTTAAACTGTTGAGTAGTATTTCTAAATGTTATATGTATATAAATATAAAGTTATAAGGGTATTAAAAATTTATTTAATTTGTTGAGTAATAAAAAATGAGACCGTGGTGGTCAATGATTAAGCTGTATGATGTGTCCCCCCCCTCTCAATTTCGAGTTTGAGAAGCGCTTAAGTATTCCTAGTCACGTGCCTAAGTTTTCCCCTCCAGAGCTCTTCCAGAGTCAATCCGGAGCCCGTACGCAGTCCGTACGGAGCCGGAACGGAGTTCGTACGGAGTCAAAGCGGAGTCTGTACGGAGTCCGTACGGAGTCGAAACGGAGTCCGTCCGGACTTCCGGTCTCAATTTAGAACCTTAAAACCATAATAAAAAATTTACAAAAATTACACATAATAGATCTACTTCCCCTTTACATACCAAACTAATTTTCGTAGTCTGCGCAGCTCTAATTACCCCGTGAAAATTCATCAAAGTTAAGTAATTTTTGAAAACGTAAATATTTCTATAAAACTTTAAAATTCATTTAAAAATTTAAGAAAAATAGTAAAAATTCTGGGAAAATTTCCCAAGGTTCTTGAGTGACTCGACTTAATACTTATAAATTTTTTAGACCGTAAAAATAAGTTTTCTCTGTAAAATAAATTGTTTTTGTGTAGGCATTCGCTCGTGACCAATTTCTTCATATTTAAAACTCAAATAAATTAAATAAAACCCTTTTTTATATATAAAAAAAATAATAATGCCAATCTTGCATGCCGTAATAACTCCATTTACATATTTAGGTGCTTTACTAAACTTTAGGCTACCACATCCTCCCTCCAATCGAGAATGTCCCCATTCTTAAAACTTTGCATAAGTGGTCAAACACAATATTCATCTTTAACCTTCAACCACCATCTTCTTTAATCAACTATAAAATTCATCTTCATCAATATGTCATCCAAAGAACTTGTCGCTCCATGTGAACTCTGCGCTCGATACCAGGTACCTTGTTTAATGTCCAACCCTAATCTTCCTGGCAGAACAGCTTGCGACTTATGCCGTGTGAAAAAAGTCAAATGCAACCGGCCAATAGTTCCTTCTAAAACAAACGTATATTTAGGACCAGCAGCTCTCCCTGATCCCTCAACTTCTAAAAAGCGATCCAAAATTCCTGTCTTCTTAAAACAAATAAGATCAAAAACAGCTTCAAAAGTTCAATCTTCATCAACGGATCCCGGCTTAATTTTGCCTTCACAAGATCCTAATCCTATAACGCCAGTACCCCCAACTAACTTTGCTGAGACTATGTTTCCTGGCTCTAAATGTAAGACCCTATTTATCTTAATAAAAAAAAAACTTTTAATCAAAATTGACTAAACCTATGACTTAATAACATATTTGAACTTCTAGCTGTTGAAATAACCAACACTGATGATGTTGGTAGAGTGAAGACGGACTATATCAATCATTACCCAAATTTTCATCGCTATCTTTTTCTTGACTTTACTAATGAGTTGAAACGAAAAATGCTGGCCTATTTTCAAGAAACTCCAGCTAATAACCATGAAGACCTCATGAAAAGAAGAATTTTAATGCAAAGCTTTGATAATGATGTTGAACAATTTCAAAGAAATTATCTTTTCTAACAGTATAACTTGATAAAATTTTGTTTTTGCTTGGTCTTCTTTAACTTTCAACATAAATGATGTTTTCTTTCTTCTCTGGCCTGATATAACATAAAATAAAATAATATAAATCTTGTGATGATTCCACTACTGAGAGCAAGGTTTGAATCCCTTCAGACTCCCATATACCAGTCTTCCTTCTTGTCACAGCATTGAGAGAGTGGATCTTCCTATGAGCCGAATACTCCTGATTCCAACCTCATAGGGCCCCCCACTGAGCCGAATTCTATGATTCCAATCTCGCCATAAGGTCCTCCAAGCTTCACACCAAAATTGGCCTAACACTGAGGCACTAAAAAAATCATTCCCTAAAATCCAACTACCATCCTAACTTCTGACTCCTTCATCACAATTTTCAAACTTTGCTATACAGCAAACCCATAAAATACTTTTGCCAGGCTTCCAATAATAATATTAACTTTAGACCATGTTAAAGCGCCACAAATTTCACCTAATTAAACATTATGCTTTCCATAGCATCATTACCACCTAAAATTTTAACCTCCTAAAGCTTATCAGCACCCAATTCCAGAAATAATTGAATAACCAGTTTAGAGTCATAGTGGACAGTGATAAATTAAAAGATTTAATTGAGTTATCCAAACAAGATTGACATTCCAGTTTAAAGTCTTGGTGGACCAAAAATATAATCGATTGCCAGTTTATGGTCTTGGTGGACCAAAGATCGTTTAAGTGCATAAATAACTTGATATATTCCTAAGTAAGGCCTAGGCTTGACCAAAGATTGAATAAATTTGATAATCCAGTTTAATGTCATAGTGGACCAAATATTTGATCGACAAGTAATCCAGTATAAGGCCATAGTGGTCCAATGAATGTTGAATTATCCTGCAGATATTAATTTTCCAGTTTAAAGTCATAGTAGACTAGACAATGAATGAACTACCAGTTTAAAGTCATGGTGGACCAAACATTTAATCGATAAGAAATCCAGTTTAAGGTCATGGTGGACCCAACACTTGATAATAGTCCAGTTTAAGGTCTTGGTGGACCTAACAACTTCTCTATCCTTGAACCCAGATTTTGCCACCAGCTTTCTTCATCCTAGTTTCAAGTTTTCTTCTTCAAAAAAAAAATATCTCCTAACAAGATGAAACCTTCTGACTTCATTGCTTCAGCTGATCAATCTTGCAAATACTGTGCCTTCACCCATAGTGAATGTATCTTCTCTTTTAACTGGCAAAAGCACACTTATAACAGGGCCTGTTTATCCTGCTATGAGAAGAAAAGAAAATGTTCTGGCTTGAACTGTGGTTCTTTCCCCATCACTGCTACTAGCTTCGCCGCCTTCTGCAAACCTCTTCCTTCTTCTTCACCTTCTACTCCACCCCCTATTCCATCAACCTCTAAAGATCCCATACCTTTTTCTCCATCAGCCTATTTAAATCTTTCTCCATCACCTAATCCTCTGGGTCCTTCTCTCCAATCTAGACTTGCTGCTAGTCCCCCAAGAACTCTTGCTGCTCCCAGGGCCATGCTTCAACATTCTAACAATTCTTCTCCTTCTTCCAACATCTTGAAGCACAAAAGGTCCTATAATAGCCAGCAGTCTTCATCTTCTCTTGTTTCATCCAAAAGGCCCAGAACATCTACTTCAAACACCAAATCAAACACCAGTCCTCCTCATCTATCAAAAATAAAAAATCCTTTCCTAAACATAAAAAATCCCACTCCATTACCAAGTAAGCCATTTATCTATGATCATGATAGTGTTGACACAGGTTAGTTGTCTCTTTTTATTTTCTTAATCTTCAGGTTTTAATTTGCCGATATTTTAATTTGATAAGCATCCACCGGTTCTCCAATTTCATATTCAGCTTATGAGCTACCAGAACCTAATCCAAGCTTCCCTAGAGTTCCAATTCACCTAGTGTCTGAAAAGCTTTTTGCTAATTTTAATAACCTTATCGCTTATTTCCAACGATACCCGCCCTCTGATAGATCAGAATCTTGGATGAGAGAGCAACTGTTAAGAGACCTTTCAAAATAGCCAACTGGCTTCAACACTATCGTGACCGTGAAATAAGATTCGAATCCCAGGAAATCAATCAAGGTCCTTCTAAATTTTCTAATTTCGATTCTTCAAAAGATAACAACCCTTGATGGTGTTCTTCCTGGTATGTAGCTTTCTTGAATAATGTTTGAAAAATAAAATATAAACATCTAAACTACCTAAAACTAAAATACCTTTTATTTATTTATTTATTTTTATTTTTTTTTATTTTTTTTTATTTTTTTATTTTATTTTTTTTTTTTATATTTTATTTTTTATATTTTTAGTTATTTTATTATTATTATTATTATTATTATTATTTTTTTTTTTTTTTTTTTTTAATTTAATTTAAAAGAGATAGTTTTGAAATAAAAGTTAAAATTTAATTTTTAAAGAAAGATAAACGAATGTGAAAAGAAAGATAAAAAAAGTAATGAAATTTCAAAATAAAATTTTAAAAGATGCCCCCCGGCCATTTGATGAGCCGTACCCTCGACATCATACCCACATCCAAGTGCAACTTGATGTGGTTACACAATTTTGAGAAATTGAAAAGAAAAGAAAATAAATGAAAGTTTTTGGAAGATAATTTTTATAATGATGATCACTGGGTGGGCTCCCTCCAATTTATAAAAATGATTGGAGACCACCAGTGAGCATCACCTTAACATTAATTCATAATATATATTAAAGAAAAGAAATCACAATCTAACATAAAAAAATCAAAAACAAAATAAAATAAAAAAAATCTTGAATCCGGCGTTGAGAGCGGTGTCTCTTGATTCGTTCCAGTTTATAGTCTTAGTGGACTTCCTATAATTAAAAGACAAAGCCAGGATTCAACTAGAAACAGGGAAAATTTTGGAAACGAATATTATGGGGTAATTGTGTATAGAGCAGCCAGCCCATCAATTACCCCCACACTTGCCAATATTAAATTAAGAAGGTTCCCCTGTGAACACTTCTTCCAATAAATTTTTAAAATTTTCCAACACTATCTTCACCCATATTTTACGAATTTTAAGTTTTGAAAATTTTCAATGAAGGTTTTCTCGCATTTTGTTATGTTTCATCACTGTTTCGTCGCCCATATACAATGTAACGATAGAAAAGTATTTTGATAAAAAAGAAGATAGTTTATCCTCATTGCGGAGATATAAATTTAATAAAAGTCATTAAAATTTTAGTTTATCCTCATTGCGGAGTTCGTCCATAAAATTTCATAAATGTCATAGTTTATCCTCATTGCGGAGGATCCATAAAATTTAAGAAGTTTCATAGTTTATCCTCATTGCGGAGGTATCCATAAAGTTTCATTGATATCATAGTTTATCCTCATTGCGGAGGAAGACTTCGGCACTCCTGGTGCCTCTAGGATAGAACATTTTCACTTGATCGGCTGCTACCCTCTTCTTTAATACTACTCCATCCAACTCTTCTAGCACATATGAACCGCCGGAAACTTGCTCCTTGATTTTATACGGTCCATTCCACCTATCTGCAAACATCTTTCCCCATTGACTTTCCAAACTCCTATTATACACCAGGACCATATCACCTGGGTTCAAAGGTTTCCTTAATCGATGTGCCAACCGCTCATCCCAATATCTGACTGATTGATTTCTGATCTTCATCATCCGCGAATATGCCCTTTCTAAATTTTCTTCTTTCTTTTCTAGCTGCATCATTCTTGCACACAATAATTCTTCAGTAGTTTTGACTGTGTCCCAGTCAACTCCAAGATATGATTCAGCTTCTAAATCAACCGGTAAAACTGCTTTCTGTCCAAAAACAAGTTCATAAGGTGAAAATCCGGTCGTCCTTTTGGCAGTGATTCGATCAGCAAATAAAACTAAAGGTAAATAGTGCCTCCATTTTTCGGCACATGTCCCACACATTTTAACTAAAGCATCCTTGATAACTTGATGCCCTCTTTCAACCATGCCTTCAGCTTCAGGATAATATGGGGTTGCTACCCTAACCTTTGATCCAACTTTCAATACGGCCTCTTTAAACTCTGTCCCAAATTCAGGACCTCCATCTACCGTTACCAACTTCATCACCCCATACCTATATACCCAATTATTCAAAAAAAATTCTGCCACATTTTTGGCAGTTAAATTAATAAGAGGCGCTGCCTCTACCCAACCAGATAAATCATCTCTGGACACAAATAAATATTTATACCGTCCCCCTTTTATATGAACGGCATCTAAACTAACTCTTCCAAAGAGCGTATATTCACCGGTCGCGCGTCCAGGTTCTTTTGGCCTTAAATAACTTCGTCTTTGACATTCTTCGCATGACTGAACCCACTGTTTAACAGCCATCTTCATGCCAGGCCACCAAAATCGATCAGAAATTCTTCTAAACGTTTCTCCAACGCCTCTATGCCCGAGATCTTCATGCAGTGATTTCAAAACTAATTCTTGCCCCTTCTGTTGAGTTATAACTACTTGAGGATTTGGATATCTCCTCCTCATTAAACGTCGACCAGATAGGTAAAACGTAGATTACTTCCTCTTGATAGCCACCCATTCATCGTCTTCACACTCTTCTGGCCTCTCTAAAGTCAACAAATATTTGACTAACAAAAAATAAAAACCAGTCTGACCCCAGACTTCATCTTGAAAATCGATTAATATAACATAAATAGGGACTTCTCTATCACCAATATCACCTGCACATGAATGAGCCAATAAGCGTTGACCCCTAAATAAATCTTTAATTGAGCTATGTCGACATTTTTCTTCTGAACCTTTGGATCCTTCGTAAACCGTATTTGAAAATACCTCTTTCTCTTTATCCACCCTTTTATTTAAATTCTCTAATTCTCCAACATATACACCATTCCTTAATGTACTACTATCCCACACTACCAATCCATCTTCCTCTACATACACCACATCTTCTTCTACCTCCTCTCTGCCGAATTTATCTTCACCTTTTCCAACACCTTTATTAACATAAAAACTATTTTCCAGTTTATCCTCTTGGTGGAGGTCATCATCATCATAATCTAAACACAATAGTCCTGCCAGTTTAACCTCATGGGGGAGGTATGGAAAGTCTTCAGCTCCTTTAGTGCTGGCTTTGATAATAGGTATATCTTCATCGAACTCTTCTGAGTCTGAATCTTCTTCAGTGGGTGGTCTCCTTGATAAACCATCTGGCATAGTAAAAGTTTTGCCAGGCTTATGAACTAAATCGAACGAAAAATGTTGAATAAAAGCTACCCATCTCGTCATGGGTGCATTCGGTAAACTTGGGGAATTAATCATCTGGATTAACGATTTCGCATCCACTTGCAACTCAAAATGTTGCCCCCACAAAATATGCTGAAGTTTCTTCAGTATTTTCGCCACACCACATAATTCCAATTTTGGTTGAGAATATCTTGATTCGACCTCAGTAAATACTACAGATTCATACCTAACTGGCCTGATGTAACCAGCTTTATCCGTCTGAGACAAAACTGCCCCAGCTGCAACCTGACTTGAATCAACTGCTAAATAAATTCTACCAGCATCTTTTCCATAATCCAACTTGTGCAGGACTAAATCCTTCCCCACAACCTCCTTCAACTTCACAAACGCCTTCTCACACTCTTCATCCCACTCCCAGTCTGCATCCTTTCTCGTTAACCGTCTCAATGGAGCTGCCAATGAAGAAAAGTCCTTGATAAACATTCTAACATATACGCAAACGCCTAAAAACCCTCTAACTTCGGTCTTATTCTTGGGTCTTGGCCAGGACTGAATTTTGTTAACTTTCTTCTTGGACATAATCCTACCCTCTCTACATACCACATGGCCTAATATTTCTAAGGCTGGCACACAACATGAAAATTTTGAACCTGAAATAGTTAAGCCAGCCTCTTCAATTCGAAACAAGATTCTTTCTAATGTAATTGCAAATTCCCAAATGAATTTGCGTATCCCGGGATTCTCTTCCAACACCTGGTTATCATAGTCGGTTGTTGGTCCCTTAATTCCTCCATCATCTATAAAGATTCCAGCATATTGTGGAATTTCATCTTGAAGGATCCAAGCCATCTGAGCTTGATAAACTGCAACCAAATTTGTTGCACCTTGAGGTAATCTTGTTAACTGTAAGCGTCCTAGTGGTGTATCGAATGTAGTGAGAGGCCTTGAGTCCGGATGTAACTCTCTCTCATCATATCCACCCATAATATCTCCCAAACCATAACACACTCTCCCTGCAAATGCTTCAACAAACTCCTCAGCACTAGGCGGTATCCCAGCATCCTTTATTGTAACCCTATTTAATTCCCTAAGATCATGAACAACTCTAAGCTTGCCATTCGGTTTCTTGATACAAAATACCGGACTAGAATAACTTGATGTTGATTGCTCATACAGTCCAGTGCGTATCCGTTCTCTGACAACTTCGATATAGGCTTCTTTTAATGCAGCCGGAATAGGAATCGGTTTCTGCTGCCACAGTTCATGACATACCACAGGAATCTTGTAAGGCTCCCCATAGGAATGCTTCAACACACCACTCTCCTCTTCTACAAAAGCAATGGCCTTCTCTCGCTTGACCATCACATCCAACAACAACTTCTTCTCTTCTCCAGACAACCAACCATCAGGTCCAAAATTAACAACACCCAGTCTCTCAAAAGTGATTCTTGACGTCTCAGAAAATTCAGGCGGATTCTTTACCAAGGGACTTTCATAAGGATTTCTTGATAACCTTGGTCTTCTCAAAGGTGGATTTAATTCAGCAGGTAGCGGTTCATTAATAGGTCGAACTTTATTTGCTACTTTCTTATATTTGGCTGCGTCCACATCTAAATTAACTTGAGGTAAAACATTTTCTTTTGTATCGCCATTAAAACTTTCATCAAATGAATCTTCTTCATTGCCAGAATCAGAATAAGAAAAATTAGAAAAATATTTTATTTCATTTTTAAATTTTACCCTTTTCTTCTTTCCCTCGTCTAATTTATAAACAGATTTTCCAACACCTTTGCTTCCCTTATCCAACATAAAATTACCTGTAAAGAAAGTCGGCAATTTAACCTCTTGCTGGAGGACCGGAATTGAATTTTCACAAAAATTATTTTTTTGTGTTTTAATTATACTGAGATTTTTTATTGGATTTTGATAAGATTTTCGCAGTTTACCCTCTTGCTGGAGAACGGGAATAACATTTTCACATAAATTATTTTTTTGTGTTTTACTTGTACTGAGATTTTTAATTGAGTTTTGATGAGATTTTTGCAGTTTAACCTCTTGCTGGAGGTCATAAAACATACCCTTCCAATTTTTATCCAACCTAATTTGGCCAATTTTGCCTTTTTTACCATTTTTAAATTTAATAGAAAAACAGGGTAAATCCAATAAACATATAGAAAAGTCCAAAACGTATTTGCACTCCAAAGTAATATTAACAGAAAATAATTGAGAATCCACTTGAATTATCTCCAAGTGAGCTGACCTATTGCAATCCGGGATCTCATCCTGAGGAGAGATTACAACATTAGAGCGATCAGCCCCTGCTACCCCAAAAAATGAGGGCTTCCATCCTTTTCCAACAAACATAACTCACCAGAAGCCGTCCGTTTAATATGCCGCTTCTTGGTGCAAACACAACACTGGCACAGAGTAGTAATCCCTGGCCGTGTTTCCCAACCTTCATCTCCAGTAGGCGCTAACCGCATATGTAACCTCCGCATATCTTCACCAGTGATCTCCAAACTAATCCCCATGCCAGCTTGATACCCTATCCTGGCCTCAAAATCCATCAAAAAAGGACCACCAAGAACAGTTTTGACTGCTCCTCTGGCCACATAAAAGTGAACCTTACCAACAGATCCACCAATGCCTAACCTGACATGCTCAGCTGTACCCATCAACTCTGTTGCATGCCCTCCAATACCTCTGAGGTTTCCCCCAGTTCCACTTTTAATTGGCAAGCCTATACTCGCCGCTTGCTCCAATGAAATTAAATTAATTTGAGACCCTGAATCGACCAAGGCCTTTACTTCTTTACCATTTAGAGTTACCACCAGGTAACCCAGGGGAGCGGAAAAATGCGTATCTACATCTTCACCAAACTTTTCAGCATTTTCACAAATATATTCCACCTCTCCAGTGGAAACCCGACGCCTCGTCAAATGCTTCTTTTGCTTTTCAGCAAGCGCCGGACTAATCGTAAATAACTCCCCCAAGGATAAGGGAATCTGCAGTTGATTCACCCTATTCAAAACTGCGTCCATCGCATTAGCTTGACCAGAAACTACTGGCCGCTCATACTGGACCTTTGATTTAACAACCTTGGCCCTGGGTACCTCTTGAGGTCCAACCGAGCCATCTTCACCCCCCATAATAACATCTTCACTTTCTATAACCCTAACTCCATCACCAGCTTCTTGCACTAATCCTGATCCATCGCTAGTCCTTCTTACTCCCTCCATTGGGATGGGACCGCTAAAACTTGGTCTGGGTAGAGACGCCAACGGTACGTCCTCCTCAGAATCCGAATCATCCTCTGGCATAGGCTCACCATTTAAATCAAACTTGCCATAACTAGGGGGCCCCATATCAGCAATCCCCTTCTGCATTTTATATAATTCGTCCTTAGAGTAAGGGTTCAATTTGTTGGCGGCAGTTTGAGCACTAGAATTCTTGTCCTTAGAGTAAGGGTTCACTTTGTTATTTGCCTTGCCAGGATTAGCCCTCAATTGGCTCTGGATGCTACTTTTCGCCTTAGTAGCAGCTGCTCTTCTAGCAGCATTAACATCATATTCGCCAGCCATACAGCTACCCTCCACCTGGGCAACCGTCGCCAGCTCTAAACCACCAAAAGAAGTAGAAAATGTGGCTTTACTGACCTCTTTCTCCTTGCCCTTGTCAGCTTTACCACCATTACCATTACCATTTTTGCCACTCTTGGCATTAACATCTTCATCCGTCACCTCTTCAAATCTGGCTCTCCTTTCAGCCATTAAACTTCTTCTGACCAAATCAGAAGGAGACTGTCCATCACTGGGCTTGATGAAAGAACCATTGGGAAATTTATAAACTTTACCATCAAATAAAACTCGCCCAGCATCCATATCCTTATCAAGAGCAAAACAAACTGTTGCTCTGTGCCGCCTCCTATTACAATAGGAGCACACCTTTGGCTCATCATAGCCACCTCTATATCCATTACCACCATTCCCACCGTTTCTCCCATTGCCTGGGAAGCGGTTACCATTATTATTACCATTATAATTTCAACGTTCATAACCTCTGGACTGATAAGAAGTCGACGTCGACGAAGAAGCCATTGGGGCCTTATTGGCCTTCTGTGTTTCTTGAACAAATATTTTTAACTGTTTAGTTAAATCGGCCAAATGATCGACCATCTTATTATCTACATTGCCCTCAACTTTAGCAGCAGGTAATCCCATTTGAGCCTTCTTGGCCTCCTGGGCTTTGACCATAATATCGTTATTTTCGGCCAAACCTTCGCTAACCTTGCTAACATATTGAGTGCAAGACTCTTGATATTTGTCCAACGCTAATAACTTTAGATGGGCCTGAATGTTCTCTTTGATAACCTCCAGAGCCGGCAGCTTCTGCTCACCATTAGGCAGTTCCTTCATCAAATCTTTTCTTGAAAGATCCTTCAAGACGTCCATACGAATATCCCTGCTGCATGCTGTCCAAAACAAATCTTTTGCTTGGTTCTCATGCACTAACTCGTCAACCAGTATGAGATATTCCACCACTTCATCAAACTGAACACAGAGCTTTTTGAAGTCAGCCATAGAAGAAACTCCACCTTTTGCTTGCCAGTCTCCAACAATTTTATTGAGGTCCATCATAGTAAACCTAACACCCCATCTATCAACCATAGCTTTAGAAAGCTTAACGCAATCCTTGTCCTTGAATGCCTGCATAGCAATAACCTCTTTTTCCACCTCCCTATCAGCAATAAAAAATCTAACTTGCTTCACCATGTCCACATGAGAAGCACCATCAACAGCAGCAGCAGCTTCATACCTGCTAATGAACCATTTAACCTCCTCCCCATCAAACTTTGGGCCATCCCAAGAAACAATTCTAACTGAGGGAGTAAGAGGGTTAGAAGATCCAGAAGCAACAGCAGAAGAAGACATCCCAATAAGTAATGAAAAGCATTAACAATCGATAAAATAACAAGCCTCTTGCAGGCCAATAACAAAAATCCAATTAGAGTTCCAGAAAATAAGCCTCTTGCAGGCTAATAACGTTCTTGATCCAAGTAAGTCTTTAAAGAAAGCTAGAGAAATCGAACCCCATGTTGGGCGCCAACTATGGTAAGGTAAACTCTTACAGTCGCCTTGCTGTAAGCAGAATCCGGAGGAGATATGTGGATTTAGCTGAAAACCCCATCCTTCCAATAAAAATAACAAAATGGGAATTCTAAATCACTAAGCTAACCAATCTACTTGAATCTGATTGATAAAAATAATGAAACTCTAAAATATTTAACGCTTATTGAGATTTAAAGAAAGTGGCTGTTGATAAAGAAATACTGATAACAACAATTAAGGTGTACCAGTGAAAGATCTGAAAAGATTGACTTTTATGTTTTTATAATAATTTGAATTTTTATGAGACAGCAATAATCAAGTCCCAGCGATGAAGACCTTTCTAAAGATACCCTATATGAAGTGTTATTTAAACTGTTGAGTAGTATTTCTAAATGTTATATGTATATAAATATAAAGTTATAAGGGTATTAAAAATTTATTTAATTTGTTGAGTAATAAAAAATGAGACCGTGGTGGTCAATGATTAAGCTGTATGATGTGTCCCCCCCTCTCAATTTCGAGTTTGAGAAGCGCTTAAGTATTCCTAGTCACGTGCCTAAGTTTTCCCCTCCAGAGCTCTTCCAGAGTCAATCCGGAGCCCGTACGGAGTCCGTACGGAGTCCGTCCGGACTTCCGGTCTCAATTTAGAACCTTAAAACCATAATAAAAAATTTAGAAAAATTACACATAATAGAGCTACTTCCCCTTTACATACCAAACTAATTTTCGTAGTCTGCGCAGCTCTAATTACCCCGTGAAAATTCATCAAAGTTAAGTAATTTTTGAAAACGTAAATATTTCTATAAAACTTTAAAATTCATTTAAAAATTTAAGAAAAATAGTAAAAATTCTGGGAAAATTTCCCAAGGTTCTTGAGTGACTAGACTTAATACTTATAAATTTTTTAGACCATAAAAATAAGTTTTCTCCGTAAAATAAATTGTTTTCGTGTAGGCATTCGCTCGTGACCAATTTCTTCATATTTAAAACTCAAATAAATTAAATAAAACCCTTTTTTATATATAAAAAAAATAATAACGCCAATCTTGCACGCCGTAATAACTCCATTTACATATTTAGGTGCTGTACTAAACTTTAGGCTACCACAACGTGGACTATGGAGTGTGCAAAATGACCCACAAATAGTAATCAATATAGTTACCACAAATATATATGACTATTGAAAATATATGAACCTAAATTTTGGAGCACGGTTTGATTCCTGGTCACAGAAAAAAATAAGTCATGTGGTCAATGCCGTTCGCCGTTTTTGTTGTCTACTTGTCCTACTTGTACCTTGTTGTTGATGCTCCCTCAGTTGTAAGCTTCAAGATATTGATGCGCCATTCACGATTCAGAGAGGGCCTCAAGTGTCAAAGGGTCCTGATTTCTAGAAGATTTTATTTGAGGTCCAACGGTGGTGATTGGTGGAGTTTTGTGGTTTCAAAGTCAAAAGTATGTATGAATCTATTTTTTTATTTTATTACTCAATTTAAAAAGGTAAATTGTTTGTAATTATTATTAAAATATATGATTCAGAATTAGATTAGAGTAAATACTAAATACAATAAATAAAATAATTAATTGATTAAAGTAATGGTGTAAAAAAATGGTAAGCAAGTTGTGAATGTTCAAAAAAAAACCAGAAAAGGGAGGCCTTATATAGGCAAAAGAAAGACAAAGCATGGAAGAAAAATCCTATATACAGGAGTGTGAGAGAAGAAAAAGAATATTCCAGAAGAATATCTTCAAATAATAAGATTGCTCTAGAAAGAAGGTGTTTATAATGTGTATTTACTGTATATGTCAGAAATAAATTGAGTTATTTAAAAGTTACTGTAAGTGTCGTTTTTATATAAGTAATTTGAATTTCTTGTATAGATTTATTTTTGTGTTCAATATTAAATTTTATTTCAATATTAAATTTTTTTTTCTCTTAACCTGTCACTGAGCATGGTGTTAAGTAATAAAAATATAAGGGACAATTAATATTAATTTTAATTTATTGTAACTAGGTAATTTATTTACAGGTAAATTTAAGGTAAATATATTATAATTAATAATAATAATAATAATAATAAAGGCATGGCTTTGTCCTAGTATATAATTAGTTATTTTGCTGGGTAAGTCTAGCATCCTAGCTGAATAAGGCCTCTGTCAGGCTGAGGTCAAGTAAAGAGACGTGACCTAGCTTGAATGTTCAGCTTTCTAGAATATTTTAGTGGTCCTATATGAATACTTTAGAAAAAATCCAATAAGTATTAAAATATAACTCAATGTAAGAGTCTCAGTAATTTTAATCTCACTAACAATATATGTCTTACAAACTTATAGTTGGTAGAAAAATTGATTTAATAAATTCAAATAATTTCAAAGACTTTATAATTACTATTGATATTTATTGTAATTGTATTGGTTATATTTTTAATTGTAATGATAAAGAATGTAGAAAACAAGACCAAAAACCACCTCCTTTTATACACAATTACTTCCCCAATGACCCCTATGATTTTCCTGCTTAATAAACAGTTAATGACGCCTCATTCTAGCCAATATACATGTTCAGAACCAAAAAGAGTGACTAGTAACAAAATTAGAATGATATCACCTGCCAAAATCCTGTTGTAATAGGGATAATCCATCAAAAATAAAGAATGAGCAAAAAAGAGAGTATATGCATATTATACATTAATATAATAGACCAAAAAGAGAATATTATGACTAATTAATACTTAATTAGAGGGGGATCAACTGTAGAAATGGTGGTGCTAATCATGACATTATACTATGTGAAATCCCCATTCAAAAATAACCAAATTGACTGAGAAACCACCAAAAAACCCAAAAAAGGGCGTGAGATGTGGGGTAACTACATGCAGTACTTAGCAGTCGCTTGCACTGGTAAATCCTTGACTAATTTAGGAAAATTTAAGAGTGGTAGTGAATTAAAGCGCCAAGAATGAGGTTATTAATGAAATTAGTGCATATAAAGAGGGTCAATGCATTTATAATTAAGCTAGGACACTAAATAAGCACCTGTTTCCTATTTTAGTGTGTTTCCCCACAGTGGGTGTAGGATGCGGTGTAATTATAGTGTGAAAAAGCTAAATTTGGTAAAAATGAAGCTGTTCACATGGGAAAAATGGAGGCGGTATGTGGCCAGTACACAGAAGCCATTTCTGGCATAAAAAATACCGAATTTGAAAAGTGTTATTTTTATGCATTTGAGTAGCCAAATCAATAGTCCTAATTAAGACAATTTGATCTGTCAAAGTAC
Organism: Hemileia vastatrix; assembly: GCA_030280995.1. Taxonomy (NCBI): domain Eukaryota; kingdom Fungi; phylum Basidiomycota; class Pucciniomycetes; order Pucciniales; family Zaghouaniaceae; genus Hemileia; species Hemileia vastatrix. The sequence continues at coordinate 8,632,789 of JASXTE010000014.1, read as the reverse complement.
ATTTTTAATATTATCAAATTTATAGCGCATATAATCAGCTTTTAAGTGATTTAAAGCGCATTTCTTGTTTTTTACATAAAGCAATGAAAACAACAGCTTTATGTGCACTTAAAAATTATTTAGCCTTATATTTAAGGTCCTTAAGATTACCTTAACATACTCCAACTTAATATTAAATACATAAGACTTATGAAAAGTGGATATATGCGTGTATATAGGGTATTATAATGGCATATTTTGTATATTTTCATAATTTTACTTATGTATACTATTTGTGTACTGTAATTTATTGCTCCCATGTATAGTATATGTGCTTAACAAAACTTGTAAGTAATTTTTACTCAGTCTTAGGGATATCCAGGCTGAAAGCCTGCCCTTTCTGGCTGTTTGGATTCATTATTTACTCACTCATTATTTTATTAAAAAATTTATTAAATCAAATATTTATTAATACTATTTATTACTTAGTACTTACAACTCCATAATTCTAAATTTTAAACTATAAAAATAATTATAAAATCTTTTTACCTCTTTTAAATTGAGTAAGTAAAATTAAATATAATCGGTATATACTTTTGCCTTTGAAACCTACAAATTTCACCTACCTACGCTATGGTAAGGTAAACTCTTACAGTCGCCTTGCTGTAAGCAGAATCCGGAGGAGATATGTGGATTTAGCTGAAAACCCCGTCCTTCCAATAAAAATAACAAAATGGGAATTCTAAATCACTAAGCTAACCAATCTACTTGAATCTGATTGATAAAAATAATGAAACTCTAAAATAATTAATGCTTATTGAGATTAAATGATCGTGGCTGTTGATAAAGAAATACTGATAACAACAATTAAGGTGTACCAGTGAAAGATCTGAAAAGATTGACTTTTATGTTTTTATAATATTTTTAATTGTTATGAGACAGCAATAATCAAGTCCCAGTGATGAAGACCTTTCTAAAGATACCCTGTATGAAGTGTTATTTAAACTGTTGAATTGTATTTCTAAAATGTTATGTAAAAAATAATAATGTTATAAGGGTATTACAAGTTATTTTAATTTGTTGAGTAATAAAAAATGAGACTGTGGTGGTTAAAGATTAAGCTGTATGATGTGTCCCCCCTTCTCAATTTCGAGTTTGAGAAGCGCTTAAGTATTCCTAGTCACGTGCCTAAGTTTTCCCCTCCAGAGCTCTTCCAGAGTCAATCCGGAGCCCGTACGGAGTCCGTACGGAGCCGGAACGGAGTCCGTACGGAGTCGAAACGGAGTCCGTCTGGACTTCCGGACTCAATTTAGAACCTTAAAACCATAATAAAAAATCTAGAAAAATTACACATAATAGAGCTACTTCCCCTTTACATACCAAACTAATTTTCGTAGTCTGCGCAGCTCTAATTACCCCGTGAAAATTCATCAAAGTTAAGTAATTTTTGAAAACGTAAATATTTCTATAAAACCTTAAAATTCATTTAAAAATTTAAGAAAAATAGTAAAAATTCTGGGAAAATTTCCCAAGGTTCTTGAGTGACTCGACTTAATACTTATAAATTTTTTAGACCGTAAAAATAAGTTTTCTCCGTAAAATAAATTGTTTCGTGTAGGCATTCACTCGTGACCAATTTCTTCATATTTTAAACTCCAATAAATTAAATAAAACCCTTTTATAAAAAATAATAACGCCAATCTTGCATGCCGTGATAACTCCATTTACATACTTGGGTGCCGTACTAAACTTTAGGCTACCACATCCTCCCTCCAATCGAGAATGTCCCCATTCTTATAACTTTGAATAAGTGGTTGAGCAATTCCAAAAGAATTATCTTTTCTAATAAAATAATTTGATAAATTTGTTTTAGCTGGTCTTCTTTTAAATCTTTATAATAAAACGTTCTTTCTTCTTCTCTGGCTTGATATAACATAAAATAAAATAATATAAATCTTGTGATGATTCCACTACTGAGAGCAAGGTTTGAATCCCTTCAGACTCCCATATACCAGTCTTCCTTCTTGTCACAGCATTGAGAGAGTGGATCTTCCTATGAGCCGAATACTCCTGATTCCAACCTCATAGGGCCCCCCACTGAGCCGAATTCTATGATTCCAATCTCGCCATAAGGTCCTCCAAGCTTCACACCAAAAAAAATGGCGTAACTATGAGGCACTAAAAAAAAATCATTCCCTAAAATCCAACTACCATCCTAACTTCTGATTCCTTCATCACAATTTTCAAACTTTGCAATACAGCAAACCCATAAACTACTTTTGCCAGGCTTCCAATAATAATTTTAACATTAGACCATGTTAAAGCGCCACAAATTTCACCTAATTAACCATTATGCTTTCTTTAGCATCATCATGACCTAAAATTTTAACCTCCTAAAGCTTATCAGCACCCAATTCCAGAAATAAATGAATAACCAGTTTAGAGTCTTAGGGGACAGTGATAAATTAAAAGATTGAATTGAGTTATCCAAACAAGATTGACATTCCAGTTTAAAGTCTTGGTGGACCAAACATATAATCGATTGCCAGTTTATTGTCTTGGTGGACCAAAGATTGTTTAAGTGCATAAATATCTTGATATATTCCTAAGTAAGGCCTAGGCTTGACCAAAGATTGAATAAATTTGATAATCCAGTTTAATGTCATAGTGGACCAAAAATTTGATCGACAAGTAATCCAGTATAAGGCCATAGTGGTCCAATGAATGTTGAATTATCCTGCAGATATTAATTTCCAGTTTAAAGTCATAGTGGACTAAACAATGAATGAACTACCAGTTTAAAGTCATGGTGGACCAAACATTTAATCGATAAGAAATCCAGTTTAAGGTCATGGTGGACCCAACAGCTTGATAACAGTCCAGTTTAAGGTCTTGGTGGACCTAACATTTGATTTATATAAAAAAAAATCCGTCTCCGAAAATATCCATAAAATCTTGAAAATCCTTGAAATTCAGTTTAAAGTCTTGAAGGACTAACAGCTCCATTATAAAATCTTTAATGAAAGTCTTGAAAATTAGCCAGTTTAAAGTCTTGGAGGACTAACAGATCCAAAATACGTGTAAAAAAAAAAAAACCTTAAAGAACGTCTTGAACAGTAGCCAGTTTAAAGTCTTGGTGGACTAACAGATGTCTTGAAGTAAAATCCCATAGGTATTGAGTTTCCCTAGACCCTGTTTCCTGTCTAAACTAAATGAACAAAACTAAAAAGAATGAAAACTAAAAAATAAAACTGAGAAATATAATAATTTTGATTTAATTAATTAATTTATTTTATTTTATTATTTTTTTTTTATTTATTTTATTATTTTATTTTTATTTATTTATTTTATTTTATTTTATTTTTATTATTTTTTTTATTTTTTTTTTATTTTTTTATTTTTTATTTTTTTTTTATTTTTTTATTTAATTTTAATTTTAATTTTGTTTTTAATTTAAAATAAAAGATTTTAGAAAAGATAGTTTTTGAAATAAAAGTTAAAATATAATTTTTGAAGAAAGATAAAAGAATTTGAAAAGAAAGATAAAAAAAGTACTAAAATAAAATTTTAAAATAAAATTTTAAAAGATGCCCCCCGGCCATTTGATGAGCCGTACCCTCAACATCATACCCACATCCAAGTGCAACTTGATGTGGTTACACAATTTTGAGAAATTGAAAAGAAAATAAAATAAATGAAAGTTTTTAGAAGATAATTTTTATAATGATGATCACTGGGTGGGCTCCCTCCAATTTATAAAAATGATTAGAGACCACCAGTGAGCATCACCTTTACATTAATTCATAATATATATTAAAGAAAAGAAATCACAATCTAACATAAAAAATCAAAAACAAAATAAAAAAAAATCTTGAATCCGGCGTTTAGAGCGGTGTCTCTTGATTCGTTCCAGTTTATAGTCTTAGTGGACTTCCTAAAATTAAAAGACAAAGCCAGGATTCAACTAGAAACAGGGAAAATTTTGGAAACGAACATTATGGGGTAATTGTGTATAGAGCAGCCAGCCCATCAATTACCCCCACACTTGCCAATATTTAATTAAGAAGGTTCCCCTGTGAACACTTCTTCCAATAAATTTTAAAATTTTTCCCACACTATCTTCACCCTTATTTTAAGAATTTTTAATTTTGAAAAATTTCAATGAAGGTTTTCTCGCATTTCGTTATGTTTCATCACAGTTTCGTCGCCCATATGCAGTGTAATGATAGTAAAGTATTTTTGATAAAAAATAAGAAGATAGTTTATACTCGTTGCGGAGGAATCCATAAAATTTCGTAGATATCATAGTTTATCCTCATTGCGGAGGAATAAATTTAATAAAAGTCATTAAAATTGTAGTTTATCCTCATTTCGGAGTTGATAAAATTTAAGAAATTTCATAGTTTATCCTCATTGTGGAGGAATCCATAAAGTTTCAGTGATATCATAGTTTATCCTCATTGCGGAGGAAGACTTCGGCACTCCTGGTGCCTCTAGGATAGAACCGCTTCACTTGATCGGCCGCTACCCTCTTCTTTAATACTGCTCCATCCAACTCTTCTAGCACATATGAACCGCCGGAAACTTGCTCCTTGATTTTATACAGTCCATTCCACCTATCTGCAAACATCTTTCCCCATTGACTTTCCAAACTCCTATTATACACCAGGACCATATCACCTGGGTTCAAAGGTTTCCTTAATCGATGTGCCAACCGCTCATCCCAATATCTGACTGATTGATTTCTGATCTTCATCATCCGCGAATATGCCCTTTCTAAATTTTCTTCTTTCTTTTCTAGCTGCATCATTCTTGCACACAATAATTCTTCAGTAGTTTTGACTGTGTCCCAGTCAACTCCAAGATATGATTCAGCTTCTAAATCAACCGGTAAAACTGCTTTCTGTCCAAAAACAAGTTCATAAGGTGAAAATCCGGTTGTCCTTTTGGCAGTGATTCGATCAGCAAATCAAACTAAAGGTAAATAGTGCCTCCACTTTTCGGCACTTGTCCCACACATTTTAACTAAAGCATCCTTAATAACTTGATGCCCTCTTTCAACCATGCCTTCAGCTTCAGGATAATATGGGGTTGCTACCCTAACCTTTGATCCAACTTTCAATACGGCCTCTTTAAACTCTGTCCCAAATTCAGGACCTCCATCTACTGTTACCAACTTCATCACCCCATACCTATATACCCAATTATTCAAAAAAAATTCTGCCACATTTTTGGCAGTTAAATTAATAAGAGGCGCTGCCTCTACCCAACCAGATAAATCATCTCTGGCCACAATTAAATATTTATACCGTCCCTCTTTTATATGAAGGGCATCTAAACTAACTCTTCCAAAGAGCGTATATTCACCGGTCGCGCGTCCAGGTTCTTTTGGCCTTAAATAACTTCGTCTTTGACATTCTTCGCATGACTGAACCCACTGTTTAACAGCCATCTTCATGCCAGGCCACCAAAATTGATCAGAAATTCTTCTAAACGTTTCTCCAACGCCTCTATGCCCGAGATCTTCATGCAGTGATTTCAAAACTAATTCTTGCCCCTTCTGTTGAGTTATAACTACTTGAGGATTTGGATACCTCCTCCTCATTAAACGTCGACCAGATAGGTAAAACGTAGATGACTTCCTCTTGATAGCCACCCATTCATCGTCTTCACAATCTTCTGGCCTCTCTAAAGTCAACAAATATTTGACTAACAAAAAATAAAAACCAGTCTGACCCCAGACTTCATCTTGAAAATCGATTAATATAACATCAATAGGGACTTCTCTATCACCAATATCTCCTGCACATGAATGAGCCAATAATCGTTGACCCCTAAATAAATCTTTAATTGAGCAATGTTGACGTTTTTCTTCTGAACCTTTGGATCCTTCGTAAACCGTATTTGAAAATACCTCTTTCTCTTTATCCACCCTTTTATTTAAATTCTCTAATTCTCCAACATATACACCATTCCTTAATTTACTACTATCCCACACTACCAATCCATTTTCCTCTACATACACCACATCTTCTTCTACCTCCTCTCTGCCGAATTTATCTACACCTTTTCCAACACCTTTATTAACATAAAAACTATTTTCCAGTTCATCCTCTTGGTGGAGGTCATCATCACCATAATCTAAACACAATAGTCCTGCCAGTTTAACCTCATGGGGGAGGTATGGAAAGTCTTCAGCTCCTTTAGTGCTGGCTTTGATAATAGGTATATCTTCATCGAACTCTTCTGAGTCGGAATCTTCTTCAGTGGGTGGTCTCCTTGATAAACCATCTGGCATAGTAAAAGTTTTGCCAGGCTTATGAACTAAATCAAACGAAAAATGTTGAATAAAAGCTACCCATCTCGTCATGGGTGCATTCGGTAAACTTGGGGAATTAATCATCTGGATTAACGATTTCGCATCCACTTGCAACTCAAAATGTTGCCCCCACAAAATATGCTGAAGTTTCTTCAGTATTTTCGCCACACCACATAATTCCAATTTTGGTTGAGAATATCTTGATTCGACCTCAGTAAATACTACAGATTCATACCTAACTGGCCTGATGTAACCAGCTTTATCCGTCTGAGACAAAACTGCCCCAGCTGCAACCTGACTTGAATCAACTGCTAAATAAATTCTACCAGCATCTTTTCCATAATCCAACTTGTGCAGGACTAAATCCTTCCCCACAACCTCCTTCAACTTCACAAACGCCTTCTCACACTCTTCATCCCACTCCCAGTCTGCATCCTTTCTCGTTAACCGTCTCAATGGAGCTGCCAATGAAGAAAAGTCCTTGATAAACATTCTAACATATACGCAAACGCCTAAAAACCCTCTAACTTCGGTGTTATTCTTGGGTCTTGGCCAGGACTGAATTTTGTTAACTTTCTTCTTGGACATAATCCTACCCTCTCTACATACCACATGGCCTAATATTTCTAAGGCTGGCACACAACATGAAAATTTTGAACCTGAAATAGTTTAACCAGCCTCTTCAATTTGAAACAAGATTCTTTCTAAAGTAATTGCAAACTCCCAAATGAATTTGCGTATCCCGGGATTCTCTTCCAACACCTGGTTATCATAGTCGGTTGTTGGTCCCTTAATTCCTCCATCATCTATAAAGATTCCAGCATATTGTGGAATTTCATCTTGAAGGATCCAAGCCATCTGAGCTTGATAAACTGCAACCGAATTTGTTGCTCCTTGAGGTAATCTTGTTAACTGTAAACGTCCAAGTGGCGTATCGAATGTAGTGAGAGGCCTTGAGTCCGGATGTAACTCTCTCTCATCATATCCACCCATAATATCTCCTAAACCATAACACACTCTCCCTGCAAACGCTTCAACAAACTCCTCAGCACTAGGCGGTATCCCAGCATCCTTTATTGTAACCCTATTTAATTCCCTAAGATCATGAACAACTCTAAGCTTGCCATTTGGTTTCTTGATACAAAATACCGGACTAGAATAACTTGACGTTGATTGCTCATACAGTCCAGTGCGTATCCGTTCTCTGACAACTTCAATATAGGCTTCTTTTAATGCAGCCGGAATAGGAATTGGTTTCTGCTGCCACGGTTCATGACATACCACAGGAATCTTGTAAGGCTCCCCATAGGAATGCTTCAACACACCCCTCTCCTCTTCTACAAAAGCAATGGCCTTCTCTCGCTTGACCATCACATCCAACAACAACTTCTTCTCTTCTCCAGACAACCAACCATCAGGTCCAAAATTAACAACACCCAGTCTCTCAAAAGTGATTCTTGACGTCTCAGAAAATTCAGGCGGATTCTTTACCAAGGGACTTTCATAAGGATCTCTTGATAACCTTGGTCTTCTCAAAGGTGGATTTAATTCAGCAGGTAGCGGTTCGTTAATAGGTCGAACTTTATTTGCTACTTTCTTATATTTGGCTGCGTCCACATCTAAATTAACTTGAGGTAAAACATCGCCATTAAAACTTTCATCAAATGAATCTTCTTCATCGTCAGAATCAGAATAAGAAAAATTAGAAAAATATTTTATTTCATTTTTAAATTTTACCCTTTTCTCCTTTCCCTCGTCTAATTTATAAACAGATTTTCCAACACCTTTTCTTCCCTTATCCAACAGTAAATCACCCGTAAAGAAAGTCGGCAGTTTAACCTCTTGCTGGAGGACCGGAATTGAATTTTCACAAAAATTATTTTTTTGTGTTTTAATTATACTGAGATTTTTAATCGGATTTTGATGTGATATTTGCAGTTTACCCTCTTGCTGGAGGTCCAAAATAGAAGGAGATAATTGCAGTTTAACCTCTTGCTGGAGGCCTGGAATAACCTTTTCACATAAATTATTTTTTTGTGTTTTAATTATACCAAGATTTTTAATCGGGTTTTGATAAGATTTTCGCAGTTTACCCTCTTGCTGGAGGTCCAAAATAGAAGGAGATAATTGCAGTTTAACCTCTTGCTGGAGGCTCGGAAATGAATTTTCACAAAAATTATTTTTTTGTGTTTTACTTATACTGAGATTTTTTATTGAGTTTTGACGATTTAATTGCAGTTTACCCTCTTGCTGGAGGTTCTGAATAGAAGGTGATAATTGCAGTTTAACCTCTTGCTGGAGGTCCCTATACATACCCTTCCAATTTTTATCCAACCTAATTTGGCCCATTTTGCCTTTTTCACCGTTTTTAAATTTAATAGAAAAACCGGGTAAATCCAATAAACATATAGAAAAGTCCAAAAAGTATTTGCACTCCAAAGTAATATTAACAGAAAATAATTGAGAATCCACTTGAATTATCTCCAAGTGAGCTGACCTATTGCAATCCGGGATCTCATCCTGAGGAGAGATTACAACATTTGAGCGATCAGCCCCTGCTACCCCAAAAAATGAGGGCATCCATAATAATTTGAATCCTGAATAAATTGAAGACATAACGATAAAAAAAAAAATTTCAGCCGAGTTTAGGTAGTTTATCCTCATTTCGGAGGAATTAAATTCTTGATATCCCCTGGATATAATCCATAATTTTGCCCCAAGGGATTATCCACCGATTCCATAAAACCCAAAAATAAACCCCCATAATAGGGGGTGTCAGTTCTGGCAAATCCGCACTTACAAATCCGCACTTAAATTTGACCAAATCCGCACTTAAATAAGTGCGGATTTCCAAAACACACTAGCCCCAATACTGGTGGATTTCAAAATGAAATAAGTCACTTATTTCACTCAAATCCGCACTTTCTCAACCAAAAGTGCTGATTTCACCATCAAGTCCCATTTCACTGATTTGTCAGCATCATCCCATTCATACGCAGCACTCCACAGCATAACACTTCATAACCCAAAACATCATACATCATTTACATCTTCATATCATATCATATAAGAGTCATGCCTTCCTCACTTTCAAATCGTGATAAATTACATAAAGCAATGACTTTCATGGCGCTTGAACTGCTCTTGGACTCTGATTCCGATTCTGATCTAGAAGAAGATTTTGTCGTTTTATCAAAAATGGCCAGGAAACGTTACCTTCTTCCCAGAAAGCCTCAAGTACTTCATACCCCCAAGTACACCATCCAAACACTTCTTAAACTATCTACACCCAGTTTTAGATGGCTGTTCAGGACTTCTCAGGAATGTTTCCTTAAATTGCTTGAGCTTATTCAGGATCATCCCATATTTCACAATAATTCTCAAAAAGAACAACAACATCCTTCAATTCAATTGGCCATCACACTATGTTGTTTGGGTTCAAATGGTAATGGAGCCGCTTTGAAACGTTTAGAAAATGTCTTTGATTTAGGGTATGGTTCAGTTAACACTTATACCAAACGATGTATCACTGCCATCAACTCCTTGGAATCTCAACTTCTCACCTGGCCAACAAAAGAAGAGCGACTTGAATCATCTCAGGTTATGCAAGCAGAGGGCTTTCCAGGATGTATTGGTTTTGTTGATGGTACTACTATTCCTTTGAGCCAGAAACCTGCTCAAGGTGGAAACAATTACTTTGACCGTAAAAAGAGGTAGATTATTTTTAACTCCTTTCATCCTCCTTGAAACTAACACAAACAAATATATCTTCTTTATAGATATTCAATTAACGTTCAGCTTATATGTGACGTAAACAAAAAATTTATATCATTCTTTGCTGGCTATCCTGGCTCATGTCATGACTCCTACGTCTTCCAAAGAATGCATATTTCAAATGAACCTGAAAAATTCTTTGATGAAAATCAGTATCTTCTTGCAGATTCTGCTTATGAGAATGGAAAGTATGTACTTCCTGCTTTTCGGGGAGCAGCTTCAGAAGACAGTCAAAATGCCAAATTCAACAATCATTTGGCAAAGTCAAGAGTCCGTATTGAACATTCTATTGGAATCTTGAAAGGCCGTTTTTCTAGTTTAAGGGAATTAAGAAGTCCTCTTAGAAATAAATCTGAAATGGAGGCGGTGATCAACTGGATTCTGTGTTGCACTATACTTCATAACCTACTTGCTGACCTCAAAGATCAATGGTTAGAGCTGTATGAAGATGAACAAGTTGATTCACCTCCGACTATATCCAACACTTCTATTTCTCAATCAACTAGTATAAGGGCGAAAATCCTTCCAATAACACTCCAACATTTTTCAACGCAATTTTAATTTTTTTCTCTTTCTCTTCAAATTATCAATTTGCATGTATTATTCACTGAGAATGGTAAATTTTTTTGCATATTTTTTTGGTTTTTGAATTTGCTGTTAAAGTCTTATTTTTTTTTCTCTCTGTGTTTTCTTTCATCAACTCAACATGAAATCGCATATTTTCAGCAAACGCATATTTTTTCAGTCACTCAAAGGTTGGGAAAGAGTTGGAAGGGAAGATTAAGGGTTCCGAGGCATTTTAAATGAAGAAAAGGGTCTGGGAGAGGTTGAGAGGGGTGAAATGGGGATCAAAAGAGGATGGCATACAATGGGGCTGGGAGGATAGCGAAAGGCATGGGGAGGGAAGACAAGCATGTGTTGATAGAATTGAAAGGGATGGAGATTGGTGCAAACAGAGTGTGAAAATAGGAGGATGAACTCTGTTCTTCGGGCGAAGAACAGAGTTCACTTCCATAAAATATTAGCTGAAACATAGTTTTCAATTCTGTAAAAACAGTTGTAAGTAATAGAAAAAGTCACTGATTTTTTTTCTATGTAATCCTTGCTTTACGAGGAGACTTTTGTGACGAAGCAGATTTTTGAGTTACCTTTTGAGATTTGGAATGTCTGGGAGGCATTATGAAACTGGCACATAACAAGAAAAAAGATTAAAAAGTAGAAGAAATAAGTAAAAAAGAATGTAAACATGCCTGGTCAAAATATTGAAAATGTCAGGAAGGGGTGTGTGCCGAGGATTGATGGGTAGGTAGCAAGGAAGGTCAGTGTGTCACATGTGACAGGGATGGGGTAAGAAATGAAGGGATGTTTTGTGGCCAAAATGTGGTTGTGAAAAAAAACGGGAAAAAAGTGCTGATTTGAGGTCATAACTGACACCCTTTTTTGAAATAAGTGACTTTTTTGCAAAATTTAAGTGCTGATTTGTAAGTGCTGATTTGGTTTGAAATCCGCACTTAATTTAAGTGCGGATTTGCCAGAACTGACACCCCCTAATTTGTCCTACCATTGGACATAAAAAATAAACAACCCTTTTCCAAAATATGAATGCATCCAATTTATGCACTCTATTATCAAATACCACTACACTCTTTATTAGTGCAGGGAAAACCATATCCTCCTTAACAATCTCTCCCTGAGATTGTAACAAATCCACCATATCCATATCTTCATTGCAGACAGCCTCTGCTTCTGAAGACAAAAACTGAGGCGAAAAATCCTCTAAATCCGATTCCAAATCATTCAACACAAAATTATCCCCATCATCCAAAATTTTGTCATTAATGACAACAATATCTTCATCTTCAAAAATCTCTTCTTTCCAAACAGAAGAGTCAACAAAAATAATATCTTCAGGCTGGACAAAATCTTCAGGAATGGCTGGATCCAAAATTTCATCAGAAACTAGTTCTTTTAAACCATCCTCTTCTATCTCTTGAGCGACCTCAGTGTCTTCTCCAGAGTCCAAATCAACAGAGTTATGAGTATCCAGATGTTCCAAAATAACCTTCTTTAGCACCTCCATACCAGGAATCCTAGTTTCTCCATCTGGAAGATCCTTCATTAAATTCGCATTAATAAGCACCATCAAAACATCTTTCTTAACCTTTTCCCCCATAGCATCCCAAAAAATATACTTTGATGCATTATCATGAAATAAAATTTCATACTCCAACAAATAATCCAGAACCACCTGAAATTCAACCATAAACTGATGATACTGATGCAGAGATGTTACACCACCTTTTGATTCCCATTTCCTAGCTATATCCTTTAGATCCTCCAATGAATAAACTTTTGGACACCTTTTTTCCATTTCCCTCTTGAGCTTTCTCCAATCTTGATCTTTATAACCATCCATAGAAATAACCTCCTTTTCCACCTCTCTGTCCAAAATAAAGAACCTAATCTGCTTCACCATATCCAAAGGTAAAGCACCATCAATCGCAGCTGCAGTTTCATACCTATGTAAAAATCCTTCTAAATCATCTCCAGAAAACTTGGGCCCAACCCAAGATACAATCCTTACTGATGCCCTAACAGGTACACCAGCAGCCAACACAGCAGTTCCACTAGTAGAAGACATCCCAAAACATAAGAAAAGCGTTAACAACCGTTAAAATAACAAGCCTCTTGCAGGCCAATAACAAAAATCCAATTAGAGTTCCAGAAAATAAGCCTCTTGCAGGCTAAGAACGTTCTTGATCCAAGTAAGTCTTTAAAGAAAGCTAGAGATTTCGAACCCCACGTTGGGCGCCAACTATGGTAAGGTAAACTCTTACAGTCGCCTTGCTGTAAGCAGAATCCGGAGGAGATATGTGGATTTAGCTGAAAACCCCGTCCTTCCAATAAAAATAACAAAATGGGAATTCTAAATCACTAAGCTAACCAATCTACTTGAATCTGATTGATAAAAATAATGAAACTCTAAAATAATTAATGCTTATTGAGATTAAATGATCGTGGCTGTTGATAAAGAAATACTGATAACAACAATTAAGGTGTACCAGTGAAAGATCTGAAAAGATTGACTTTTATGTTTTTATAATATTTTTAATTGTTATGAGACAGCAATAATCAAGTCCCAGTGATGAAGACCTTTCTAAAGATACCCTGTATGAAGTGTTATTTAAACTGTTGAATTGTATTTCTAAAATGTTATGTAAAAAATAATAATGTTATAAGGGTATTACAAGTTATTTTAATTTGTTGAGTAATAAAAAATGAGACTGTGGTGGTTAAAGATTAAGCTGTATGATGTGTCCCCCCTTCTCAATTTCGAGTTTGAGAAGCGCTTAAGTATTCCTAGTCACGTGCCTAAGTTTTCCCCTCCAGAGCTCTTCCAGAGTCAATCCGGAGCCCGTACGGAGTCCGTACGGAGTCGAAACGGAGTCCGTCCGGACTTCCGGACTCAATTTAGAACCTTAAAACCATAATAGAAAATCTAGAAAAATTACACATAATAGAGCTACTTCCCCTTTACATACCAAACTAATTTTCGTAGTCTGCGCAGCTCTAATTACCCCGTGAAAATTCATCAAAGTTAAGTAATTTTTGAAAACGTAAATATTTCTATAAAACCTTAAAATTCATTTAAAAATTTAAGAAAAATAGTAAAAATTCTGGGAAAATTTCCCAAGGTTCTTGAGTGACTCGACTTAATACTTATAAATTTTTTAGACCGTAAAAATAAGTTTTCTCCGTAAAATAAATTGTTTCGTGTAGGCATTCACTCGTGACCAATTTCTTCATATTTTAAACTCCAATAAATTAAATAAAACCCTTTTATAAAAAATAATAACGCCAATCTTGCATGCCGTGATAACTCCATTTACATACTTGGGTGCCGTACTAAACTTTAGGCTACCACAACGCCATTATACCTCCTTTAGAACCTTCTATACCAAGAGACCAACCCAACAGGTATTAACTAAAATACCTTTTGTGCATTTTTTAGAAAATGAATATCATATAATAGTTTTTCAATTTGAAACTTATAGAATTATAACAAAAGGACCACTTTTGCCTATTTAATTCAGTTCTTGAACAATAATACAATCAAAATATTTACCTGAAGCACATTTTTTAACATGAGAACAGTTAAAGAATTATATGGAGCTTATTCCCAGGTTGAAACTGAAATTATCCCACAATACAGCATTGAATAAAAATCAAGCACTATAATTAAACTTTAAATAAATTTATACTTTTTTTTATTATATTTAAATTTTTACATCTAGCTTGAATTTCAGTCTTTTATATGGAAAATACTTTAATTAGTGATTAATTTTTTCAAATAATGAGATTACTCTACCACATAAACATATTTACATGAAAGTTTGATGTAATACATCATGAAGAGTTCCAGAGATTGACTTAACTCACGGACCATCTAGCACAAAAACATCAATTTTTGCTGCAAAATGTTTTGAACTTGGGCTTAAATTATTAGATTTATATAATATTAATTTATATATATTTTAAGGTGATTTATTGATCACTATAGTAAGTAAACCTTTGCACCTATCAACTATATTATTAAATTTTTATTGCAATAACATTGCCTTGGCTATTTTGCTGAGTCACTGAGTATAAGTTATCAATTTTTTTAAATAAATTTTTTTCTTTCCTAGTTGAACATAATAAAGTTATTATCTTAGTCCTAGAAGATAATTATTTTCTTAAAGAATTATTAATTTAAGTTTTTTGTTAAAATTTTGATATTATTGGTTGACCATAATAGTACTCAGAGCTTAGTCCCAATATTACCAATATATTTTTTGGTTGACTTCTTAAATATTTTTTAGTTGGTCCCAAAATAATTGGTGTTTATTTCTTAACAATATGATTTATAAATACATAATTTTTGTATTACATTAATGTTGTTAATTTATTTATAAACTGAATAAAATTTATATTTTTATTTTTAAAATAATTTGAATTTTTTTAGGAAATTATAAATTTAAATCATTGATTAAATCCAATTAATTTTTTTCCAGTTTCTATGTCCAGTAGCTTGGCAAGAAGCATGGATAATCTTTGTAAAAGGGTCCTGATGGTCTAGATGATTTTTAATGGAGGTCCAATGGTGGAGATAGGTAAATTTTTAAGTTTTCAAATTAAAAGATATGTATGTTTCTTTTATTTTGTTTACTCAGAATTATTATAATTATTATTATGACTTATAATTTAGAACAACTATATTGTAATTAATGAAAAAATAAATAATATTTATAAATATTTTGATTTAAATAATTTAATAAGATAAGTAAGTAAGTATGGAATGGATCAAAACAACCGGAAAAGGGAGGCTTTATATAGGCAAGAGAAAGACAAATCACGGGGGGAAAATATCCTATATAGAGGATTATGAGAGAAGAAGAAGAATATTCCAGAAATTTTTTTCAAATAATAAGGTTGTTCAGATAGAAGGTGTTAAAAATATGTATTTACTGTACACGTCAGAAATAAATTGGTTTATTTGAAAATTACTGTAAGTGTCATTTTTAAATAGGTAATTTGAATCTCTAGTATATAATTATTTTAAGGTTAATATTAAATTTTTTGTTAATATTAGATTTTATTTTAATACTAATATTTTTTTCTATCAACCTGTCATTGAGCATGGTGTTAGGAAATGTAATATGAGTGACAAATAATATTAATTTTTAATTATTTACTAATTTTACTTTTCAGTAATTAATTAATTTATGACAAGTAAATTGAAAGTAAATAAAATTAATAATAAATATAAAATAAAAAGGCATGGCTTCATCCCAGGAAATAATTAATTATTTTACTGGGTGACTCTAGCAGCCTGGCTGACACTCCCTAACTCTAAAAAAAGAATAAAAGAAAAAAATGCTATGATTTTTTCTTCTTAAATTTCTTTAGTAAAGTAGGAAGAATAGATATCTCTTTCCCAGGTATCCAAGAATCATGTTCTTAAGCTTTATTCTTGAATCTCAATAAGTATTCTGTACCTTTTTCAGCAGTAACTTTTCTATCATTTAGAACCTTATCAGTTTCTGCTGTCTGAGTGATCTCATTAGGGGTCTTTTTAGGTCTTCCCCGCCTTTTAGATAATAAATCACTATTGGATGTGTAAGTTTTCAAATAAGATATTGCAAAAACAGGATGTCTGCTTTCATATGGAGAATAAAGTGTAACTTCAATTGCATTATCATCAACCATTCTTCTGATAACAAATGGACCTAAAAATGGGTCTTTTAATTTGTTATTACATTGTAAATTGAAGTGGAATGTAGAAATCAGTACTTCATCAACCTTCTTAAAAGTGTATTCTTTATGGGATTTGTCCCATCTCATCTTCTTATGTTCAAAGGATTTTTCAATACATTTTTGAGCATGACTTCTGCAAAAATGTTGCATTTAGAGAAAAGTTTTTACACCAGGATGTAAATTCAATTTAGGTATTTTATTATTTAGAATTTGGGGAGGAGTATTTTGAACATATCCAAGTCAGAGCTCAAAAGGCTTTCTTTGAGTAACAGAATGAACAGTGATATTATAAGCAAATTCCAAACCAAGAAGTAAGGTGACGCAATCATGAGTAAACCTGTCATTGTCTTTCTACTCAAGGCCAAATGCACAATACCTTCATATCATGTCCTCTAAGGTCTGAATCATCCTTTCAGCTAATCCATCATTTTGGGGATGATGGGCAGAAGAATGTTTCATATCACAACCACAAACATCCATCAGAGACATCTAAAATTTAGAAATAAATTTAGGGTCCCTGTTAGAGATTACGGCCTTAGGAGAACCAGAATTAATAAACATATGAGACCGCCACTAGAAGGCTGATTCTTTGGTGGAAGAATCCTTGTTGGTAGGGAATCTGTCCACAATACCCCAACAAGAGTTATAACTGTCTTTCCCAGAAATGGGTAATCCTGTTACATATTCCATGTTTATTATCTGCCATGGTGCATCAGGAGGCTCAATATTTTGCATAAATCCAGCTCTTTTACTATTCAATCTTTTTGATTTTTGGCAAGAATCACAGAATTCAACATATAGTTTGGTGTCTTCAGACATATTAACCCACCAAGCAGTGTTGTTAATTCAGATCATTATTTTTTCAAGATCAAAATGTCCAGCCAAAATGTCATCATGACAAATTTTCAAGATGATCTCTTTCATAGAAGGAGGAATAAAAATAATATTACTCAACTGTCTTCTATAATATAGATATCCTTCATTGATTGAAAATTTACCTTTTTCCAAAGCTTTCTGGTACTTTGGTAAAAGGGTTTTCATAAATGCTTGTATTGAAGCATTCTTTGAATCATTTAATATGGTAAATAAATTTTTTAAGTCATTTTCCTTATCATATGAATACAGAATAAGCTTTTATATCTCTTCCTCCATATAAAACACATATATCCCATGATTATGAATAATTTCATCTTCAGGATCATATGCAGGATTTGAGTCATCATTTGGCAAAGGTAACCTTGATAACATATCCACATTAGAGTGAACAATACCAGCCCTATGAATTACTTTCATTCTCCCTCTGTATTTGTTTCTGATGGAGGGAAGAACCAAGACCAATAAAACTGGCATCAGTGTATAAAACAAATGGTTGATTAAAGTCAGGTAAAGCAAGAGTTGGTGCTGACATTAAATAATGTTTCATAGTTTCAAAAGCACTCTGTCTTTCACTATTCCAGACAAAAGAACCAGCTATACTATTCAGTTGGGTAAGGGGTAATGCTATGACTTGGTAATCTTTTATATACTGTCTATAGTATCTACACATTCACAAAAAACTCTGGAGCTCTCTAGCTGTGGTAGAAGCCTTCACCTGTTCAATTGACTGCCACTTTGTTTTTATCAACACATATCTGTAAACCTGAAACAACATGACCAAGCACTTTTAAAAAATGAAAACCAAATTTGCATTTCTTCAAAGCAAGTCTCATATTTATCTCATCCATCTTATGGAACACTTTACACAGGTGGTTAAGTTAATCCTCAAATGTTTTTGAGAATATGATGATATCATCAATATAAACCATCTGCCATCCTTCAATTATTTCTTGATGGAATGTGTTATCCATAAATTTTTGAAAAACTGAAGGGGCATTTTTAGGGCCAAATGGCATCCTTATATACTTAAAAATACCCATATGAGTAGCAATCATCAGAAAATTCTGGAAATTCTTCTTAACATCTACCTGATGATATCCCTTGTTACCATCCAAACTGCTGATATATTTAGCACCTTGTAGGGTAGCATGTATAGAGCTAATTCTGAGTAAAGGATATATATCATCAAAATTATAAGTGTTCAATGCTCTATAATCACCACATAAACTGGCTTTATCTTTCTCATAAGAAGTTAGGACAGGTAAGATAACACATTGTTAAGGTGTTTCAACTAACTTTTCAATACTATTCATTTGTAAAAGGGTAGAGATATTTTCTTCAATATCTTTTTTCTTTGTGGGAGAAACAGGATAAGGCTTCTTCTTTAAAATAGGTGGTATTTCAGTTAATGGGCAAGATAATGAAAGCTTCATTTCTTCTTTAACAAATCATAATTCATGTGATCCATGAGCAAAGGCCATTGGAAAAGATTTTATCAATTTAATGAAAAAATCTTTATCCTCACCAGAAAGTTGTTCTCCAAAAGAAACATTGTAAATTTCAGAAACAAGGGCAGGCAATTCTTTTTTAGATCTTCCATTATATTGAACTACAGAATGAAATGTGTTCAATCCTGGTGTTAATAATTTCTTGGGGGAGGAAATTTTAAATTTTCTCTTCTCATTCATCCGCATTGTAAAGCATCGGTTTAAAGGATCTAATTTTATGCCATATTTGGTTAAAATTTAATTTCCCGCAATGAAACAACTACTCAAATTATCATTTTTCATGAAAACAAAATCACATATAGATCTTACAAAACCAAGATTTTTTGTAAAAATACCATGGCTTTGTATTTACCAATGGGGGAGAAAACGGAGTCATAATCTCTCCAATTCTCAGGGATGATAAGAATAAGTTTCTACTTATTATCTTGGTCCACTGAAGCAAATGCTTTTTCAGATACTACACTTCCTTCAGCTCAGGAATCTAAGACAACCTCAATGTTTTTTCCATTGATCCAGACTGGTGCCTTGAGAGGTGAAATAATAATGGAGCTACCCTCATAATTTTTTATGAACTCAGTTACTTCCACTGTAGATAAATCATTATACTCAGTATCAATATTGTTTAAAATATTGAATATCCTCTTCCAGAATTAAAATTTCTTGGTGAGATTTATATGAAATATTTCTGGAAAAATCACTTGAAGTGTCATCCAGTGCTATTGTGTCATCAGAATGTTCCTCTTTCTGTTCAACAATATTTATCTTCTTGTCAAAAACATGGCCTTTCTTCCAACACTTGCTGCATTTGAAGCAAGTGTTTTTTGCATACTTTTTGGGTGCAACAGGGGAAGAAAGTTTACCAACCTTTTCCAGAGGTTTTTGTTGGTAATAGGAGGTTTTCTCCAATGAAGTTCTAGAAATGAATCTTCTAGCATCATAATTGTTATTTAGAAGGTTCTCATTACAAGTATTAATGAAAGAAGAAGGTTCTCTTGAGAACTCAGTTGTAGCAACTATTAAGTCTCTCAGAGACATAGGTAATTTATAGAGGATCCTGTCCTTCCATAAATCAAACTCCATATCTGGGTCCATTTCCCTCAAGAGTTTCACAAGTTTCATCAGAGACTCAATATGTTTTTCTGTAAAAGAGCTATATCTGGTTTCTTCATATTGCATTTGTTAAGCTAACCTAAACTTGGAACCACCAAATTGTGCTTTATTTATTTTTTTTCCAAAATTCCCATGAATAGACATTTTTATCCAGGAGAGCAAATTCATTCCAAATTAAGGCTATAATAGTAAATAAAGAATTTAATTTTGACAAAATTTCCTCATCTGGGAGTTTGTAAGAATTTTTTAGATTATACATTCTGCAAATGAACTGTTGCCAATCATCGGAAGAGTAACCATCAAATGTTAAATACTGGTCAAGTTTTGGCCAATTTCTTTGATTTGAATAAGTCTCCTTATTACAAGCTTGTTTCTGAGTGAGAAGAAGCTGTAACTTCTCCAATTAGGCAATAATCTCATTGTTTAATCCTTCTGTAGATGATCCAGGTACATCATCAATTTTTGATGAAAACTCAGTGGTATAAACAGGCATTTCTAACACTAATTTTACTTTTGATGAAATAGGAACAGGTACAATTGGGGTATCCTTCTTATCAGGTTCTTTCAAATAAATATCAGAAAATTTTTGATTATATAACAATGAATTCAATTTCTCCTCAATGGTTGTTAACCAAGTTTTTACTCTTGGAATACTAGATAAATTCTCATTGATGGTTGCAAAAGATAACTGGTTCATATTTTTTAAAGATGAATAATGGTTACTTAATCTTTTTAAGTTCATCTTATGTCCTTCTAGCTCCTGGAAACAGATGAACAGATCATCTTTTAATTCAGACAAGTCACTCTTGTTTTTTTTCTATAAAGAAACTTTCTTTTCTTGAGTTACTTTGTAATGAAACAACTCATCAGAAACTCTTTGAAAATCACTCCTGAATTATTGATAAACCTTTTCAGTTAGAAAACTATTGTATTTCTGAGTCAATTGCATGTTTTTCATTATATGATTTTGTTTAGCAATAATATCACTAAAATATTCATCATTAATGTTAGCGATATATGGAGAATTTCTCAATAGGGAAACAGAATAACATACCAGATTCTCATAAAACTCAGAATCAATTGTTTATCAATAATAGACATATCAGGATTTATCATTGAAGTAGAAATCAAAACCAAAGGATTAGATACATTAGAATATTGAGCAATTTTTATACTACTCTCAGCCTCTACTGGTCTCAACATCACATCTCCTCTTCCAGAATTACCTGAAGGAACTGACTCAGTCACAAGAAATGGTACTCAAGATTAAATAGTGGGGCTTACCATGGCTTGGGCGAGAATTGAATGTGATTTTTTTTCTCTTTCTTCCTCCCTGATAGGGGTGAGGAGGTGTGGGGCTGAACTGATTGCTTCTTGAAGGACCTGCCTGAGGTACTTGTTGCTGTTGTTATTGGGAAATATAATCACACTGGGTGTTCAGCCAATCACACTTCAAATTTGAGACTTCCACCTTTTCTTGTTGCTGGGGGGCCAATTGTGGAAGGGCTTTTGGAGGAGAAGGTTTCTTCTTCTCTTAAAGGAAGGACTCTATTTCTCTAACTTTTTCTTCTAGAGAGTCTGTTTTTGACCTCAGATTGAGGATTTCTGACCTCAAATCCTTAATGTGAGTGGAGAGATTTTTAACTTGCTGATTTAAGGGCATCTTCTTTATTTTGAAGCCTTTTGGAAGTTCTTGTAGGGGGTTGATAGAAGGATTTTGATCTTGAGAAGTTGTCTCCACTAATATTTCCATCTCTTGCATTTATACATCCTGATTTGTCCAGTAATTGATTAATTTGAGCCAATATTTTAGTCAAAGGAGAAAATACAGAAAAAGCTTCATCATAATCAATTAAATCCAGTTCCTCATAATGGCCAGCAGAAGTACCTTGAACAGTAATAGTTGTAATTAATCTGATCTGATAGAAAGAAATATTAATAATCAATTAGTTATTATTTTTAATTTATTTAAAGAATGATAAGGAAAAAAACTTTTTTATAAGTAATTTTCAGGACTTTGTAATCAAGTATAATAATTAAAATATAATGTTTATCAGGCCAAAAAACCCCTGAAATAATAATCAAAATTTTATTAATTAATTTTAAGATAATTTTATAACCAGGATTTAAAATGAATCGACTGAAATAATAAAAAAAATTTAAAAATTAGTAATATTTTGTTAATTATCAGGACTAGAGGTCAACTGAAAAATTTAATTACCTGGACTTAATGTCCACTGAAAATAATTTTGATTACCAGGACTTAATGTCAACTGAAATAATTTAATTACCAGGACTTAATGTCAACTAAAAAAATTTATTTACCTGGACTTAATTTCAACTGAAATAATTTAATTATCAGGACTTATTTTCAACTGAATTAATTTTAATATTATTAATTCAATTAGTTTTAAATATTAATAATTTACTATCAGGACAATTTTTCAACTGAAACAATAATATAATTTTAATTATCCGGACAGAGGTCAACTGAAATATTTAAAAAACAATAAGGTAAAATAATTAATTTAGATTTTAATATTACTTCTAGGACTAAGAAAAATATAGTTCTATCTTGGTCAACTAGGGAAAAATAAATTTTATTAACCAGGCACCTCCCCCTGTAAAATGAGCAAGTTAATGCCACTTCCAGAGTGCTGAGTAAAAAAGATATACATGGACAATGAAATGTGCAAAATGACCCTCAACTAGTAATCAATATAATTACCACAATTATATATGACAATTTTCATTATATGAACCTAAATTTTGGAGCGCCGCTTGATTCCCAGTTGCAGAAAGAATAATAAATCACGTGGTTGATGACATTGTAGACAATCCTATAGTACTAGCTATAGGCCTTGACCAAGGGAGTTGGAGAAAAAAAAGTGAGAAAATCCACTGTCCCTTTAGAAAAATAGAGTGAGATTTACCTGCTAAAAAAAGTTGGTTCCAGTTTGCTAAAGTCCCTTTTTCAACACACTTGACTGCTTGATGAGCCAAGAAAGTAGTCCCCAGGCAGACAACCAGACCAAAGAACTGAAATGTAGATTAATATCCACACCAGAGAAAGCAAAGATACTTTATGTAGGCTGCAAATCCACACCAGAGACAAAAATAATACTTGATATAGCTTGCAAGACTATACCAGTGAACCTGTTGCCAAAGTTGAGTTAAATGAAGAACTAACCTTGCAACAAACACAGCCAATTGTGTCCAAAAACAATGAAAACTGAGTGAGGAACAAGGATATCACCTCTGGATGGTTGTATGATAATTAAAGTTTCCCCAAACTGTCTTATTAACTATGTACACACAGACCACTATCTAAGATTTCATGCACACCAACAAATTTGACGCCTGCACCAGCCAAATTTAATAAAAACCCTCCAGAAGTGCTCCCCAACCTTCTAAAACAGAGGCGGGAGGGCCACCCGACGTTGTGGTACGCGCCTCGCAGGAAGCGTGATTTTAGACCAAACAGTGCGCGTAGTCCAGGAAGAATAAAGGGGAGTTAGCACAGCAGGAAATGTTAAAATATAATATGTATTTGTGTGTTTCAAGGAACAAAGGAAATGGAAGCACGGAAAAAGATTAAGGGTCTGTGTGCTCGGATTTTGCAGCAAGATGTGCCGCACAATAGGGAATTGTGTATTATTAACTTAGGACTATTATGCACTAAACAATGTAGATTTGGGCTTTCCAAAAAGTATGTGTTACACATTAAGAAGAAATTCATGGATTAAGGACGACTCAAGTGCATGGTATGCTGTACCGCGGCCAGTTGGGAAACTTACTGAGACAAGTAATGAAGAAGGCAAACTAGTTAAGCGAGCTGTCAGAACTATGAACCTAGTATTAAAGCAAAGAGAGTGAGGACTCAATCATAAAACTACCCAAGAGTTAAGGCAACTAGACGCAGCATTAGGATAAGTCAAACCTGGAACTAGCGCTGAAACAAAACAAGGTATAGTTAAAAGCGCATATGTGGAGAATCAGTGAAACAAGTTAATACTAGTTTTAGTAATTATAGGGTCTGATTTAGGCGCTTTATTTGTTGCAAGCAGTGTAAATAGCATACTAATAAATTAGTTATTGTTTTACTAATGTGGCGCTAGAGTCAGCGCTGGAGATCCATTAGGGAACTGTGTCTTGAGCGCTGGAAGAATATAAAATGAGGACTATTAGGTAGGGACAAAGGGAGAGGACTGGTCCATCTATCTATTTAGTTAATAAAATAAGAAAAATCCCATTAGTTGTCATTTTAAAAAGCAGATCATAGAAAAATCAATATAGAGATATACGTGTAGCTATAGTCATAGTACCCAGTATAAGATAATAGATCTTTTTGTGATTAATTGTTTGAGAGAATATTAAAAGGTATTTTCTGAGTCTTTTAGAGTTTGTGCGTCTGTGTGTGTATTTCATATAGTATATTGAAAGAGTGCAACATAGAGAGAATATATAGATTCAGTGGGATTAACTATTATTAGAGATATTTTATTACTATAATAAGGCATATTCAAAGAGAGCGCTTCAAGAGGAAGTAGCTTTGGATAATAGCGCTTGTTAATAATAGAAATATCCAAATAGTAATACTTGTTTTTTTTCCTTATCTTTAACTCATCTCAACTTATAAAATTTCTAGTCAAATATTAGTGTTACACATTATTACACTGTCTTTAAAAATAAGAGTGGCAGGCACTTCTTTTTATAAATTAAAAAGGAGAACCAACCCATCTCGCATTGTGTCTACTGCTTAGTACTTTAGAACAGTCTACAATTGGTGTCCCAACAGTGGCATAATTGTAACTAGTATTTTTGATTAGATTGTTTGGTTTTTTTTAAAGGGTTTTGTCAAGAGGACGTAATCAAACCGGTGCTTCAGCGGAAGAGTTGTAGGGTCTACAACAAGTGGATCAATAGCCATTATCAGAGGATAGCGTAGGGATGTATTGTGAAAACAGTTAGGTTTAATTACCAAGCGTGTGTTTTTTCTTTGTGATCTTTGCTTTGATTTGATATTTCAGGAATGGATCCTACTGCAACTACATCTAGGGGATGTCAGGAGAGGGTTAAATTGCCAAATTCTTTGACATCCTTTCCAAAAACGGTAACCAAGATTATTAGGTGTAAAGATGAAAGCTTGCGCTTTGCGGGAATTAATACCAAAAAGTTTTTACACAGGTTTGAACAAGCAGCAGAAGTTCATGGAGCAACCAAATATGATATGGTACGACAAGTACTATTGTTTGTATCTGATAAATGCAAAGAAAATTTAGAGGATCTAAAAGGGAATGAGGAGAAAATTGGTCAGCGCTAAAATAACAAATGCTCAAGAGATGGCCAAAAGTTACAGAGGAAACCAGGTATACGATGAAGGACCTGGATATTTTGGTAAATAGGGTCAAGGCTAGAGGAGGTGTTCAAGACCCCAAGGAATTTAAAATTTTTAGGGAATACTTTGATCGGATAGTAGAATATTTAGTTAGTAACGAAGATTTTAGTGATGTTAATGCGTTGTTACCCTGGTTTTGTGAAGCGTTAGCGCCAGAAGTTGAAGACTGGGCAAAAAGGCGCTTGGATAATGAAGGAAAGTTTTTTAAAAAGAGGGACGGAAATTATAAGTACCCCAGATTAGAAGAAGTAGAAATGGAAGTGGAAGATGAAATGAAGTTGTGTTGAGTTGAGCGACGTGCAGCAAGGGTGGCTCTGGATAATGAGGATATGGGGAAAGATGAGCCAGGCATATGATCGCCTTCTCAGATCTCGTCTCCTAAAGATAAAATTCTCTCTAAGGATCCAGATTCAGTCATGGCAAGAATTGATGAGTTGGAGAAGAAGATAGTTGAAGCGACAAAAGCAAAAGAATCTTTTAGGCCCAAGAGTTCTCCTCAAACTTTGCGTTTTTCCGCTATGGTGTGCTATTATTGTAATAAAGAGGGGCATACAAGAATGAGGTGTAATGCGCTTCAAAAGGATAAAGAGGAAAAGGTAGTTTACGAGGATGGGACTACGCTTATGTTGGAAGATGGTACCAAGTTGATTAAAGACAAAGATTGAGGGATGCGAGCCATGGCCATTGATCATATTAATAAAAAGTCTATGGAAAGCAGGTCAAGCAAGGGCAAAGAGCCGGAAAATAAGGAGAAAGGCAAGGATGAAAAGTCGGTTAATTTTGCAGTTACTTGCGCAGTGTTAGATTTTAAAATAAAAGAAGGAGCGGTTGCAGCGCCGCTTACCGCAGCACAATTGAAGATGTTCGCGGTGAAGCATAAGAAAATGGCCCCACCTACAATTAACAGGCCAAGAAGGGCTGGCGCTAGGTATGCAAATACAGAGGATATGGAGGAAGTAGGGTATACTACTAGAAAAAATACACCTGCGCCTATCAAGGATGTTGAAGTGGATGGTTTGGACTCTGGAGGTTATGGTGTGGATCACCAGGAAGTAGAACAGATGGCAATGTTGGAGGAGCCAGAGGTAGTACAGCAAAGAGCGGTACCTGCTGAAGGAATGCCAGGAGCAAAGCATAATACTCCAAAGAACCCACCTGGAAGAGAAAAAGCTGATGCCAAGGCAACTCAGCCTAAATGGAGAATGCAGCACCCGGTTCATTCTGATTTTCCTAAAGCTGCCAAGGATTTAGTTGCGGAATGTTTGAAGACTACAGTTTCTGTTCCATTGGGGATGCTGACTGCAGTAGCTCCAGATGTAGCAAATAGAATCGTGGAAAAGTGCAGAAAGCAAAGGATTGCTAATTGTGCTGAGTTCAATATGGCAGAACAGTCATTGCAGCCAGTTGTTGGATTACCTAGGGCACCACATTACGCAGGACCCTTAGGGTATTTAACTATTACGGTAAATGGTAAGCAAATTAAAGCGTTAGTGGATACGGGTTCAAAAATCAACGTGGTATCAGTGGATGATGCAGTGGAATTAGGTCTTCCTGTAAAAGACGGCAAAGGCACTGTCGCAGGAATTGGGGGAGGTAGGTTACCTGTTATAGGTGTAGCAGAGTATGTACGCACTAGAGTTGCGGGAGAAACAAGAGATATACATTTTTATGTTCCAATGGGTTTAGTTAAACCATTTTTAGGCACTCCATTTTTAATGGATTATTCGGCAACTATAGATTATTGTTTAAATAAGACTATAGGAATAAGGATTATGGGTGATGATGGTGTTCCAGTAACAGCAGTATTAGTAGCGCCCAAGGATGGTGGCTCGGAAACTAAGTAATCTGGAGCTGCGCGGTTAGAGAAAGAAAGAGAGTTTTATGAGGAAGTCTCAGATGAGGAGATAGGGCAACCACCAGGAAGGCGCCAAAATTTTCATTAGGGACTTTAATTTTAGGTGTTACTATCTCCCAGGATGGGAGGAACCCGGATAGTGACCAGTCAGTCCAACAAGGAGGGATACATAAAGTGGTACCTCATAGATGTCTTGGGAATACTACTGTAGAATGTATTATACCTAAGCTTTTTAATTTATTTAATTTTGGATATTGTTATACTTATATTAAAAAGAAAAGACAAAAACAGGATTTAGGTGTAACCCATAGTTATATTAGAAAGAGTTTTCTTTTAATTAATGAAGGAAGCAGTAAGGACTGTTTTGCATCTAAGTATAAACAAGTGAATATAGCAATTCCTGATTTGAATCCTCCTTTGCAGAGGCCGGCACTATCTAGAAATCCTTATGATACAACTTTAACAAAGTTTCCGCCTGATTTTGCGTTCACCAGTAAGATTACGATGGAAAGGCTTCAGATGGTAGATTTTGGACCAGAGGGCTGGTTATCGCAGGAAGAAAAGAAGTTATTATTACATGTTATGGTTCTTAGGGAAAAGGCTATTGCGTTTTCAGAAGAGGAAAGAGGTTTGTTAAAATACTCTTATGGTAAACCTTATATTGTTCCAGTTATACCTCATGCGCCATGGCAAAAGAAGGCTTTTCCAATACCAGAGGCTATAAGAGAAGAGTATACGGAATTAATTAGGGGAAGGTTAAAGTCTGGCTTGTATGAACAGTCTATGTCTAGTTATTCAAGTCCAGTGTTTTGTGTGGTCAAACATAATGGTAAATTAAGGGTTGTTCATGATCTTAGGGAGATGAACAAGGTTACAGTAAAGGATGCAGGGATGCCACCAACTCCAGAAGAATTTGTGGAATCTTTTGCGGGGCGTGCATGTTACGGATTAGGTGATATTATGGGAGGATACGATGAGAGCGAGTTAGATGAATTGTCCAGACCCATGATGACATTTAAAACACCACTGGGGTGCTTTAGGTTGACAAGGTTACCGCAAGGCGCAAAAAATTCTGTGGCGGTATATCAAGCACAGATGATGTGGATATTGCAGGATGAAATTCCAGAACATGTGGGAATTTTCATTGATGATGGCGGTATAAAAGGACCAGCCAGTGATTATGAAGGGGAAGTGTTAAAAGAAAATCCGAATATTAGAAAGTTTATTTGGGAATATGCGATTACCCTGGAAAGAGTGCTTTTTAGGATAGAGGAGGCAGGATTAACGATTTCTGGGTCTAAATTTTCATGTTGTGTTCCAGTGCTAGATATAGTGGGACATGTGGTATGCAAGGAAGGGAGAATCGTTGCTGAAAAAAAGAGGAATAAGGTACTTACATGGCCAAGACCAAGAAATACTAAGGAAGTTAGAGGGTTATTAGGCATTTGTACATATGTAAGAATGTTTATTCAAGATTTTGCTTTTTTGTCTTCGCCTTTACGGCGCTTAACAAGAAAGGATGTTGTATGGGATTGGACGGAGGAATGTGAGGAGTCATTCGAGTTATTAAAGAGGATTTTAGGAAAAGATATTCTTTTGAAGAAATTGGAGTATGGACCAGGCGCTGGAAAAATTACTCTAGCGGTGGATTCTAGTGTGTCCGCGGTGTGCACAGTTTTGATGCAGGAGGACAAAGAAGGTAATGATAGACCTGTCCTTTACAAGTCCAAGAATTTTACCAAAGTGGAGTCTAGGTACTCCCAGTCTAAGCTTGAGTTATGTGGAGTAGCGAAGATTCTTAAAAAGCTAAAATGGATGCTTTGGGGGCAGCATTTTGAGCTGCAGGCTGATGCGCTATCGTTGGTGCAAATGATTAGTAGCCCGAGTTTACCAGATGCGCCCATGACAAGGTGGGTAGCGCAGATTAATTTGTTTTCTTTTGATTTAGTCCATAAGCCAGGGAAATCTTTCACTATGCCAGATGCGCTGTTGAGAAGACCGTTGTGTGAAGAAGACTTGGAAGCGGAAGAATTTGAAGAAGATAAGAGATGGTTAAATGGGATAGATTATTGTTATACAAAATTTGGCAAGAATGTCCACAACGACGATAAACTATCAGGAAAGAATGTCCGCGAAGACCATAAACTAGTAGGTAGTATTGTCCGTGATGACAATAAACTAGTAACGTGGAATGTCCAAAAAGACATAAAATTAAATGCTGACAATGTATAGGATGTTTGTAGCAAGGTTTAACTGCAACTGGATTTAGGGAACCCTGAAGCTAATGTAGCGACAATGAGTGCGCAAGGTGAGGAAGTGGAGGAGTCAGATGATGAAGATAATTCAAAGGGAAGTCAGGATAGTAGTACTAAACTCGAAGAGGTGGAGTATTTAGAAGACAGAGCATCTACAGATGAGGGAGTAGAGTTGTTAAAGTTATATTTGAAAGGTAATAGTCGAACGGATTTTTGCGATAAAAAGGTTTGGCACAATATTAAAAAGTGTGCTAAAGGCTATTTTATTAAAAATGGGAAGTTATGGAAGAATCAAGCTTTGTCTCCTCAGTTAGTTATTCAAACTAGGGAAGCAAAGGAGAAGATACTCATGGAGTTACTAAAGAATTTAGGACATAGAGGTCAAGATGAGACTCATTGCAGAGTTAGGGAAAGATTCTGGTGGCCCAAAATGAAAAATGAAGTAAGAGATTGGGTTAAATCTTGTCCTGAATGCCAGCGCAGAAGTTACAGAAAGCCAAATGAAAAAGGGAGAGCGACTGGTGAGGATACTATTTTTGGTAGGGTCAGTTTAGATGCAGTCCATATAAAAGAAGGACACTTTAAATACTTGGTAGTAGCCAGGGATGATCTATCAGGATGGGTTGAAGCAGCGCCGTTGATAAACCTCAAGGCAAGTAATGTGGCCGAGTTTTTGAAGAAAGAATGGATTTATAGGTATGGGGTAATGAAGATGGTAACCATAGATGGTGGCGCTGAATTTGCAGGAGAATTCCAAGAAGTAGAAAAAGGTATTGGCGCAAAGTTACAAGTTGCAACACCATATTATCCTGAAGCAGAGGGAATTGTAGAAAGAGGGCATCAATTTATAAAAGATGCGCTAGTTAAGTTATGTGGAAATAATGGGACAAAGTGGAAGAACTACTTGCCATTAGTTTTGTTTGCGGACAGGATTTCAGTTAAAAGGACAACAGGGTTTTTGCCGTTCAAGCTTATGTTTGGTCAAAGGGTGGTATTACCTATTGATCTGGAGGCTGGATCTTTCCTAGGATGTGATTGGGATCAAGTGCGCTCAACTGAAGATCTAATTCTAGAAAGGGTAGCGCAACTTAAAAGAAAAGACAAGTTTGTGGAACAAGCGTATGAAAGAATGATGCAGATCCGGGACAAGTCAGTTAAATATTGGGATGAGCGCTTAGCGCATAGGTTAAGAAAGCCATTGAACCCAGGAGATTTGGTTTTGGTTTATAATAGAAGTTTAGAAAGCCAATGGGGGAAGATGTTTTCTGACAGATGAAATGGTCCTTATAGGATAAGAAAGCAGATAACTGGAGGGTCTTACTAACTGGAGGAATTAGATGGTACTGAGTGGAAGCGGTGTTTGGCTGCAGACCAGTTCAAAAGATTCTACCCATGGGGTGTTCCAGTGATTCAAGATAACCTCCTGAATGAGGAAAAACTACTAGAATAATACCTTTGGGATGAGGTTAAACTAACAAGTTATGTTAAATTTTGTTTTTCTAAAAGGACTCACAGGAGGTTTTGACGCAGTTGTGACAGATAGAGGGTGCTAACTGGAAGTTAGGTGGACTATGGCTGAACAGGCAGTTGGCATAAGCGCTCAGATGAGGGAATAGAAGAAAATGAAATCTTATTTCTTCACTGTTCAAGGAGATATGATGAAATAGGTAATTGGATTGAAGGAGATGTGTACCATGTAAACACAAAAGACGCTGGGAATTTAACTAATGGGTTAACTAAACAGGAGTGGAATAGCGATTTATAAATGGGGCGCTCTATAGTTCAATTTCTTATTCTACATGGTATATCGCTGTATCACAGTAGAGGTGATAAAGTTTTATGATATAAAGTTAATTTAGGATTTTTTTTGAGGGGCTTACAGTTTTTTAAAGAAAGTAGAGGGAGCAAAGTTAGGCGCCCTAAAAGTATGGAAGACAGGTGTAATACAATAGCGCCATGTCTAAAAAGATTATTTGAAGGCATAGCATGAAAAATATATGAAGACTATGTGCAGGGAGAATGGACAGAGGAGGCTCATAAGGAGAAGCGCTAGTGGTCTATTTAGTATCAGGATGAAAGCTAATAGGATATCCTTTCCAGTCTTCAGGCATGACGAAGTGACGGGGATCGGCGGGGAATCCAAGAATAGTTGATGAGATTATTTTGTTCATTAGTTGACCTATCATTTCTATATGAGTATAGCAAGCGTCAAGTTCAGCGTCAGAAAAAGCTGGTGCATTATTGTAGGATAGCGACATAGCGTCATATATAAGACAAAGTCTGGAAAACATTCGCATGTAATGGACAAAGGGTAAAGAATGGGAACCCATCCCAAGGAGATGAATTCATTGAAGCCTGACAGGAAGTTAGTAATCAAGAAGAGCATAAGTATTGTGAAGGATACTTACTTGCTAATAAGTTTTGTGGGCGCGCTGACGGTGAAGTGACGGTAACCGCGTCAGGTGCAGCTGTATTGGAGCCTGAGCACATGGAAGCACTGGAACTCAGAGGGGGAGAAAGTGTAGCGCTAGGCTGTATGGATATTTCACGCCTGGGAAAACTAGGAAGTGATGGAAACTCATAAGGAACATTATTATTATTAGTGGAAATAGTGGGACTAGTGGTGGTAATTATGGGAGCGCTACTAGTAGAGCTAGGTGGAAAGCAAATATGACCAGTAGGCTGAAGAGTATTCTGGTTAAGGGAGGTATTGAAAGTTTTGTGGTATCTAAAGCAATTATCACAGTCAGGTCTAAAAGAGGCATACCCCCGAGGTCTAGAAAATGCACAGTTAAAGTTACGGCGTTTGCAAAATAAGCAAGCTTGATCTCTGGGAACTGTGCGATATTGAGTCATGATGTTAGGATAGATGAAATTCAGGTTATTAGAAGGGCTATTTATAGGTTAACAATAGCATTATAAAGAAGTCATCAGTTGCGCCACGTCTGACTTGAGTGCTGGATGGTTTCTAAGAAGCTAGTAAGAAGACTTTCTCATAATGAAGAACCCAAGGAAAGATGAATTGTTACAATCAAGGGAAAGGCA
The DNA here is from genome assembly GCA_030280995.1 of Hemileia vastatrix. Lineage (NCBI taxonomy): Eukaryota > Fungi > Basidiomycota > Pucciniomycetes > Pucciniales > Zaghouaniaceae > Hemileia > Hemileia vastatrix. The sequence continues at coordinate 8,600,373 of JASXTE010000014.1, read as the reverse complement.
TGTATTGCGAAGGTTTAAAGATTGAAAGAAGGTGCATATGTAAATGATGCAGGAGAAGTAATTTCTGTAGCAACAATCTCAAGTTGTTATTTTTTATTATTTGTGGTTTCATCTTTAATAGGCACTTAGTAGAAGGGTGCGCTGCTTAGAGAAAGGATGATATTTTTTGGGGCAACTCATCTCGCGGTTGTAGAGTTCTCACAAGAAAGTTAAGTGAAAATAATAATAAAAATAAATATATATATATTACATTTTTTTACAAGGCTATATACATTACAAGGAATAAATACAAAAGAAAATATTTTTTTTTAGTATTCTGCTTCATAAAAGATTGGGACGCAGAAAGCCCAATCGTTAACAGCTTCTTGCATGCTTTGTTGCAAGGCAGCTATTAGTTGTTTTTGCTTATTATACTCAGCGCAAGTATAAACCGGAACCTCCTCGAGGAATTCTTCAACGGCCCCAATCATATTATTCATACAATGCATGGTCGCATCATAAGGAGCGCAGGCGATTTGTTCTGCGAATTCCCAGTTTTGAGCCATGGCGGGCTCATTGTCATCTACTAACGGAAAGTTCTCGGTTGGCCATTTTTCCGGAGTGACGGTATTGAAGACCGGCTGCATATCAGTCCAGTCAGGAGTGGGCAAACAAGGAGTAGGATCAGGAGTAGGCATTGTATCCCAGACTGGATCTTCTTCCAAGGTAGGAAGGAATAGCAGAGTGATAGGAGGCGGAGGCGCTTCAGCGTAAGGAGTACCTGGCGCATTCTAAATAAAAAAAAAAAAAAAAAAAAAAAAGGGGAAAGAGAGAATGTTAGTGTTAGAAAGGGAAGAAGTAAAAAAAAGAAACTTACTGTACTTTCCTCCGAGAAAAGAGATTTAGGGACAGAAGCGACACTACTGGGAGTAGGCTTGTGGTAACCAACCTTGGATTGTTTGTTGCCAGGAGGGGTAGCAGGAGCAGGCGCCGGGCGCTTGATGGTCATTTGACTCATGATATTTGTTGTAGAAGCATTTGGGTCCAGGAGAGCGATAGTGGGCGGCCCATCGTAACTGCATTTCTTCTTGCATTGCTTGCAGTAATCACATGACTAGGAATAAAAGAAAAATGAAAGGTTAGTAACAAATGGGAAGGAGAATGAAGAGAACTTACAGTGAAGAAATTATTGCCACGGCAGGCTTTTGAAAAATGACATGGAGTTATGCCATTTTTGATGCAACGAGTGCATCTCTTCCTACCCATTAGTGTGGTTACGGGAGTTGTTGGGGAAGCAGTAGGGGGCTGAGTGCGCACAAACTGTCGAATAGTGTCCACAATGTTGGTGGTATCTTCAGCGTTAAGAGGGGTTCTTCTAGTATTCATAGTGAAAGATAAAAATAATAAAGTAAATTAGAAAAGAGAAGATGAAGATGATGAAGGAAAATGATAGAATATGGAGGAAGAAAATGCTGCGAGACGCAGGGTATTTATGGGCTCCTGGGGACAGTCGCGAGTAGAGGGAGGATGTGGTACGCGCCTCGCAGGAAGCGTGATTTTAGACCAATCAGTGCGCGTAGTCCAGGAAGAACAAAGGGGAGTTAGCGCAGCAGGAAATGTTAAAATATAATATGAATTTGTGTGTTTCAAGGAACAAAGGAAATGGAAGCGCGGAAAAAGATTAAGGGTCTGTGCGCTCGGATTTTGCAGCAAGATGTGCCGCACAATAGGGAATTGTGTATTATTAACTTAGGACTATTATGCACTAAACAATGTAGATTTGGGCTTTCCAAAAAGTATGTGTTACGCATTAAGAAGAAATTCATGGATTAAGGACGACTCAAGTGCATGGTATGCTGTACCGCGGCCAGTTGGGAAACTTACTGAGACAAGTAATGAAGAAGGCTAACTAGTTAAGCAAGCTGTCAGAACTATGAACCTAGTATTAAAGAAAAGAGAGTGGGGACTCAATCGTAAAACTACCCAAGAGTTTAGGCAACTAGACACAGCGTTAGGATAATTCAAACCTGGAACTAGCGCTGAAAAAAAACAAGGTATACTTAAAAGCGCATATGTGGAGAATCAGTGAAACAAGTTAATACTAGTTTTAGTAATTATAGGGTCTGATTTAGATGCTGTAGTTGTTACAAGCAGTGTAAATAGCATACTAATAAATTAGTTATTGTTTTACTAATGTGGCGCTAGAGTCAGCACTGGAGATCCATTAGGGAACTGTGTCTTGAGCGCTGGAAGAATATAAAAGGAGGACTGTTAGGTAGGGACAAAGGGAGAGGACTGGTCCATCTATCTATTTAGTTAATAAAATAAGAAAAATCCCATTAGTTGTCATTTTAAAAAGCAGATCATAGAAAAATCAATATAGAGATATAGGTGTAGCTATAGTCATAGTACCCAGTATAAGATATTAGATCTTTTTGTGATTAATTGTTTGAGAAAATATTAAAAGGTATTTTCTGCGTCTTTTAGAGTTTGTGCGTCTGTGTGTGTATTTCATATAGTATATTGAAAGAGCGCAACATAGAGAGAATATATAGATTCAGTGGGATTAACTATTATTAGAGATACTTTATTACTATAATAAGGCATATTCAAAGAGAGTGCTTCAAGAGGGAGTAGCTGTGGATAATAGCGCTTGTTAAGAATAGAAATATCCAGATAGTAATATTTGTTTTTTTCTTTATCTTTAACTCATCTCAACTTATAAACTTTCTATTCAAATATTAGTGTTACACATTATTACACTGTCTTTAAAAAAAGAGTGGCAGGCACTTCTTTTTATAAATTAAAAAGGAGAACCAACCAATCTCGCTTGTGTCTACTTCTTAGTACTTTAGAACAGTCTACAACGTTGGAGGTTTTGCCTGAAGCGGCCCGGCCTCTCTGAAGCCAGAAAACCAATAAAAACACCTAATCTACTTAGAAAAATTCACAACAACTACTAAAACCCTTAAAACACAGAATTAGGCTATAACAAAATTGAGACATGAAATATAGAACTAAATTAGCCCTATCTAATGGTACTAAGCACGTTACCCTTAGACTTAAGGTTATCCCATAAAACACAAAAAACAAAATTAAACAGATATCCTTTTTAACTGAAAAATGAGGAAATGACCGCTTAAAACTTAGAATATGAAAAATATTAACTGGACATGAAATATAGAGAAAAACTGGGGCTATCCAATGATAGTACCCACATACCCGCAGTCCCAATATTTACAAAAAAAAACCAGAAAAACACACAATTCTTCAACAGATGCAAATTAAGACATGCACAATTAGCGCCAAACAACACAACAAAGGCCCCTGCCAATGTTGGAAGACCAAATACTCCCTCCAATTCAGAATTTACACATTCTTTCTTCATCAAACCACCATGTTCAACCTTCTTCCCAAATATGCCTCTGAAATGGGTCCTTGCCAATACTGCATTGACAATAATCTAATCTGCACCATCACACCTCCTGTTCATCCATGCAGAACGTCCTGTGATGTCTTCCAATCCAGAAAGAAGACCTGCCACAGACCTGGTCCATTATCTTCTGCAACAGCTTCACCTCCAACTCAACCTGGCCCATCTCCTTCCAGCACCAAAAGATCTGGTCCATCCATCTTGATTCCCAGATTAATCAAAAAGCTACACCCTTCCCAGAAGAGTGCCAAAACCACTAAAACAAAAAGTTCCATCATCCCTGGACCATCTGATGGTAAAAACTTCCATTTCTTCTTTCCAATTTATAAAACTGATGACTTCTCAGTTCCTTCATCTTTTGACAGTGATTATAACAATGTAGGATCCATTGAACCAACAACACCAAACCACTTGCCCACAATTAAGGCCAAGTTCCAACAACACACATCTCAACAGAAACACATTCTGCTAAACTACTTCCAATTCACTCCTGCTAGAGATCCACAGGACATTGAGAACAGAAGACACCTCATTCACCAGTTCAAGGCTGATTCTGAACACTTCATTTCATCTCTTGATTCCCTCTGTAATTCTACTGGTAATTGAGCTTGATTCAGAAAGAAAAATTGACCACACCCTCTATAGGATGTAACCACAAACAACTCTCAGTTTTAAGTCTTGGGGGACCATCCTCATTTTATAGTCTTGGGGGACTCAAAAACCCTCAGTTTAAAGTCTTGGGGGACTCAAAAACCTAAATCATAAACCCAGAACCAGAGATCAACCACATTAAGACACAGAGAAAAAACTAACATTCTGGGGTAATTGTGAATAGAGCTGCCAGCCCATCAATTACCACCAAACTTGCATTTGCTAAATTCAGAGGCTCCCCCTGTGAATACCCTCCGCCAATCTTTCAAACCCATTCCAACAACAAAAACCCCATTCCTCAGTTTATAGTCTTGGGGGACTACACCATCAAACAATCCTCAGTTTAAAGTCTTGGTGGACTAATACAGTGTTAAGTTTAAAGTCTTGATGGACTATTATTGAAACAATAGATTTTTCAGTTTAGAGTCTTGATGGACTACCAGAATTTCACATAAAATAGACCCAGCCAATTTCATACAGAATACACCTACAGCCAATCTGCTGAACTTCCACCTTCACTTCATCATCTACCCATCACTGACAAAAATCTCCTTCTTATCTCTTTCCATCATCTTTTCTCACCACAGATCATGGCTGGATCCCCTGATGTTGACCCCTCCAATCTTCCTTGCTTCACTTCTCCCAAGGACTATGCCTGCAAGCAGTGCATCCACATGTTCAGACCTTTCACATTCACTCTTCAAACTCCTGAAGCCAAATTATACAACAGGGCCTGTTATTCTTGCTACTCCAAAAAGAAGAAATGTGACAGAGATGCTGTCACAAACCACGTGACACTCAAGGCAAAAGCAGCTCATTAAATCAATAATACAGAAGTCTAAATCCATACTCAAAGTGCAGAAAGCAATTTCACATAGCAACTGCAACTTTCGTTTGTGTACTCACTATTCAACTGCCCTAGTCTAAAATCTAAATCTAAATTAGTCAATCTCTCAATAGTCTTTTTTAGTCTTTTCCTCAATAAGCAAAACACAGCTGAATAGTCAATGTAATAGTCCGCTAAAAGTTTTATTAAGTATCTGTGGGTTATTAAAAGGGGTAGTGAGATGGACGGGATGGTTAGTGGAGGATTAAAGGGTTAACAGATGTTAGTGAGGAGGGTCCAGGTGTAACAGGTGAAATTTTGGTGGTCTGTTGTGTGCAGAATGATAGATGGGTATGAGGTCAATGCAAGGAGGAGTAAAGGATATAAAAGGGATCAAATTTTGGTTCGACATTCTTTAGAATTAAATTATAAAACGTATATATAGTTAATAGTGGTAAAGCTTCAGTTTAAATCATTATTATTGTATCTTTCTTTATTTTTCTCAGTAATCATTTCTAAATCCTAAATCTTTGATTATTGAGTTTTCAACCCTTTGTGAGATCTTAAGAATATTAATATTACCTTTAAATTATATTGGAATTCTTATTGAACATATCTCAAAGCAGTAGCTCTTCCTTCGAGTCATCTTCGAATCACTTCCTCAAACATTTCCTCTGTGCTTCAAAGAAGCTTCTAAACTACTCTCCTCATCTCACTTCCAGGAACACCCTCGACCTTGTGCGTAGGTTGTCCCGTGAAAGTATAATTTAATTCTCCATAGTTCTCATTTATTGGCACTACTACGTCCTTTTTTCAGGTGTTTTAAATCCTTTAAATGGCACCTTTTCAACGCACTCCTCCTACGGGTGCTACTACTAGGGCTTGCGCCAGAGGCAGGCCAACAGCCACACAGCATGTTTCCCCCACTCACTCCCTTAAACCTCTCAACCTTATGGAACAGGGACACTCAGTCCAATCTGTAGAAGATCTCCCCCAGGATTTTGATGATTCTAGCGAGGAAGAAGAAGAAGAGGATAAAATGCATGAGGCACCATCTTTCCCTGCTACTCACCCTTCTGGTAAACCTTTGGAGCCTGGACCATCTAATTCACTGGAAGACTTCATGAGAATTTTCATGAAAACCCTTTCCAATCCAACGTTCTTGGAGGTATCTAAATTCAAAACTCCTTTCATGAAATCTCCTGATTAATTCGATGGAGAACACCCAGACAGATTGCGGCCCTTCTTGCAAACCTGAAAGCTCCTGTTCAATAATGACCAATTGAAGGTTGTTTATGCTTCTTCATTCCCAGCCGGAAAAGCAGCAAGATGGTTTAAACCTTATCTTCTCATGCCCTCTTCGACAGAAACCGACTTACTTATTAATAACAAGGAAAAGTTTAAAGACCAACTCTTTACATTTCTCAGTGACCCTAATGAAACTGACAACCCAGAAATTGAACTTGATTTCCTTCACATGAGTGATAATGGTAAAGCCTCTGAATATATCTTGAACTTCAGAGCAATTCAAACTTGAGTAGGTTGGAATGATGCTTCCCTCAAGTGTCATTTCAAAAAGGGACTTCTTTGTGGATTCTGGATCAATTAAATCTTCATGGTCAGAAGATGAATACTTTAACAGATTTAATGGATCAAACCCTCAAACTCAACAGAGTTTACCAAGACCACTACAACATTTTAAATAGGCCAAAAAATCTCAAGGCTTAAATTTTAAATTGGGACCTTCTTCACACCCACGGACAACTCAATCCTCCTCTACTCAATCCAAACCCAATAAGGGAAAGGACAAACCTTATCCAAAAGGCTCGACCCCTGGCAATATCAGTAAGGTACTGGATCCAAAAGGGGAACTTAATGAAGCTAAGAGGAAGAGGCAATCAGATAATGGGTTATGTATGTATTGTGGGGGTAAGCACAAGCTAGAAGATTGTGTAAAGTTGAAGGAAAGAGAAGGTACTAGTTTAAGGTCAAAAAACTAGTAGATAGTTTACTTGTGTGCAAAGAAACCTATCTTATCTCTCCAAGTGCACAGAACCTCCATGTCTTAAGGACTGGAGTTTCCTTTAACCGCTTGAGATTCATTCTTTTCAAGGAGGATATCCCCTTCAGTTGTCTTACAGACTCTGGAGCTTCAATTACTTTTGTCAGTTTATCTTTTTCTGAGATGTTAAAGCTGACATTCACAGATATCGATAAAACTTTAATATATTTGGTCGAATAAGAGGAACCCAAATATTGGGTAAGTAAGAAAGTTTTTTGGGTTTTTAACTTTCCAAATTTTCCCCCCTTCAAGTGGGGACTATCAGTCTTGGACACCCAAAGTACGGACGATACCATCCTTGGCCATGACTTTTTAATGCATTGGAATCCGGAAATTGATTGGTCACGGGGATTGATCACCCCACGCACTAAGTATATTTCTGATTCTTCAATGCAGGTCAATAGGGAGTTAAACAACCCACCTGAAAATGTCTTGCTAGAGGACAAATATCTGCCAGATGACTTGCAAGCATCAAATATTTCTCTAAATGAGCAATTGGCTAACCCTTCTATCTCAATCACTTCACTCAAAGAGGATTTAAATTGCCTCAGAGTAGTCGAATTATGCTCTCTCAATTCTGCTCTTTCCTCAACAGATTCTCTTGAAGATGATGAGGACAACCAAATCAACTTTACCAGAAATCTATCACGATTTCCTTGATGTTTTTACAATCTGCAAGGCCGATAAATTACCACCTTATCAACCCTACGACCATCAAATAGAGTTAATAGGCCCAGTACCTCCCGTAGGTCCTGTCTATTCTTTGTCGAAGGACAAATCTCAAGTTCTTTAAGACTACATTGCAGAGAATGTAGTCAAAGGTTTCATCAGAGCCAGTAAATCTCCTACCAGCTCCCCTGTTCTTTTTGTAAAGAAAAAAGACGGCAGCCTTAGGTTGTGTGTTGACTATAGAAAGCTCAACACAGTCACAAAAAATAATGCATATCCCGTTCTTCCTATGTCATTGCTTCTTACCCTTTTTAATGGTGCTAATTTCTTTTCTAAAATTGATCTTTAGGCTCTTATAATCTTATTTGCATTGCGGAAGGTTATGAACAACTGACTGCAATGCACACTAGATTTGGTAGTTTTGAATATTTAGTCATGTCTTTTGGATTATGTAATGCACCATCTACTTTTCAAAATTTTGTTAATGACATCTTTCAAGATGTTGTCGAACAATTTGTTGTCATCTACTTAGATGATATTTTAATTTTCTCGAAGACACTAGATGAACATATTCATCATGTTTGACAGGTTCTAAATTTCCTTTGAGATCACGGTCTCTACGCCAAGCACAATAAATGTGATTTCCATCTTAAATCTATTAATTTTTTGGGGTTTACGTTATCCACTGATGGTTTAGTCATGGACAACAAAAAGGTCCAAAAAGTCCTGGAATGGCCTGAGCCCAAAACTGTTAAATCCCTCCAAGGACTTTTGGGTTTTCCCAATTTCTATAGAAGATTTATTAAAGATTACTATAAAACTATTTCCAATCTTACTTCTCTTCTAAGAAAAGAAATTCCTTTTGTTTTTACTTCTACAGCACAAAAGGAATTCAAAGCATTGAAGACTGCATTTACCACAGCTCCAATTCTTCGACACTTTGATCCTACCGCTTTGACAATAGTCAAGACAGACGCTTGAGATTATGCTATTGCAGGGGTCATTTCTCAATTCAATCCTTAAATAAATTTTTTTCATCCTGTTGCTTTTGAGTCACGCAAACTCATCACAGCAGAATTAAATTATGAAATTCATGAAAAAGAGCTTTTAATTATTATTCATTGTCTTAAAAAATGGCGCTCTTTTCTTCTCAGCCTAGATAGTCCTTTTCAAATTATGTCTGACCATAATGCTTTGAAATACTTTTTATCTTCTAAAGTGTTAACCAGGTGTTAAGCCAGGTGGGCTGAATTTCTGTCTGAATTTCTTTTTCTATTTCCTATCGCCCAGGTAAGAACTGCATTGTCCCAGATATCCTGTCACATTGGGACGACGTTTACCCACAGCGGGGGGATGCATTTGCTGAAACAAACCCAGAAAATGTGAAATCAATTTTCAAAGAATCAATGTTAATGACTCATCAACTCAATATGATGACAATTAAATCTTTCCAAAATCCACTATCCAAAATCCTCGAAGCTCAGTCGAAGGACAATTATTGTTTAGGGTTAAAAGACAAAATACTCTCAAAGCAAGGGGCCAAAATATTTAGTATTGAATCAGGTCTATTAGTTTTTGAAGGTAGAGTAGTCATACCCAACAACAATGAAATAAAATTATGGATTTTCAATAGTCGACATGATTCTCCATTAGCTGGTCATTTTGGGGTTGGTAAAACCTACCAGTTAATAGCGAGGGATTTCTTCTGGCCAGGAATGACCAGAGAAATCAAGGCCTATATAAGATCTTGTTATGAATGTCATAGGAATAAGGCTCCCTGTCACCGCAAGCATGGGTTGCTTCAACCACTTCCTATTCCCTCAAAACCTTGGGAATCTTTATCAATTGATTTTATTTCTCAACTTCCTCTTTCTAATAATTTTGATTCTATATTAGTAATAGTAGATTGATTTTCAAAGATGTCTATTTTTATTAAAACCACTACTACTACTACAGCAGAAGATTTGTCAAAATTGTTTCTAGAATATGTATTTTCCAAAAATGGCTTACCTAGTGATATTATTTCTGATAGAGACTCATTGTTTGTATCCACATTCTGGACTCAATTGTGTTGACAACTAAGTATCACAAGGAGTCTCTCCATGGCCTATCATCCTGAAACCAATGGGAAAACAGAAAGGGTCAACCAAATCCTTGAAAAATACCTTCAAATGTATGTCAGTTACCAACAAGACAATTGGACCACATGGTTACCATTGGCCAAATTTGCTTATAATAAATCGACTCATTCTTTGACACAACAATCTCCTTTCAAAACTGTTTATGGAAGACATCCTTGATTCAACTCAATCCATGTAGGAACTAGTAATCCTGCCAAACATTATCTTCAAACCATATCAAAACTCAAAGAAGAATTTATATAAAATTTGGAATTAGAAATTCGAAGGTACAAGGAAAAGGCCAACAAACATTGAAAATCTGCTCCTTCTTTTAAACCAGGCGACAAAGTATGGCTCAACACACGAAACATTCGAACAACTTGACCATCAAAGAAACTGGCTGAAAAATGCTGGGTACCATTTGAAATCTACTCCAAAGTCTCTAAAACTGCATTTCAACTCAAACTACCTCCTAAATGGCAGGCTATTCACCCTGTTTTCCATGTATCTCTCCTGGAACTGGCTCAAGAAACATACACAGGCAGGAACCAACCTCCCCTGGCAATGGTTGAAGTAGAAGACCATCTAGAGTGGGAAGTAAGCCGTATCCTTGATTCAAGAATGTGCAAGGGGAAACTTCAATACCTCGTGGAATGGGAAGGCTTCCTTGATGACTCAGACAAAACATCCTGGGAACCAGCCATCAATGTTTCTAATGCCCCTGAACTCCTGAAATCTTTTCATCTTAAATATCCTTTAAATCCAAAACCTTAGAAACCTCTTTTTTGCTTTATCTTCTTTCTCTTTTCTTTTCTTTTCTTTTCTTTTCTTTTCTTTTCTTAAAATTCTAAAACTTCTTCTCTTCTGAAATCCTTACCCTGTTTTTTCTTTTCTTCCTTCATCTTCCTAAAAGCTTTTTTCAACCTTTTTAAAAAAATAAATAAATAAAATAAAATAAACTAAAATCAAAATTAAATTAAATTAAAAAAGTAAAAATTAAAAATAAAATAAAATTAAATTAAAAAAATTAAAATCTTAAAATTCATTAAAGTAAAATCTTAAAAATCAATAATTCCTTTAATTTTCTTTCTTTTCTCTTTCCAAAATTTTCCTCTTTTCCCTTATTTCTTTTTCTTTGAACTATCAAAATTTTTCACAAACTCAATACGACAATCTTTCTCAAACTTCACTTCAACCTTTAAATCTCTCTTTTAAAATTCTTGGGACAAATTAGTTCTTTCTTTCAAATACTTTTTTTTCAAAAACTATTTTTCTTCTTTTCAAATTACTGAGATTCCTCAAAAACTATTTTTCTTCTTTTCAAATTACTGAAATTCCTCAAAAACTTCAATAAATAAACTTTCACAAATAACAAAATTTTTCTCTCATTAAATTTTCATTTCAAACAAAATTTTTTCAATCAACTATTTTTTTTCTTACTTAAATTTTTTCTTTTCAAAACTTAAACTGCAATTCCTTCAGTTAAACATTTTTTCTTTTCTTCTTTCAAAATTTAAAATAAAATTTTATTCAAATCTTTTCTTTCTTCCTTTTTTCTTTTCTTTTCTCAAAATCTTATAAAATAAATATCAAAAATTTCAATTAAAACAAAAAAATAAAAAATAAATAAATAAATAAATAAATTGCTTTCTACTTTTTTTTTCCTTTCATTTCAAATTTTCTCCTGTATTTTCTCCCGGACCAACTTCTTCATTTTTTCCAAAACCACTCTTATTTCCTTCTTGAATTTCTCAAAATATCTCCTCCTCTCCTACCGGTACCACTTCCCCAATTTCTAGTAATTCTTCGACCACTTCAAAGGAGGCAGCATCAAAAATCTTGTCAACCTCACCACTTAAAACTTCAATGATTCGAGTTCATCAACACTGCCAAGGTCTCTTTGACCATACCTGGTCAAGAGTCTCTTCCTTGTCCTCCCTTGAATCAATCACTGGTTGATTTGCCTCAACTGGCAGAAATGGCGCAGCTTCCACAATTTTAGCTTCCGCGATGACATCTGAATTCTAAAACATATGGTCATCAGTAACAAAATTTTTTAAAATAAAAGAAGAAAAGACTTACTTCAAACAATGGGTAAGCTTCTAAAAATAATTTTGCTTGACTTCCACCACAAATTCCTTCTCCTCTTTGTCATCCTCGATGACCATCCGCCACTCTTCAGCATCCGTCTCGAAATAGGGACTTCATCCTCATCCTCTTCAACCAACTCATCTTAATCTTCTTCCACCCCTCGTTTCTTACTTGTGGCCTGGGTTACCCAGGTTGCCACGATATCTTCGACCTCCTCCTCAATCTTTTCCACCAACTGATACATCCCAGATATCTTTTACCACCTCTTTGGTCTTCGGTATTACCCAATATTTGATTTTTGTAAAACAATGTTCGATGTCCGCATTTTTTGATAAGGCATCACATGACAGCCGTCTCCAGCAGCAAAACTTGAATTTCTGGCAAGGACCTCATGTTGCTGTGCTTTCAAAGCAGAAATATTCCATCAATTTGAGGCTGTGCAGGCTTGAGAATATTGCCGGGTAACGATTCCACCATCCGCTTTAGGGTGTGGAGGTGTGGGAGTTGGGGTAGGACAAGTCGACATAATAAAATATAAAGTAATTAAAGTATGAATGGAGAGAAAGTAGTGTGAGAAATTATGTCTCATGCTCAACGGAGCTCACCTTTTTATACCCGGGAATCTGTCACACTCCACGTGACACTTGAGGAAAAAGCAGCTCATTAAATCAATAATACAGAGGTCTAAATCCATATTCAAAGCGCAGAAAGAAATTCTACATAGCAACTGCGACTTTCCTTTGTGTACTCACTATTCAACTGTACTAGTCTAAACTCTAAATCTAAATTAGTCAATCTCTCAATAGTATATTTTAGTCTTTTCCTCAATAAGCAACACACAGCGCAATAGTGAATGTAAGAGTCTTCTAAAAGGTTTATTAAGTATCTGTGGGTTATCAAAAGGGGTGGTGAGCATGGACAGGATGGTTAGTGGAGGATTAAAGGGTTAACGGATGTTAATGAGGAGGTTCCAGGTGTAACGGGTGTAATTTTGGTGGTCTGTGGTGTGCGGAATGATGGATAGGTATGAGGTCAGTGCAAGGAGGAGTAAAGGATATAAAAGGGGTTGGATTTTGGTTTGACATTCTTTAGAATTAAATTATAAAGCGTATATATAGTTAATAGTTGTAAAACTTCAGGTTAAATCATTATTATTGTATCTTTCCTTATTTTTCTCAGTAATCATTTCTAAATCCTAAATCTTTGATTATTGAGTTTTAAACCCTTTGTGAGATCTTAAGAATATTAATATTACCTTTAAATTATATTAGAATTCTTATCAAACATATCTCAAAGCAGTAGCTCTTCCTTTGAGTCATCTTTGAATCACTTTCTCAAACATTTCCTCTGTGCTTTGAAGAAGTTTTTAAACTACTCTCCTCATCTCACTTCCAGGAACACCCTCAACCTTGTCTGTAGCTTGTCCAGTGACAGATGCCAACTACCCTATTCCTCCTCCATCCCCTTCTCATAAATACCTCTCCAGATCCCCTAACAGATCCTTAGAGCTTGGTCCAGCAACTTCATCTTCATCCTCAGCACCATCCAGAAGATTCTGGAACTCTCCCAAAAAGGCCTGCTTTAAATTCCCAAGAAACAGCTTTCATCTCTGCTAAATTAGCTCCAAAAGCTTCAAAATCAGCTCCTATGCTGCTAGACCGTGTCTAGGGGGCTTTCCTGCCTCACTAGACAGTGAAATTCAGGCTCTAAACCTCCAAAATCAACCAGAAAAAGCCAAATTCCTCCAATCAACAAAAACAACTCCACACAACCACCTCCCACTGCTCCCAGAGTAATGCAGCCAACCTTTCCAAGATCCAAAAACTCAAAAATTTCCCAAACTCCTAGGAGACCTGCCAGAGGACCCCAGGAAGACACCAGAGCACCCAACACTTCACCAAAGCAACAACTTTTCCCCCAGTTAAGGCAACAAAACTACACCTCTCCTCTGTCACCCAGCTATTCTTCTGAAAGTTCCATTCCTTCAAAAGCTCCATCCAGAAGAGATCAATCTGCTTCCAGATCACCCTCTCCTGCCCCATCTTATAACAACCCTGGTACTCCATCACCAGGACTTCATCCAACTGAATCAAGCAGAAATATTAACAACAGAAACAACAGACCTGCTTCTCCAACTAGGCCCTGGGAACATCAGCCTCCTAGTTCACCTTCTCAAAACCTTTCAGAGGAAGACCAAGAGGATCCATATCTTTCGCTGATTGATCCGCCTACTGTCACCGGACGACCTACGCACAAGGTCGAGGATGTTCCTGAAAGTGAGATGAGGGATTTAGAAACTTCTTTGAAGCACAGAGGAATGATTGATTCGAGGAAGTGATTCGAAGGTCACTCGAAGTAAGAGCTACGGGTCAAGGTATGTTCGAGAAGAATTATAATATAGTTTCAAAGGTAATAAGAATTCTTAAGATCTCACGAAGGGTTGAAAACTCAACAATCAAAGATTTAGGATTTAGAAATGATTATTGAGAAAATAAAGAAAGATACAATAATAATGATTTAACTTAAAAGATTTTACCACTATTAAATGTAAATACGTTTTATAATTTAATTCTAAGGAATGTCGAACCAAAAACCCAACCCTTTTATATCCTTTATTCCTCCTCGCATTGACCTCCCTCTCATCGCACCATTCCCATACCTGTTTGGTCAAAGGGTGGTATTACCTATTGATCTGGAGGCTGGATCTTTCCTAGGATGTGATTGGGATCAAGTGCGCTCAACTGAAGATCTAATTCTAGAAAGGGTAGCACAACTTAAAAGAAAAGACAAGTTTGTGGAACAAGCGTATGAAAGAATGATGCAGATCCGGGACAAGTCAGTTAAATATTGGGATGAGCGCTTAGCGCATAGGTTAAGAAAGCCATTGAACCCAGGAGATTTGGTTTTGGTTTATAATAGAAGTTTAGAAAGCCAATGGGGGAAGATGTTTTCTGACAGATGAAATGGTCCTTATAGGATAAGAAAGCAGATAACTGGAGGGTCTTACTAACTGGAGGAATTAGATGGTACTGAGTGGAAGCGGTGTTTGGCTGCAGACCAGTTCAAAAGATTCTACCCATGGGGTGTTCCAGTGATTCAAGATAACCTCCTGAATGAGGAAAAACTACTAGAATAATACCTTTGGGATGAGGTTAAACTAACAAGTTATGTTAAATTTTGTTTTTCTAAAAGGACTCACAGGAGGTTTTGACGCAGTTGTGACAGATAGAGGGTGCTAACTGGAAGTTAGGTGGACTATGGCTGAACAGGCAGTTGGCATAAGCGCTCAGATGAGGGAATAGAAGAAAATGAAATCTTATTTCTTCACTGTTCAAGGAGATATGATGAAATAGGTAATTGGATTGAAGGAGATGTGTACCATGTAAACACAAAAGACGCTGGGAATTTAACTAATGGGTTAACTAAACAGGAGTGGAATAGCGATTTATAAATGGGGCGCTCTATAGTTCAATTTCTTATTCTACATGGTATATCGCTGTATCACAGTAGAGGTGATAAAGTTTTATGATATAAAGTTAATTTAGGATTTTTTTTGAGGGGCTTACAGTTTTTTAAAGAAAGTAGAGGGAGCAAAGTTAGGCGCCCTAAAAGTATGGAAGACAGGTGTAATACAATAGCGCCATGTCTAAAAAGATTATTTGAAGGCATAGCATGAAAAATATATGAAGACTATGTGCAGGGAGAATGGACAGAGGAGGCTCATAAGGAGAAGCGCTAGTGGTCTATTTAGTATCAGGATGAAAGCTAATAGGATATCCTTTCCAGTCTTCAGGCATGACGAAGTGACGGGGATCGGCGGGGAATCCAAGAATAGTTGATGAGATTATTTTGTTCATTAGTTGACCTATCATTTCTATATGAGTATAGCAAGCGTCAAGTTCAGCGTCAGAAAAAGCTGGTGCATTATTGTAGGATAGCGACATAGCGTCATATATAAGACAAAGTCTGGAAAACATTCGCATGTAATGGACAAAGGGTAAAGAATGGGAACCCATCCCAAGGAGATGAATTCATTGAAGCCTGACAGGAAGTTAGTAATCAAGAAGAGCATAAGTATTGTGAAGGATACTTACTTGCTAATAAGTTTTGTGGGCGCGCTGACGGTGAAGTGACGGTAACCGCGTCAGGTGCAGCTGTATTGGAGCCTGAGCACATGGAAGCACTGGAACTCAGAGGGGGAGAAAGTGTAGCGCTAGGCTGTATGGATATTTCACGCCTGGGAAAACTAGGAAGTGATGGAAACTCATAAGGAACATTATTATTATTAGTGGAAATAGTGGGACTAGTGGTGGTAATTATGGGAGCGCTACTAGTAGAGCTAGGTGGAAAGCAAATATGACCAGTAGGCTGAAGAGTATTCTGGTTAAGGGAGGTATTGAAAGTTTTGTGGTATCTAAAGCAATTATCACAGTCAGGTCTAAAAGAGGCATACCCCCGAGGTCTAGAAAATGCACAGTTAAAGTTACGGCGTTTGCAAAATAAGCAAGCTTGATCTCTGGGAACTGTGCGATATTGAGTCATGATGTTAGGATAGATGAAATTCAGGTTATTAGAAGGGCTATTTATAGGTTAACAATAGCATTATAAAGAAGTCATCAGTTGCGCCACGTCTGACTTGAGTGCTGGATGGTTTCTAAGAAGCTAGTAAGAAGACTTTCTCATAATGAAGAACCCAAGGAAAGATGAATTGTTACAATCAAGGGAAAGGCATGTATTGCGAAGGTTTAAAGATTGAAAGAAAGTGCATATGTAAATGATGCAGGAGAAGTAATTTCTGTAGCAACAATCTCAAGTTGTTATTTTTTATTATTTGTGGTTTCATCTTTAATAGGCACTTAGTAGAAGGGTGCGCTGCTTAGAGAAAGGATGATATTTTTTGGGGCAACTCATCTCGCGGTTGTAGAGTTCTCACAGGAAAGTTAAGTGAAAATAATAATAAAAATAAATATATATATATTACATTTTTTTACAAGGCTATATACATTACAAGGAATAAATACAAAAGAAAATATTTTTTTTTAGTATTCTGCTTCATAAAAGATTGGGACGCAGAAAGCCCAATCGTTAACAGCTTCTTGCATGCTTTGTTGCAAGGCAGCTATTAGTTGTTTTTGCTTATTATACTCAGCGCAAGTATAAACCGGAACCTCCTCGAGGAATTCTTCAACGGCCCCAATCATATTATTCATACAATGCATGGTCGCATCATAAGGAGCGCAGGCGATTTGTTCTGCGAATTCCCAGTTTTGAGCCATGGCGGGCTCATTGTCATCTACTAACGGAAAGTTCTCGGTTGGCCATTTTTCCGGAGTGACGGTATTGAAGACCGGCTGCATATCAGTCCAGTCAGGAGTGGGCAAACAAGGAGTAGGATCAGGAGTAGGCATTGTATCCCAGACTGGATCTTCTTCCAAGGTAGGAAGGAATAGCAGAGTGATAGGAGGCGGAGGCGCTTCAGCGTAAGGAGTACCTGGCGCATTCTAAATAAAAAAAAAAAAAAAAAAAAAAAAGGGGAAAGAGAGAATGTTAGTGTTAGAAAGGGAAGAAGTAAAAAAAAGAAACTTACTGTACTTTCCTCCGAGAAAAGAGATTTAGGGACAGAAGCGACACTACTGGGAGTAGGCTTGTGGTAACCAACCTTGGATTGTTTGTTGCCAGGAGGGGTAGCAGGAGCAGGCGCCGGGCGCTTGATGGTCATTTGACTCATGATATTTGTTGTAGAAGCATTTGGGTCCAGGAGAGCGATAGTGGGCGGCCCATCGTAACTGCATTTCTTCTTGCATTGCTTGCAGTAATCACATGACTAGGAATAAAAGAAAAATGAAAGGTTAGTAACAAATGGGAAGGAGAATGAAGAGAACTTACAGTGAAGAAATTATTGCCACGGCAGGCTTTTGAAAAATGACATGGAGTTATGCCATTTTTGATGCAACGAGTGCATCTCTTCCTACCCATTAGTGTGGTTACGGGAGTTGTTGGGGAAGCAGTAGGGGGCTGAGTGCGCACAAACTGTCGAATAGTGTCCACAATGTTGGTGGTATCTTCAGCGTTAAGAGGGGTTCTTCTAGTATTCATAGTGAAAGATAAAAATAATAAAGTAAATTAGAAAAGAGAAGATGAAGATGATGAAGGAAAATGATAGAATATGGAGGAAGAAAATGCTGCGAGACGCAGGGTATTTATGGGCTCCTGGGGACAGTCGCGAGTAGAGGGAGGATGTGGTACGCGCCTCGCAGGAAGCGTGATTTTAGACCAATCAGTGCGCGTAGTCCAGGAAGAACAAAGGGGAGTTAGCGCAGCAGGAAATGTTAAAATATAATATGAATTTGTGTGTTTCAAGGAACAAAGGAAATGGAAGCGCGGAAAAAGATTAAGGGTCTGTGCGCTCGGATTTTGCAGCAAGATGTGCCGCACAATAGGGAATTGTGTATTATTAACTTAGGACTATTATGCACTAAACAATGTAGATTTGGGCTTTCCAAAAAGTATGTGTTACGCATTAAGAAGAAATTCATGGATTAAGGACGACTCAAGTGCATGGTATGCTGTACCGCGGCCAGTTGGGAAACTTACTGAGACAAGTAATGAAGAAGGCTAACTAGTTAAGCAAGCTGTCAGAACTATGAACCTAGTATTAAAGAAAAGAGAGTGGGGACTCAATCGTAAAACTACCCAAGAGTTTAGGCAACTAGACACAGCGTTAGGATAATTCAAACCTGGAACTAGCGCTGAAAAAAAACAAGGTATACTTAAAAGCGCATATGTGGAGAATCAGTGAAACAAGTTAATACTAGTTTTAGTAATTATAGGGTCTGATTTAGATGCTGTAGTTGTTACAAGCAGTGTAAATAGCATACTAATAAATTAGTTATTGTTTTACTAATGTGGCGCTAGAGTCAGCACTGGAGATCCATTAGGGAACTGTGTCTTGAGCGCTGGAAGAATATAAAAGGAGGACTGTTAGGTAGGGACAAAGGGAGAGGACTGGTCCATCTATCTATTTAGTTAATAAAATAAGAAAAATCCCATTAGTTGTCATTTTAAAAAGCAGATCATAGAAAAATCAATATAGAGATATAGGTGTAGCTATAGTCATAGTACCCAGTATAAGATATTAGATCTTTTTGTGATTAATTGTTTGAGAAAATATTAAAAGGTATTTTCTGCGTCTTTTAGAGTTTGTGCGTCTGTGTGTGTATTTCATATAGTATATTGAAAGAGCGCAACATAGAGAGAATATATAGATTCAGTGGGATTAACTATTATTAGAGATACTTTATTACTATAATAAGGCATATTCAAAGAGAGTGCTTCAAGAGGGAGTAGCTGTGGATAATAGCGCTTGTTAAGAATAGAAATATCCAGATAGTAATATTTGTTTTTTTCTTTATCTTTAACTCATCTCAACTTATAAACTTTCTATTCAAATATTAGTGTTACACATTATTACACTGTCTTTAAAAAAAGAGTGGCAGGCACTTCTTTTTATAAATTAAAAAGGAGAACCAACCAATCTCGCTTGTGTCTACTTCTTAGTACTTTAGAACAGTCTACAACGTTGGAGGTTTTGCCTGAAGCGGCCCGGCCTCTCTGAAGCCAGAAAACCAATAAAAACACCTAATCTACTTAGAAAAATTCACAACAACTACTAAAACCCTTAAAACACAGAATTAGGCTATAACAAAATTGAGACATGAAATATAGAACTAAATTAGCCCTATCTAATGGTACTAAGCACGTTACCCTTAGACTTAAGGTTATCCCATAAAACACAAAAAACAAAATTAAACAGATATCCTTTTTAACTGAAAAATGAGGAAATGACCGCTTAAAACTTAGAATATGAAAAATATTAACTGGACATGAAATATAGAGAAAAACTGGGGCTATCCAATGATAGTACCCACATACCCGCAGTCCCAATATTTACAAAAAAAAACCAGAAAAACACACAATTCTTCAACAGATGCAAATTAAGACATGCACAATTAGCGCCAAACAACACAACAAAGGCCCCTGCCAATGTTGGAAGACCAAATACTCCCTCCAATTCAGAATTTACACATTCTTTCTTCATCAAACCACCATGTTCAACCTTCTTCCCAAATATGCCTCTGAAATGGGTCCTTGCCAATACTGCATTGACAATAATCTAATCTGCACCATCACACCTCCTGTTCATCCATGCAGAACGTCCTGTGATGTCTTCCAATCCAGAAAGAAGACCTGCCACAGACCTGGTCCATTATCTTCTGCAACAGCTTCACCTCCAACTCAACCTGGCCCATCTCCTTCCAGCACCAAAAGATCTGGTCCATCCATCTTGATTCCCAGATTAATCAAAAAGCTACACCCTTCCCAGAAGAGTGCCAAAACCACTAAAACAAAAAGTTCCATCATCCCTGGACCATCTGATGGTAAAAACTTCCATTTCTTCTTTCCAATTTATAAAACTGATGACTTCTCAGTTCCTTCATCTTTTGACAGTGATTATAACAATGTAGGATCCATTGAACCAACAACACCAAACCACTTGCCCACAATTAAGGCCAAGTTCCAACAACACACATCTCAACAGAAACACATTCTGCTAAACTACTTCCAATTCACTCCTGCTAGAGATCCACAGGACATTGAGAACAGAAGACACCTCATTCACCAGTTCAAGGCTGATTCTGAACACTTCATTTCATCTCTTGATTCCCTCTGTAATTCTACTGGTAATTGAGCTTGATTCAGAAAGAAAAATTGACCACACCCTCTATAGGATGTAACCACAAACAACTCTCAGTTTTAAGTCTTGGGGGACCATCCTCATTTTATAGTCTTGGGGGACTCAAAAACCCTCAGTTTAAAGTCTTGGGGGACTCAAAAACCTAAATCATAAACCCAGAACCAGAGATCAACCACATTAAGACACAGAGAAAAAACTAACATTCTGGGGTAATTGTGAATAGAGCTGCCAGCCCATCAATTACCACCAAACTTGCATTTGCTAAATTCAGAGGCTCCCCCTGTGAATACCCTCCGCCAATCTTTCAAACCCATTCCAACAACAAAAACCCCATTCCTCAGTTTATAGTCTTGGGGGACTACACCATCAAACAATCCTCAGTTTAAAGTCTTGGTGGACTAATACAGTGTTAAGTTTAAAGTCTTGATGGACTATTATTGAAACAATAGATTTTTCAGTTTAGAGTCTTGATGGACTACCAGAATTTCACATAAAATAGACCCAGCCAATTTCATACAGAATACACCTACAGCCAATCTGCTGAACTTCCACCTTCACTTCATCATCTACCCATCACTGACAAAAATCTCCTTCTTATCTCTTTCCATCATCTTTTCTCACCACAGATCATGGCTGGATCCCCTGATGTTGACCCCTCCAATCTTCCTTGCTTCACTTCTCCCAAGGACTATGCCTGCAAGCAGTGCATCCACATGTTCAGACCTTTCACATTCACTCTTCAAACTCCTGAAGCCAAATTATACAACAGGGCCTGTTATTCTTGCTACTCCAAAAAGAAGAAATGTGACAGAGATGCTGTCACAAACCACGTGACACTCAAGGCAAAAGCAGCTCATTAAATCAATAATACAGAAGTCTAAATCCATACTCAAAGTGCAGAAAGCAATTTCACATAGCAACTGCAACTTTCGTTTGTGTACTCACTATTCAACTGCCCTAGTCTAAAATCTAAATCTAAATTAGTCAATCTCTCAATAGTCTTTTTTAGTCTTTTCCTCAATAAGCAAAACACAGCTGAATAGTCAATGTAATAGTCCGCTAAAAGTTTTATTAAGTATCTGTGGGTTATTAAAAGGGGTAGTGAGATGGACGGGATGGTTAGTGGAGGATTAAAGGGTTAACAGATGTTAGTGAGGAGGGTCCAGGTGTAACAGGTGAAATTTTGGTGGTCTGTTGTGTGCAGAATGATAGATGGGTATGAGGTCAATGCAAGGAGGAGTAAAGGATATAAAAGGGATCAAATTTTGGTTCGACATTCTTTAGAATTAAATTATAAAACGTATATATAGTTAATAGTGGTAAAGCTTCAGTTTAAATCATTATTATTGTATCTTTCTTTATTTTTCTCAGTAATCATTTCTAAATCCTAAATCTTTGATTATTGAGTTTTCAACCCTTTGTGAGATCTTAAGAATATTAATATTACCTTTAAATTATATTGGAATTCTTATTGAACATATCTCAAAGCAGTAGCTCTTCCTTCGAGTCATCTTCGAATCACTTCCTCAAACATTTCCTCTGTGCTTCAAAGAAGCTTCTAAACTACTCTCCTCATCTCACTTCCAGGAACACCCTCGACCTTGTGCGTAGGTTGTCCCGTGAAAGTATAATTTAATTCTCCATAGTTCTCATTTATTGGCACTACTACGTCCTTTTTTCAGGTGTTTTAAATCCTTTAAATGGCACCTTTTCAACGCACTCCTCCTACGGGTGCTACTACTAGGGCTTGCGCCAGAGGCAGGCCAACAGCCACACAGCATGTTTCCCCCACTCACTCCCTTAAACCTCTCAACCTTATGGAACAGGGACACTCAGTCCAATCTGTAGAAGATCTCCCCCAGGATTTTGATGATTCTAGCGAGGAAGAAGAAGAAGAGGATAAAATGCATGAGGCACCATCTTTCCCTGCTACTCACCCTTCTGGTAAACCTTTGGATCCTGGACCATCTAATTCACTGGAAGACTTCATGAGAATTTTCATGAAAACCCTTTCCAATCCAACGTTCTCGGAGGTATCTAAATTCAAAACTCCTTTCATGAAATCTCCTGATTAATTCGATGGAGAACACCCAGACAGATTGCGGCCCTTCTTGCAAACCTGAAAGCTCCTGTTCAATAATGACCAATTGAAGGTTGTTTATGCTTCTTCATTCCCAGCCGGAAAAGCAGCAAGATGGTTTAAACCTTATCTTCTCATGCCCTCTTCGACAGAAACCGACTTACTTATTAATAACAAGGAAAAGTTTAAAGACCAACTCTTTACATTTCTCAGTGACCCTAATGAAACTGACAACCCAGAAATTGAACTTGATTTCCTTCACATGAGTGATAATGGTAAAGCCTCTGAATATATCTTGAACTTCAGAGCAATTCAAACTTGAGTAGGTTGGAATGATGCTTCCCTCAAGTGTCATTTCAAAAAGGGACTTCTTTGTGGATTCTGGATCAATTAAATCTTCATGGTCAGAAGATGAATACTTTAACAGATTTAATGGATCAAACCCTCAAACTCAACAGAGTTTACCAAGACCACTACAACATTTTAAATAGGCCAAAAAATCTCAAGGCTTAAATTTTAAATTGGGACCTTCTTCACACCCACGGACAACTCAATCCTCCTCTACTCAATCCAAACCCAATAAGGGAAAGGACAAACCTTATCCAAAAGGCTCGACCCCTGGCAATATCAGTAAGGTACTGGATCCAAAAGGGGAACTTAATGAAGCTAAGAGGAAGAGGCAATCAGATAATGGGTTATGTATGTATTGTGGGGGTAAGCACAAGCTAGAAGATTGTGTAAAGTTGAAGGAAAGAGAAGGTACTAGTTTAAGGTCAAAAAACTAGTAGATAGTTTACTTGTGTGCAAAGAAACCTATCTTATCTCTCCAAGTGCACAGAACCTCCATGTCTTAAGGACTGGAGTTTCCTTTAACCGCTTGAGATTCATTCTTTTCAAGGAGGATATCCCCTTCAGTTGTCTTACAGACTCTGGAGCTTCAATTACTTTTGTCAGTTTATCTTTTTCTGAGATGTTAAAGCTGACATTCACAGATATCGATAAAACTTTAATATATTTGGTCGAATAAGAGGAACCCAAATATTGGGTAAGTAAGAAAGTTTTTTGGGTTTTTAACTTTCCAAATTTTCCCCCCTTCAAGTGGGGACTATCAGTCTTGGACACCCAAAGTACGGACGATACCATCCTTGGCCATGACTTTTTAATGCATTGGAATCCGGAAATTGATTGGTCACGGGGATTGATCACCCCACGCACTAAGTATATTTCTGATTCTTCAATGCAGGTCAATAGGGAGTTAAACAACCCACCTGAAAATGTCTTGCTAGAGGACAAATATCTGCCAGATGACTTGCAAGCATCAAATATTTCTCTAAATGAGCAATTGGCTAACCCTTCTATCTCAATCACTTCACTCAAAGAGGATTTAAATTGCCTCAGAGTAGTCGAATTATGCTCTCTCAATTCTGCTCTTTCCTCAACAGATTCTCTTGAAGATGATGAGGACAACCAAATCAACTTTACCAGAAATCTATCACGATTTCCTTGATGTTTTTACAATCTGCAAGGCCGATAAATTACCACCTTATCAACCCTACGACCATCAAATAGAGTTAATAGGCCCAGTACCTCCCGTAGGTCCTGTCTATTCTTTGTCGAAGGACAAATCTCAAGTTCTTTAAGACTACATTGCAGAGAATGTAGTCAAAGGTTTCATCAGAGCCAGTAAATCTCCTACCAGCTCCCCTGTTCTTTTTGTAAAGAAAAAAGACGGCAGCCTTAGGTTGTGTGTTGACTATAGAAAGCTCAACACAGTCACAAAAAATAATGCATATCCCGTTCTTCCTATGTCATTGCTTCTTACCCTTTTTAATGGTGCTAATTTCTTTTCTAAAATTGATCTTTAGGCTCTTATAATCTTATTTGCATTGCGGAAGGTTATGAACAACTGACTGCAATGCACACTAGATTTGGTAGTTTTGAATATTTAGTCATGTCTTTTGGATTATGTAATGCACCATCTACTTTTCAAAATTTTGTTAATGACATCTTTCAAGATGTTGTCGAACAATTTGTTGTCATCTACTTAGATGATATTTTAATTTTCTCGAAGACACTAGATGAACATATTCATCATGTTTGACAGGTTCTAAATTTCCTTTGAGATCACGGTCTCTACACCAAGCACAATAAATGTGATTTCCATCTTAAATCTATTAATTTTTTGGGGTTTACGTTATCCACTGATGGTTTAGTCATGGACAACAAAAAGGTCCAAAAAGTCCTGGAATGGCCTGAGCCCAAAACTGTTAAATCCCTCCAAGGACTTTTGGGTTTTCCCAATTTCTATAGAAGATTTATTAAAGATTACTATAAAACTATTTCCAATCTTACTTCTCTTCTAAGAAAAGAAATTCCTTTTGTTTTTACTTCTACAGCACAAAAGGAATTCAAAGCATTGAAGACTGCATTTACCACAGCTCCAATTCTTCGACACTTTGATCCTACCGCTTTGACAATAGTCAAGACAGACGCTTGAGATTATGCTATTGCAGGGGTCATTTCTCAATTCAATCCTTAAATAAATTTTTTTCATCCTGTTGCTTTTGAGTCACGCAAACTCATCACAGCAGAATTAAATTATGAAATTCATGAAAAAGAGCTTTTAATTATTATTCATTGTCTTAAAAAATGGCGCTCTTTTCTTCTCAGCCTAGATAGTCCTTTTCAAATTATGTCTGACCATAATGCTTTGAAATACTTTTTATCTTCTAAAGTGTTAACCAGGTGTTAAGCCAGGTGGGCTGAATTTCTGTCTGAATTTCTTTTTCTATTTCCTATCGCCCAGGTAAGAACTGCATTGTCCCAGATATCCTGTCACATTGGGACGACGTTTACCCACAGCGGGGGGATGCATTTGCTGAAACAAACCCAGAAAATGTGAAATCAATTTTCAAAGAATCAATGTTAATGACTCATCAACTCAATATGATGACAATTAAATCTTTCCAAAATCCACTATCCAAAATCCTCGAAGCTCAGTCGAAGGACAATTATTGTTTAGGGTTAAAAGACAAAATACTCTCAAAGCAAGGGGCCAAAATATTTAGTATTGAATCAGGTCTATTAGTTTTTGAAGGTAGAGTAGTCATACCCAACAACAATGAAATAAAATTATGGATTTTCAATAGTCGACATGATTCTCCATTAGCTGGTCATTTTGGGGTTGGTAAAACCTACCAGTTAATAGCGAGGGATTTCTTCTGGCCAGGAATGACCAGAGAAATCAAGGCCTATATAAGATCTTGTTATGAATGTCATAGGAATAAGGCTCCCTGTCACCGCAAGCATGGGTTGCTTCAACCACTTCCTATTCCCTCAAAACCTTGGGAATCTTTATCAATTGATTTTATTTCTCAACTTCCTCTTTCTAATAATTTTGATTCTATATTAGTAATAGTAGATTGATTTTCAAAGATGTCTATTTTTATTAAAACCACTACTACTACTACAGCAGAAGATTTGTCAAAATTGTTTCTAGAATATGTATTTTCCAAAAATGGCTTACCTAGTGATATTATTTCTGATAGAGACTCATTGTTTGTATCCACATTCTGGACTCAATTGTGTTGACAACTAAGTATCACAAGGAGTCTCTCCATGGCCTATCATCCTGAAACCAATGGGAAAACAGAAAGGGTCAACCAAATCCTTGAAAAATACCTTCAAATGTATGTCAGTTACCAACAAGACAATTGGACCACATGGTTACCATTGGCCAAATTTGCTTATAATAAATCGACTCATTCTTTGACACAACAATCTCCTTTCAAAACTGTTTATGGAAGACATCCTTGATTCAACTCAATCCATGTAGGAACTAGTAATCCTGCCAAACATTATCTTCAAACCATATCAAAACTCAAAGAAGAATTTATATAAAATTTGGAATTAGAAATTCGAAGGTACAAGGAAAAGGCCAACAAACATTGAAAATCTGCTCCTTCTTTTAAACCAGGCGACAAAGTATGGCTCAACACACGAAACATTCGAACAACTTGACCATCAAAGAAACTGGCTGAAAAATGCTGGGTACCATTTGAAATCTACTCCAAAGTCTCTAAAACTGCATTTCAACTCAAACTACCTCCTAAATGGCAGGCTATTCACCCTGTTTTCCATGTATCTCTCCTGGAACTGGCTCAAGAAACATACACAGGCAGGAACCAACCTCCCCTGGCAATGGTTGAAGTAGAAGACCATCTAGAGTGGGAAGTAAGCCGTATCCTTGATTCAAGAATGTGCAAGGGGAAACTTCAATACCTCGTGGAATGGGAAGGCTTCCTTGATGACTCAGACAAAACATCCTGGGAACCAGCCATCAATGTTTCTAATGCCCCTGAACTCCTGAAATCTTTTCATCTTAAATATCCTTTAAATCCAAAACCTTAGAAACCTCTTTTTGCTTTCTCTTCTTTATCTTTTCTTTTCTTTTCTTAAAATTCTAAAACTTCTTCCCTTCTGAAATCCTTAACCTGTTTTTTCTTTTCTGCTTTCATCTTCCTAAAAGCTTTTTTCAACCTTTTTAAAAAAATAAATAAATAAAATAAAATAAACTAAAATCAAAATTAAATTAAATTAAAAAAGTAAAAATTAAAAATAAAATAAAATTAAATTAAAAAAATTAAAATCTTAAAATTCATTAAAGTAAAATCTTAAAAATCAATAATTCCTTTAATTTTCTTTCTTTTCTCTTTCCAAAATTTTCCTCTTTTCCCTTATTTCTTTTTCTTTGAACTATCAAAATTTTTCACAAACTCAATACGACAATCTTTCTCAAACTTCACTTCAACCTTTAAATCTCTCTTTTAAAATTCTTGGGACAAATTAGTTCTTTCTTTCAAATACTTTTTTTTCAAAAACTATTTTTCTTCTTTTCAAATTACTGAGATTCCTCAAAAACTATTTTTCTTCTTTTCAAATTACTGAAATTCCTCAAAAACTTCAATAAATAAACTTTCACAAATAACAAAATTTTTCTCTCATTAAATTTTCATTTCAAACAAAATTTTTTCAATCAACTATTTTTTTTCTTACTTAAATTTTTTCTTTTCAAAACTTAAACTGCAATTCCTTCAGTTAAACATTTTTTCTTTTCTTCTTTCAAAATTTAAAATAAAATTTTATTCAAATCTTTTCTTTCTTCCTTTTTTCTTTTCTTTTCTCAAAATCTTATAAAATAAATATCAAAAATTTCAATTAAAACAAAAAAATAAAAAATAAATAAATAAATAAATAAATTGCTTTCTACTTTTTTTTTCCTTTCATTTCAAATTTTCTCCTGTATTTTCTCCCGGACCAACTTCTTCATTTTTTCCAAAACCACTCTTATTTCCTTCTTGAATTTCTCAAAATATCTCCTCCTCTCCTACCGGTACCACTTCCCCAATTTCTAGTAATTCTTCGACCACTTCAAAGGAGGCAGCATCAAAAATCTTGTCAACCTCACCACTTAAAACTTCAATGATTCGAGTTCATCAACACTGCCAAGGTCTCTTTGACCATACCTGGTCAAGAGTCTCTTCCTTGTCCTCCCTTGAATCAATCACTGGTTGATTTGCCTCAACTGGCAGAAATGGCGCAGCTTCCACAATTTTAGCTTCCGCGATGACATCTGAATTCTAAAACATATGGTCATCAGTAACAAAATTTTTTAAAATAAAAGAAGAAAAGACTTACTTCAAACAATGGGTAAGCTTCTAAAAATAATTTTGCTTGACTTCCACCACAAATTCCTTCTCCTCTTTGTCATCCTCGATGACCATCCGCCACTCTTCAGCATCCGTCTCGAAATAGGGACTTCATCCTCATCCTCTTCAACCAACTCATCTACATCTTCTTCCACCCCTCTTTTCTTACTTGCGGCCTGGGTTACCCAGGTTGCCACGATATCTTTGACCTCCTCCTCAATCTCTCCCACCAACTGATACATCCCAGATATCTTTTACCACCTCTTTGGTCTTCGGTATTACCCAATATTTGATTTTTGTAAAACAATGTTCGATGTCCGCATTTTTTGATAAGGCATCACATGACAGCCGTCTCCAGCAGCAAAACTTGAATTTCTGGCAAGGACCTCATGTTGCTGTGCTTTCAAAGCAGAAATATTCCATCAATTTGAGGCTGTGCAGGCTTGAGAATATTGCCGGGTAACGATTCCACCATCCGCTTTAGGGTGTGGAGGTGTGGGAGTTGGGGTAGGACAAGTCGACATAATAAAATATAAAGTAATTAAAGTATGAATGGAGAGAAAGTAGTGTGAGAAATTATGTCTCATGCTCAACGGAGCTCACCTTTTTATACCCGGGAATCTGTCACACTCCACGTGACACTTGAGGAAAAAGCAGCTCATTAAATCAATAATACAGAGGTCTAAATCCATATTCAAAGCGCAGAAAGAAATTCTACATAGCAACTGCGACTTTCCTTTGTGTACTCACTATTCAACTGTACTAGTCTAAACTCTAAATCTAAATTAGTCAATCTCTCAATAGTATATTTTAGTCTTTTCCTCAATAAGCAACACACAGCGCAATAGTGAATGTAAGAGTCTTCTAAAAGGTTTATTAAGTATCTGTGGGTTATCAAAAGGGGTGGTGAGCATGGACAGGATGGTTAGTGGAGGATTAAAGGGTTAACGGATGTTAATGAGGAGGTTCCAGGTGTAACGGGTGTAATTTTGGTGGTCTGTGGTGTGCGGAATGATGGATAGGTATGAGGTCAGTGCAAGGAGGAGTAAAGGATATAAAAGGGGTTGGATTTTGGTTTGACATTCTTTAGAATTAAATTATAAAGCGTATATATAGTTAATAGTTGTAAAACTTCAGGTTAAATCATTATTATTGTATCTTTCCTTATTTTTCTCAGTAATCATTTCTAAATCCTAAATCTTTGATTATTGAGTTTTAAACCCTTTGTGAGATCTTAAGAATATTAATATTACCTTTAAATTATATTAGAATTCTTATCAAACATATCTCAAAGCAGTAGCTCTTCCTTTGAGTCATCTTTGAATCACTTTCTCAAACATTTCCTCTGTGCTTTGAAGAAGTTTTTAAACTACTCTCCTCATCTCACTTCCAGGAACACCCTCAACCTTGTCTGTAGCTTGTCCAGTGACAGATGCCAACTACCCTATTCCTCCTCCATCCCCTTCTCATAAATACCTCTCCAGATCCCCTAACAGATCCTTAGAGCTTGGTCCAGCAACTTCATCTTCATCCTCAGCACCATCCAGAAGATTCTGGAACTCTCCCAAAAAGGCCTGCTTTAAATTCCCAAGAAACAGCTTTCATCTCTGCTAAATTAGCTCCAAAAGCTTCAAAATCAGCTCCTATGCTGCTAGACCGTGTCTAGGGGGCTTTCCTGCCTCACTAGACAGTGAAATTCAGGCTCTAAACCTCCAAAATCAACCAGAAAAAGCCAAATTCCTCCAATCAACAAAAACAACTCCACACAACCACCTCCCACTGCTCCCAGAGTAATGCAGCCAACCTTTCCAAGATCCAAAAACTCAAAAATTTCCCAAACTCCTAGGAGACCTGCCAGAGGACCCCAGGAAGACACCAGAGCACCCAACACTTCACCAAAGCAACAACTTTTCCCCCAGTTAAGGCAACAAAACTACACCTCTCCTCTGTCACCCAGCTATTCTTCTGAAAGTTCCATTCCTTCAAAAGCTCCATCCAGAAGAGATCAATCTGCTTCCAGATCACCCTCTCCTGCCCCATCTTATAACAACCCTGGTACTCCATCACCAGGACTTCATCCAACTGAATCAAGCAGAAATATTAACAACAGAAACAACAGACCTGCTTCTCCAACTAGGCCCTGGGAACATCAGCCTCCTAGTTCACCTTCTCAAAACCTTTCAGAGGAAGACCAAGAGGATCCATATCTTTCGCTGATTGATCCGCCTACTGTCACCGGACGACCTACGCACAAGGTCGAGGATGTTCCTGAAAGTGAGATGAGGGATTTAGAAACTTCTTTGAAGCACAGAGGAATGATTGATTCGAGGAAGTGATTCGAAGGTCACTCGAAGTAAGAGCTACGGGTCAAGGTATGTTCGAGAAGAATTATAATATAGTTTCAAAGGTAATAAGAATTCTTAAGATCTCACGAAGGGTTGAAAACTCAACAATCAAAGATTTAGGATTTAGAAATGATTATTGAGAAAATAAAGAAAGATACAATAATAATGATTTAACTTAAAAGATTTTACCACTATTAAATGTAAATACGTTTTATAATTTAATTCTAAGGAATGTCGAACCAAAAACCCAACCCTTTTATATCCTTTATTCCTCCTCGCATTGACCTCCCTCTCATCGCACCATTCCCATACCATAGACCATTAATAACATACACTTAGACCCTCTTCGCTAATATCCGTCCATTCTCAATTTACCCCTTTTAATTAATTAATAAAATTTTAATGAAAACTACTAATGTACTATTACGTTGATCATAGTGCTGTGCGTCGCTTATTTAAATTAAGACTAAGGCACACTATTTAGAGATTGACTAATTTACATTTAGAGTTTAGGCTAGCGCAGTTGAATAGTAAGTACACAAAGGGGAATCGCAGTTGCTATGGAGAATTGCTTTCTGCGCTTTGAGTATAGATTTAGAACTCAATATTATTGATTTAATGAGCTGCTTTTGCCTTGAGTGTCACGTGGCGCGTGACAGATGCCTGGGTATAAGAATCGCGAGCTCCGTTGAGCTTGAGCCATCTTCTCACACTAGTTTCCCTTTCCTCTCTATATATTTTTTTCTTGTTTATTACTTTCCTCATTATATAATGAACTGCCTGCTCCGTTGAGCTTGAGCAATCTTCTCACACTAGTTTCCCTTTCTTCTATATATATTTTTTTCTTGTTTATTACTTTCCTCATTATATAATGAACTGCCCTACCCCAACGCCTATGCCTCCACACCCTAAAGCGGATGGGGGAATGGTTACGCGACAGTTTTCCCAGGCTTGCACGGCTTGTGAAGCAATGGAATACTTTTGTGTCGAAAGTACGGCGACTCGAGGCCCTCGCCAGAAATGCGAGTTTTGCCGTTGGCGACGAGTGGCGTGCGATGCGTTGACAAAGAACGCAGAGATTGAACGACGATTCACCAAGACTAAGTTTTGGGTGATCCCTAAAACAAAAGAGGTGGTTGAAGACATTTGGGATGTCTTGGTTGGAGACAATCAATCGGTGGGGGAGAACGATAAGGAACTTGATAACAAGATCACAACCTGGGTAACCCAGGCCACAGGTTCAAAACAGGGTGTCAAAGAAGAGATCGACAAATTGGTGGAGGAAGATGAGTATGAAGTCCCTGTTCCAAGGAAGACACCCAAAAAACGACGGGTGGTCATTGAAGATGACGAGGAGGAGAAAGAAGCAGAGGTAGAGGTGGCTCCAAGGTTGTTCTTAGAACTTGACCCCATCTACGAAGTAAGTTTATCTGTTGCTTTTTTAGGGATGAGGTTACTGATGAGTTCTTGTTTAGACATTGAATGCCATTGTTAAAGACCCAATTGGGGAAACTGCGTCGCTTTTGCCAACTGAGGCAAACCCTCCGGTCACGGGTGGAATCGAAGAACCTGAGGAAACGCTGGACCAGGTGTGGTTGAAGAAGCCTCTTCAGGGTCAACGAGTTAGGTTTGCAGAAGAGTTGTGAGGGGAGGTCGATGCAATTATCGACGCTGCTTCCTTCGAAGTGGAAGAGGAACTGTTGGAGATTAGAGAGGTGGTTCCGGTAGGAGAGGAGGAGGTATTTGAGAAATGCAGGAAGGAGATAAGGTTAATTTTGGAGAAGATGAAAGGATTGGTTTGAGAAAAATTAAAAGAGAAAAATTTGAAATGAAAGGGAGAGATGTAAAGAAGTAGAAAAGTAGAATTGTCTTTAGTTTTTTTTTTTTTTTTGTATTATTTTATTGTATTTAAGGTGAATATTATTTTTTATAAGATTTGGGAGAGAGAGAAAAAAAAGTTTTAAATAAAATTTTGCTTTAGAATTTGAAAGAAGAAATTTAAATAAAGAAAGAAAAAGATAGAAGTTATTAATTAAAGGAAGTTTAAGTTTATAAGAAAAATTTATGTAACAGAAGAGAGAAAGAAGAAAAAAAATGGTTGGTGATTGAGATGAGTTTTTTGAAGTAAAAATATAATGAAACAAGAGTTTTTTATTTGAAAAAAGTTGTTTATTGATGTTTTAGGAATTTTAGATAGTTGAAAAGAGAGAAAAAACATAATTAGAATTTAAAGAGAATTTGAAAAAAAAGAATCATTTGTTTGAAGAATTTTATAAAGAGATTTAGAGGTTGAAGTTGAGTTCAAGGAAATGGTCGTGTGGTTATTCATACAAGATTTTGATGGTTTAAAGGAAAGAAAGTTTAAAGAGAGAATAAATTTTAGAAAAGAAAATTTTAAAGAGAATTTTAAATTTAAGAAAAGAATGTATTTAAAGAATTGAAAAAGAGAAGAGAAAAAAACATTTAGAGAGATATAAAAGTTTTTTATTTTATTTTATTATATATGTTTATTCTATTTATTTATTTATTTATTTATTTATTTTTTATTTTTTTTAAAATTTTATTTTATTTTTATTTTTAATTTTTAATTTTTAATTTTAATTTTGTTTTTAATTTTAGTTGGTTTTGGAGAATATTTTATAGAAGGAGAAGAAAGAAAAGAAGAGAAAAAAAAGAAAATAAGGCTAAGAAATTTAAGAGGTGTTTTAGATTTTAAGAGAAAGAGAAAAAGGAAAGAAAAGAAAAAAAAAGAAAAGAAAATTTTAAAATAAAAGAAATTTTAAGGTTTTGGTTTTAAAGAATATTTCAAATGAAAAGATTTTAGAAGTTCAGGGGCGTTAGAAACATTGATGGCTGGTTCCCAGGATGTTTTGTCTGAGTCATCAAGGAAGCCTTCCCATTCCACAAGGTATTGAAGTTTCCCCTTGCGCATTCTTGAATCAAGGATACGAATTACTTCCCACTCTAGATGATCTTCTACTTCGACTGGTTCCGGAGGGGGTTGGTTCTGGCCCGGGTATATTTCTCGAGCCAGTTCCAGGAGAGATACATGGAAAACAGGGTGAATCGCCTGCCATTTATGAGGTAACTTGAGTCGAAATGCAGTTTTAGAGACTTCAGAGTTGATTTCGAATGGTCCCAAGCGCTTTTCAGCAAGTTTCTTTGATGGTCATGTTGTTAGAATGTTTCGTGCGTCGCTTATTGAAATTAAGACTAAGGCACACTATTGAGAGATTGACTAATTTACATTTAGAGTTTTGGCTAGTGCAGTTGAATTGTATGTACACAAAGGGGAATCGCAGTTGCTATGGAGAATTGCTTTCTGCGCTTTGAGTATAGATTTAGAACTCGATATTATTGATTTAATGAGTTGCTTTTGCCTTGAGTGTCACATGGCGCGT
Organism: Hemileia vastatrix; assembly: GCA_030280995.1. Lineage (NCBI taxonomy): Eukaryota > Fungi > Basidiomycota > Pucciniomycetes > Pucciniales > Zaghouaniaceae > Hemileia > Hemileia vastatrix. Next base: position 8,566,253 of record JASXTE010000014.1, on the reverse strand, counting down.
GACACCTACTCTCACTATTCCAAAATCTTCAGAAGTCCAAATTCTGGCCGCTTACAAATTTGATGAGCTTCCAATCTGTAAGTACCACATTAATCAATCCAATTTCTTCAACAAAAATAATTACTGATCTAATTCTTTTTGTCTAGTTGGAACCCCTCCTCCTGAATCTACTATTGGAGTTGTCAAAACTATAGAGACTTCCTTGACCCTGGATTATGGAGACATGAAACAAAACCTCAACACCATGTGTTCAAACATGCTGAAAGCCTTTGCCCTCCATAAACCTTTAAATGACTTTGAGAAAACCTTGAGGAAACAACTATTGGACCACCACTGGTAGATGTCTAGGATCATTAAGCACACCTTCCAACAATCCATTCATGCCTCTTCTTCTTCATCTTCTGAACTTCCATCCAAACCCATTCCTGCCCATTATAATCCATATAATCTCTCCAGAAGGATGCACTTCAAAGAAAACAGTGCTCCCACAACCCCAACAAAAAACAAAACGACATCATAATCCAAACCAGCCTCCAGAAACATTACATCCAGACAATGAGCTCCTGCAAAAAGATTAAAAAAACATAATAATAAATAAATAATAAAAATTAATAACCATAAATTCAATTTTTTTTTACAGTTTACTAACATACTAAAATTAAAAATTGATAAATAAAATAAAAATAAAAATAAATGAAATAAAATAAAAAATAAAAAATAATTTAAATGGTATCCCCCAGCCAATTGATGAGCTGATCCCCTGATACCTTGCCCACATCCAAGTGCACCTTGATGTGGATAGACCTTAAATGATTTAAATGATTTGAAATAATAAACATAAATTAAGAGTAATAATGAGAATAAGAAAATTAAAAAATGACCTTAATGAAAAATAAAAATAAAATAAAATATAATGATAAAATAGCATTGCCCCGCTAATTGATGAGCCTTTCCCCACCAATGCTTACCCACATCCAGGTGAACCTGATGTGGTAACACCCTATTTTTTTGATTTTATAATTTTAAAAACCCCCATAAAAAATTAAAAGAAAAAAAGAGAAAAAAGAAAATAATTTGAAACTACTATCTAGCAAAATCATAACTAAAAAATCAAAAAAAGTCCAGCTCCATGGATGGTCCAGATTAAGAGAAGGTCAAGTAAGAGAAAGTCCAGTCCATAGAAATAATTACTGGGTGGGCTCCCTCCAATAAGTAAAAATGATGGGAGACCACCAGTGATCCATCACCAATCCAAAATCGCCAAAAGACATCCAAGGCAATCCAGTTTAAAGTCATAGAGGACTTGAAACCTGAATAATAAACAACAGAACTAGAATTCAACTAGGAAAAACTAAAGAGTTGAGACAAACATTCTAAGATAACTGTTCTCCAGAGCAGCCAGCTCATCAGTTACCCTCACACTTGCCAAAATAAAATCTAGAAGCCCCCCCTGGTTACCTTCTAACGAAAAAACAACATCTAACACAATAAACCAAATCCAATAAGAGTGAAGAGTCCAGCACTTGGAAACCAAAGGAAATTCCAGTTTAAAGTCATAGAGGACTAAAACCTGTGGAAAAAAAACCAATACTAGGGTTCAACAAAATTAAGAGAAAGGGTTGGAAACAGACAATCTGGGGTAACTGTTCTACAGAGCAGCCAGCCCATCAGTTACCCCTACACTTGCCAAGATCAAATCTAGAAGCCCCATCCATGGGTACCTTCTAAAAAAAGTTTCCAACACAAAATTTGCTCTGCAACACCAAAAATTCCAAAATTTAAAGAGCCTTCCATAGTTTATCTTCATTGCGGAGTCAATCTTCTTCATGTCTAGTGCCTCTGGGATAGAACCTCTTCACCTGATCTGCAGCAACTCTCTTATTTAAGACTGCACCATCCAACTCTTTCAAAACATAAGAACCTCCAGATACCTAAGATCTGACTCTGTAAGATCCATTCCATCTGTCAGAAAACATTTTTCCCCACTCACTCTCCAAACTTCTATTATACACCAAAACCAAACAACAAGGTATCAAGAGATTCCTGAGTCTATGAGCCAACTTCTTGTCCCTGTATATGACTGATTGATTCCTAATCTTCATCATTCTAGAGTTTGCCTTCTCCTGACATTCCTCTCTACATTCCAACTGTTGCATCCTGGCACAAAGCCATTCTTCTGTTGAGCACACATAATCCCAATCAATTCCCAGATAAGAGACAGCTTCCAAGTCCACTGGTAGAAAAGCTTTCTGACCAAAAATTAACTCATAAGTAGAATAGCCAGTTGTCCTCTTCACAGTGACGCTATCAGCAAATAACACCAAGGGTAAATAATGCTTAAACTTTTCAGCACTATCCCCACACATCTTTACCAAAGCATTCTAGATAACTTGATGGCCTCTTCAAACTATGCCTTCAGCTTCAGGATAATAAGGTGTAGCCACTCTAACTTTAGAACCAACACTAGCCACAGCTTCTTTAAATTGGAACCAAATTCTGGTCTGCCATCAACAGTCACCAACTTCATCAACCCATACCTATAAATCCACTCCTTCTTGAAAAACACTGCCACATTCTTGGCAGTCAAATTAACCAGAGACACTGCCTCAACACAGCAGAAAAATCATCCCTGGCAATAATTAAGTATTTATACCTGCCCTCTTTAATATGAACAGCATCCAGAATGACTCTTCCAAAAACAGTTGTTTCACCAGTAGCATGGCCAACCTCTTTAGGTTTCAAGTGACTTCTTCTTTGACATTCTTCACAAAATTAAACACAACCCTGCACAGACAACTTCATACCTGGACACCAAAATCTGTCAGCCACTCTTCTATAAGTCTCCCCAAAGCCTCTATGACCAAGGTCTTCATGCAATGACTTCAACAAAATTTCTTGACCCTTCTTTTGAGTCACCACAACTTTAGGATTAGGTTGTCTCCTCCTTATCAACCTTCTTCCTGACACATAAAATCCAGGACTCTTCTTCTTGATTGCCACCCAAGTATCATCATCACAACTATATGGCCTCTCCAAGGTCAACAGATATTCCACCATAATAAAATAAAACCCAGACTGACCCCAGGTCTCATCTTCTAAATCCAACAAAATAACATCCAAGGGTACAACTATTTCATCAAAATCACCGGTGTGAACATGAGCCAAATGACCAGCCCAACCAGGATACCAATTCTTAAATTTTGGCACATCCTTCTCTTTCCACTGAATCTTGTGAGAATCCAGGTCACTAACAAAAACACTATTTTCCAAATTTGAGATGTCCCAAACAACAACTCCATCTTCATCAACAAAAACATCCTGATCACCAGAATCAAGATCAGATCCAGCCAGTTTATCATCTTGGAGGAGGCCAGAGAAATCTTTAGCACCATTAGTGCTGGCCCTAACCACTGGAACATCTTAATTATACTCTTCAGGCTCAGAATCTTCATCTGTAGGTGTCCTCCTTGATAATACATCAGTCATTGTAAATGTTTTGCCTGGTTTGTGTACCAGGTCAAAAGAAAAATGTTGAATAAATTCCACCCACCTAGTCATTGGAGCATTTGGAAGACTAGGTGTATTGATCATCTGAACCAAAGATTTTGCATCCACCTGCAGCTCAAAATGCTGCCCCCACAAAACAGTCTGTAGCTAGCTACGCCACACAATTCCAACTTAGGTTGAGAATACCTAGATTCCACCTCATTAAACACCATAGACTCATATCTTACTGGCCTGACTCTGCCAGTTTTATCTTCCTGAGACAAAACAGCACCAGAAGCAATATAGCTTGAGTCCACTGCCAGATAAATTTTATCAGCACTAACACCATAATCCAACTTGTGAAGAACAATATCTTCCCCAACAACCTTTTTCAACTTCTGAAAAGCCTCTTCACACTCTTCAGTCCATTCCCAATCTGCATCTTTCCTGGTCAACCTCCTTAAAGGTGAATCCAACAAAGAAATATCATTAATAGAAATCCTGACATATACACACACACCAAAAAATCCTCTGACTTCGGTAGTATTTTTAGGCCTTGGCCATGACTGAATTTTATTAATCTTTTTCTTTGCCATAATCCTTCCCTCTTTACATACCACATGACCAAGAATTTCCAAAGCAGGAACACAACAACAGAATTTTGACCCTGAAATGGTCAAACCAGCCTCTTCAATCATAAAAAACACTCTCTCTAGAGTTGTTGCATATTCCCAAACAAACCTCCTTATTCCAGGGTTTTCCGCCAGCATCTCATTACCATAATCAGTGGATGGTGCTTTAATTCTACCATCATCAATAAAAATACCAGCATGAGTAGGAACCTCATCCTGAAAAATCCAAGCCATCTGTGTTTGATATACTTCCACTGAGTTAGTTACTCCTTGAGGCAACCTAGTGAGCTGAAATTTTCCAAAGGATTGTCAAAAGTTGTGAGAGGCCCTAATTCAGTGTGAAGCTCCCTTTCATAATAACCACCCATAATATCTCACAAACCACAACACACCCTTCCAGAAAAATCTTTCAAAAAATCCTCTGCACTTGTTGGCATACCAGTGTCCTTGATAGTGACTCTATTCAAGGCTCTAAGATCATGAACCACCCTCACCTTTTCATTCTGCTATTTTACACAGAATACGGGACTTGAGTAACTGGATTTCAATTATTTGTATAACCCAGTCCTGACTCTTTCCCTAACAATCTCCACAAAATCCTCTCTGATAGCAGCTGGAATCAGAATAGGTTTGATTTGCCAAGGTTCATGACAAACCAAAGGAATCAAGTAAGGTTCATCATAAGAGTGTTTCAGCACACCCCTTTCCTCAACAAAAGCCACAGATTTTTCCCTTAGAACAATAACATGCAACAACAACCTCTTTTCTTCTTCATAAACCCACCCATCAGGACCAAAATTAAGAACTTTCAAACTTTCCACAGTCACCCTAGCCATCTCTGCAAATTCTGGAGGATTCTTCACCAAAGGAGTACAGTACGGATCTTTTGAGAAAGGTGGTCTCTTCAAGAGCGGATTAAAACCCACAGGCATAGGCTCATTGAAAGGCCTAATCTTCTGCACTACCTACTTATACTTTGCCACTCCACCTTCAACTTGAGGGATCTTCAGGTAATCTTCACCACCATACCTGGAACAAAACCAAGAGTTTCCCCATTTCTCACATCTGTGGCCAAGGTAATGTTTTTGAAAGGTGTAGAAGAAACCCTAGTGGTGCACAATTGGGAGGACTTACTTTTAGACCCCAATCTCGCCACTCCAAAACTTTTCCACAATTTCAAATCTTCATCTCCACTTCCGTCTTCCAAATCTTCAAATCTTGATTCATCTTCAGAATCAACTCTTTTAAAATTGTGCAGTTTATCCTCATGCTGGAGGCCCAAAAATTGATCTTGATGATCTTCTTTCTTAATAATTTTCTGCAGTTTAACCTCATGCTGGAGGCCCAAAAATTGATCTAGACAATCTTAACAAAAATATGATGACTCTTCTTTCTTCATTATCTTCAGATTTTTTTCTCGATTTTCTTGAATTATCTTGAAATTTTTATCTTCTTTTCTACAGTTTTCTTCTGACATAAAAAAATAACCAGTGGTTTCCCCAATGCTCACAGGTGTGGCCCAGGTAATGTTTTTGAAAGATGTAGAAGAAACCCTAGCGGTGCACAATTGGGAGGACTAACTTTTAGAACCCAATCTCACCACCCCAAAACTTTTCCGCATATCTTTCAATGTAGATATATAACCAATCTTCTTCCTTGAGCTTGAATTAAATAAATTGAGAATCTTGAGAGAGAGCAGAGACTTGGTAAAAAACTTGATGAATATTTGCAGAGAAGAGAAACATTAAAGAGAGAAAGTTGAAAATACACTTGGTATATCTCCAAGGGAGCTGACCTACTGCAACCTTGGATTTCCTCATCTTGGGGAGAGGTTGTAGCACTAGGGTGATCAGCCCTCATTAATCTAAAAAAGACAGACTCTCAATAGAGCCTGAGCCACACTCCAAAAAACCAGAGGCGGCACCAACTTCTTTCCTTCTCCTGAAACATTCCATGCACTGGCACATTGAAGATAAACGAGGCCTGGTCTCCCAACCATCCTCTTCAGGGGATGATAACCTCATATGAAGTCTCCTTTCATCTTCAGCAGTCAACTCCAAACTGATTTTCAAATCAAATTGATAGCCAATTCTTGCCTGAAAATCCATCAAGAATGGCCCACCCAAAACAGCTTTAACTGTTCCCTTAGCAATATAAAAATGAGCCTTCCATGAGGCTCCACCATCATCTAACTTCACAAACTCAGAAATTCCAACCAATTCAGTGACATGGCCACCAATCCTTCTCAAATTCCCACCAATGCCAGTTTTGATGGGGAGGCCCAAATGAGTAGCCTCAAACAAAGAAATCAGGTTTATCTGAGAACCTTAATCCACCAATTCCCTTGCCTTCCTGCCATTCAGAGTGACATTGACATAATTCAGAGGAGCAGTAAAATGAGTTTCCAGCAGCTCACCAAACTTTTCAGCAGAATCACAAATGTATTCCACCTCCCCAGAAGAAACTCTTCTCCTGGTCAACAACTTTTTCTGTCTATCAGCCAACCTGGACTGATAGCATACAATTCTCCATAAGAAAGGGAAACCTGACCCTGATTCATCCTTTCAAGAACAGATTCCATAACATTAGATTGACCAGAAACCACTGGCCTCTCAATGTGAGCCCTTGGCTTCACTACCTTGGTCCTAGAAGCTTCTTGAGGACCAGCACCACCAACAGATTTACCATCAACAGGAACCAAACCAGATCACTCACCAGAACCTCTAACTCCAGCAGGATTTGGTAATGAATCCAAAGGGGCATCCTCCTCAGAGTCAGAATCAACCTCCATTGGCATTGGCTCACCATTCATGTCCAATGCACCAAAACTAGTGGGGCCCATGTCAGCCATACCCTTCTGCGTCTTGTACAGCTCCTCTTTGCTGTGCCTCTTCCTAGCTGCACTCAGCTTAGGATCCACCTTTGAAACCTTTGGCTTTGGTTGGGCCTGAGAACTGCTCTTAGGCCTTCCCACCTTTCCAGCTTCAACATCATAGACACCAGCCAAGCATTTACCACATGACTGTCCTTGACAATAATACAACTCCAACCCACCAAAGGAAGTAGAAAAAGAGACCTTATTGACCTCCTTCCCCTTTCCCTTGACATCATCATCTTCCTTACCAGAAGACTTCCCCTGCTCAGCAATCTCCTCAAACCTTATCCTCCATTGATTGAGACCACCCCTTATCCTGACCAAATCAACAGGAGCCCGCCCCTCACTGGGCTTCACATATAAACCATCAGGGAACTTGAAAACCCTGCCATCAAATTCCACTTTTCCTTCAGACACATCCCTGTTCAATGTCCAACAATCATTAGACCTCCTCCTTCTGCAATAAGAGCAGACCCAAGGATCACTCCTACCAGCCCTCCTATCAAAATCTCTAGGCTGAGAAGGTGCTTTATTGACCTTCTTAGCCTCCTGAACAAAAATATGCAGCTGCTTTGTGAGATCAGCCAACTGCTCCACCACTGGGTCCCTCTCCTGTTTAGGAACCTGCACTATATTCTTCTCCTATTTATTCACCCTAACTTTCTCTTCAGCCAAAGCTTCACTGACTTTGCTGACATATTTGGCACACCCCTCCAGATAGTTGTCCACAGCCAATAACTTCAAATGGGCCTCAACAGCCTCCTTCACCTTATCGGAGGCAGGCAACTTCTGGCCCCCATTATAAAGAGTCTTCATCAAGTCCTTCCTTGACAGCTCCTTCAACAAATCCATCCTGACATCTCTAGCCAGGGCAGAAAAAAAAATATCCTTGGAAGCATTTTCACGTGCCAGCTCCTTCACTTCCACCAAGTATTCCACCCCAGGATCAAACTGTAGCAGAAACTTTCTGTAACTACGCAAGTTACCAAAACCACCATAAGATTTCCATTCACTGACAACCTTTTTCATATCCACCATAGTGAACCTGACACCCCATCTATCTACCATCTCCCTACAAAATAACTTCTAATCCCTCCTTTTGTAGCCAGACATGGCCACAATCTCCTTCTCCACTTCCCTATCACCAATGAAGAAGATAATCTGCTTCACCATGTCCAGGTAAGAAGCACCATCCGCTCCAGAAGCAGCTTCATACTTCTCCAGAAACCACTTGACATCCTCCCCATTAAACTTGGTACCATCCCAAGTTTTAATCCTAAGACACTCCTTGACCATCACAGCAGGAGGACCATCTCCCCCACTTACAGTCACACAGGAATAGAGGAAACAGAAGCCATTCCTCCAGACCAAAACAACAAAAAGAGCCAACCAAAGAAAATAGAGATTCCAAAGAACTAGGAAGTTCTACCCCACGTCGGGCACCAGAAATGTAGACAATCCTATTGTACTAGCTATAGGCCTTGACCAAGGCAGTTGGAGAAAAACCAGAGAGAAAATCCCCTGTCCCTTTAGAAAAATAGAGTGAGATTAACTTGCTAAAGTAAGTTGGTTCCTTTTCGCTAAAGCCCCTTTTTCAACACACTTGACTGCTTGATGAGCCAAGAAAGTAGTCCCCATACAGACTACCAGACCAAAGAACTGAAATTTAGACCAATGTCCACACCAGAGAAAGCAAAGATACTTGATGTAGGCTGCAAATCCACACCAGAGACAGCAATAATACTTGAAATAGCTTGCAAGACTATACCAGAGAACCTGTTGCTAAAGTTGAATTAAATGAAGAACTAACCTTGCAACAAACACAGCCAATTGTGGTCAAAAAACAGTTAAAACTGAGTGAGGAAGAAAGATATCACCTCCAGATGGTTGTATGATAATTAAAGTTGCCCCAAACTGTCTTATTCAGTATGTACACACAGACCACTATCTAAGAGCCCATGCACACTAACAAATTTGGTGCCTGTACCAGCCAAATTGAATAAAAACCCTCCAGAAGCGCTCCCCAACCTTCTCAAACAGAGGTGGGCAGGCTGCCCGACGTCATAGATGCCCCCTGAAGCAGCCCGGCCTCCCTGAAGCCAGAAAACCAGTAAAAACACCTAATCTACTTAGAAAAATTCACTACAACTACTAAAACCCTTAAAACACAGAATTATGCTATAATAAAATTGAGACATGAAATATAGAACTAAATTAGCCCTATCTAATGGTAATAATCACGTTACCCTAAGACTTAAGGTTAGCCTGTAAAACACAAAAAAAAAATTAAACAGCTATCTTTTGTAACTGAAAAATGAGGAAATGACCGCTTAAAACTTAGAATATGAAAAATATTAAATGGACATGAAATATAGAGAAAAACCGGGGCTATCCAATGATAGTACCCAAATACCTGCAGTCCCAACGTTCACAGAATAAAACCAGAAAAACATACAATTCTTCAACAGATGCCAATTAAGACATGCACAAACAGCGCCAAACAACTTAACAAAGGCACCTGCCAATGTTGGAAGACCACAAATTTTGTAATTTTAGTCGTCACCTCATCCTACTGTTACTTTTTTGTCAATGGTCCTTCAGTTGCTGGCTTCAAGATATCAATGCGCCATCAATGATTTGGAAAGGTCATCAAGTGTTGAAGGGTCCTTATGGTCTAGAAGATTTTTAATAGAGGTCCAACGATGGAGATAGGTAGATTTTTGGGTTATCAAAGTCAAAGGTACATATGTTTCTTTTATTTTGTTTACTCAAATGCAAAGAGGTAGAATTTTTATAATTACTATTATGACTTACAATTTAGAACTACTATATTGTAATTACTGAAATAATAAATAATATTAATAAATATTTTGATTTAAATAATTTAATAAAATAAGTAAGTAAGTAAGTAATGGATCAAAACAACCAGAAAAGGGAGGCCTTATATAGGAAATAGAGAGACAAAGCACAGAGGAAAAATATCCTATATACAGGAAAATGAGATAAGAAAAAGAATATTCCAGAAAATTTTTTTCAAATAAAATTCAAAGCACAGAGTTAAAGTCCTAAATACAGGAGTATGGGGGAAGAAAAGGAATATTCCAGAAAAGTATTTTCAAATAATAAAGTTTTTCTATAAAGAAGGTGTTAAAAATACGTATTTATTGTATAAGTCAGAAATAAATTGGTTTATTTAAAAATTACTGTAAGTGTCATTTTTAAATAGGTAATTTAAATTTCTAGTATATAATTATTTTAATTTTAATATTAAGTTTTATTTTAATAATTATATTTATTTCTCTCAAACTTTCATTGAGGACATTGTAAGGAAATGAAATATGAGGGATAAATAATATTAATTTTTAATTATTTAATAATTTTACTTTTTTGTAATTAGTTGATTTCTGACAAGTAAATTTAAATTAAATTAAATTAAATTACCTTTATAATTTATAGAAAATAAAAAAGGCATAGCTTCATCACAGGAAATAATTAATTATTTTACTGGGTGAGTCTAGCAGCCTGGCTGACAAACTTCATGTTGATGAAATTGATGTGGATGTTGATGATGAATCTGCAGGTTCTTCAAAAGTAATTTACAAAAATTCTTCAGCTAACAAAAAACCTTCATCTTCTTCAGGACATAGAAATTTCAGGAGGGGTAGGAAACCCCCCTCCCCCAATTACTCTTAAAGAAGTAAAGCCTCAGATCAATCAGGAAAATCCTCTAAAGGGTATAAAAATAAAAATATCCCACTGGTGCAGCAAATAAACAATATGTCCAGTCATATAAAATAACTAAAGGCAGAGAACATGAAGTACAAGGCAAGAGTAGACACACTCTGGAAACAGATGCAGGAGCTTTTAAATCACAAACAGGTTCAGGCTCCTCCTTTACCAACCAATCAGCTTCAGCCTCAACCTTAGCCCAATCAGACACCCAGCTCTTTCACTCAAATTCAAAACACTCTACAAGTGCAAAAGTGGAAATGGGACTACCTGATGAGCCATTACCAGAAGAATGTACAGAAACCATCAGCTCAACACTCTGGCCCATCCAGGACACAAAATTAACATTTAATTCCTCAGTACAATCCTTATCAGGGAGCTGGAAGAAAGAAGGCACAGGGGAGATTTCCTCCCTTTCCATGGTAAGTAATCTTTTTGATAAAAATTTTGGTATTTATAGTAATAAATCTTCATCAACAGGTAATCTTGTTGAAAATGGTGAAAGAACTGTTCAACCTATTAAGAGAAAAATCCCTGTAATGAATATCCCTAATGATGTCATTAGTTAATTGTCATTTGATGAGCCTTAATATTTAAATTCAACTTCTTTAATTAATCCTTCTCTTTTAATTAAAAATGACTCTGTTTCCCCTGAAGTCTACATCTTGCTTGAGAAAACTTCTGAGGAAATATTGAAAGATACCCTTGGTTTAATGTTGTAAAAGACAAAATTTTGAGAGATATATTAGTGCATGAAAGTGAAATATTAAATAATTTGCATTTACATTGTAAAGTGAGCTCTTCTGTACAAGATAAAGCTTATTTTAAAATAAAAGAAACTTTGAATATTGTTCTTAGTCAACAAAAACAAATAAGAAGTGATCATAGAGCTATTTCAGATAAAAATCTTCATCTGCATAAAACTTTAAGTGAATTAAAACACCTTATTGATGAGAATTCTTCATTAAAGAGTAAAAATAAGTCTCTAAAAATTGGGTTGAAAAAGTTGAAAGTTGATTTCCAGGCTCTGAGTAAAAAATTCTCAGTTTATGAAGACAGAAATTTTTTATTCCTTGCAAAAATCAATGACCAAATGTCTAAAATTCCATGGATAAAAAATCATTTGTCTGAACTACAGGAAAAATTCTCAGCCTTACCTGTAAATCATTATGGTGTAGATTAAAATGCTGCCCATAAGCTGGATAAAAATAAAGAAAAGAGCCTGAAAAAGCAGCTCATTTCCTTCTCCTATTTCAGCCATTAAAAAACCTGACAATGAGTCTGTGAAATATTTTTCAACTTTCAAAAAATATTTTAATGGCCATGAATCAGCTGTTTCTGTAAATAATGAAATTTCTGAAAACCTGTCAAAACTTCAAGAATTATTAATCTTAAATAATTCTAATGAAAAGGTGGGCCATCCCAGTAGCCAGAATAATAGGCCTAAACTGGATCAGTATCCCACCTTTGATGGTGACTCTTCATCTTATTGGAAGCAATTTATCCAAAGAATTGATAGTCTAAAAAGTTCCTACAAATTGCCAGATGAAGAGATTGTTTCTATCTTAATCTCTTTAATTTCCAATGTAGCCTTAATGTGGTATTAATCTGTATTATTGGAAAATCAACCATATATGTGGATAGAGTGGAAAACATTGATTGAAAATCAATTTGGTGGTTCTAAATTCAGACTTGCTCAGCAGAGATTATATGAGACCTCTAAATATGCATCTTCCTCTCCTGAAAAACCTATTGTTTTCCTTATGAAAATAACAAAAATTCTGAGAGAAATTGATCCAAAAATGGATTATGATATATGGAAAGACAAAATTCTATATACATTTCCAAATTCTATGAGAGATTTTATTGTGGCAAGGACTGAGCATGTGAGAGAACATTCTTCCTTTGTTAATATCTGTAATGAAGCTCTAATTAATCATAAATATGAACCTAGAAATTATCCTTTAAAATCTTATTATGACCAGCAGAAACCTTCAAAACAACTTCCAGACAAAACTGGTTAACCCTCTTCCCCAGTTGCACCAAAGAAATATGCAACAAACACTTGTTGTATATGTAACAAACAATGGAAGAAAGGACATGTTTGCGACAATAAAATTCATCTTGTTGAACAAACTGAGGAATATGAAAATTCTCAAGCTGATTTAATGATTTCTCAAGTGACTGTAATAGTAATATTTCTTATGACCATGATTCTTCTCAAGAAGTTCTAGTCTTAGAAAAAGATATCAAATATTTAGATAATTTGTCTGAGAATTGTGATGTTGATTTATATTTTGTAGAAAATTCTGAAATCATTAAGGATATTACTGACAGTTCTATTTTAATATCACCCTTGAGAGAACCAGTTATCATAAATGGTAAAATTGTTGAGGTTATTCTTGACTATGGCGCTGGAGGAAGTGTAGTGTCTGAGAAAGCACTAGCTTCAGTAGATAAATATTATCAAAGCAAGTTTTTACCTATAAGATCTGAAAAATGGAGAGGTTATGGTTCTGTTTTATGTCCCATTGGAAAATACAAGACCACTGTGTTCTTTAAATATAATGGTGGTTTTTTCAGAGCTATTTTTGTATTTTGTTGTGATGAGAAATGATAATTTAAGCAATTTGTTTATTATGGGAAATGACAATTTAACATTGTTTGGAATTAAATTGGATCCTGCAAACACTTGTTTTACTTTGGGCATGAATTGGAAAAAAAATTTAAAATTTCTTCCTCTAAAAAGCATTTTTCATTCTCATTAATATCTCTTCATTAATTGATCCAATGTAAAGGTAGACAAACAGAGGAAATGAATATATTATTATCTGAAATTGAAACATCTGGATTTGGTGATAAATTAACTGTTGACCAAAAATATTCAATAGTAGCCTTAATTACATCTTTCCCAATGGCTTTTTCTCATGGTTCCCATGTGTTAGGCTTGGTTAAAGATGAAATGAAAATTTCTCTATCATGAAATTTAAATAAAATACCTCCTAGCCTAAAGAAAAAACCTTACCCTGCTTCTCCCACAAAAAGAAAGGATATAGAAGTTAATATCTCCACATTATTGAATATTAAAATTATTGAAAAAGTAGATGTTACACCTAAATATTGTGCCATTTCTCCAGTTTTGATCTCTTATGAGAAAGATAAATCTAGGCTCTGTGGGGATTATAGAGCTTTAAATAGCTATACCGTAGATGATGTTTACCTTTTGCCCAGAATTAGATCTATACATTCTACCTTGAAAGGTGCATAATTCATCAGCTGTCTGGATGGTAATAAAGTTATCATCAAATACCTGTTAAAAATCCTCCCAAAACTTTTTTCTAATTGAAACTCATATGGGAATTTATAAATATGTTAGAATTCCCTTTGGCCCTAAAAATGCCCCTTCAGTATTCAAGAAAGTAATGGATAACACATTTCATCAAGAAATAATTGAAGGATGCTTAATGGTTTATATTGATGACATCATAGTTTTTTCTAAAACTTTTGATGAACATATCCAACACTTAGGAAGAGTATTCCAGAAAATGGATGAAATTAACATGACTCTATCCTTGAAAAAAATGTAAATTTGGTTTTCACTCCCTGAAAGTCGTAAGTCATGTAGTTTCTGGATTACAAATATGTGTGGACCAAAGTAAAGTTGCAGCTATCCAGAATGTAAAAGCACCAACTTCTGTAAGGTAAATACAAAGTTTCTTGGGAATGTGTGGCTACTATAAACAATACATTAAAAATTATCAAGTCATAGCCCTACCACTTACCAAATTGACTAGATAGGATGTGGCTTATATATGGAATGAGGATACTATAAAAGTTTTTGATAGATTAAAGAAAATCTTGATGTCAGCTCCAATCCTTGCCCTTCCAGATTTTAACAAGCCTTTTTTCGTCTATAAAGATGCAATTTTTATTGGACTTGGAGCTGCTCTACACCAAAAACAAATTATTAATGATAAAATTTCAGAAGTAGAAATTTTTTACATTTCAAGAACCTTGAGAAGGAGTGAATTGAAGTATGGTGCCACTCAATTACAGTTCTTAGCAGTTGTATGGGCTTTAGAAAAGCTTCATTATTATCTAGATGATCAAAAGTTTGAATTAGTTACTGATTTTAGTGCTGTGAAATACCTCTTAAACTTGAAAACACCAAATAGACATATGTTTAGCTGGCAACTTGCTGTTCAAGAAAACAGAGGTAGAATGACTATTATTCACAAGGCTGGAAATTTTGATTTGTATGTTGTTATGTTGTCTAGATTACCTCTTCTAAATAATGTATACAACCCAGCTTATGTACCTGAAGATGATACAGTAAATATTCATGGTATATATATTTTTGATACGGAAGAGGAACTATTGCAATTAATTCTGGATTCATATAATAAATATTCTGAATTAAATAAATTAGTTAAAATCTTTAATGATCCAAAGAATGCTTCTACTCAAGCATTTATAAAGAATCTTCCTCCAAAGTACCAAAATACTTTGAGTAAGGGAAAGTTTTCCATTGAAGATGGTTATATTTATTACAGGAGAAAACTTACAAATGTAATTGTTATTCCTCCTTCCATGAAAGAAACCCTCTTAAAACTTTGTAATGATGACATAATAGCAGGAAATTTTGATCTTGAGAAAGCCATAATCAGAATTAAAAACACTGCTTGGTGGGCTAATATGTCTGAGGACACTAAATTATATTTTAAATCTTGTGATTCTTGTCAAAAATCAAAAAGATTGACAGGTAAAAGAGCAGGATTTTTGCAACAAATTGAAGAGCCTGATGCCTCTTGGTAAATCATTAACATGAATTTTGTCACTGGTCTTCCTGTAGAAGGTAAAGACAGTTATAACTCTTGTTGGGTAATAGTGGATAGATTCACCAAAATATGCTGATTTATTACAACCCACAAAGATGTATCCACAAAAGAATTAGATTTCTAATGGTGTTCACATATGTTAAATATTATTGGATTTCCAAAAGACATTATCTCTGAAAGAGACCCAAATTTTACATCTAGATTTGGGATATCTTTGATGGATAAATGTGGTTGTGAGTTAAAATTATCTAAAGCTCACCATACTCGGACTGATTGTCTAGCTGAAAGAATGATTCAAACTCTGGAAGATATGATTAGAAGGTATTGTGGCTTTGGATTAGAATATAAAGACAATGAAAGACTTACTCATGACTGGGTTACTCTATTTCCAGGTCTTGAATTTGCGTATAATAGCACTGTTCATTCTGTCACTGAGAAAAAGCCTTTTGAGCTTTGGTTAAGTTATGTCCCAAACACTCCTGCTCAGATTTTCAATAATAAATAACCAAAGTTGCAACTACACCCTGGTGTAAATTATTTTATGAAAATGCAACAGCTATGCAGAAAATATGCTAAGAGCTGTATTGATAAGGCATTTGAATATGAAAGGAAAATATGTGATAAGTCCCATAAAGAACACACTTTAAAAAGGGTGATGAAGTGTTGATATCTACTGTCCATTCCAATCCACAAGGAAACAACCAATTCAAATATACTTTTGTTGGACCATTTGTTGTTAGAAGAATGGCTGTAGATAAGGCAGTAGAAGTCTTATTGTATTCTCCATATGATAGAAAAAATTCTGTTTTCCCCATTTCCTTGCTTAAACCTTATACTTCCAACAGTGAATTATTTCCCAAAAGAAGGGGAAGACCTAAGAAAAACCCTCAGGAAGTCACAGAAACTGCAGAAGTTGATAAAAATCTCAATGATAGAATTATCACTTCTGAAAGAGGTATTGAATATTTATTGCAATATAAAAAAAATTATCCCAATATGATGCATGGATACCTTGAAACAATATTTCTAATCTTCCTATCCTTTTAAAAAAGTATAAAAAGAAAAAATCTTAGCATTTTTTTTGTTTTTTATTTTAGAGTGAGAAAGTGTCAACCAGGCTATCTCAGGAGACTTGTAACTTGTCATAATAATTTATTGGAATAATATAAGTGAATAAAATTATGTACTTTATTTATTTACAATAAAATATTTTATTTAATAATAAAATTATATAAATATTTTATTAATAAGTAAAATAATTATTATATTAATTTTATTCATAAGAAAATTATTTATTACATAAAAATATATTATATTCTATAAAATCATGGCACATTTTTATGGATTTAATATTTATAAATTAATAATTAATTATGTATAAAAATATATTATAAGTGTAATGATGAAATTAACTTAAAATTTAATTAATAAAATTTATATATTAAATAAAAAATTGTCATATATTTTTATCAATAATTATTGGGCACTTTTATTTGACCCTTAATTCTGTCAGTGAAATTATTAAATAAATTAAAAAACTTATTTAATAAAATGGTATTCAAATTCTATTTTTAAATTAGTAATATCATTAAATTAATTATTTATTTTAAATAAACTTGTTATTGAATTACTTAAATGTTTAAAACAATCAATTAATATTGCATTAAATTGATTACATAAATTTTGGCATGCAAATAATTTTGTTTGTTTAATTAAACCCTTTAAATCTAACTGTAATAACTGTTTAGGATTTATTTTCTAACTGTTCTCAGGTCTCATACTCACTTTGGTACTCATTATATTAATTAATTTTTTTGGGAATTTATGGTATGAAAAATATTTACTTACTCACAGGTTTATTATATTGTTTCATTTTTTTCTTTCAAATTCTATTTTTTTAATAAAATTCTTTTGATATCTTGTTTTACATTACTACTATTCTTTATATACATTATGAAGGCTCTTCAGTGGTCTCCTTGCCTATAAAAAAACCTTTGAAGTCCCCTTTAGCTGCCATAACATACAATACTTTTAACAATTTAAGTACTTTATTATTATTTTTGACGCTAAAAGCTTTATGAAATAATATATAAATAACTAGAGGTTAATTTAAGTCTGTTAGTAATTATATTTCATATTTAAGCAGAAATAAAAATACTTACTTGATCATTAGTCCCTATTAAACCAGTCCTTCTTGTTGTGTCAATACTCACAAAATTTGTTGTTGTAATTCTCTTTTAAATAATATTTTTATTATATTTCTTTTTTTTTACCCCCTTAATACTTCTTTTATTTTTCCTGTTCTCCTTCTTCCTCCTTCTCTTCTTCTTTTTCTTCTCCTTCTTCTAGACAACTGGCTGACACAATTTATCAATTATTGGTGCTTAGTGTAAAGAAGCTATTAGAGGACTTCATTGAAATATTAATTAGGAAAACATATTTCTATCTTTTATTTTTTTTAATTATGATTCTTTTCACAGTATTCTAGAATAAAAACTTGAGAATTTTGATGGTTCAATATGTTTCTTAAATAAATCCATTTTATTTAAAATAATTATATTGCATAATCAGAAATAATAGAAATAAAAAAAATCAGGTAGTATGGTTTAAATTAAAAAATAAAAGCTTCAAATTCTTGGTTAAAAGGAGTTATCAATAAAATGAACCAATGATCTTATTTTATATTTTTCCAAAAAAAAAATAGAATAAAATCATTAGAGAGGTTGAATTGATATTTTTAAATAAATAGTATAGTTTTCAGCCTTTTTAATGATCAAGTGAAATTCCAAATGAAAATGAAAATGAGTTTTATGAAAAAATTTCTGCAAATGGATTGGATTATTAACCTTACCTTGTTGTTATTTCTATAAATTATTCATTAAAATTTCACTATTATACCAGCACAGACTCATCCATTTTTTGTTAAGAGCTCAAGATGAGTTCAAAGTAAAGTTTAGTCTGATTTCAGTCTGAGTTCCATCTGACTTCAAGTTGAGGACTTGCTAACAAGTCCCCCCCAAATAAAATAATAATAATATATTTATACCTATTGTTTGAGCAATAAATCATAAAGATAAAAGTCTATGTACCTTTACTTTGAAATCCTTGAGAATCCACCTCTCACCACAGTTGGACCTCCGTTAAACTCTTTTAGATCATTATTATCCAATCATACTTGAGGGCCTTTCTAAATAGTTGTTGACACACCAATAAATTAATGCCGGAAACTGTGGGACCATTGACTACAAGGACCAATAAGGACTGGTGAACAGCTAAAAACAACAAACGTCATCAGTAAATTGACTTACTTTTTTTTTGGCAACTGAGAATCCACCTATCACCACCATTGGACCTCTGTTAAACTCTTCTAGACCATTTGTATCCATTGACAGGAACCGTTGCAAATAATCCTATAGTGCTAGATATAGGCCTTGACTAAGGTAATTGGAGTAAAACTGGAGAGAAAAACCCCTGTCCCTTTTAAAAATACCAGGTGAGATTTATTTGCTACAGCAAATTAGAGACTGTCACTATACCCCTTCCAACACAATTCTTGACTGCTTAACAACTCAAGACAGTAGCCAATAGCAGACCACTGAGAACCAAAGAACCAGAAACATGAAATGCAGAAAGACCCACACCATAAAAACAAAACACTCTGCACTTGTTGCACAGACAGTAGCAATAATACTTGATGCAGGTTGAAAAGCTACATCAGAGAAACCAGTTGCCAAACTTGAGTTAAATGAAGAACTAACCTTTCAACAAACACAGCCAATTGTGGGAAAAAAACAGTAAAAACTGAGTGAGAAAAATGATATCACCTCTGGATGGTTGTACAATACTTAATGTTGCCCCCAAACTGTCTTATTCAGTATGTACACACAGACCACCACTAAAAAATCCATGCACAGCAACAAATTTGGTGCTCTAGGGAGCCAAATTGAATAAAAACCCTCTAAAAGCGCTCCCCAGCCTTCTACAACCAAGGAGGGAAGCCCGCCTCGAAGTAGCCAGACCTCCCTGAAGCCAGAAAACCACCAAAAACCTCCAATAAAGCCCAAAATACTAGGAAAAATCCACCACAACTACTAAAACCCTTAAAACACAAAATTAAGCTATGACCACATTGGGGCACAAAATATAGAGCTAAATTAGCTCTACTTAATGGTGCTAAGCACTTAAACCTAAGACTTAAGGTTAGCACTTAAAACAAAATCAAAATTAAACAGCTTTCTTTTAGAAATGAAAAATGAGAAAATGACCCCTTATAACTTAGAATATGAAAAATGTCATCAAGACATGAAATATAGAGAAAAACAGGGGCTATCCAATGAAAGCACTCACTTACCCATAGTTCCAATATTCACTGAATAAATTTAGAAAAACACCCAATTATTCAACCAATGTCAATTAAGACATACCAAAATAGCACAAAACAGACTATCAAAGGCCTCTTCCAATGTTGAAAGATCACACTGTCTAATTTTAATTTTGGCAAGTTTTATGGTAATTGATGGGCTGGATTACCTATACAGAATCACCCCACAATGTTTGTTACCAACCTTTGTCTTTTTCTAGTTGAATCCTGGATTTGCTTTTGTTATATAAGTAGTACTCTAAGACTATAAACTGGATCAATATGGCATGAACCAAATACGCTTATTTGAAGCCAAATTAAATGATTTTTTTTATGTTTTATACTTGATTTTTTTTTAATTTTATGTTTAAATTTTTATGTTTGAATTTGTTTCTTATTCATTTTTTTAAAATTTATTATAAATTAATTTGTTCAGAGATAATGATCACTGGTGGTCCCCAATCATTTTTACAAATTGGAGGGAGCCCACCCAGTGATTATCTCTTTTTCTGTTTATTATGTTTTTCAAAATTATTTTTTTAAAAAAATCATTTATGTTTCTTTTCAATTTGTTTCTTGTGTATCCCACATAATGGTGCACTTGGATGTGGGTATGATGTCAGGGGTACAGCCCATCAAATGACTGGGGGACATCTTTTAAAATAATTTTACTTAATTTTAACTTTTCATTTATAATAATATATTTTCTATTTCAAATTTCTTTACTTTACAATGTCGTTTTAAATGATAATATATATATATATAACTAAAATAATAATAATAAAAATAAAAATATTATAGTAGTATGTTTGATAAAAATATTATAGTAGTATGTTTTATTTAGGATTTTATATATAGTTTTTTTTAGTCTCTTTAAAATTTCTAGCAGGAGCCTGAAGAGTTAAGGAAGTTTTTCTTTCAACAAAGACAGCACAGTAAAGATTTCAGGAGAGGCTCTAGTGAATCTTTCATTTTCTTCAAATTGACAACATTGTTTATGGTTGAGCCAAGTGGCCATTTTAAAGTGAAATTTTAAAACTTGCTCTCTTAAAAATTCTTCTGCACAATATTTTAGTGGAAAATATTTGTAATGGGCAAAGTTAATGTTGAAGATAGAATATAGTTGTTAAGAGAACTCATTGCATTTCATCATAGTTGAAATGGTTTCTGGACCAGGAAGACAATATGCAGAAAGAGAATAATGGGATCCAGAAGAGTCTAGATCAGGTCATCAATGAAATTCAAGATATATAAATAGAAGAAGGATTAAAATTTTATTTACTTACTAGAGTAAACTGTGTCATTATCAAGATTTAAAGGCAGGCTTGGAAGAATTATTTCTAAAGGAAGGGAAGAGTAGGGACTTTTGATTTTCTAATAAGAAGGCGGTTTTTGGAAAGTGAAGAAGTCTCTTGGAGGAGCAGGGATAGGTGATCCATAAACTTATAGAATATTTCTTTTCTTACGGCTTATTGATTGAGGACTGAGAGATCTGGGTCTCTTCCAAGAAGAAAAAGAAGGAGGAGAATTGGGGCTGCTAAATTTAGGTTGAGGAGGAATAGGCTCTGCTATACAAGGTGGAGAGAAAGTAGAAGGAGAAGGAGAAATATCCAGAGCTGATTGAGGTGGATTCAACATTGCTTTTGGAGCAGAAGGAGCTCGGGGGATGACAGATGAGAGTCTTGATTAGAGAGATGGAGGTGGACCCAGAGACTCTGAGTCAGCAGGAATATTCAGAAAGGCTGATGGTGTGAAATGAGTAGGAATTTTGGAGATAGAGTAGAAGTTTGAAATGGGAGGTAAAGTTGGTGTCAGGAAGATAGAGTGAGCCATATTTGAGGCCAGAGCATTATCTCTTCTTTTCCAAGAAGTTGGAACAGACCCTGTTGTAGGTGTATCTTTTTTGGGTATAACTATAGGTGCACTTTTGATGGGTAAAGGAAAAGTAATCACAGGTTAGGTCACTAGAGGCAGTGAAGTTTGAAGTAGAAATCTTAAAAAATTGATAATTAAGATGGAAGGGATAACCTGGATAGAGAAATATAGAATGTAGGTAATGGATAGTGGCAAAGATGGGCTAAATGACACCAGTAAGCAGTTGGAATCTATTGAATCATTGGGTCCACCATGAGCTAAAACTAGAATTAACTATATGTATTTGGTCCCACATGAACTTAAACTGGCCAATTGATTTCTCTTGGGTCCACTATGACTTAAACTGGAAATAAGCAGAAAAATGCCAATCACTGGGCCAGCATGACCTTAAACTGGAAATAAACAGCAAAATTTCAATCATTGGGTCTACTGTTACCTAAAAAAGGAATTAACTATAGGGATTCAGTTCTCCATGACCTTAAACTGGAAAATTTCTTTTCTTTGGTCCACCAAGACTTAAAACTGGAAATTAAATCATTAAATAGAAAATTTATGTGGGTTTTGTAGAAGCATAGTCCACCAAGACTATAAACTGGAAATCAGTTAAAAGTTTAGCTTTCAAGGATTTCAGGAGAGAATATCAATCTAGAAGAATATTTAATTCAGTTACTTTTGAATTTATCACTGGTTCATAAGTACTCATACTGGTACTCACTTATTTGCATAACTCAGTCCTTAATGGAAACAATGCAACTAGATTTAAGGAATGAAGATGTCATTAGATGGATTTATTTTAGAATTAAAGAAGGATGAAGTTTTTAAAAGTTTATTGATGAAGATTTTTAAAAGCTAAATATTAAGCTTAAAATAAGGTGCCAAGAAAGTCTGGTAAAAGTATGAATTCTGATAAATTTTAGGAATGATTTTAAAGGGCTGGAAATTTATTTGAATGTTGTGATGCTAAATCATTGAAGATAGTTAGGCTTTGGGCTTAGTGGGTCTCTTTGGTAGACTATTCAAGTGGAAGCTTGGAGGACCTTATGTTAAGAATAGAATAAGAGTATTTTGCTCAGGGGGAAGCCCAATAGGAATGGAATCAAAAGTATTTGGCTCATTAGGGAGGCCCACTCTCTCATGGTGTGAAAGAAAGTAGATACTGGTAGAGGGGAGTATGAAGGGATTTAAACCTTTCTCTCAATAGTGGAATCATCATTTGGAAAATACTTTTTATTAAAGTTTATTTAAAATATGACAATTAAAAGATGATCAAAAGAATTAAATAAACCAGACAACAACATTTATCAGAACCCAAAAAAAAGAATAAAGTATTAAATTTTAAAAAAGAGAAGACAATAAAAATAAACAATCTCTTTGGAACATTTCAACATGAATTTAAAAGCCTTGCATTTAAAGATGAAAATATGATAAAACAAATATGTAAATCTAAGAGAATGGCGACATTCTTCATTGGAGGGAGGATGTGGCAGTCTAAAGTTTAGCATGGCACAAGGCTTTTTAAAAAAGAGGATTTATGGAGTTGAATATTGAGATTGGAAAATCCAATCTAATTTTATAATGGTCTATATTTAAAGGAATGAGTATTAAAATGGATAAAAAGGGTTAATTTTACAAGTCAATATTAAATAGTAAATTAAAAGTCAGAAAATAAAATTATAGGTATAAAAGTGTATGGAAATTAAAATCAGAAGTCTCAAGAGCCTTTAGAAACTTTCAGGGAATTTTTACTATATTTCTTATATTTTTAATAATTTTATAAAGTATTTTTAGTTATTTTTCATAATTTACTTATCTTTGATGATTTTTACTAGATAAATAGGTCTGCGCAGAGTACAAAATAAAGATGGGATAATAAATTAGTAGTGGCTCTATCATGTGGAATTTTTCTGGAATTTTTGTTAGTTATTTAAGGTTCTAGTTGAGTCCAGAAGTCTGGAAAAGCTCCATACAAGATCCGGAGAAGCTCCAGGATGCTCCAGCTGGGAAAAAGGAAGCACATGTCCTACTATGCATGTAAGGCCTGTAGACTTGAAATTAAAAGAGGATCTTTTCATAAAAAATCTTAAAATTTAACAAAACCAACACGTATTAACAAACATCATTATTATTTTAAATAACAAATTATATATTGTAATACCCTTATAAAAATAACACTTTTAAATAACATATTGTAAATTTACCTCAACAACTCATTAATATATACATAAAGGGTACCATTTAAAAGGTCAAAAAATCAGTGGCTAGATTTTCACAACCAATTCTAATAAAAACAAAATTTTCATAAAAACATAATTTTCAATCATTTAAATAACTTTTCTGAATACAGCTTCACTGTTGTATTTCATTCTCTCATTATAATGAACACTAATTCTACATCTGAAAACCATAAATATTAAATTGATTATTAGTCATTTTTTAAAGTAGAGGTTTTAACTTAATTAATTGTGAACTCATTTAAGGAAAAGGGTTTTCTTTAGTTTATTGAACTCACTTGGATTCTACTTACAGAAAGGCTACTGTAAGAGTATTTCAACAATGTTAAAAATTTATAATTTCAAATAAATGATTTAATTAAGATAGATAAATTATTTTTATTTAGAATTTGATGTTATTGTATTTAATATTAATAAAGTTGAATAAATATAAAAGGATGATCCTAAAACCACAAAAAGAAACACCTTTTATATGAAAAATGTAATACCACATGAATTTTTTTGAAGTCAATGAAATCATTGATAAGTAAGTTTAAAATTTAATATGAAATTAATTTAAATGAAATGGAAATATAAATTGAAATATTAAGTTAATTTTTTATAAAATTAGAAAATTTAAGTTCAAGTTTAATAAACAACAGAGTTTAATTATCCCTTGAAGTTCCAAGAAAATATAAAAGTTTCGAAGGGTTCTTTTGGTCTAGAAGATTTTTCATGCAGGTCAAATGGCAGTGATAGGTGGGTTTTGGTGTTTCAAAGTTAAAGTACTTATATTTTATCTTTTTTTTGCTTTACTCAATTAAAAGAAGTAAAAATGTTTAATAATTATTATATTTAATGATTTAGAATTACTGTAAGTAAATACTTAAAACAATAAGTAGTAATAAATATATGATTGTAATAAATTGGTTTAATAATAAGTAAGTAAAGGATGATCCAAAAAAACCAGAAAAGGGAGGCCTTATATAGGCAAAATAAAGACAAAGCACAGAGTTAAAGTTCTAAACACAGTAGTATGAGAGAAGAAAAAGAATATCCAAGAAAAAAAATTGAAGTAGCAAGGTTTTTTCAAAAAGAAGGTGTTAGAAAAGTGTATTTACTGTATATGACAGAAATAAATTAGCTTATTTAAATATTACTGTAAATGTCATTTTTAAATAAGTAATTTGAATATTTTGTATACATTTACTTTTATTTTAATATTAATTTTTATTTCTCTTAACCTGTCATTAAGCACATTGTTAGGAAATAAAAATATAAGCAAAATTAAATATTAATTTTAATTATTTACTAACTTTACCTTTTTTGTGAATAGTTAATTTATTACAAGTAAATTTAATTTAGATAAATTATAATTAATAAAATTAAATAAATAAGGCATGGCTTTATCCCAGTAAATAATTAATTATTTTACTGGGTAAGTCTAGAAGCCTTGCTGACACTCCCTCACTCTAAAAAAAAATAAAGCAATTCTTTGATTCTTTCTTTTTATATTGCTTTAGAAGAGTAGGAAGATTATATATCTCTTTCACAGGTATCCAAGAATCATATTCCAAAGATTTATTCTTGACTCTCAATAAGTATTCAGTACCTTTTTCAGCAGTAACTATTCTGTCATTTAGAATCTTATCAGTTTCTGCTGTCTCAGTGATTCATTAGGGGTCTTTTTTGGTCTTCCCCACCTTTTGGGAAATAAATCACTATTTTATGTGTAAGTTTTCAAAAGAGAAATTGGAAAAAGAGGATGTTTTCTTTCATATGGAGAATACATAATAACTTCAACTGAATTATCACTAACCATTATTATAACAACAAATGGAACCACAAATGGGTCTTTCAATTTGTTATTACCTTTTAAATTGAAGTGAACTGTAGAATTTAGTACTTCTTCAACCTCTTTAAAAGTGTATTCTTTATGTGATTTGTCCCATCTCTTCTTCTCATATTCAAAGGATTTTTCAATAAATTTTTGAGAATGACTTCTGCAAATCTTTTGCATTTGAAGAAATGATTTTATGCCAGGATGTAAATGCAATTTAGGTATTTTATTATTGAGAATTTGGGCAGGATTATTTGGACAATATTTCAGCCAGAGCTCAAAAGGCTTTTTCTGAGTAACAGAATGAACAGTGCTATTATAAGCAAATTCCAACCCAGGAAGTAGGGTAAACCAATCATGAGTAAATCTGTCAATGTCTTTATACTCAAGGCCAAAGGCATAATACCTTCTTATCATGTCCTCAAACGTCTGAATCATCATTTCATCTAATCCATCAGTTTGGGGGTGATGGGAAGTAGAAAGTTTCATATTGCAACCACAAACATCCATCAGAGACATCCAAAATTAAGAAGTAAATTTAGGGTCCCTGTCAGAGATTTTGGCCTTAGGAAAACCTGAAGTATTAAACATATGAGACCAACATAAGAAGGCTTATTATTTAGTAGAAAAATTCTTGTGGGTGGGTATAAAATTACACATTTTTGTGAATCTATCCAAAATAACCCAACAAGAGCTATAACTGCCTTTCATAGCAATGGGTAATCCTATTACAAAGTTTAGGTTTATTATCTGCCATGGTGGATCAAAAGTTTAGATATGTTGCATTAATCAAGATCTTTTACCAGTCAATCGGTTTAATTATTGGCAATAATCACAGGATTTAACATATAGTTTGGTGTCTTCAGACATATTAACCCACCAAGCAGTGGTTTTAATTCTGATCATTGTTTTTTCAAGATCAAAATTTCCAGCCAATAATTCATGATGACAAATTTTTAAGATGATCTCTTTCATAGATGGAGGAGTAACAATAACATTACTCAACTTTCTTCTATAATATAGATATCCTTCATCAATTGAAAATTTACATTTTTCCAATGCCTTCTGGTACTTTGGTGGAAGGGTTTTAATCAATGCTTGTATTGTAGCATTTTTTTGGATAATTTAATATGGTAAATAACCTTTTTAAATTAGTGTGCTAATCATATGAATCCAGAATAAGATTTAATATCTCTTCCTTCATATCAACCTCATATATCCTGTGAATATGAATAATTTCATCCTCAGGATCATATGCAGGATTTGAGTCATCAATTGAAAAAGGTAACCTTGATAAAATATCCACCATTGAGTGAGCAATACCAGACCTATGAATTATTTTCATTCTCCCTCCGTATTCTTGAACAGCCAGCTTCCATCTGAACATATGTCTATTAGGGGCTTTCAAGTTTAATAGAGATTTAACTGCACTTCAGTCAGAGACAAGTTCAAATTTCTGGTCATCCAAGTAATAATGTAGTTTCTTCAGAGCCCACACTACTTCTAAACATTCTAGTTGAGTGGAACCATATTTCAATTCACTATTTCTCAAGGTTCTTTAAATATAAAATATTACTACTTTGAATACATTATAATTCATTACTTGTTTATAATGGAGGGCAGCACCAAGACCAGTAAAACTGTCATGAGTGTATAAAACAATTGTTTGATTAAAGACAGGTAGAGCAAGAATTGGTGCTAACATTAAACAATGTTTCATATTATCAAAAGCTTTTTGTCTTTCACTATTCCAGACAAAAGAGACATCTTTCCTATTCAGTTGGGTAAGGGCTAATGCCCTGACCTGGTAATTTTTAATATAATGTCTATAATATCCACACATTCGCAAAAAACTCTGGAGCTCTCTTACTGTGGTAGGTGCCTTCACCTTTTGTATGGATACTACTTTGTTTTGGTCAACACCTATCTGTAAACCTGAGACAACATGACCAAGCCCTTTGCGGGAATGAAAACCAAATTTGCATTTGTTCAAAGTAAGTGTCTTCTTTATCTCATTCATCCTATGGAACAATTTACACTGGTGGCTATTTGGTCCTCAAGTGTTTTTGAGAATATGATGATATCATCAATATAAACCATCTGCCATCCTTCAATTATTTCTTTATGGAATGTGTTATCCATAACTTTTTGAAAAACTGAAGGGGAATTTTTAGGGCCAAATGGCATTCTAATATACTTATAAATACCCATATGAGTAGCAATCATCAGAAAATTCTGGGAATTCTTCTCAACAGGTACCTGATAATTTCCCTTGTTACCATACAAACAGCTGAAATATTTAGCACCTTTTACGGTAGCATGTATAGAGCTAATTATAGGTAAAGGATAGATATCATCAACAATATAAGTGTTCAATGCTCTATAATTACCACATAACCTGGATTTATCATTCTCATTAGAAATTAGGACAGGTGAGATAACACAATTTTTAGGTGTTTCAAATACCTTTTCAATAATATTCATTTTTAAAAGGGTAGAGATATTGTCTTCAATATCTTTTTCTTTGTGAGAGAAGCTGGTTAAGGCTCCTTCTTTAAACTAGGTGGTATTTCTGTCAATGGGCAGTATAATGAAAGCTTCATTTCTTCTTTTACCAATTCTAATTCATGTGAACCATGAGCAAAGGCAAAAGGAAAGGTTTTTTATCAATTTAATGATGGAATCTTTATCCTCACCAGAAAGTTGCTCCTCAAAAGAAGCATTGTCAATTTCAGACACAAGGGCAGGCATTTCTTTTGTAATTCTTCTGTTATATTTAACTACAGAATGACATATGTTCAACCCTGGTGTTAATAATTTCTTGGGGGAGGAATTTTAAATTTTCTCTTCCCATTCATCCCCATTGTGAAGCATTTGTTTGAAGGATCTCATTTTAAGCCATATTTGGTTTAACTATCATTTTCCACAATGAAACAACTACTCATCTTATCATTTTTCATCACATCAAAATCACATATAGCTCTTACAAAACCATGGTTATATTTAAAAAATACCATGGCTTTGTATTTACCAATGGGGGACAAAAAGGAGCCATAACCTCTCCAATTACTTAGAGATTATAGGCTGAAGTTTTGATTTATAATCTTGGTCCACTGAAGCAAGTGATTTTAAAGATACTACACATCCTCGAGCTCCAGAATCTATAACAACATCAATGTTGTTTACATTGATCAAGACTAGTGCCTTGAGAGGGGCAATAATAATTGAGCTATCCTCAAGAATTTTTTTGATCTTAGCATCTGCCACTGCAGATAAATAATTATTTTCAATATCAATATTAGTTAAATAATGAGTATGTTGAGATTCATATGAAATATTTCTGGCACAATCACTCAAATTATCATCCAGTACTATTTTTTCATCAGAATGTTCCTCTGTCTTTTCAACAAGATTTATCTTCTTGTCACAAACATGGCCTTTTGGACAAGGCTTGCTGCATTTGAAGCAAGTGCTTTTTGCATAATTTTTAAGTGCAACAGGGGCAGAAGGTTTACAAACCTTTTCCAGAGGTTTTCTGGTAATAGGAGGTTTTCACAAATGAAGTTCTAGAAATGAATCTTCTAGAATCATTCTTGTTTTTTAGAAGGATTTAATTAAAAGTATTAATGAGAGAAGAAGGTTCCCTCGAGAACTCAGTCGTAGCAACTATTAAGTCTCTCCGAGACATAGGTATTTTATAGAGGATCCTGTCCTTCCATAACTCAAATTCATATATGGGTCCATTTACCTCAAGAGTTTCACAAGTTTAATCAGGAACTCAATATGTTTTTTTGTAGAAGAGCTATATCTGGTTTCTTTATATTGCCTTTTTTGAGCTAACCTAAACTTGGAACCACAAAAGTGTGCTTTAATTAATTTTTTCCAATCTTCCTACGAGTATTCATTATTATCCAAGAGAATAGATTCATACCACATTAGGGCTATATTGGCAAATAAAGATATTACTTTGACACAATTTCCTCATCTGGGATTTCATAGGAATTTTTTAGAGTATCAATCCTGCAAATGAACTGTTGCAAATCAGATGAAGAGTCATCATCAAATGTTCAATACTGATCAAGTTTTGGCCAATTCTTTTGATTTGAAGTAATCTCCTTATTACAAGCTTTTTTCTGAGTGAGAAAAAGATGTAACTTCATTAATGGGGCATTATTCTCATTGTTTAATCCTTCTGTAGATGATC
The DNA here is from genome assembly GCA_030280995.1 of Hemileia vastatrix. Classification (NCBI taxonomy): domain Eukaryota; kingdom Fungi; phylum Basidiomycota; class Pucciniomycetes; order Pucciniales; family Zaghouaniaceae; genus Hemileia; species Hemileia vastatrix. The sequence continues at coordinate 8,536,204 of JASXTE010000014.1, read as the reverse complement.
CAGGTACATCATCAATTTTTGATTGAAACTTAATGGTATCAATAGGTAATTCTGGCACTAATTTTACTTTGGATGAGATATGAACAGGTACAATTGGCGTATCCTGCTCAAAAGGTTCTTTCAAAGAATTGTAAGAAAACCTTTGATTATATAACAATGAATTCAATTTCACCTCAATGGTTGTTAACCTAGTTTTTACTCTTGGAATACTAGTTTAATTTTTATTGATGGTTGTAAAAGATAGCTGATTCTTATTTTGTAAAGATGAATAATGGTCCCTTAATCTTTCTAAGTTCATCTCATGTCCCTCTAGCTCCTGGAAACAGATGGACACAGTATCTTTTAATTTAGAAAAATCATTCTTGATATTTTGATATAAAGAAAATTTCTTTTTATGAGTTACTTTGTAATGATACAAATCATCAGAAACTCTCTGTAACTCACTCCTCAATGCTTGATAACCCTGTTCAGCTAATAAACTATTGTTTTTTTGAGTCAATTGCATGTTGTTCATTATATGATTTTGTTTAGAAATAAAATCTCTCAAATATTGATCATTGAGGTTGGCTACATCTGGAGTATTTCTCAATAGTGAAACAGAATAACTTTCCAATTTCTCGTAAAACTCATGATCAAGTGTCTTATCAATAATAGCCACATCAGGTTCATCATTGAAGTAGCAATCAAAACCAAAGGATTAGATAAATTAGAATATTGAGAAATTTGTCTACTATTCTCAGCCTCTACTGGTCTCACAGTCTCATCTCCTCTACAAGAATTACCTGAAGGAACTGGATCAGCAAAAAGAATTTTTACTTGAGATTTAATAGAAGGGCTCAAGATCGCTTGGGAAAGAATTGAATGTGATTTTTTTTTCTCTTTCTTTCTCCTTAATAGGGGTGAGGAGGTGTGTGGTTGAACTGATTAGTTTTTGAAGGACCTGCCTGAGGTACTTGTTGCTGATGTTGTTGGGAAAGATAATCCCACTGGGTTTTCAGCCAATACCACTGCCACTTTGAGAGTTCCACCTTTTCTTGTTGCTGGGGGGCCAATCGTGGAAGGGCTTTTGGAGGAGGAGGTTTCCTCTTCTCTTGAGGGAAGGACTCTTTTTTTCTTACCTTGTCTTCTAGAGAGTCTGTTTTTGTCCTCAGCTTGAGGTTTTCTGACTTCAACTCTTTGATGTGAGTGGAGATATTTTGGACTTGCTGATTCTAGGGCATATTTTTAATTTTGAAGCCTTTTGGAAGCTCTTCTAGAGGTTTGATAGAAGGCTTTTTATCTTGAGTAGTTGTCTCCACTAATATCTCCATTTCCTGCATTTCTACATCCCGATTGGTCCAGTAAATGATTAATAATAACCAGTTTTTTAGTCAAAGGAGAACTTACAGGAGTAGCTTCACCATAATCAATTAAATCCAGATCCTCATCAGGGCCATCAGAAGCACCTTGATCAGTCATAGTTGTCATTAACGTGAACTGAGAAAAAGAAATATTAAAATTTAATCAGTTATTACTTTTACTTTCTTTTAAAAAAAATAAGGAAGAAAAACTTTATTATATAAGTAATTATCAGGATTTTGTAATCAAATCGAATAATTAAAATATAATTTTTATCAGGACAAAAAATCAACTGAAATAATAATCCCAATTTTTATTAATTAATTTTAAGACACTTTTATAACTAGAATTTAAAATAACTCAACTTAAATAATAAAATAAGTTAATAATTAGGAATATTTTGATAATTTTCAGGACTAGAAGTCAACTGAAGAGTTCAATTACCAGGAATTAATTTCAACTGAAAATAATTCTAATTACCAGGACTTAATGTCAACTGAAATAATTTAATTACCAGGACTTATTGTCAACTGAAATAATTTTAATTACCAGGGCTTAATGTCATCTGAAATAATTTTATTACCAGGACTTATTGTCAACTGAAATAATTTAATTTAATTAATTTAATTAATTTTTAATATTATTAATTTACTGCCAGGACAATTTATCAACTGAAACAATAATATAAAATTTTAATTATCAGGACAGAAGTCAACTGAAATAATTAAAAAATTTTAATTTAATTAATATAATTTTTTTATATCATTTCTGGGACTAAGAAAAATATATTTCTATCTTGGTCAACTAGGAAATTCTTTTTTTATTTACCAGGCACCTCCCTCTGTAAAATGAGAAAGTTAATACCACTTACAGAGTGCAGATTAAAAAAGATATACATGAACAATGAAATGTGCAAAATGAACCACAACTAATAATCAATATAATTACCACAATTATATATGACAATTGTCAATATATGAACCTAAAAACTGGTTATTATTAATCATTTACTGGACCAATTGTGATGTAGAAATGCAGGAAATGGAGATATTAGTGGAGACAACTACTCAAGATAAAAAGCCTTCTATCAACCCTCTAGAAGAGCTTCCAAAAGGCTTCAAAATTAAAAATATGCCTTTGAATCAGCAGGTCCAAAATATCTCCACTCACATCAAAGATTTGAAGTCAGAAAACCTCAAGCTGAGTCCAAAAACAGCTATGGAGGGCAGTTCAATTCCCGGTTGCAGCAAAAAATAAGTCACATGGTTGATGATGTTTGTCATTTTCATTGTCAACTTGTCTTACTGGTACCTTGTTGTTGATGGTCCCTTGGTCTCCAGCTTCTAGATATCAATTCTCAGTCAATGAATTGGATAAGGGCCTCAAGTGTAAAAGTGTTCTTTTGGTCTAGAACATTTTTAACGCTGGTCCAACAGCAGTGATAGGTGTATTTTGGGGTTTCAAAGGTAAATTACATATATTTTATCTTTTATTTGCTTTACTCAATTAAAAGAGGTACAAATATTTAAAAATTATTATAATTAATAATTTAGAATTACTGTAAGTAGATATAAAAAAAATAAGTAGTAATAAATATAAGATTGTAATAAATTGGTTTAATAATAAGTAAGTAAAGGATAATCCAACCCAACCAGAAAAGGGAGGCCTTATATAGGCAAAAGAAAGACAAAGCACTGAGTTAAAGTGCTAAATACATGAGTATGAGAGAAGAAAAGGAATATTCCAGAAACTTTTTTTCAAATAATATGGTTTTTCCAAAAAGAAGGTGTTAGAAAATATTTTTAAGGTATATGACAGAAATAAATTAGTTTATTTGAAAATTACTGTAAATTTCATTTTTAAATAAGTAATTTGAATTTTTTGTATATATTTATTTTTATTTTAATATTAATTTTTTTTCCCTTAACCTGTCATTGAGCACAGTGTTAGGATATAAAAATATAAGCAACATTTAATATTAATCTTAATTATTTACTAACTTTACCTTTTTTGTAAATAGTTAATAAATTACAAGTATATTTAATGTAAATATATTATAATTAATAAAATTTAAAATAATAAGTCATGGCTTTATCCCAGTAAATAATTAGCTATTTTACTGGGTAAGTCTACCAGCCTGACTGATACAAAGCCTCTTTATTTCCTCTCCTTGGCCCCCCTCTAGTTTACTTCAAGAAAGGTCTGATTCCCAGTAAGGACATGAAGCTAGATCTACAACTTTGGTGTAGGTTTTTATTTCTTTATTTGTATTTATATTATTGATTCAATTAATTTTTAGAAAAATTAAATGAAATTATAAATTATTTAAAATAAATATGTTTGCATAAGTAATTAAAAACTTTAAAGACTAAAAAATTAATTGTAATATAGCTACTATTATTTACAAATTATAATACTAAAGAATAATGAATATAAATATTATAATATTTTAATCATTAAGAAATTAAATATTGAGACATAATTTTAATTAAACCAGTTTAACTATGTTAAATAAGTTACTGGCTGAAATTAAATCATAATAAGAAGGTTTATTGGGAGAAAAAGACATCATAATTGAAAGTTTATTAGCTATTTTTATAATTGAAAAAATTCATATTTTCTTATGGCTGACTTGCCATGTTTGAGACCCCCTATTACTAGGGGATATTAAAATTAGAAACCTTTCATTTGAAAATACATCTTTTTTCCACCAAATCAACTATGATTAATTTTTAAAATATGCCATATTGTGCCCCCAAACCACCTTTTCACTGAGAATTAATGTAAAGGTTGTGGCTTTCTTTTTGTGTTGTTATGTACCTTTTAAATAATTAAAAATTTCTAACATTGATACCCCCTATTAAAAAGGTTATAAAAAATTTACTTAGAAACTTTTTACAGGCTGACAGGTTACATCACTATATCAGTATCAAACATTTGGCTATTAGGAGGTTTAGGGGGAGTAGGAGAGTGAAGATAGAGGAAAGGAGGGAAGCAGCTGGAGAGAAAGAATTTTCTGAGGGGGAAGAGGTGTCCAGAGTATAATCTAACTGAATGATCTGGAGGAATTTTTGTTTTTAATTTAGGTGATAGAGTATAAGTTTTCCCAACAGTAAGTGCATGACTATTTGAGAGACACAAGGCCAACTTGGTGAATCTAATTATCTGAATGAGCATGAGAGTGGCTTGATGAAATGAGATCCAAACACCAGAAAAAAATGTGGGCACCTGATTTCAGGTTTCAATCCCTATCTTTGATTTGATTCAGTTCTTGCTCAGCTGTAATTCTACTAAAAAGACCCCATAATGAAAACTGAGCATGTTAGCTCAAGCAAAAAAAAATCTGAGTTAATCTTGTGTCAAAAATGTATTGAGGGATTGGCACCTGCTAGTAGGCTCCAAGTGTTTTATTGTTTTAAAAAGAAATCAATTAATGGAAAGTTCAAATTATGTGCAACTTTTGATTCTTTGGGCTCAAGGGGCCCTAAAGGGGAATTTCAGACAGGCTACTAGACTTACACAGTAAATAATTAATTATTTACTAAGTTGGAACCACACCTTAATTCTTATTTAATTTATTAGATTTACTTTATAACTAACTTACAATCATTTAACTTATTGGTATAAGTAAATCAAGTAAATATTTAAATTTAATGTCCCTCATATTTTTATTCCCTAACAACATCCTCATGACAGGTGAGAGGTGAAATGAAAATATATCAATACTAAAAAAATGAAATTCAAATTATTTATTTAAAGATGAAACTTACAGAATGTTTGAAATAAATTTAATAATTTGGCATAAAAAGTAAATACAGTATATTGATACATTCCTTATAGAATAACCTTAATATTTTTAAGAGGGGGTATCAAAGTTAGAAATTTGTAATTATCTAAAATGTAACCCACAACACAAAAAGAAAGCCAAAAACTTGACATTAATTCACAGTAAAAAGGTGTTTTTGGGTTACAATATGACATATTTTAAAAAATAATCATGGTTGATTTGGTGAAAAAAAAGGTATTTTCAAATATAAGATTTCTAACTTTGATACCCCCTAATATTTTATTCTGGAATATTCTCTTCTCCCATACTCATGTATATATAATTTTTAACTTTGTGGGTTTTCTCCTTTTTGCCTATATAAGGCCTCACATTTTGGTTTTTTTCCTCATTCCTTTACCACTTACAATTTTATTATATACAATCAAATATTATAATATATTACTACTTCTGTCTCTTTAATATTCAAAATAGCTTAAATTCTAAAATAACAATGTAATAATATTAATCCATTCATACCTTTTAATTGAGTAAAAAGACATATAAGATAAAAACTACATGCCTTGATTTAAATTCTTGAGTTATCCCCCTTCAACGCTGTTTGGACCACCGTAAAGTCTTATAGACCAAAAGGACCCCTTGAAAATTGGGAGCCTTTCCAAATTTTTTTGACACATTGTTATCTTGATGCCCACAACCAAGGGACCTTTGACTACAATGACAAATAAGCCTTTCTGGAAAACTGAAAACAAACAACATCATCAGGAACATAAATTAGCTTTTTTTCTGTGACTGGGAATTGTACCTCACCCCAAATCAAAGGTTTATATAGGTGTATTTGTCATATATAACTGTAGTGATTATACCAGTTAGTATCTGTAGGTATAAATATTCTTATTTTATCCTTCACATACATCTTTTTACTAAGCACTATGTAGTGGAATCAATTTGTTCACATTCAATGGGGAGGTGCCTGGTAAATAATTGATTTTTTTAATTTTTTTCCTAGTTGACCAAGATAGAGAAATACTGTTCTTAAACCTAGAAGTAATCAAATTATTCTAATAAACTATATTATTTTTATATTTATTTCAGTTGAAAATTGTCCTGATAATTAAAATTTTTATTTTATTCTTGCAGTTGACAATTGCCCTGGAAATGAAACTATAAATATATAAATACCTGAATAAATTATATTAAATTACTTTAGTTGACTATAAAGTCCTGGTAATAAATATTTCAGTTGAATCATAGTCCTGATAATTATATATCAATATATATTAATAACTAATTGAGACTTGTATTAATTATTCCTGTCAAGGTCCACTTTTGGTCTAAAAGCTTTGGTACAGAGTTTGTATGAAGAGTTTAAGCATTTATTGGACTCTCTATAATTTTGTACGAATTTCACAATCAAAGATGATTTTTTACTCAATAATAAGAGGTAGATTTAAAATATTTATATAAGTTATAGATTAGAATTACGTCCTTGTAAATACTAAAGATATAAAATATAAGAAATAAGTATTAATTTGTAGTTGTAGTAATAAGTAAGTTGGTAAAAAGAATGAATAAAAGACAACAAAAAGAGAGACCTTTTATAGGAAAAGGAGAGACAAAGCACAGCAATCAAATTCTAAAAACAGTAGTATGAGAGAGAGAAAAGAATATTCCAGAAGGAGTATTTCAAATAATAAAGTTATTCTAAAAAGAAGGCGTCAAAAAGATGTATTTACAGAGTATGTCAGAAATACATCAATTTATTTAATATTTACTGTAGAAGTCAATTCTAAATAAGAAATTTGAATTTTTTGTATATATTTAATATTATTTGAATATTAAAATCCTATTTTATCTTAATATCTATTTTTTAATATAAAAATTTTATTTTTTCCAACCTGTCAAATGAGCACCATGTTAGAGAAAAATATAAGGGACAATTTTATATTTTTAATTTTAATTATTTATTTAATTTTTTAATTTTATCATTCTGTAATTAGTTAATTTATTATAACTAATTTTAATGTAACTAAATTATAATTAAATAATAATTAAAATGATAAGGTGCGGCTTCATCCAGTATATAATTAATTTTTTCACTGGGTAAGTCTAGTAGCCTGGCTGACACTCCCTCAATCTAAAAAAAAACAATAAAAAAATGCTATGATTTTTTCTTTTTATACTTTTTTAGTAAAGTAGGAAGATTAGATATCTCCTTCCCAGGTATCCAAGAATCATATTCAGATGATTTATTCTTGAATCTCAATAAGTATTCTGTACCTTTCTCAGCAGTGACTATTCTGTCATTTAAAATTTTTTCAATTTCTGCTGTGTCAGTGATTTCATTTGGGGTTTTCTTTGGTCTACCCCTCCTTTTTGGAAATAAATCACTATTGGATGTGTAAGGTTTCAAAAGAGATATTGGAAAAAGAGAATGTTTTCTGTCATATGGAGAATACAGAATAACTTCAACTTCATTATCTCCAATCATTCTTCTGACAACAAATGGACCAACAAATGGATCTTTCAATTTGTTATTAACTTGTAAGTTGAAGTGGACTGTAGAGATCAACAATTCATCACCCTTTTTATAAGTGTATTCTTTATGGGATTTGTCCCATCTTTTCTTCTCATATTCAAATGATTTTTCAATACATTTTTGAGCATGATTTCTACATAGTTGTTGCATTTAAAGAAAAGATTTTACACCAGGATGTATATCCAATTTAGGTATTTTGTTATTGAGAATTTGGGCAGGAGTATTAGGAACATATCCAAGCCAGAGCTCAAAAGGCTTTCTTTGAGTAACAGAATTAACAGTGCTATTATAAGCAAATTCTAACCCAGGAAGTAAGGTAACCCAATCATGAGTGAATCTGTCATTATCTTTATACTCAAGGCCAAAGGCACAATATCTTCTTATCATGTCCTCTAAAGTCTGAATCATTCTTTCAGCTAAACCATCAGTCTGAGGGTGATGGGCAGTAGAAAGTTTCAGATCACAACCACAAACATCCATCAGAGACATCCAAAATTCAGAAGTAAATTTTGGGTCTCTGTCAGAGATTATGGCTTTAGGAAAACCAGCAGTATTAAACATATGAGCCCACCATAAGAAAGCTAATTCTTTAGTGGAAACATCCTTGTGGGTAGGGATAAATTTACACATTTTTGTGAATCTGTCCACAATAACCCAACAAGAGTTATAACTGTCTTTACCAGCAATAGGTAATCCTGTACAAAATCCATGTTTATTATTTGCCATGGAGCATCAGGAGGTTCAATATGTTGCATTAATCCTTCTCTTCTACCAGTTAATCTTTTTGATTTTTGGCAAGAATCACAAGATTCAACATATAATTTTGTGTCTTCAGACATATTAGCCCACCAAGCAGTGTTCTTAATTCTGATCAATGTTTTGTCAAGATCAAAATGTCCAGCTAATATGTCATCATGAAAAATTTTCAAGATGATTTCTTTCATAGAAGGAGGAATAACAATAACTTTACTCAACTTTCTTCTATAATATAGATATCCTTCATCAATTGAAAATTTACCTTCTTCCAAAGCTTTTTGGTACTTTGGTGGAAGGGTTTTAATTAATGCTTGTATTGAAGCATTCTTTGGATCATTTAATATGGTGCATAACTTTTTCAAGTCAGTGTCCTTATCATATGATTCCAGAATAAGCTGTAATAGCTCTTCCTCCATATCAACCACATATATCCCATGGATATGAATAATTTCATCCTCAGGATCATAAGCAGGATTAGAGTCATCATTTGGTAAAGGTAACCTTGATAACATATCCACATTTGAGTGAGCAATACCAGCCCTATGAATAATTGTCATTATCTCTCTGTACTCTTGAAAAGCCAGCTGCCATCTGAACATATGTCTGTTAGGTGTTTTCAAGTTTAAAAGGGATTTAACTGCACTGCAGTCAGTGACAAGTTCAAATTTTTGGTCATCTAGGTAATAATGAAGCTTTTCTAGAGCCCATACTACAGCTAAAAACTCTAATTGAGTAGCACCATATTTCAATTCACTATTTCTCAGGGTTCTTGAAATATAACAAATTACTACTTCTGAAACTTTATCATTCATCACTTGTTTTTGATGGAGGGCAGCACCAAGACCAATGAAACTGGCATCAGTGTACAAAACAAATGGTTGATTAAAGTCAGGTAAAGCAAGAATTGGTGCTGACATCAAACAGTGTTTCATAGTGTCAAAGGCTCTTTGTCTTTCACTATTCCAGACAAAAGCAACATCCTTTCTGGTTAATTGGGTGAGGGGTAAAGCTATGACTTGGTAATTTTTAGTATACTGTCTATAGTATCCAAACATTCCCAAAAAACTTTGGAGCACTCTCACTGTTGTAGGAGCTTTCACCTGTTGTATGGCTGCCACTTTGTTCTGTTCAACACATATCTGTAAGCCTGAAACAACATGACCAAGAAATTTTAAAGAATGGAAACCAAATTTACATTTCTTCAAAGCAAGTTTCATATTTATTTCATCCATTTTCTGGAATACTTTACACAGGTGTTTAAGATGGTCCTTGAATGTTTTTGAGAATATAATGATATCATCAATATAAACTATCAGCCATCCTTCAATTATCTCTTGATGGAATGTGTTATCCATTACTTTTTGGAAAACTGAAGGGGCATTTTTAGGGCCAAATGAAATCCTAATATACTTATAAATACCAATATGAGTGGTAATCATCAGAAAGTTCTGAGAATTTTTCTCAACAGGTACCTGGTGATATCCCTTATTACCATCCAAACAGCTGATATATTTAGCAACCTGTAAAGTAGCATGTATAGAGCTGATTCTAAGTAAAGGATAGATATCATCAACAGTATAAGTGTTTAGTGCTCTATAATCACCACATAACCTGGATTTATCTTTCTCATAAGAAATTAGGACAGGTGAGATAACACAATATTTAGGTGTTTCAACTACCTTTTCAATAATATTCATTTTTAAAAGGGTAGAGATATTATCTTCAATATCTTTTCTCTTTGTGGGAGAAGCAGGATAAGGCTTCTTCTTTAAACTAGGTGGTATATCAGTTAATGGGAAAGACAATGAAAGTTTCATTTCCTCTTTGACTAATCCCAGTTCCTGTGACCCATGAGCAAAGGCCATAGGAAACGATTTTATCAAGTTAATGATGGAATCTTTATCCACACCAGAAAGTTTTTCTCCAAAAGAAGCATTGTCAATTTCAGACATAAGGGCATGCATTTCCTTTGTAGATCTTCCTTTATATTGAACCACAGAATTACATGTGTTCAATTCTGGTTTTAATAATTTTTTAGGGGAAGAAATTTTAAATTTTCTCTTCCCATTCATCCCCATTGTGAAACATTGGTTTGAAGGATCCAATTTTATGCCATACTTGGTTAAAATATCATTCCCTACAATAAACCAATTGCTCAAGTTATCATTTTTAATGACAAAAAAATCACAAATAGCTCTCACAAAACCATGGTTATATTTAAAAAACACTGTGGCTTTGTATTTACCAATGGGGGACAAAACAAAGCCATACCCTCTCCAATTTTCAGAAATTATAGGCATCAGTTTAGATTTATAGTCTTGATCTACTGAGGCAAGTGCTCTTTCAGATACTACACTTCCTCCAGCTCCAGAATCCAGAACAACTTCAATGCTGGTTCCATTGATCAAGACTGGTGCCTTAAGAGAGGCAATAACAATTGAGTTATCCTCAATGTTCTTTATGATCTCAGCATCCTCAACTGTAGATAAATCATTATTATCAATGTCAATAGTATTTAAATAATGAATATCTTCTTCCAGGATCAAGATTTCTTGTTGAGATTCATATGAAATATTGCTGGCACTATCACTTGATGTATCATCCAGTGCCACTGTGTCATCAGCATGCTCCTCTGTTTGTTCTACAAGATTTATCTTCTTGTCACAAACATGGCCTTTCTTCCAAGGCTTGTTGCACTTGAAACAAGTGTTTGTTGCATACTTCTTTGGTGCAACAGGGGCAGAAGGTTTACCAACCTTTTCTAGAGGTTTTTGTTGGTAAGTGGAGGGTTTCTCCAAAGGGGTCCTAGGAATGAATCTTCTTGCATCATACTTATTGTTTAGAAGTATCTCATTGCAAGTATTAATGAAAGAAGAGGGTTCTTTGGAGAATTCAGTCCTAGCCACTATTAAGTCTCTTAGAGACATTGGTAATTTATAGAGGATCCTGTCCTTCCATAAATCAAACTCCATATTTGGGTCCATTTCCCTTAAGATTTTTACAAGTTTCATTAAAAACTCAATAGGTTTATCAGTAGAAGAGCTATATCTAGTTTCCTCATACTGCCTTTGTTGAGCCATTCTGAACTTGGAGCCACCAAATTGTGCTTTAATTAATTTCTTCCAATCCTCCCATGAGTAGTCATTCCCATCCAGGAGAACAGATTCATACCACATCAGGGCAACATTAGTGAACGAAGAAATTAACTTGGACACAATTTCCTCATCTGGGAGTTTGTAAGAATTTTTTAAGTTATCAATTCTGCAAATAAATTGTTACCAATCAGAGGAAGAATCACCATCAAATGTTGGGTACTGGTCAAGTTGTGGCCAATTCTTTTGATTTGAAGGAGTCTCCTTAGTACTAGCTTGTTTCTGAGTAAGAAGTAGCTGTAATTTCTCTAATTGTGCTGAAATCTCATTGTTTAATCCTTCTGTTGCAGATCCTGGTGCATCATCAGTTTTTGATGAAAACTCAGTGTTTTCAACAGGTATTTCTGGATCTATTTTTTATTTTAGATGAACTAGCCACAGGTACTATTTGAGCATCCTGCACTATATGTTCTTTCACAGAAATTTCAGAATATTTTTGGTCATTTAACAATGAGTTCATTTTTTCTTCAATGGTTGTTAGTCTTGTTTTCATTCTTGGAAGACTAGATAAGATCTCATTGATAGTTTCAAAAGATAATTGATTTTTATGTTGAAAAGATGACAAATGGTCATTCAATCTTTTCAGATTTATCTTATCTATCTCTACCTCCTGGCAACAGGCAGATACAGTATCTTTTAGTTTAGACAAATCATTTTTTATATTTTTCCATAAAGCAATTTTCTTTTCATGGGTTGCTTTGTAATGAGACAATTCATCAGAGACTCTCTGTGCTTCACTCTCTAATTCTTGATAACTCTGATCAGTTAACAAACTATTATATCTCTGAGTCAATTGCATATTGTTCATTATATGATTTTGCTTGGCAATAATATCTCTCAAGTGCTCATCATTAATTCTTGCTACATCTGGAGTGTTTCTCAATAAGGAAACTGAGTAACTTTCCAGACTCTCACAGAACTCAGGGTCAAGAGTTTCATCAATCACAGCCATATCAGGATTAATCAATGAGTTAGCAATTAAAAGTAATGGATTAGATACATGAGATATCTGTTTACTATTCCCAGCCTCTATAGGTCTCAAGGTTTCATCCTGCCTTCCAGATTTACCTGAAGGAACAGAGATGTCAGCCACAATAAAAGGCACTTGAGAATCAATAGAGGGACATACCAGGGTTTGCTGGGTATCACCATATTGGGCTTCCTTCTTCTTTTGCCTCCTTGATAAGGGTGGGGAAGAGTGGGGTTGGCCTGGGTGGGCCTTGATGGACCTACCTGAGGTAACTGATGCTGGTTTTGAGCCAAGTAGTCCCACTGAGTGTTGAGCCAGTCCCACTTCCACTTGGAAACTTCCACCATCTCTTGGGATTTGGGAGCCAATTGTTGTTGATCCCTGGGAGGAAGAGTTTTCTTCTTCTCTTGGAGAAAAGTATCTGTTCTTCTCACCTTTTCTTCCAAGGCATCTACCCTTACCTTTAGTCTCAAGCTGTCTGTCCTTAACTCCTTTATGTGGGTAGATAGATTCTTTACATGCTGAGACAACGGCATCTTTTTTATCCTGAAGCCCTTTGGAAGCTCTTCTGGTGGTTTTGTCATGGGCTTCTGATCCTGAGTATTGTCCACAAGGATTTCTACTTCTTCCATCTCTACATCCTGTCTGGGGCAAGGATTTATTAGTTTGAGAAATTCTTCTTGACAAAGGAGAACTTGCAGAAGTAGGCTCATCATAATCAATTAAGTCTAATTCTTCTTCACGTGCAGCAAAAACACTTTGGTCAGTCATTTTAATATTCTACTGAAATGAAGGAAAGAGACAAAATTAATTAGTCTTTATTTTCAATTTTTATTTAACAGAAATAAAATAAAAATAATAAAAAAAAATCTTTTCAGGATAAAAATCAACTTAAATAAAATTAATTTTTAAAAAAAAATTTAAAACCAGGATTATAATATAATCAACTGTAGAAATAAATTAGAATTTTTATTAATAATTTTTTATTTTCAGGATTTAAATCAACTAATTTATTACCAGGATTTATTGTCAACTGAAGTAATCAAATATGAATCTTTATTAATTAAAAAAATTATTTTAACTGATTACTTAACTGCCAGGACTTAATGTCAACTGAAGTAATTAAATATGAAGTTTTATTTTAAAATTTTATTACTGATCACTTAACTACATGGACTTAATGTCAACTGAAGTAATTAAATATGAGTTTTATTAATTAAAATGATTTATTGGATTACCAGGACTCAAAGTCAACTGAAGTAATTAAATGTGAATCATTTATTAATAAAAAAATATTATTGTCAGGACAATTTGTCAACTGGAACAATTAAAATTTAAATTAATCAGGACAAATGTCAACTGAAAAATTATAATAATTTTTTTATTAATAAAAAATATTATTGTCAGGACAATTTGTCAACTGGAACAATTCAAATTCAAATTAATCAGGACAATTGTCAACTGAAAAATGATAATAATTAATATTAGAATATAATTATTTTATTAATTCTGGGACTAAGAACAGTTATTGCTCTATTGTGGTCAACCAGGAAAAATAAAAAAAAATATAATAATAAAATTAAATTCCAAATTACCAGACACCTCCCCCTGCAAAATGAGCAAATTAATGCCACTTACAGAGTGCTGAGTAAAATGAAATACGTAGCAAATGAAGAGTAAAGAGTAACCCACAAATAGTAATAACAATAATTACAACGATATATACGATTTTTAGTCAGTATATGAACTTAATTTCTGGAGCGCTGTTTGATTCCCGTTCGCAGCAAAAACTTTTATCATGTGACGTATGACGTTCGTCGTTTTCTTGCCTTCTCTTGTCCTTTACAGGTACTTGTACACCGATGGTCCCCTTGATTACGCCTCAAGTAACGTTGCGCCGTCGATATTTCGGAAAGGATCCCAATTTTCAAGGTCCACTTTTGGTCTAGAAGCTTTGGTACGGAGTTTGTATGAAGAGTTTAAGGATTTATTGGACTCTCAATAATTTTGTACGTATTTCACAATCAAAGATGATGTTTTACTCAATAATAAGAGGTAGATTTAAAATATTTATATAAGTTATAGATTAGAATTACGTCCTTGTAAATACTAAAGATATAAAATATAAGAAATAAGTATTAATTTGTAGTTGTAGTAATAAGTAAGTTGGTAAAAAGAATGAATAAAAGACAACAAAAAGAGAGGCCTTTTATAGGCAAAGGAGAGACAAAGCACGGCAATCAAATTCTAAAAACAGTAGTATGAGAGAGAGAAAAGAATATTCCAGAAGGAGTATTTCAAATAATAAAGTTACTCTAAAAAGAAGGTGTCAAAAAGATGTATTTACAGATTATGTCAGAAATACATCAATTTATTTAAAATTTACTGTAGAAGTCAATTCTAAATAAGAAATTTGAATTTTTTGTATATATTTAATATTATTTGAATATTAAAATCCTATTTTATCTTAATATCAATTTTTTAATATAAAAATTTTATTTTTTCCAACCTGTCAAATGAGCACGTTGTTAGAGAAAAATATAAGGGACAATTTTATATTTTTAATTTTAATTATTTATTTAATTTTTTAATTTTATCATTCTGTAATTAGTTAATTTATTATAACTAATTTTAATGTAACTAAATTATAATTAAATAATAATTAAAATGATAAGGTTTGGCTTCATCCAGTAAATAATTAATTTTTTCACTGGGTAAGTCTAGTAGCCTGGCTGACAATTCCAGTTGACTTTTTGTCTTGATAATTAATAAATTATTTGATTATTTCAGTCGTTTTTTTTTCTGATAAATATTATATTTTCATTATTTCAGTTTATTAAATAATCCTGATAATTTATTATATGCCTGAAATATTTTTATTTTTTCTCTTATTTCTCTTTCAACAAAGTTAAATATCAACTGATTAAATTCTAATATTTATTTCTCTCAGTTTCAGTTATATACAACAATGACTGATCAAAGCTCTTCTTCTTCCTTTGATGAGGAGCTAGACTTGATTAATTATGATGAGAATTCTGTAAATTCTTCTTTGACTACAAAACTTGTTGAAATTAATCAATTGCTGGAATAATCAGGATAAAGAGATGCAAGAAGTGGAAAAAAAGTAAAAAAAAACTGTTCTGGATTAAAAGCCTCCATTGAACCCCTCAGAAGAGCTTCCAAGAGGATTAAAGATAAAAAAGGTGCCCTTGCAGCCGCAAGTCAGCAACCTCTCCACTCACATCAAGGAGTTGAGGGCAGAGAAACTCAAACTAATATCAAAAGTAAAAAATCTAGAAGAAAGATAAGAAAATAAGAATCCTTTCTTCAAGAGAAGAGGAAACCTCCCCCAGCAACAAAAGCTGTCAAGGGGGCTTTCAGGTCTAGACAATTTCTTACGGCGGTCCAATGGCAGTAACAACAGAATTTTAGGATCTCAAAGTTTCAGAGTATGTTTATTTATCTTTTATTTATTTTACTCAATTTTAAGAGGTTTGGATTTTTAATTATTATTATAAATTAATCAGATAGTAATACGTAAATGTAATTACTAAAAGCAATAATGGATAGTAAGAAAGAATTAAATAGAATAGTTTGTTTGTTAATAACGTAAGTAATGGATGTCCCAAAAAAACCAAAAAGAGAGGCATTTTATAGGCAAAGGAGAGACAAAGCACGGTAATAAAATTCTAAATCCAGGAGTATGAGAGAGAAAAAAAGAATATTCCAGACGGAATATTTTCAAATAATAAAGTTGTTCCAAAAAGAAGGCATCAAAAAAGTGTATTTACAGAAAAAGACAGGAATAAATTAATTTATTTAATATTTACAGTAAAGGTCAGTTCTAAAAAAGAAATTTGATTATTTATATATATATTTATTTTTATTTGAATATTAAAATTTTATTTTAATATAAATTTTTATTTCTTTCAACCTGTCATTGAGCACGGTGTTAGAAAATAAAAATATAAGAGACATTTTAATAATAATTTTTAATTATTCACTAACTTTACCATTTTGTAATTAGTTAATTTATTATAGATAAATTTAATGTAAAAAAATTATAATTAATAAAATTAAAATAATAAGGTATGTATTCAACCCAGTAAATAAATAATTATTTTAATGGGTAAGTCTAGCAGCCTTGCTGAAACTCCCTCACTCTAAAAAAGCAATAAAAAAAGCTATGATTTTTTCTTTTTATATTTCTTTAGCAGATTAGGAAGATTAGATATCTCCTTCCCAAGTATCAAAGAGTCAAATTCAAAAGATTTATTCTTGAATCTCAATAAGTATTCAGTACTTTTTTCAGCAGTAACTATTCTGTCATTTAGAATCTTATCAATTTCTGCTGTCTCAGTGATTTCATTAGGGGTCTTTTTTGGTCTTCCCCTCCTATTGGGAAATAAATCACTATTGGATGTATAAGGTTTCAAAAGAGATATTTGAAAAACAGGATGTTTTCTTTCATATGTAGAATAGAAAATAACTTCAACTGAATTATCACCAAACATTCTTCTGACAACAAATGGATCTAGAAATGTGTCTTTTAATTTGTTGTTAACTTTCAAATTGAATGGACTGTAGAGATAAGTACTTCATCACCCTTTTTAAAAGTGTATTCTTTATAAGATTTGTCCCATCTCTTCTTTTCATATTCACAGGATTGTTCAATACATATTTGAGCATGACTTCTGAAAAGTTGTTGTATTTGATGAAAAAGTTTTACACCAGGATGTTAATCCAATTTAGGTATTTTATTATTGAGAATTAAGGCAGGAGTATTTAAAACATTTCCCAGCTAGAGCTCAAAAGGCTTTTTCTGAGTAACAGAATGAAAAGTTCTATTATAAGCAAATTCCAACCCAGAAAGTAGGGTAACCCAATCATGAGTAAATTTTTCATTTTCTTTGTACTCAAGGCCAAAGGCACAATACCTTCTTATAATGTCTTCTAAAGTCTGAATCATTCTTTCAGCTAATCCATCAGTTTAAGGGTGATGGTCAGTAGAAAGTTTTACATCACAACCACAAGCATCCATAAGAGACATCCAAAATTCCAAAGTAAATTTAGGGTCCCTGTCTGAGATTATGGCCTTAGGAAAACCTGCAGTACTAAACATATGAGCCCACCATAAGAAGGCTAATTCTTTAGTGTAAAAATCCTTGTGGGTGGAGATAAATTTACACATTTTTGTGAATATATCCCCAATAACCCAACAAGAGTTATAACTGTCTTTCCAAACAATGGGTAATCCTGTTACAAATTCCATGTTTATTATCTGCCATGGTGCATCAGGAGACTAAAATTGTTGCATTAATACAGCTCTTTTTCCAGTCAATCTTTTAAATTTTTGGCAAGAATCACAGGATTCAACATATAGTTGGTGTCTTCAGACATATTAACCCACCAAGCAGTGTTTTTGATTCTGATTATTTTTTCTTCAAGATCAAAATGTTCAGCCAATATATCATCATTACAAATTTTCAAGATGATCTCTTTCATAGAAGGAGGAATAACAATAACATTACTCAACTTTTTTCTATAATAGAGGTAGACTTCATCAATTGAAAATTTACCTTTTTCCAAAGCCTTTTGGTACTTTGGCAGAAGGGTTTTAATTAATGCTTGTATTGAAGCATTCTTTGGATCATTTAATATGGTACATAACTTTTTTAAGTTAGTTTCTCATCATATGAATCCAGAATAAGCTGTTATAGATCTTCCTCCAAATCAACTACATATATCCCATGAATATGAATAACTTAATCTTCAGGAACATATGCAGTATTTGAGTCATCATTTGGTAAAGGTAACCTTGATAAAATATCCACATGTGATTGAAAAATACCAGCCCTATAAATTATTGTCATTGTCCCCCTATATTCTTGAACAGCCAGTTGCCATCTGCACATATGTCTATTAGATGCTTTCAAGTTTAATAGAGATTTAACTGCACTTCAGTCAGTGAAAAGTTCAAATTTCTAATCATTCAGGTAATAATGTAGCTTCTCTAGAGCCCATACTGCTGCTAAAGATTCTAGTTGAGTGGAATCATATTTCAATTCAGTATTACTCAAGGATCTTGAGATAAAACAAATTACTACTTCTGATACCTTATCATTTATCACTTGTTTCTGATGGAGGGAAGCACTAAGACCAATGAAACTGGCATCAGTGTATAAAACAAATGGTTGATTAAAGTCAGGTAAAGCAAGAATTGGTGCTGACATCAAACAATGTTTCATAGTATCAAAATCTCTTTGTCTTTCACTGTTCCAGACAAAAGCAACATATTTACTATTCAGTTGGGTAAGGGGTAATTCCATGACTTGTTAATTTTAAATATACTGTCTATAGTATCCACACCTTCCCACAAAACTCTGTAGCTCTCTGAATGTGGAAGGAGCCTTCATCTGTTATATGGCTGCCACTTTGTTTTGGTCAACACATATCTGTAACACTGTGACAACATGACCAAGCACTTTTAAGGAATGAAAACCAAATTTGCATTTCTTCAAAGCAAGTGTCATAGTTATCTCATCCATATTATGGAAAACTTTACACAGGTGGTGAAGATGGTCCTCAAATGTTTTAGAGAATATTATGATATCATCAATATAAACCATCAGCCATCCTTCAATTATTTCTTGATGGAATGTTTTATCAATACTTTTTTGAAAAGATTATGGGGCATTTTTGGGCAAAATGGCATCCTAATATACTTAAAAATAACAATATGAGTAGAAATCATCAGAAAATTCTAAGAATTTTTCTCCAAAGGTATCTGGTGATATCCTTTGTTACCATCCAAACAGCTGATTTATTAAGCACCTTGTAGGGTAGCATGTATAGATCTAACTCTAGGTAAAGGATAGATATTATCAACAGTATAAGTTTTCAATGCTCTATAATCACCACATAACCTGGCTTTATCACTCTCATAAAAAATTAGGACAGGTGAGATAACACAATTTTTAGGTTTTTCAACTAAATTTTCAATAATATTCATTTTTAAAAGGTTAGAGATAATGTCTTCAATATCTTTTATCTTTATAAGGGAAGCTGGATAAGGCCTCTTTTTAAAAGTAGGTGGAATTTATTTAAAAGGGAAAGATAATGAAAGCTTCATTACTTCTTTTACCAATTCTAATTCATGTGATCCATGAGCATAGAACATAGGAAAAGATTTGATCAATTTAATGATTGAATATTTATCCTCACCAGAAAGTTTTTCTCCAAAAGAAGCATTGTCAATTTCAGACACAAGGGCAGGCATTTCTTTTGTAACTCTTCCGTTATATTTAACTACAGAATGACATATGTTCAATCCCGGTGTTAATAATTTCCTGGGGGGGAGGAATTTTAAATTTTCTCTTCCCATTCATCCCCATTGTGAAACATTGGTTTGAAGGATCCAATTTTATGCCATACTTGGTTAAAATATCATTCCCTACAATAAACCAATTGCTCAAGTTATCATTTTTAATGACAAAAAAATCACAAATAGCTCTCACAAAACCATGGTTATATTTAAAAAACACTGTGGCTTTGTATTTACCAATGGGGGACAAAACAGAGCCATACCCTCTCAAATTTTCAGAAATTATAAACATAAGTTTTAATTTATGATCTTAGTCCACTGAAGCAAGTGCTTTTTCAAATACTACACTTCCTCCAGCTCCAGAATCTAAAACAACGTCAATGTTATTTTCATTGATCCAGACTGGTTTCTTGAGAGGGGTAGTAATAATTGAGCTGTCCTTAAGGTTTTTTATGATTTCAGAATCCTCTACAGTAGATAAATCATTATTCTAAATATCAATATTTTTTAAATAATGAATATCTTCTTCCAGTATTAATATTTTTGGGCAAGATTCATATGAAATATTGCTGGCACAATCACTTGAAGTTTCATCCAGTGCTATTGTGTCATCAGCATGTTCCTCTGTCTTCTCAACAAGATTTATCTTTGTGTTACAAACATGGCCTTTCTGCCAAGGCTTACTGCATTTGAAGCAAGTATTTGTTGCATACTTTTTGGGTGCAACAGGAGCAGAAGGTTTACCAACCTTTTCCACAGGATTTTGTTGATAATTGGAGGTTTTTTCTAATGAAGTTCTAGAAATGAGTCTTCTAGCCTCATATTTGTTGTTAAGAAGGATCTTATTACAATTATTAATGAAAGAAGAAGGTTCCCTTGAGAACTCATTCTTAGAAACTATTAAGTCTCT
Source organism: Hemileia vastatrix (assembly GCA_030280995.1). Lineage (NCBI taxonomy): Eukaryota > Fungi > Basidiomycota > Pucciniomycetes > Pucciniales > Zaghouaniaceae > Hemileia > Hemileia vastatrix. Next base: position 8,515,431 of record JASXTE010000014.1, on the reverse strand, counting down.
CAGAGACATAGGTAATTTATAGAGGATCCTGTCCTTCCATAACTCAAACTCCATATCTGGGTCCATTGCCTTCTATATTTTCACAAGTTTCATCAAGAAATCAATAGATTATTTAGTAGAAGAGCTATATCTGGTTTATTTATATTGCCTTTGTTGAGCTAATCTAAACTTGGAACAGCAAATTGTGCTTTAATTATTTTTTTCCAATCTTCCCATGAGTAGTCATTTTTATCCAAGAGAACAGATTCATACCACATTAGGGTATATTGGTAAATAAAGAAATTAATTTTGACAAAATTTCCTCTTCTAGGATTTTTAAAGAATTTTTTAGATTATCAATTCTGAAAATGAACTGTTGCCAATCAGAGAAAGAGTCACCATCAAATTTTGGCCAATTATTTTGATTTGAAGTAGTCTCCTTCTTACAAGCTTGTTTCTGAGTGAGAAGAAGCTGTAACTTCTCCAATTGGGCAGTAATTTTATTGTTTAATACTTCTGTGGATGATCCAGGTACCTCATCAATTTTGATGGAACCTCAGTGATATCAACAGGTATTTCTGGCACTAAATTTACTTTGGATGAACTAGGAACATGTACCATTGGGGTATCCTGCTCCAAATTTTCTTTCAAAGAAATTTCTGAAGAATTTTGATTATATAACAATGAATTCAATTTCTCCTCAATGGTTGTTAACCTAGTCTTTACTCTTGGAATACTAGATAAGTTCTCATTGATGGTTGCAACAGGTAATTGATTTTTATTTTGTAAAGATGAATGATGGTTACTCAATCTTTCTAAGTTCATATTTTGTCCCTCTAGCTCCTAGAAACAGATGAACACAGTATCTTTTTATTTAGACAAATCATTCTTGATATTTTGCCATAAAGCAACTTTATTTTCATGAGTTACTTTGAAATGAAACAAATCATCAAAATCTCTCTGTAACTCACTCATCAACTCTTGATAACCCTGTTCTGTTAACAAACTATTATATTTCTGAGTCAATTGCATGTTGTTCCTTATATGATTTTGTTTAGAAATAATATTTCTCAAATATTCATCATTAATGTTAGCTATATCTGGAGTGTTTCTCAACATTGAAAAAGAATAACTTTCCAGATTCTCATAAAACTCAGGATCAAGTTTCTCATCAATAATATCCATATCCAGATTTATCATTGAAGTAGTAATTAAAACCAAAGGATTAAATACATTAGAATATTGAGGAATTTTTCCACTGGTCTCATAGTCTCATCTCCCTTTCCAGAATTACCTGAAGGAACTGAATCAGTCACAAGAAATGGTACTTGAGATTCAATAGAGGGGCTTACCATGGCTTGGGCAAGACTTGGAAGTGGTTTTTTTTCTCCTTCATCCTCCTTGGTAGGGATGAGGAGGTGTTGGGTTGAACTGATTTGTTCTTGAAGGACCTTCCTGAGGTACTTGTTGCTGTTGCTGTTTGGACAGATAATCCCACTGGGTGTTCAGCCAATCCCACTGCCACTTTGAGACTTCCACCTTGTCTTGTTCCTGGGGGGCCAGTTGTGGAAGGGCTTTTGGAGGAGGAGGTTTCTTCTTCTCTTGAAGAAAGGACTCTATTTTTTTACCTTGTCTTCTAGAGAGTCTATTTTTTACATCAGCTTGAGGTTTTCTGACCTCAACTCCTTGATGTGAGTGGAGAGATTTTTTACTTGGTGATTTAAGGTAAACTTTTTTATCTTGAAGCCTTTGGGAAGCTCTTCTGGGGGGTTGATATAAGGCTTTTGCTTCTGAGAAGTTGTCTCCACAAATATTTCCATATCCTGTGTTTTTAAATTCTGATTATTCCTGTAATTTATTATTTTGAGCCAATTTTGTAGCCAAAGGATAAATTACAGAAGAAGTTTAATCATAATCAATTAAATATAGTTCCTCATCACAGCCAGCAGAAGCACCTTGATAATTCATAGTTGTAATCAACCTGAACTGAGAGAAAGAAATATTTAATCAGTTATTAATTTTACTTTATTCAAAGAAAAATAAGGAAAAAAAATATTATATAAGTAATTTTCAGGATCTTGTAATCAAATAAAATAATTAAAATATAATATTTATCAGGACAAAAAATCAGCTAAAAAAATAATCACAATTATATTAATTTTAAGGTAATTTTGTAACCAGGATTTAAAATAAATCAACTGAAATAATAAGATAATTTAATAATTAGTAATATTTTAATAATTATTAAGACTAGAAGTCAACTGAAAAATAATTTAATTACCAGGACTTATTGTCAACTGAAATAATTTAATTAAGAGGAATTATTGTCAACTGAAATAATTCTTATTACCAGGACTTATTGTCAACTGAAATAATTTTTATTTCCAAGACTTAATGTCAACTGAAATAATTTGATAAATTTTTTTTAATAAATTTATAATATTATTAATTCACTTCCAGGAAAATTTGTCAACTGAAACGATAATATAAATTTTTAATTTTCAGGACAAAAGTCAACTGAAATAAAAATAAAAAATATAATTAATTTAACTTTTATATCACTTCTAGGACTAAGAACAGTATAGTTCTATCTTTTTCAACTAGGAAAAAAAATTATTTTTCCAGACATCTCACCTTGTAAAATGAGCAAGTTAATTCCACTTTACAGAGTGCTGAGTAACAAAAGATTTACATGTACAATGAAATGTGTAAAATAAACCACAAATATTAATCAAATAATTAACACAAATATATATGAAAATTGTCAATATATGAACCTAATTTTTGGAGGGAGGTTTGATTCCTAGTTGCAGCAAAAAAGTGAGTCACGTGGCTGATGATTTTCATTCTCTTTGTTGTATACTTGTCCTATTGGCACCTCATCATCAATGGTCCCTTGGTTGCCAGCTTCAAGGTATCTATGGGCTGTCAACTATTTGGTAAGGGCCTCAATTTTCAAGGGGTCTTTCTGGTCTAGAAGAATTCTTACGGCGGTCCAATGGCAGTAACAACAGAATTTTAGGATCTCAAAGTTTCGGAGTATGTTTATTTATCTTTTATTTATTTTACTCAATTTTAAGAGGTATGGATTTTTAATTATTATTATAAATTAATGAGATAGTACTACGTAAATCTAATTACTAAAAAAAATAATGGATAGTAATAAAGAATTAAATAGAATAGGTTGTTTGTTAATAACGTAAGTAATGGATGTCCCAAAACAACCAAAAAGAGAGGACTTATATTAGCAAAGGAGAGAAAAAGCATGGTAATAAAACTCTAAATACAGGAGTATGCGAGAGAAAAAAAGAATATTCCAGAAGGAATATTTTCAAATAATAAAGTTGTTCCAAAAAGAAGGCTTCAAAAAAGTGTATTTACAGAAAATGACAGGAATAAATTAATTTATTTAATATTTACTGTAAAGGTCAATTCTAAATAAGAGATTTAATTTATATATATATATATTTATTTTTATTTGAATATTAAAATTTTATTTTGATTTAAAATTTGTTTTAATATAAATTTTTATTTTTTTCAACCTGTCATTGAGCATGGTGTTAGAAAATAAAAATATAAGAGACATTTTAATATTAATTTTAATTATTCACTAAATTTACCATTTTTTAATTAGTTAATTTATTATAGGTAAATTTAATGTAAATAAATTATAATTAATAAAATTAAAATAATAAGGTGTGGCTTCATCCCGGTAAATAATTAATTATTTTATTGTGTAAGTCTAGAAGCCTGGCTGACAAAAGCCATTCCACAATTGGCTCCTCAACCAAAGGAAAAGTTGGTAGTTTAAAAAAGGAAACGGGACTGGATAAACACCCAGTGGGACTATCTGCAGGCCCAAAAACATCAAGAACCTCTGGCAGGTCCTTCCAGGCCCCATCAATTCACCCCATCATCTCCTCGTCCCTATCAAGGAGGAAGAAGGAAAAAGAACCCTCAATTTAAAATTTTGACACAGCCATGGTAAGATCTTCATTGAATCGCAAGTGCTCTTTCTTGACACTAATCATATATGGAGCTCCTTTTGTTCAAGACAATTTTTGGTGGAGGTTAAAAGTGTTGGAAAGGGGATTTTGAAGATTTCAAAGGCAAGGTACATATGTTATATCTTTTATATTATTTTAAACAATTAAAAGAGGTAGAAATTCTATAAATATTATTGTAATCAATGATTTAGAACTATGTAGAAGTAAATAAAAAAATCAATAACTAGTAGTAATAAATATTTGTTGTAATGGTAATTTAATAATGTAAGTAAGGAATGAATAAAACAGAAAAAAAGGGAAGGTCTTATATAGGCAAATGGAGAGAGAGATCACACAGAGTTAACACCTACAATACCGAAGTGTGAGAGATAGAAATTTCCTAAAAAAAGAAAATGAAAATAACAAAAGTGTGCTATAAGGATGCGTTAATAAAATATTTTTTACTATATATCAATTTATTTGATATACTTTAGAGCTCTCTTTTAAATGTCACACTTAGTATTAAATAACTTGAATTAAACTTTTGTATTAATAAAAATTCTAAATTTTTAAATAAAGAAATTTGAATTCTTAAAATTAGTATTAATATATTTTTAATTCTCTTCTAACCTGTTTTTTAGAATGGTGTTAGGGAATAAAATTATGAAGGCATTATTATTGATTTTAAATATTTACTAAATTTACTTATTTTAAATAGTTAGTTTTTTGCAAAAAATAATAAATTAAGTATAATATAATTAATAATATCATAAGAAATTAAAATGTGTTGTAGAAAATACTATAGTCCTGACCAAGGGAGCTGGAGTAAAACTGGAGAGAAAATACCAGGTGAGATTTATTTGCTACAGAAAATTAGAGACTTTTACTGTACCCCTTCCAACACACTTCTTGACTGCTCTAAAAGTCAAGACAGTAGCCAATAGCAGACCCCTGAGAACCAAAGAACCAGAAACCTGAAATGGGGAAAGATCCACACCAGAAAAACAAAACACTGTGCACTTGTTGCACAGAAACAAAAATAATACTTAATGCAGGTTGCAAAGCTACACCAGTGACACGATTTGCCAAATTTGAGTTAAATAAAGGCCTAACCTTACAACAAACACATCCAATTGTGGCCAAAAAACAGTGAAAATGAGTGAGAACAATGATATCACCACCAGTGTGGTCTTTTAACATTGGAAGAGGCCTTTGTTGGTGTATTTGGCATTGATTTAATATTTCTTAAAAAGCATTATTTAATAGATGGGTGTTTTTCTGAAATTATTCAGATAATATTAGGATTGTGGGGATGTGGGTACTAACATTGGATAGCCCAAGGTTTTCTCTATATTTTATGTCTTCTTGAAATTTTTCTGATTTTAAGTATTAAGGGGATAATTTCTCATTTATTTATTTAAAAAGATAGCTGTTTAATTTTTTTTGTGTTTTATGGGCTAATCTTAAGTCTTAGGGTTAAGCACTTAGTACTAATAGAATAGGATAATTTTTCTCTACATTTCATGTCAAAATTTTGATATAGCCTAATTATGTGTTTTAAAGGTTTTAGTAGTCGTAGTTTATTTTTCTAAGTATTTTGGGTATTTTTGGAGGTTTTAAGTGGTTTTCTGGCTTCAGGGTGGCCCGGTGTGGAATTCCAAATCTGGGTAGGCTACTTAGGTGAAAATTTGATTGGACCTTGGTTAGAAGAAAATCATGGTGTTAGCAGGTGTTAATTTGGTTGAAGAGAGTTAACTGGATTTTTTTGGGTGGATTTATGGTGAATTTTGGAGGAGTTAGGGTGATTTTTGGAGGATTTATGGTGATTTTTTTGAGGATTTATGGTGATTTTTGGAGGATTTATGGTGATTTTTTGGAGGATTTATGGTGTTTTGGAATGGATATATGTTGGTATTTCATTTTTATTTGATAGTTCCATGGATTGGGTATTGGTTTAACTGGATTTTCAAGGGCTCTCTTGGTATTTTTGGTGGATGTAGTGTACTCATCGAGTAGCCATTTTTTTCTGGTGCGCTCCAGTGTGCTCCAGTGATTTTCCAGTGCAAAAGCAAAGTGTTCTGGAAAAATTCTGTCATTGTGGAAAATTTTGGTTATGGTAAAAAGATTAACTCAATCTGGCCAAATTAGCTCATTATGGCAAAAAGAGCTCATTGTGGCAAAATTTGCTCACAATGGGAAAGTCTGATCACCAGCGCAAAGCTTGGTCACTGTAGAAAAGTTTGATCACCAGTGCAAAGTTTGGTCACTGCAGAAAAGTCTGGGAATTGTGGTAAAGTTTGGTCACTGTAGAAAAGTCTGATCACCAGTGCAAAGTTTGGTCACTGCAGAAAAGTTTGGCTATTGTGGCAAAATTTGGTTAGAATTTATCATGCTTGTTAGATCAATAGTTTATTGTAGATCTTATGCATGTAGGGTAGTGTTGGAAAGGTCTGGAGGAGGAGAATCCTATTCTTCTACATTTTATTTGTCTTTTAGTTTCGATAACAAGGGTCTTTTTTGATAATTAACAATATTTAACATATAACAACAATTATAATAAAAAATATCAACATATAGGGTACCATTGGATAGCTCTCATCCTTGGTGACTCAAAATTTATTTATTTTCTTATAAAATTTATAAAATAAAAATATAATAAAGAACACTCTTTAATTTGGTGGGAAACTGGGTAAATCTGGGGCAGACCTTTAATAAGGCACCTTTGAACAGATCATCCCAAGGGTAGTTTCTGGGGCACTTTACTGTACTTTTCAGTCCTGGGGCAAGTGTTGCAGCTTTTTCTAAGTCTTTGCTGTGACTTGTATCAGTGTAATATGGTATAAGGTATTTGTTTTGGGGGTGTAATCATTTATTGCACTTATTTTTTTCCATATTATAAGTTTCTAACACTTTCAAAATCTTTCTCTCAGATTTTCAACTTATCCAACTCTCAAGAAGATATTCAAGCTTAGCTAATTGAATCTTACATTTACTTAGAGGGACAGGGATTTCTTTTTGTTTTTCCAACTCCCTTGGATTCTGCCTGCATCAAGGAGACTGTAGGAGTCTACTCTACATTTTTGGCGCCCATGTGAAGTTTCTAATTCTCTAGCTTCTGAAGAAACTTACTTGTTGGACTTCTGGATTTTGGTTTTCTGGTTGTTGGATTTTGATTGGTTGATTATTTGGTGATTCTGGTAGCTGGCTGAACCAGTACAGGATCTGTGGTAGTAGGGATCTAGGTATAGGGCTGAACCCTTGCTAGATCTGTTGTTTTTGTTTTTGTTTGTTGTTTTATCCTAGTAAAGGGCTGAACCCTTGTAGGATATTGTCGGTTGTCTGGTAAAGGGCTGAACCCTTGCAGATTTTATTGGTTTCTGGTGCTATTTGGGATGTCTTCTCCATCTGGTGCTGGTGTAATTGCTGCTGCTGATGGTGTCAGGCCTTCAGTAAGGATTCAAACTTGGGATGGGCCCAAGTTTGTTGGTGATGATGTAAAGTGGTTTTTGGGCAGATATGAGGCTGCTGCTGGAATTGATGGGGCTTCTCATTTAGATATGGTGAAGCAGGTAATCTTCTTCATTGGTGATAGGGAAGTTGAGAAGGAGATTACTGGTATGGAGGGTTATAAGACTAGGGATTGGAAAGGCTTAGTAGTGAAATTGTGGACAGATGGGGAGTCTGATATTCAATGGTTGATTTAAATAAGGTTGTTGGTGAATTGCAAGTGCATGGTGGAATAACTTCTTTGGTGAGTTATAGGGAATTTGTTGGTATTTTTGAAACTGTGGTGGTATATCTGGTGGAGGTAGAGGAATTGGCTCATGAAAATGCAGTCAAATATTTATTTTGGTCTGCTTTTGGGAGGGATGTTAGGATGGATGTGTTAAAGGAGTTGTCTAGGAAGGGTTTGATGAAAACCTTAACGAATGGGGAGCAGAAGTTGCCTGCTCTTAAGGTGGTTAAAGAATTGGTGGAGTCTCACCTCAAGCTTTTGACTATGGACAGTTATCAAGAAACCTGTACACAGTATGTCAGCAAGATTAATGAAGTTTTAGCTGATAATAACAATATTATGAAGAAGGCTCAGGAGGCATGAAAAGCTCAGTTGGGGAAACCGGTTCCTAAGGTGGATAAGAATGTGGATAAGGAGATGGTGGATCAATTGGCTGACTTAACAAAGCAATTGAAAATTTTTGTTCAAGAAACTCAAAAGGCCAGCAGTGTTTCAGCTTCTTCTTCTTCATCTTATTCAAGTAAAGTTATGATAGGAGGAATGGTGGTACTGTTGATGTTTGGATTTGTTTTTACTGTAACCGGAAGGGACATAAGTCTAATGATTATTGGACTTTGAATAGGGATCAGGCTGTTGGTAGAGTAAAATTTGATGGAAACGTATTTAGGTTTCCTGATGGATCTTTTATCAAGCCCAGTGAAGGTCAGGCTCCTTCAGATTTGGTGAGGAGGAATAGTATGGGTGAGAAGAGAGCTAGGTTTGAGGAATTGCCTACTGAGGCTTCTTCTGGTACTGGAAATGATTCTGGAGATAAGGGGAAGGAAAAAGAGGTTAGTAAGGCTACTTCTTCTACTTTATATGGTAATTTGGAGCTAGTAAAGGTTGTTAAGGCAGATGGTGAGTGTATGGCTGGTGTATATGATGTGGAGGCTTCTGGGAGGGCGGCTGCTTCTAAAGCTAGAAGCAGTATTTCTAATCAGTTAAGGTCAAGAGGTGGAAAGGCGGATTTGAAGAAGGCTGAAGATCCCAAGAAGATTTATATGCCTGAAGAGATTCGTCAGATGCAGAAGGGGATAGCTGATATGGGTCCCCCATGTTTTAGTGCTTTTGATCTTAATGGTGATCCTATGCCTTTGGATGATGGTTCAGATACAGAGGAGAATGTGCCTTTGGCTTCTTTGCCTAGGCAAAGCTCTAGTGGGCCAATGGAGGGAGTTAGAACTACTGTTGATGGTTCTGGTTTGGTCTCTGTGGATAAAAAGGTTCATGGGGATAATTCTGACGTGGAGATGTGTGATGTTGTTTGTAATGTGGGACCTCAGGAGTCTTCTAGGGCAAAGGTTGCTAGGAGTAAGGCTCATTATGAGAGGCCAGTGGTTTCTGGTCAAGAGAATGCTATGGATGTTGTTTTGGAAAGGGTGAATCAGCTTCAGATTCCATTATCTTTGGGTGAATTGCTCACTATTAGTCCAGCCCTTACTGAAAAGCAGAAGAAGCATTTGACTAGGAGAAGAGTGACTACTGGTGAGGTGGAGTATATGTGTGAAAATGTGGAGAAGTTTGGTAATGAGGTGGAGACTCATTTTTCTGCTCCTTTGGGATATTTGGTGGCTTCATTAAATGGCAAAGATGTGAAGGCATTGGTTGATTCAGGCTCACAAATAAATTTACATTCATTGGATCAAGCAACTAGTCTGGATTTTCCAGTTAAAGCTGGTGTTGGAGGAAATCTCAGAGGAATAGGTGGGCATGCTACTGAGTTGATTGGTACAGCGGAGCTTGTAAAGTTAGGTGTAGGTGGAGCTGTTGGAAAAGTTCATTTTTATGTGGCTAGAAGAGCTGTGAAGACAGTTTTAGGAGGGCCATTTTTGATGAATTTTGTGGCCAAGATTGGTTATCAGTCTGGTGTTGGGATTAGTTTGGAGATTACTGGGGAGGATATGAGGCGGTTACATATGAAGTTGGCACCCCCAGGTGATGAAGGTTGGGAAAATAGGCCTGGTGTTTCTGCATATTGTCAGTGTTGCACTTGCATTAGGAAGAGAAAAGATTTGATGTCCTCTTCTGGTGTATTTGGGGATAGTGGTGATCATTTTGTTGGTGACCCTTCTTTTTTAAGGTAGATAGGGCTGATCAGTCTAGTTCTGTAATCTCTCCTCAAGAAGAAATCCCGGATTGCAGTAGATCAGCTCAAGTGGAGATATATCAAGTGGAATCTCAACTTTTTGTAGATAATATTACTTTATTATGTCAATTTTTGTCAAATTATTTGTCTGGTTTCAGTTTTTCTTCAAGTTTTTCTCTCAAATTTATTTCAAATTCTGAAGATGTTTTAGGGAAACTTTTCTTGGAGCGGAAAAGTTTTGGAGTGGTGACTAGTGGGTCTAAAAGTAAGTCCTCCCAATTGTGCACCGCTAGGGTTTCTTCTACACCTTTCAAAACATTACCATGGCCACACATGTGAGCATTGGGGACACCCCTGGTTGTTTTTCTAGTCATAGCAAGAAAAAATTTGACGAATATCAAGAAAAAAATCTCAAGATAAATGAAAATTAACAAAAAAATTATTTATGTAAAGATATTGTCAATAGGGCTGAGCCTACTTGGCATGCTGGTAACCTCCTGCATGAGGATAGACTGCCAACTTTTTATAATTTTGATTATTCTTTTCTTATTTCTAAAAATAAAAATCAAATTAAAAATTGTTTGCATAATGAAAAACTAGATAACAATATTTTTGAAAATTCTAATAATTCTGTTTCTAAAAACTTTAATAATTCTTTTACAAAAAATAAAAATAAAAATAAAACTGATAAAATTTCTTCATCTGATTCTAATAATTCTTTTTTGTAAAAGTTCTCTTACTCTTAATTCTGATGAAGATGAAGATTCTGTTGATGAAAGGAGCTCAATTCCTCAAGTACATGTGAAAGTGGAAGCGGCAAAATATAATAAGGTTTCTGTGAAAGTTAAAACAATTAATGAAGCGCTTCCAACTAGATTTAATCCGCTGTTGAAGAGACCACTTTTGTCAAGAGATCCATATGAAACTCCTTTAAGAAAGAATCCACCTGAATTTTCTGAAACGTCAAAAATTACTTTTGATAGGATTGGTGTTGTAAATTTTGGGCCAGAGGGTTGGTTATCTGGTGAGGAGATGAACTTGTTGTTGGATGTGATGGTGTTGAGGGAGAAGGCTATTGCATTTGTGGAAGAAGATAGGGGTGTTTTAAAGGATTCTTATGGTGAACCTTACAAGATTCCAGTTGTTTGTCATGAACCTTGGCAACTTAAGCCAATTCTGATTCCTGCTGCTCTTAAAGATGATTATATTGAAGTTGTTAGGGAAAGGATTAGGACTGGACTTTATGAACAATTGTCATCAAGTTATTCAAGTCCAGTTTTTTGTATTAAGAATCCTAATGGAAAGCTTAGAGTGGTTCATGATCTTAGGGAATTGAATAGGGTGACTATAAAAGATGCTGGTATTCCTCTAAGTGCTGAGGAATTTGTTGATGTTTTTTTGGAAGGGTATGTTATGGTTTGGGATATATTATGGGGGGCTATGATGAAAGAGAATTACATCAGGATTCAAGACCTCTGACAACTTTTGATACTCCTCTTGGATGGTTACAGCTGACTAGATTACCTCAAGGTGCTACTAATTCTGTTGCTGTTTATCAAGCAAAAATGGCTTGGATTCTTCAAGATGAAATTCCACAGTATGGTGGTATATTTATTGATGATGGTGGAATTAAAGGTCCTTCAACTGATTATGATAATGAAGTGTTGGAGGAGAATCCGGGTATTAGGAGGATTATTTGGGAGTATGCAGTAACTTTGGAAAGGATGTTGTTTAGGATTGAAGAAGCTGGTTTAACTATTTCAGGCTCTAAATTTTCTTGTTGTGTTCCAGCTTTAGATATTCTTGGTCATGTGGTGTGTAGGGAAGGCCGAATTATGTCAAAGAAGAAAGTCAACAAAATTCAATCTTGGCCAAGACCTAGAAACACTACTGAAGTTAGAGGATTTTTGGGAGTATGTGTTTATGTTAGGATGTTTATTAGGGATTTCTCATTATTGGCTGCTCCATTTAGAAGGTTAACTAGGAAGGATGCTGATTGTGATTGGGATGAAGCTTGTGAAGAAGCTTTTTTTAAGTTGAAGAATGTGGTTGGTGAAGATATTATTCTTCATAAGTTGGATTATGGTGAAGGAGCTGGTAGGATTTATTTAGCTGTTGATTCTAGTCAGCTGGTGGGTGGTGAAGTGCTTTCTCATATGGATAAGGATGGTTATATTAGACCAGTTAGGTATGAATCTGTAGTTTTTACTGAGTTGGAATCAAGATATTCACAACCAAAGTTGGAACTCTGTTGTGTGGCAAAAATTTTAAAGAAACTTCAAAATATCTTATGGGGTCAACATTTTGAGCTTCAAGTGGATTCTAAATCTTTAATTCAGATGATTAATTCACCTAGTTTACCTAATGCTCCAATGACTAGGTGGGTAGCTTTTATTCAACATTTTTCATTCAATTTAGTGCACAGGCCTGGAAAATCTTTCACTATGCCTGATGGATTGTCAAGAAGACCACCTACAGTAGATGATGCCGATTCAGAAGAGTTTGATGAAGATATACGTATAATCAAGGCCAGTACCAAGGGTGCTGAGGACTTTCCATACCTCCCCCATGAGGTTAAACTGGCTGGTTCTATTTTCGTTGAATTTGATGAAGTTGATGATTTAGTTGATCATGAGGTTTTTGTAGATGAGGATGGTGTGGTTGTTTGGGATAATTGGAAGTTAGTCAATGTTGTTTATGTTTGGGATCTGAAGGAGGATAGTGGTAGCATGGAAAAATGTTTGAATGAGGTGGATTATGTGAATTTCAAAAAACAGCCAAATGCTCAGAGAATGATTTCTCATTCACAAGTGGGAGATATTGGGGACAGGGAGGTTCCTTTGGATGTTATATTTTTGTATTTTTCTGATGAAATTTGGGGCGAGACTGGTTTTTTTTAATGGTGAAATATTTGTTGTCTCTGAGAAACCTAGAAGAGTGTGATGAAGCTGAATGGGTGGCTATAAAAAAGAATTCACCTGGTTTTTATTTTTCTGGTAGAAGTTTGATGAAAAGAAGACATACAAATCCTCAAGTTGTTGTATCTCAAAGAAAAGGTCAAGAATTGGTGATGAAATCTCTTCATGAAGATTTAGGGCATAGGGGCTTTGGAGAAACTTATAAGCAGATTGCTGATAGATTTTGGTGGCCTGGAATGAAGATGGCTGTTAGATCTTGGGTTCAGTTATGTGAAGAATGTCAGAGAAGAAGTTATTTAAGGCCAAAAGAACCTGGAAATGCTACTGGTGAAAATACTATCTTTGGACAGGTTAGTTTAAATGCTGTTCACATCAAGGAAGGTAAATATAAGTACTTTATTGTGGCAAGGGATGATTTGTCTGGTTGGGTTGAGGCTGTCCCTCTTATTAGTTTATCTGTTAAAAATGTAGCAGAATTTTTGATGAAGGAATGGGTGTATAGGTATGGTGTTATGAAGTTGGTAACTGTTGATGGCGGCTACAAGTTTGGTGCATACTTCAAGAAAGCTGTTTCAAAAATTGGCTCAAAGGTTAGGGTTGGGACCCCATATTATCCTGAAGAAGAAGGAATGGTTGAAAGGGGGCATCAAGTTATTAAGGATGCTTTGGTTAAAATGTGTAGAAAAGGGGCTGAAAAGTGGAGGCATTATTTACCCCTTGTTTTATTTGCTGACAGGATTACCACTAAGAGGAAAACTGGTTATTCTCCTTATGAATTAGTTTTTGTTCAGAAAGCTATTTTACCGGTTGATCTTGAAGCTAAATCTTATCTTGTTTTTGATTGGGATGTAGTCAAAAATTTGCTGTGTGCTAGAATGCAACAGTTAGAAAAGAAGGAGGATTATTTGGAGAAGGCATACGATAGGATGATCAGGATCAGGGATCAGTCTGTCAGGTATTGGAATAAAAGGTTGGCTCATAGACTCAGGAAGCCTTTGAGGCCTGGTGATATGGTGTTGGTGTATAATAGGAGTTTGGAAAGTCAGTGGGGGAAAATGTTTGCTGATAGATGGAATAGACCATATATGATTAGAGAACAGGTTTCTGGTGGTTCATATTTTTTGGAAGAACTGGATGGTGTTGTCTTAAAGAAGAGGGTAGCTGCTGATCAAGTGAAGAAGTTTTACCCTAGGGGTACAAAGAGTGCCGAAGTTTGACTCCGAAATGAGGATAAACTACAACATCAATCTTTTAGGAAATCTCACAGTCTTTCAAAAAATCAATCATTACTTCAATTTTAAAATTTTATTATGTGGTGAAAATATGAGGGGGAAACGAATTTTGTTAGGAGTGTTCACAGGGGAACCTTCTAGATTTTATATTGGCAAGTTTGGGGGTAATTGATGAGTTGGCAGCTCTATTCACAATTACCCCATAATGTTCTTTCCAACCCATCTCTATTTCTAGTTTAATCCTGGCTTTGTTTTTTGTTATATAGGTAGTCCTCTATGACTATAAACTGGAACCTAACGTCAACACAGCACAATCTTTTAGAAGTCTAGATTCAAGAATTTTGTTTTGTTTCATTTTTTTTTGTATTGGGGTGGATGATCACTTGTGGTCTCCAATCATTTTTACAAATTGGAGGGAGCCCACCCAGTGATCATTAGTTTGTTTCCTTGATTTTTATTAAATTATCATTTTTCAAATCTTCAAATTTTCAAAATTTAATTTAAAAAAAAAATTATTTTCAAAATTTAATTTTCAAAAAAAAAAAAAAAAATATTATTTTCAAAAATAATTTGTTTTCAAAAATTTCATTTTATGTTATATTTTTAATTTTGCTTTCCTGTGTATCCACAATCAAGGTGCACTTGGATGTGGGTATGATGTCAGGGGTTTGGCTCATCCAAATGGCTGGGGGACATCTTTTATTTTTTTATTTATCTTTAATTTTATTTATAGTTTTCTTTTATTATATATTTATTTTATTTATTCTGCTAGTCCATCAAGACTTAAAACTGAAATTCTTTTCAAGATCATTTATGATTGGTCCTGGACTTCAAGACCGTGGAAAACTGAAGATGTCAATAAAACTAGGAATTATAATGGTCAAGATTTGAGGAGGATTTCTTTTAGTTAGAAGTGTTCATTGGGGAACCTTCTAGATTTTATATTGGAAAGTTTGGGGGTAATTGATGAGTTGGCAAATCTATACACAATTATCCCACATATTTCGTTCATATGCTTTATTGTTTATAGATTGATCTCTAGCATTGGTTTTGTGATGCAGGTAGAAGTCCTCTAAGACTATAAACTGGTGATTTTCGCACTTGATGACTCAAGAAAATTCAAGTGGAGGTCGTTTTTGGAAATCGGAGGACCTCATGGGGATGTCCAGATGATTGCAGTTCTGGCTCAGTGGAGATAAAAGCCCACTCTTTAAATTTTCTTTTCTGTAGTTGGTGATTTTGGAAATTGGATGAACTCATGGCAATGTCCAGATCATTGCAGTTCTGGCTCAATGGAGATGAAAGCCCACTCTCTAAATTTTCTTTTCTGTAGTTGGTGATTTTGGAAATTGGAGGACCTCATGGCGATGTCCAGATCATTGCAGTTCTGTCTCAGTGGAGATGAAAGCCCACTCTCTTAATTTTCTTTTTTGTTGAAGGTGAATGGTAGAGGAGTTTGGAGGACCTCATGGCGGTGTCTAGATCATTGCATTTCTAGCCCAGTACCGTTTAAAGCCTACTCTTTCATACTAAGCGGATTGAAGCATCAAAAATCAAGTGAAGTCAACTTTAGAAGCAAAATTTTTATTGAAATGATGGTGGAAAAGTTTTTTATGTGATTCAGAATGGAATGGGGACATTCCATATTGGAGGGAGGATGTGGCATTTCAAATCTGGGTAGGCTACTTAGGTGAAAATTTGATTGGACCTTGGTTGAAAGAAAATCATGGTGTTAGCAGGTGTTAATTTGGTTGAAGGGAGTTAACTGGATTTTTTTGTGTGGATTTATGGTGAATTTTGGAGGATTTATGGTGAATTTTGGAGGATTTATGGTGATTTTTTGGAGGATTTATGGTGTTTTGGAATGGATATATATTGGTATTCCATTTTTATTTGATGGTTTCATGGATTGGGTATTGGTTTTACTGGATTTTCTAGGGTTCTCTTGGTATTTTTGGTGGATGTAGTGTACTCATGGAGTAGCCATTTTTTTCCAGTGCGCTCGGGTGTGCTCCGGTGATTTTCTGGTGCAAAAGCAAAGTGTACTGGAAAAATTCTGTCATTGTGGAAAAGTTTGGTTATGGTGAAAAGATTAACTCACTCTGGCAAAATTAGCTCATTATGGCAAAAAGAGCTCATTTTGGCAAATTTTTCTCACAATGGGAAAGTCTGATCACCAGTGCTAAGTTTGGTCACTGTAGAAAAGTTTGATCACCAGTGCAAAGTTTGGTCACTGCAGAAAAGTCTGGGAACTGTGGTAAAGTTTGGTCACTGTAGAAAAGTCTGATCACCAGTGCAAAGTTTGGTCACTGCAGAAAAGTTTGGCTATTATGGCAAAATTTGGTTAGAATTTATCATGCTTGTTAGATCAATAGTTTATTGTAGATCCTATGCATGTAGGGTATTGTTGGAAAGGTCTGGAGGAGGAGAATCAGATAGAGAGGGGGAGAATCTTATTCTTCTACATTTCTTTTGTCTTTTAGTTTCGATAACAAGTGTCTTTTTTGATAATTAACAATATTTAACATATAACAACAATTATATTAAAAAATATCAACATAAAGGGTACCATTGGATAGCTCTCATCCTTGGTGACTCAAAATTTATTTCTTTTCTTAAAAAATTTATAAAATAAAAATATAATAAAGAACACTCTTTAATTTGGTGGGAAACTGGGTAAATCTGGGGCAGACCTTTAATAAGGCACCTTTGAACAGATCATCCCAAGGGTAGTTTCTGGGGCACTTTACTGTACTTTTCAGTCCTGGGGCAAGTGTTGCGGCTTGTTCTAAGTATTTGCTGTGACTTGTATCAGTGTAATCTGGTGTAAGGTATTTGTTTTGGGGGTGTAATCATTTATTGCACTTATTTTTTTCCATATTATAGGTTTCTAACACTTTCAAAGTCTTTCTCTCAGATTTTCAACTTATCCAACTCTTCAAGAAGATCTTCAAGCTTAGTTAATTGAATCTTACATTTATTTAGAGGAACAGTGATTTATTTTTGTTTTTCTAACTCCCTTGGATTCTGCCTGCAGAAAGGCAACTGTAGGAGTCTACTCTACACCAGCTGCCTTGGGCCGGCCTCCCGATGTCAGGGGGACTGCCTGCCTTGGTGCTAGAAGGCTGGGAAGCATTTCTAGAGGGGTTTCATGCAATTTGTCGCTCAAAAATGCCAAATTCTTTGTTGTTCAGGGGCTCTGAGATAGTGGTCTGTGTGTATATAATAAAAAAAAGGGAGTTTGAGGAAACTTTAATTATCATACAAGAATCCAGAGGTGATATCCTCGTTCCTGACTCAGTTTTCATGGTTTTTTTGGCCACAATCGGCTGTGTTTGTTGCAAGGTGAGTTCTTCATTTAACTTAACTTAGCAGCTGGTTTCTCTGGTATAGTCTTGCAAGCTATATCAAGTATTATTGCTGTCTCTGGTGTGGATTTGCAACCTACATCAATTATCATTGCTTTCTATGGTGTGGACATTGGTCTACATTTCAGTTCTTTGGTTAGGTAGTCTATTTGGAGACTACTTTCTTGGCTGATCAGGCAGACAAGTGTGATGGAAAAGGGGCTTTAGAAAACAGTAACTTATTTACTATAGCAAGTAAATCTCACTTTATTTTTCTAAAAGGACAGGGTATTTTCTCTCTGGGTTATCTCCAACTCCCTTGGTCAAGGCCTATAGCTAGTACTATAGGATTGTCTACATTTATGTTGCCCAACGTGGGATTTGAACCTGCCAATTCTTTAGAACCTCTGTTGTTATTGAATGGATTCTGGCTCTTGTATTCCTGTTGTGACTATCAGTGGGGAGGAAGGTTCTCCTGCTGTGATGGTTAGGGAGTTTTTTAGGATTAAAACTTGGGATGTTACCAAGTTTAATGTTGAAGATGTGAAGTGGTTTCTGGAGAAGTATGAAACTGCTGCTGGTGTGGATGGTGATTGTTCCCTGGACATGGTGAAGCAGATTATTTTCTTCAGTGGTGATAGGGCAGTGGAGAAGGAGGTTGTGTCCATGTCTGGCTACAAGAAGAGGAAATGGAAGTTATTGTGTAGGGGGATGGTGGATAGATGGGGTGTCAGGTTCACTACGGTTAATCTGAACAAGGTTGTCAGTTAATGGCAGTCTTATGGTGGTGTTGGTAACTTTCACAGTTACAGAAAGTTTCTGCTACAGTTTTTTGTTGTGGTGGAATATTTGGTGGAAGTGGAGGAGCTGGCACATGAGAATTTTTTTCGGTCTGCTTGGCTAGAGATGTCAGGATGAATGTGTTGAAGTAGCTGTTAATTAAGGACTTGATGAAGACTCTTTCCAATGGGGATAAGAATTTGCCTTCCTTGGAGAAGTTGTAGGAGGCTGTAGATGCCCATTTGAAGTTATTGGCTGTAGACACCTATCAGAGGGGGGGGGCTGCCAAATATGTCGCAAAGTCAGTGAGGCTTTGGCTGAAGAGGAGAATGGAGTGAAGAAGGAAGAGAAGAATATGGTGAGCATTCCCAAACAGGAGAGGGACCCAGTGGTGAAGCAGTTGGATGATCTAACAAAACAGCCACATTTTTTTATGAGGCTAAGAAGGCCCATAAGGCTCCTTCTCTCCCTAGAGATTTTGATAGGAGGGCTGGTAGGAGTTATCCTTGGGTATTCTATTATTGCATCATGAGGGTGCACAAGTCCAATGATTTTTGGGCTCTGAATAGAAATGTGTCAGAGGGAAAGGTGGAGTTTGATAGAAGGGTGCTCAAGTTCCCTGATTGTTCATTTGTGAAGCCCAGTGAGGGTCAGGCGCCTGTTGGTTTGGTCAGGAGAAGGAGTGGTCTCAATCAGAGGAGGCTAAGGTTTGAGGAGATTCCTGATCAGGGGAAGTTTTCAGGTAGGGAAGATGATGATGTCAAGGGAAAAGTGAAGGAGGTTGATAAGGTCTCTTTATCTACTTCCTTTGGTGGATTGGAGTTGTATTCTTGTGGTGGACAGTCAAGTGGTGAATGCTTGGCTGGTTTTTATGATGTAGAAGGGGTAAAGGTGAAAAGGCTTAAAAGCAGTTCTCAGGCCCTACCAAAGCCTAAGGCATCAAATGTGGATCCTAAGATGAGTGAAGCTTGGAAGAAGTACAGAAAAGAGGAGCTGTAAAAGATGCAGAAGGGGATTTCTGATATGGGCCCCCCTAGTTTTGGTGAATTGGACATGAATGGTGAGCCAATGACAATGGATGTTGATTCTGACTCTGAGGAGAATGTCCCTTTGGCTTCATTTCCAAAGCCTTCTGGAGTTAGGGGTTCTGGTAAGGGATCTGGTTTGATTCCTGTTGATGGTAAATCTGTTGGTGGTGCTTTTCCACAAAAATCTTATAGGACCAAGGTAGTGAAGCCAAGGGCTCACTTTAAGAGGCCATTAGTTTCTGTTAAATTTCTGTTAAATCTAATGTTATGGACTCTGTTCTGGAAGGATTGAATCATGGTCAGGTTTCCCTTTCTTATGGGGAGTTGTATGCTATTGGTCCTGGGTTGGCTGATAGACAGAAAAAGTTGTTTACCAGGAGAAGGGTTTCTTCTGGGGAGGTGGAATACATTTTTTTATCTGCTGAGAAGTTTGGTGAGGTGTTGGAAAATCATTTTTCTGCACCTCTCGGTTATTTCAATGTCACTCTAAATTTCAGGGAGGCTAGGGAATTGGTTGATTCAGGTTTTCAGATTAACCCAATTTCTTTTTTGAGGCTACTCATCTGGGCCTCCCCATCAAGACAGGAATTTGTGGAAATTAAAGAAGGATTGGTGGCCATTGCACTGAGTTAATTGGAACAACTGAATTTGTGAAGCTTTATGTTGGTGGAGCCTCAGGCAAGATTCATTTTTACATTGCTAAAGGTAATGTAAAAGGTTTTTTGGGTGGACCATTCTTGAAAGATTTCCAGGCAACAATTGTTTATCAGTTTGATATGGGAATAAGTTTGGAGTTGACAGGTGAAGATGAAGGAAGAATTCACATGAGGCTGTCATCTCCAGGAGATGATGGCTGGTAGACCAGGCCTGACTTGTCTTCAATGTGCTAGTGCATGGATTGTTGTAGGAGAAGAAGAGTAGTGGGTGCCACCTCTGAAAATATTTGGAGTGTGGCTCATGCTCTAGTGAACGTCTGTCTTTTTTAAAGTGATGAGTGCTGATCACCCAAGTGCTACAACCTCTCCCCAAGATGACAAAATACCAGGTTTTAGTAGGTCAGCACCCTTGGAGATACACAAAGTGGATTTTCAACTTTCTCTTTTTAATGATTCTCTTCTCTTCAAGTGTTCTTCATGTTTTTTATCATGAATCTGTTCCCTCTCAAGATTTTCAATTATTTTTAATCTAAGTTCAAAAAAGAAAATTGGTTATATATCTTTATTGAAAGATATGCAGTAAAGCTGTGGAGTGGTGAGATTGGGGTCTGAAAGTAAGTCCTCCCAATTTCGCACCACTAGGGTTTCTTCTACGCCTTTCAAAAACATTACCTTGGCCACATCTGTGAGCATTGGGGAAACCCCTGGTTATTTTTTTAGGATAAAAGAAGACTCAAGAAAAGAAAATAAAAATTTCAAGATAACTGAAGAAAATCAAGGAAAAAATCTGAAGATAATCCAAAAAGAAGTAAAGAATTATTTTTTTGAAGATCATCAAGATCAATTTTTGGGCCTCCAGCAAGAGGTTATCTGCACAAATTTTTAAAGAAAGAAGATTTTCAAAATCAATTTTCAGGCCTCCCAAAAGAGAATAAACTGCACAATTTTAGAAGATGTTATTCAGCGGATGAATCAAGATTTGAAGATTTAGAAGATGGAAGTGAAGATGAAGATATGGAATTGCTCAATAGTTTTGGATTGGTGAGATTGGCGTCTGAAAGTAATTTCTCCCAATTGTGCACCACTAGGGGTTCTTCTACACCTTTTAAAAACATTACCAGGCCACACATTTGAGCAATGGGGAAACCCTTGGTTTTTGTTCCAGGTCTGTTGGTGAAGATGTCCTGAAGATCCCTCAAGTTGAAGGTGAAGCCGTAAAGTACAATAAGGTGGTGCAGAAGATTAGGCCTGTCAATGAGCCTATTCCTGTAGGTTTGAATCCTTCTTTGAAGAGACCTTCCTTTTCAAGAGATACGTACTGTACACCTCTGGTGAAGAATCCTCCTAAAATTGTGGAAACTGCTAGGGTGACTGTGGAAAGTTTGAAAGTTGTTAATTTTGGTCCTGATGGTTGGTTATATGATGAGGAAAAGAAGTTGTCATTGCACATTATAGTGCTGACGGGGAAGGCTGTGGAATTTGTTGAGGAGGAAAGGGGTGTGTTGATACACTCTTATGGGGAACCTTACTTGATTCCTGTGGTTTGTCATGAATCTTGGCAAATCAAACCTATTCCAATTCCAGCTTCTATTATGGATGATTTTTGGTTTATTAGAACAATTGACATCTAGTTCCTAAAGTCCAGTTTTCTGTGAATATAAGAAGAATGGGAATCTGAGGGTGGTGCATGATCTTAGAGCCTTGAATAGAGTCACTATCAAGGATGTGGGGATGCTTCCAAGTGCAGAAGATTTTGTTGAAGCTTTTTCTGGAAGAGTGTGTTATGGATTTGGTGATATTATGGGTGGTTTTGATGAAAGGTAAATTCACAATTATTCACAACCACTCCTAACTTTGGGACTTCTCTGGGAAAATTTCAGCTCAGTATGTTTCCTCAAGGAGCAATGAATTCAGTAGCGGTATATCAAGCACAAATGCCTTGTATTTTACAGCATGAGGTTCTGACTCATGCTGGTTTTATCATGGATGACGGTGGAATTAAAGGACCCTCCACTGATTAAGAAAATATGGTTCTGAAGGAGAACCCAGGTATAAGGACATTTGTTTGGGAATATGAAATTAATCTAGTGAGAGTATTGTTTAGAGTTGAAGAGGCCGGTTTGACCATTTCTGGGTCAAAGTTTTGTTTTTGTCTTCCTGCTCAGGAAATTCTGGGTCATGTGGTATGTAAGAAGGGAAGAATTATGGCAAAGAAGAAATTCAATAAAGTTCAGTCATCTCCAAGGCTTAAAAATACTACTGTAGTCAGGGGATTTTTGCGAGTTTTTGTGTATTTCAGGATTTTTATTAAAGAATTTTCTTTGTTGGCTTCACCTTTATGGAAGCTGACCAGGAAAGATGCAAGGTGGGAATGGACTGAAGAGTGTTGAGTGGATTTTCAGAAGTTGAAGAAGGTGGTGGGTGAAGATATTATTCTTTATAAGTTGGATTATGGAAGGGAAGCTGGAAAAATTTATCTGGAGGTAGACTCAAGTTATATTGCTGCCGGTGCTGTTTTGTCTCAGGAAGATAATACTGGGAGGGTCAGGCCAGTGATGTATGAGTCCATGGTATTTAATGAGGTTGAATCTAGATATTCTTAACCCAAGTTGGAATTTTGTGGTGTAGCATAAATTCTGAAGAAACTGCAAACTTTTTTGCGAGGGCATCATTTTGAGCTGCAGGTGTATGCAAAATCACTGGTTCAAATGATCAATACACCTAGTCTTCTAAATGCTCCAATGACTAGTTGGCTGGAATTTATTCAGCATTTCTCTTTTGACCTGGTAAAAAAACCTGGAAAAACTTTTAAAATGCCAGATGGATTATCAAGGAGACCACCCATGGATGAAGATTCAGACTCTGAAGAGTTTGATGAAGATGAACCAGTGGTTAGGGACAGAAAAAAGGTTGCTAAAGATTTTTCTCTCCTCTCCCATGAGGCTAAACTGGATGATTGTTCTTTCCACCACCAAGAGGTTAAACTGGGTGGTTCTGATCTTGATTTTGGTGATCAGGATGTTTTTGTTGATGAAGATGGGGCTGTTGTTTGGGATGGCTCAAAATTGTAATATGGCGTTTTTATTGGTGAAATGGACTCTCTTAAAACTCAGTGGAAGGAAAATGATGTACCAAAGTTTAGGTATTGGTGTCCTGGTTGGGCTGGTTGTGTTGCTCATGTGCACACTGGAGATTTTGATTACAGGGTTGTACCCTTGGATGTTGTTTTGTTCTATTTTGAGGTGAGACCTGGGGTAAGACTGGGTTTATTTTATTATGTTTGAATATCTGTTTACTTTGGAGGATCCAGATATTTGTGATGATGATACTTGGGTGGCAATCAAGAAGAAGAAACCTGGATTTTATGTGTCAGGAAGGAGGTTGATGAGGAGGAGTCATCCAAATCCTCAAGTGGTGGTGACTCAGAGGAAGGGTCAAGAGTTGGTATTTAAGTCTTTGTATGAAGACCTTGGTCATAGAAGCATTGGGGAGACTTATAGAAGAGTAGCAGATAGATTTTGATGGCAACGTATGAAGTTTGCTGTGCAGGGTTGGGTTCAATCTTGTGAAGAATGTCAAAGAAGAAGTCACTTGAAACCCAAAGAGGCTGGCTGTGCTACTGGTGATACAACTGTGCTTGGAAGAGTCAGTCTGAATGATAACCATATCAAAGAGGGCAGGTATAAATACTTGATTGTTGCCAGAGATTATTTGTCATGTTGGGTTGAGGAAGTGACTCTGGTGAATTTGACTGCTAAAAATGTGGCAGAATTTTTGAAGAAGGAATGGGTGTTTAGGTATGGGTTGATGAAGTTGGTGAATGTTGATGGTGGGCCAGAGTTTGAAGCTGAATTTGAACAAGCTGTGGCAAGTATTGGTTCTAAAGTCAGAGTGGATACACCTTATTATCCTGAAGCTGAAGGCATGGTTGAAAGATGCCATCAAGTTATCAAGAATGCTTTGGTGAATATGTGTGGAGATACAGCTGAAAAATGGAGGCATTATTTACCCTTGGTGTTATTTTCTGATAGGTTTACTGTGATAAGAAAAACAGGGTATTCCCCTCATGAATTAACTTTTGGGAAGAAAGCTGTTCTACTAGTGTATTTGGAAGCTATCTCTTATCTTGGAATTGATTGGGATTATGTGTGCTCAACAGAAGAATTTCTCTGTTCCAGTATGCAACAGTTAGAATGTAGAGATGAATGTCAAGAGAAGGCATAATCTATAATGATGAAGATAAGAAATTAATCAGTCAAATACTGGGACAAGAAGTTGGCTCTTAGACTCAGGAATCCTTTGAAACCTTGTTTTTTGGTTTTGGTGTATAATAGAAGTTTGGAGAGTCAGTGAAGAAAATTTTTTTCTGAAAGCTGGAATGGGCCTTAAAGAGTCAGATCTTACGTGTTTGGAGGCTCTTATGCTTTTGAAGAGTTGGATGGTGCAGTCTCAAAGAAAAGAGGGTGAAGAGATTTTATCCTATAGGCACAAGAAGTGAAGAAGATTGACTCAGAAATGAGGATAAACTATGGACCATTCCTTAATTTTGGATTTTGGTGATGCTGTGCATCCATCTCATTAAGATAATTATTTATTTTACTGGATAAGTCTAGTAGCCTTGCTGACATGTTCAAAGCCAATGATGAACATTTTGTTACATCTCTTGATTCTTTTCTGTAATTGCTTCTTGCCTGAAAATCTTGATTTAGAAATAAAAAATAAAAATAATTTCCTCAGTTTAAAGTCTTGGGGGACTAATCCTCAGTTTTAAGTCTTGCGGGACTGACAGCCCTCATTTTATAGTCTTGTGGGACTCAAAACCCTCAGTTTATAGTCTTGGGGGACTCAAAGCCTATATCAAAAAGACAGAACCAGATATCAAAAAATTAAAGACCAAAGAAACAAACTAACATTCTGGGGTAACTGTTCTACAGAGCAGCCAGCTCATCAATTACCCTCACACTTGCCTTAACAAAATTCAGAGACTCCCCCTTGGATGCTCTCTGCCAGAATCACACCAACTTACATTATCAGTTTATATTCCTGAAGGACTGAACCATTCAACCATCCTCAGTTTACAGTTTTGGGGGACTGTACCATTTCTCAGTTTAAAGTCTTTATGGAGTGACCAGTTTTCAGTTTAAAGTCTTGACAGACTTCCTTCAGTGTTCAATTTAGAGTCTTCAAGGACTACACACATTTTGCATAAAAAAAGGAAGAGTCACATCCATGTAAAATGCTTCACAGCCAGCCTGCTGAACTTCCACTCTTTCTTCATCATCTATACATCACTGATAAAATTTTCATTCATCTCTTTTCTCTTCATTGTTTTTCCTTCAAAGATAATGGCTTGATCCCCAGATTTTGACCCATTGGACCTTCACTGTTTTACTTCTTCAAAGGACTATGTTTGTAAACAGTGTATCTACATGTGCAGACCTTGCACTTTCACTCTTCTTACTCTTCAGACCAAGTTTTATAACAGTGCCTGTGATTCCTGAAACTCTAAAAAAAAGATGTGACAGAGACCCCAACAATCCAATACCTCCACCTTCATCTTCACATAAATATATTTCCAGATACCTTCCAGGTCACCAGAACTTGGACCTTCTTTCACTTCTTTATCTTTTTCTCCTTCCAGAAGATTACACCGTTCTATTCCCAAAACACTCCCTAAAGGACCTGCTTTTTTTTCTCAAGAAACAGCCTTTATCTCAGAAATTGCGGCTAAACCAGCTTCAAAATAAGCTCCAAGGCTACTAGTCTATGTCCAGGAAGACCACCCAATGTTGGGGGGCCCGCCCACCTTGCCAGAAAGAAAAAATCAGGCTCAAATATCCCAAATTCAGCCAGATAACAGCCAAATTCCTCCATCAAACACTAAAAAATCTACAAAACAAGCTCCTAATCACCAGGTCAAAAGTTAGACGACTTTCAGTCAAGTGGTTGTTTAGTACCTGTGGTCTAACCTGAGTCAAACCTGTGTTGGAACTTTGGTGGGACAATTTTTCATAATGACACATAGCTCATAGCTGAATCATTAGGACCAATTTGAATTCTTTATATAGTGCTTTTTGCATAATTTCCAACAGGCAATAGATTATACTTTGGTGTCGGAAGGGCATATATTGAATTCATAATGGATATTACAAAGGTGATTAATAGGCACCAGCTATACTACTTAATGACATTATACAGACAGTATCAGATAAAACACCACCAAAGCCACTTAGATTGAGAGCTCTTGAATCATTTCCAATAATATCTTTATGAGTAATAAAAACATTTTTAGACCATCTATTGTAGCACCAAAATACTTTGAATCCTGATTTTGAAAAAGGATTTTCAGTTTGACTTTCAACAGCATCACACAATCAAACTATAATAATGATTATATGTAGGGAATTTAGTGAATACCCCATTTACAAAAAAACTCTGTTCTTATTTCAATTTTATAATATAATCTTATTATTCCCATTACCTTGATTTTTTGATTATGGTGAGAAGCCTTACCACCAAGTTTTTAGTATTGGAGATGATTAATTTTAGATTGAAGAAATTGTAAAGCACCACTGTATTTATCTTTTTTGAAGATATTGAAAAATGACTTTTTCCATCAATCTTGTTTAAATATCTCAGCCATACATCATGTTATTCACAGAATAAATTAAAAATTAATTATGAAATCTTTTTTTTTCTATATTTAAAATATCATTCATTTCTTTTACAAATAAATTGTCATTCCACTCAAGAAAAGATTAAAGCTTCCCTTTCCAGATAAACATTTTCATAAAAATTTTTAAAATTTCATCTAAAGTCCAAAAAAAATGTAAAGTAAAATGGGTTATATAAAAAACTTTAGAAAACATACTTTTTTTCATATTATGTGAAATAGATAATCACCTTCAATTGGTATGCTCATGAGCCTAAGCTACTGATTATGGTTCTGGTCCAAATTTTTACAGAACTTTAGGAAAATTTTGGGATAAGTTAACATTAGGCTTGATATCAACTTTTTGTCAAAATTGTTTAAGACATTTCATATAATCCTTCAAATAATTATGAAGAGATATAATATTACCTTCATTGAATTCAAAGGAAGTAAAAAGGTTGATTATTGATACCAAAATTGAAAGAAAATTTATCGAATTCTTCTCTTGACTTTCAAAGCTCTATTTATTCCAAACTGTGAAAAAAGCAACCCTACAATAAATTTTGTTTAATAACAGCCATTCTACTGCCGTGAGACTTTTTCCAGTCTCCCCTACATGATGTGGAGTGTAAATTAGCCATGAGGGAATAAGTGTATGGCAAATAAGATTTTGAAAAATCTTTAATTCAGCAGGCCTTATACTTAAATCAGAGTTTAAATAATTTGGGGTCTCAGATGATCCCAATTTGATTTTAGCTCTAAAATGGGCAGAAATTTTCTGAAGTATGGACTCTAAAGAAGATATCTATTAGAGAAAAATGTATCTAATTATGAGTAAGCTTATTTAATTGGACTATCCACATCAGAAATTGATTTTTATTTATCTGATCTTACTCTAAAACCCAGTGGATTAGCACTGCTTGATATCCCAACCAATTTTTGAGCTTCTTTTGCCTTTTCTCAAGCACTTTTTTCAAAAGATAGTTTTTGCTTGAGTTTTTTTCTCAGTGGTGGTATCACTTTAAAAACTGTAGTTACTGTTTTTCTAATTTTACTTGAGTCATGAGACAAAGAATTTGTGGTGAAAGATGGTATTTTTGAATTTTTATTTTTAGCCTTTCCTTGCATTTGAATTCTGCATTTGATTGTGAACCTTTCTATTTCTCTGTATTTTTGTTTAGTAGCTTTTGTTGATGTAATTTTGTTTTCTATTGTTCTGAATGGTATATTTTGACATATAAATAAGCCTCTTCTTGTTGCTTTCATTTTACCTATCCAAATATTTTTCTCTCTATTATCTTTATCCCTTCAATTTCTCCACCCTTTCCACTGCTTCCCCCTTGGCTGCATCTAACAGTTTTTTTCACTGTGTGGGGAGAATTGAGTTTTTCTCCACACTCTTTCCATTTATTTTATGTTTATTCTCTACTTATTCTTTTAAATCTAATCACAGAAACTCATAACTGTGCTCCTTATATTTTTAGAACATGCTTTGTTGTAGTTACTTCTTGTTGCAAGGCTCACAGTTGCTGATTTACCTGTGTTTAGGTATGTTTTTTTTCAATGATATCCAAATATTTTTCTCTCTATTCTCTTTAGCCGTTCCATTACTCCCTGTTGTCCACTGCTTCTCCCTTAGCTTCATATGAAAGTTGTGGGTAGAATATAATCTTTTTTCCAGTTTTATCACATGATTTTCTGTAGTTAATTTTTTTTGTAAGATTCAAAGTTGCTGATTGACCTGTTTTTTGCCTTCCTTTGTGCTAAATCCTCATCATTGATAATTTTTATAGGATAATAAGCTCTGATTAGAAATAAGGAATCAGGGGAGAGAGAAGATAGTTAATTATTTTAATTGAATATATCTTTTACAGCACAGCACAAATGAATTTATAGTTTAAAGTCAGGCAGAAGAATAGCTATGCTGAAGAGTGATTCAAGTACTTGGGAGAAATCGACTAGGAAATGAGAAAGATAGGAAATCGATTTTTTTTATTTTTTGGGGATAATTGTTATCCTTTTGGGGTAATAATGTATCATCAACCCATATAGACGGTGAATCCTACCCAGGAAGCAGACCCCCAGCAGGATCAACTAATAATTATTAGACTGGTGGGCCATTTAGGTCATAAAAGATGTTAAAATAAGATGGAAAATTTTACCAATGCTAATATGAGGTGAATGTGCCCTAGCCCTGATAGTGTGTTTTTTGTGAGAGAGATAAAGTGAAACAGGTTTCTCCATCAAAACTGGGGAGCTTATGATTTCACATATGTGAGATTGAAGAAATCTAATGCAGATGAGAAAGGAATTATAAGATTATTCCATCTTGGAAAGAAATAAAGTTCAACAGTAAAGAGGATAATTTATGATGAAAAAAGTATTTATACAAGAATAGAAACATTTCATTTCCAAGTAAGTTACATAATCTAAATTATAACTGGATTTCTCATAGTGAGTAAAGCTTTGTTGAACACTGTAGGTCAAGATACACTATCAGAACATATTTCAGCAAGATATATTAACTGAAATAAGTTTTTCAAATATATTAAAGTTACAAGATATCCAAATTAACAACTTAAATTTTTAAATATTGATGAATGGTTTATTCATGTAAAATTTGAGCTCCACTAGTCAACAATATTAGTAAAATATTTCTGCAAAACTTGAACCATAGATTTTGAGAAATTATAATGCAAGAAAATACTTAATCTTCCACTGTTACAAGAGAAAAACCAGCCTTTGGAATGATGAAATCTGCTTATGGACACAGAAATACAAGAAATTGTAGTTCCATGCTGCTGATAGGTAGTATGACCATAAATATGCACCAAGAAAGGAGTCTGAATTATGCCCTTAATTTTTAATTCATGTTTTGAAACTTTTCACAAAAATAAGTTAAAATTATGGTGGATCACAGCTAACTTATATATAAAATCCAATATCACGCATGCTTCGTATTTTTAGATGTTTGGTTTTGAAAAGCCACAGCACGGCTTCAACAGCTTATGGTCAAAATAATATTAATAAATTGAATAGCACAAGTATATCTAATAAAATAATCTATCTTTAATACAAAATACAAAATTATAATTATTCCCTGTATTTTTCTCAATAACATTCCAAAATGTAAAACCAGATTTCAACTCATTCAATTTGATTTTCTGTACAAATAACACAATACAAAAAAATATTCAACTGTATATACTTACAAACCACTTCAGCAACTAAAAGGGATGTGGAGTTTTTTCTGGGGTGCACCACCCAGCCCCTATGCAGACAGCCACTGTAACTTACAAAAGCATTTCCAAGTGACACCTAGTTCATTCAAATTTTCTACTCTTACTTAGCTTATTTTTATCATTTACTATGAAGTTTTCCATAAACTTATGTACTTAAATAAATCATCTGAAATTTTCAACAAAAGTTTAGCTTTAATTCACCACATCTCACAAACAAGACAAAATTTATTCAATATAAATCTAGAAAGTGCTAATATATGGAAAATAAACTGAAATATATCTAAATAAAAGTTACAAAATATGATCCCATTTTTATTGGCAAATAAATTATTCTAATAGATTATCACAACATGAGAAAACATGTCACCTCATATTTGGATATTTGCACATCCACTCTACTTACTCTACTAAGTGAAATTACAAGCAAACATTTTGCTTCTTACTATTTAAAGAAAAGTGAAAATTTAATGCCTTTTAAATAGGTAAAATGAGGCAACATGGTGTTTTATGACATGCAGACATAACTATATAACTCAACTGATGTATAATCTCAATTTAAAATAATTATCTGTCAATTACAATGATGAGACAAAATTTTGGGAACTGTAAATTTAAATGAGATGCAATATTTGTAGAAAGAAAGTGTAGATATTTTTCAACTGAAATAGAACTGAATTTGGAAATATATTTCTCTATGCACTGCCTTTGAAGAAAATTAAATGTTTTAGCTACATTAGTAAATATATTAGCCAGTTCAGTGCATCACTTACACTTACTGACACAAGGTTCTTATGATACAAGAGGTAATATTTTACCTCAAATATTGGATATAATTTTACTTCATACTAAATCTGAAATGCAGGAAAAATTGTGGTGACATATGGCCCCATTTTTCCCCACATGTGTTCAGCAAAAAGCCCAAATCCAAAATAAAATCATTTTTCTATGTTGGCACACAGAACTACTTACAAAGTATACACCATATCCCAATTACATGAGGCAAAGAATTTCCTCATGTCATCAGAAAATGTTGCAGCTGCATAAGGATGAGGCAACAATTTGCCTCATCTTATGCTTTGTGGAAAGTCATATGAGAAAGGGGTAGGGAAGTTGCCTACATGCATACATGAGGCGACATGTCGCCTCATGTATGCATGTTAGATACTTGCTTCCTTTTTGACTTCTGTATTGTTTTAACCTTGGGGATATATTGCATACATGAGGCGACATGTTGCCTCATGTATGCATGCAAGCCACTTGCTTTCTGTTTCACTTCTGCATGTTTTTGAGATCAAGGGTATATTGCATACATGAGGAGACATGTCGCCTCATGTATGCATGCAAGAAACTTGCTTACTTTTTTACTTCTGCATGGTTTTAAACTTAAGGATATATTGCATACATGAGGCAACATGTCGCCTCATGTATGCAATAACAAGAGCACTGATAAAAAATAGTGCAATAGATTTTTTTTATCAGCACTCTTGTTATTGCATACATGAGGTGACATGTCACCTCATATATGCAATAAAATTCTTTGAACTTCTTCATTAAGGTGAGAAATGCATTGGTGAATTCCTACCATACCAAAGAAAATCCACATCATGCAACTTGTTTACATGCATACATGAGGCGACATGTTGCCTCATGTATGCATGTAAACAAATCACATTCTGGGGAACTCACTTGGTATGGTACGAATGCACAAGTGCATTTCTTACCTATATAAGTTAAACTTCAAAAAAAAATTGCATACATGTGGTGACATGTCGCCTCATGTATGCATGTAAAAAGGTTCCATGATGTGTATTTTCTTTGCTAAGGTAGGTGTGCACCAATGCATTGCTCACCTAAATGAAGGATTTCAAAGAATGTTATTGTATACATGAGGAGACATGTCGCCTCATGTATGCAATAACAAGAGTGCTTATTAAAAAATGTATTGCACTATTTTTTATCAGTGCTCTTGTTATTGCATACATGAGGCGACATGTTGCCTCATGTATGCAATATATCCTTAAGTTTAAAACCATGCAGAAGTAAAACAAAAAGAAAGTTGCTTGCATGCATAAATGAGGCGACATGTTGCCTCATGTATGCAATATATCCTAAAGTTCAAAAACATACAGAGGTAAAAAAGCTAGCAAGTTGCTTGCATGCATACATGAGGCGACATGTTGCCTCATGTACGCAATATACCCTTGATCTCAAAAACATGCAGAAGTGAAACAGAAAGCAAGTGGCTTGCATGCATACATGAGGCAACATGTCGCCTCATGTATGCAATATATCCTCAAAGTTAAAACCATACAGAGGTAAAAAATCAAGCAAGTTTCTAACAAGCATAGTGAAGGTTCAAAT
This sequence comes from Hemileia vastatrix, assembly GCA_030280995.1. Classification (NCBI taxonomy): domain Eukaryota; kingdom Fungi; phylum Basidiomycota; class Pucciniomycetes; order Pucciniales; family Zaghouaniaceae; genus Hemileia; species Hemileia vastatrix. The sequence goes on along the minus strand of JASXTE010000014.1, from coordinate 8,483,389 downwards.
TTATAAAAGAAGTCAGGTAAGCATCTTGATTTTATTACTTTAAATAAGTTATTATAAATTAAAATCACATCTTTATACTTTCCTGATTGAAAAATTAACATGGCTTCATCAATTTTTGTCCCTGAAATGGCTGAATAATTTGAATATATCTTTATTCACTCTTATACTGAGGAAATACAAGATGAGAGTAGATTCTAGCTTTCAATTTCATACCTAATTGATTTTATGGTTTGATTTTCAAATGGACTTGACAGAGTGTTTATTTCTAAATCCTTTTCAAATTATAAATCTCAAACCTCTGGGGAAGCTATCAGGAAAAGTTTTTTTTGAAATTTCAAGTTCAGTCAACTTCTAGTAATAGGTGTTCAGCATGTTTCAGGCCCCAGATGATTTCCTATAGATAATATTTTTGAAGAAGTGTTACTTGGGGAGCTTCCAATAGCCTTTTTATACTAAGAAAACTATGATGATTTGTCTGTGGTGGAGAAGTCCCTTTTTGATACTGAGACAATGGACAAGTTGGAAGATTTAGCAATTTTAATTGAACTTTACTGTTGTAAAAGTCAAGCCAGTTTGAAATAAGAAAAGATTAAAATGTTACAGAAAATAAATTTTCTGATTTATTTATACTAACTGAAGCAATACTGTGTATGGCAAAAATAGATTCTAATATTTATCCTTATTTTTCATCATAGCATAGAGGATGCATTTTATCCCTTTTATATACTCTATATTTATTTTACTTAAGTTTCTAAAATTACCTCTAAGCTAAAAAAACTTATTATATAGTAGAAATAAAATCAAAATTAGTACTATAAGGGTTTTGATTCACTATTAATTTTTGGATAAAGTATTATATTTTCTCAACTAATTATACCTTTATCTGCTCTGTTATAGTTTTTACAATCTCTTATTTTATCAACATAGGGAAAAAACTCACCTGATAAAATCATCTAAATTTTTTTTAATATGGTGCAGTAAATTCCAGAAGCTATTATGAAACTTTATAAATTACATGCTTGAGTGTAATCTAAGTAAGTGCATTATTTTGTTTATATTTTTTTAAAAAAACTTGAAAATATAAGTCAATTTTTAATTTGTGATTTCAACTCTTTCAGAATCACAAATTCACCAAGCCATTTTAAAAATTTCACATTGTCTGTTAGATTTCACTTTTCAAATATGGTAAAATTAAGGATATTATATGAGTTCATGTAAAAAATTTTCAATGAGTGAAATTAACCCACATTTACCTAACAAAAAAAGGTTATGAGACTTTGCAATGTGCTTTCATTGATGCTTGTTCTGGTAAAGTCTACAATTCTAACCTACAGAAAGAAAATTATGACAAGTTATTTCATGGGCCTGGAATAAATGGTGCAAGAGTAGTTATCATGGATGACTTATTTCCGGGAAAAAAAGGTAATGTAACACTGAGACACAATTTTTGGAAGCCACTCAAGATCAAATAAGATAGAACGTTTTAACAATAAGTAGTGCAATAAAATTTCTCTAATTTTCTATTAGGTACAGAGACACTCAGAGTTTTGGTCTGTCTTGTAAGTAATTTAAGCACTGAAATTCATTCAAAGGTTATTTCTGATGTTACTTTAAGATACCTGAAAAACCACTTGACTGCAAGTCGTCTAACTTTTGACCTGGTGTAATTCTCCCAGAGCAATTTTTGCCACCTCCATTTCTTCATCTGACCACACCAAAACTTCTAACATCTCTAGAAAGCATTCTAGAGGACCCTCTGAAAACACTGGAACACCCAACACTGCCCCTGAAAAAAAAACTCCTGTTACTTCAAGAAGAACTAACTTCACCACTCCTCTGGCCACCAATTATTCCTCTGATAGTTCTCTTTATTCTAGATCTTCATCCATAAGATCACAATCAGCTTCCATGTCACTTTCTCCTGGTCATTCCTTCAACCAACTTGGCACTCCTGTGCCAGTATCTAACAAACCAACACCATGAAATAATATAAAAAACAAAAACAAAATCCCTGCTGCTCTAATCAGGCCACAGGAACCTCCTTCTTCTCCTTCATCTTCTCAACACAATTTAGAGCATGATCATGAGAATGAATACCTTCATCTGGTTGATCCTCCTTCAACATCCATTCAGAATTCTTCAACAGCTCAAATCCAAGCTGATTTCAAATTTGATGAGCTCCCAATCTGTAAGTACCACATTAATAATCCAATTTATTAAACAGATAACAATAACTTATCCAATTTTTCTGTTAAGTTTGAACCCCACCTCCTGAAACTGAAATTGGGATTGGCCAACCTCTAGAAACTACCTTAATGCTGGATTACGCCGACATGAAACAACACCTAAGCATGATATTTTATAACATGCTTAAGGCCTTTGCTTTTCATGGTCTGTTGAATTAATTTGAAAAGAATTTTAGGAAAAAGCTCCTTTATGACCACTTGAAGATGTCTAGAATAATCAAGAATACCTTCCAACACTCTATCCCCGCTTCTTCCACTTCTTACCAAAAATTACCTTCTAACCCGGTACCTGACCATTTTAATCACCACGGGAAATCTAGGGGTGAATTGCTAGCAATCCCCTCTCTTGAAATTTAGAGTGTTACTTAATTATGCCAGGTTTATGAATACTTTATAAACATAAGTAAATTAGAGTTAGATTTACATTTATTCTCAGATTGATTATAGACAGAATATCAACTGATTCCAAATTATGCACAAGTTGATCCTCCAGAACTTGATTTTGGTCCTCTGATGAGAACAAATGGAGCACAAATTGATCTAACCTAAGCTTATGCATATATAATAATTCAGGATACTTGCTCTATTAAATTTGATAATAATAAAAATATTGATGAATTTATATAAAAAAATTATTGTGTAAGATATTAAATTATAAATTTAGGCATCATAGGAGGGCACGTAATAGAACTTAATTATACTATGTGACACCTTAATACTGTATCATGCAGTTTGAAACATTTAAAACAAAATGAGTCATGATGGGTAATGAAATTTCTTGGACAGACTCTTTCAAAATTAATACTGACCATAATACACAAGTATGAAACCTTGGCATTTATCCAATAAAAGATTTTCCTTCTGATAAATGGATTTTTCTCAGTTACTACCTGCTAAAAAGTGTCCTTCTGAGGTTTGTCTGACCTTCAGGGGGGTAATTTGGCCACATAACACTACTTCTATTTCCATGATTGACCAAAACATCATCCTCATTCCCATCTAAAGAGTTGATCTCATCTGACTGTGGCTGATCAAAGGGGTCCACCACAAGTTTAGCCAAAATTTTGGTGAAAACTTTTATGATGGATAGTGACTAACTGGTGCTTTCCGAAATTGTCCACCTCAAGTTAGGATAATATTCAGGAGGATAAATTTATTATGAATACCAAATTAACTGAAGAATACTTTTGCCCTAGCTACTCTGCATCATAAAAGTGTCCAACTGAGGTTTAGCCATAATTCAGGTAGACACTTTTGGAAAGGCACAGTCTGATGGGTTTAATATCTATATATGGCAATAAGTATCAGTTTTTTATCAACATGGAACTAGAATTAATTTAATATGGCCAAAGTGTCCACCTGAAGTTTGGTTAAAATACAGGTGGGAATTTTTTATGAGGATTACTTGATGAAATGAAGAAGACTTGCAATTACTTTACATCATAAAATTTTCAAAATTAAGTTTATCAAAAATTGTGGTGACACTTTTGCCAGATCCAGTCATATGGGATCAACTCTCTATATGGAAATGAGAATCAATTTTTAGTCAATCATGGCATTAGAAGTAATTTTATATGGAAAAACTTTCCACCTGATTTTTGGCCAAAAATAAGTTGGAAATGTTTATGAGGAATACTAGATTAACTAAAAAAGACTTGCACCCTACTACTGTCCATCATAAAAGTGTCCACCAAAAGAATTCTCAAACTTGTGATTGACACCTTTGGCCTGGTCCAGCCATATGGGATCAGTTCTGCATATGGAAATGAGGATGTAATTTGGTCAATCATGGTACTAGAAGTAATTTGATATAGATAAAGTTTCCAACTAAATATTGGAAAAAAATCAGTTGAAAACTTCATTTAGTTTTTCAAAAAATCAAATTAAGTAAAATTTTATTCCTGATGATGCCCATTTTATCCAACACCTCTTCTGAGCCTTGAAAGTAGGCATTTAGCTTGAATTTTGAATTTCATATAAAATCCCTATTATTCAACCTATTTCTTTTTATCCCTTTTTTTCTTTTAGATATCAATTAATTTTATGTAAAACAAATCATTTTCATAATTTTTTACCTGTATTTAATAGAATTATTAAAGGTTTAACATCACCCTGTAAGCATTTGGAACATGTTTTTTTGCTATACTAATAAAAATAATAATATACTGGTAAAAAAAAATTGATCAAATGATAAAATATTAATAAAACAGAAAGATCAAATACCAGTGGACATGTTTTAAAAAAATACCAGTTGGACTGAAGAAGTGCTGCACCCTAGATACTCACCATCAAAAAGTGTCCAGCACAAGTTTGGTCGAACTTATGCTGGACACTTTTGGTCAGTTGCAGTCATATGAGATCAATTCTCGCTATGGCAATGAAAAAAATTTTTTAGATAAAAAACTTCACTAGAAGTAGTTTTACATAGCCAAATTTTCTACCTAGATTTCATCCAAACCACAGGTGCACAATTTTTTATCATTGAAAAAAAGTCAATTTAGTACAATTTATCCCTGATGGCTCTCATTGGCTTCAACACCTCTACTGGCCTTTGATAGTAGGAATATTACTTGGATTTCTTTTTTCATATTTGATCCCTTGAACTTAATTTTTTATTCCTAATATTGCTTTTCGATATTAATTAATAATTTTTATAATAAATTATTTTCATATTTTTATACATTTATTTAATAATATTATAAATGGCATAAAATCACCAGGTATGCATTTGGCACATGAGTTTTTTCTATACTTATAAAATTAATAATAAAATGGCGACCAAAAATTAATCAAATGATATTAATGAGTGAGGAACAAATATAAAATACCAATAGACATGTTTGTAAGAAATACTAGATGAACTGAAGAAAAATTCTACCCTAGATACTCTACATTAAAAAAGTGTCGAGCACAAGTTCGGCCGAACTTATGCTGGACACTTATGGTCAGGTGCAGTCAGATGGGAGCAATTCTTTCTATGGAAATGAAGATAAATTTTTGATATAAAATTACACTAGAAGTAGTTTGATATGGCAAAATTTTCATGCTGAAGTTTTGGTAAAGCTCAAGTGGATTTTTTTTTATTTTTACAAAAAAGAAATTTTAGTGCAAGTTTAGCCCTGATTGTTCTAATTTAATTCAACATCTCTTTTTTCTGTTTATGGCAGGAATTTAACTTGGATTTTAATTTTCATCTTTGATTTCTTTTATTTTACTTTATTCCTCTCATATTGCTTTTGGATAGAAGTTTATTTTTTGTAAAATAAATCATTTTCATATTTTTTTACCTTTATTTAATAATATTATAAAAGGTGTAACATCACCCAGTATTCATTTGGCACACAATTTTCGCTATACTGATAATATTAATAATATAATGGTGACAAAAAATTAATCAATTGATAAATATGAGTGAGGAAAAAACATTTAATAACAGTGGAAATTTTTATAAGAAATTTCAGATGATTAAAAATGACTTGCACCCTGGATACTCTTCATGATAAAAGTGTCCAGCACAAGTTTTGCCAAACTTGTGATGGACACTTTTGGTTGCATGTTGTAAGACTCAATCAATTCTTTTTATGGAAATGAGACTGAATTATCACTCCATCATTGCACTTAAAGTAGTTTTACATAGACAAATTGTCCCCTGGAAGTTTGTCCAAACCTAAGGTAGACAATTTTTTCCTTTGGTAAAAAGTAAATTTGATCCATGTTAATCTTTGATGGTGCCCATTTTTTCTGAAGCCTCTACTGGCTCATGATAGCAGAAATTATACTTAATATCTTTATTACATGTTTGATCTCTTTAATTTTAATCTTACCCTTTTATTTATCCTTAAGCTTTTAAATATCAATTTTATTTTGGCAAAACTGATAACTTTCACATTTTTTTATATTTATTATATTATATTATTAAAGTTGTAAAATCATCCAGTGTACATTCATTACACATTTTTTTGCTATACTAAAAACATTAATAATATAATGGTGACTAAAAAATAATCAAATAATAAATATGGATGACACAGAAAGATCAAATACCCATAGACATTTTTAAAATGAATATAAGATTAACTGAAGAAGACTTGCACCCTAGCTACTCTCCATCATAAGAGTGTCCAGCACAATTTCAGCTGAGCTTGTGCTGGACACTTTTGGTTGCATGCAGTCAGATGGGATAAATTTACTCAATGGAAGTTAAAATGAATTTTTGCTCAATCATTGCACAAGTAGCTTTATACTGCTATACTATCCTCCTGATTATTTGGAAAACACCAGGTGGACACTTTTATTAATTTAAAAAAAAAGAAAAAATATTCCAAATCTAGAACTGGTGGTGCAAATTTGGTCTGAAAACTCAAATTATCTTTGATGGCAGAAATTTTATTTGAATGTTTAATTTCATATTTAATCACTTTTATTTTACTTTTTTATTCCTGTTTTTGCTTTCAAATATCAATTTATTTATTGTAAAACTAATAATTTTCATATTTTTTTTACTTTTATTTAATAAGATTATGAAAGATGTAGCATCTCCCAGTATGCATTTGGCTTACAAATTTTTTCAATACTAATAACATTAATATTATAATGATGAAAAACAATGAATCAAATGATAAATATGAATGACACAGAAAGATCATATACAATTGGATTTGTTTATAAGGAATACCTGATGAACTGAATTAATTATAAGATAAATATGAATGACAAAAAAAGATAAAAAAACAAGAGAAATGTGAAAAACAAGAAGCTGATGTACTGAGGAACAATTCCACCCTAGCTACTCACCATCATAAAAGTGTCCAACACAAGTTTGGCAAAACTTGTGCTGGACACTTTTGTTCAGGTGCTGTCAGATGGGATCAATTCTCTCTGTGGAAATTAAATTAAAAAAATGCTAAATAATTACATTAGAAGTAGTTTGGTATGGCTGAATTATCCACCTTGAGTTTTTCTAAACCTCAGGTGAAAAATTTTTTATCTTTAAAAAAAATTAAATTTTATCAAATTTAGCCCTGATGGCACCCATTTGTTTCAACACCTCTACTGGCTCTTGAAGGCAGGAATTTTTCTTGAATTTTTCTTTTTCATATTTGATCTCTTTTACTTTACTTTTTTATCACTCATGTTACATTTGGATATTAATTTATAATTTTGGAAAAGAAATCATTTTCATATTTTTTTAACATTTTTTAGTAATATTATAAAAGGTGTAATATAACATGGCATGCATTTGGAGCACAAGTTTTTTCTGTACTAATAAAATTAATAAAATTCTAATGAAAAAAATTTAATCAGATAATAAAATATGAATAACACAGAAAGATAAAATACCATTTGACATGTTTTAAAAAAATAACAGTTGCACTGAAGAAGACCTGCACCCTAGCTACTCTCCATCATAAAAGTGTCCAGCACAAATTCGGCAGAACTTGTGCTGGACACTTTTGGTCAGGTGCAGTCAGATGGGATCAATTCTCTCTATGGAAATGTAAAAAATTATTTGATAAGAAACTTCACTAGATGTAGTTTGATATAGCTGAATTATCCACCTAGAGTTCATCCAAACCACATGTACACAATTTTTTATCTTTAAAAAACAATCAATTAAGTACAATTTATCCCTGACGGCTCTCATTTTCTTCAACATCTCTACTGGCCTTTGATATTAGCAATAATACTTGGATTTCTTTTTTCATATTTGATTGCTTTAAATTAATTTTTTATTCCTCATATTTCTCTTGGATATCAATTAATAAATTTTAAAATAAATTATTTTAATATTTTTATACACTTTTTTAATAATATTATAAAATGTGTAACATCACTAAGTATGCATTTGGCACACAATTTTTTGCTATACTTATATAATTAATAATATAATTAAGACAAAAAATTAATCAAACAATATGTATGAGTGAGGCACAAAGATAAAATACCAGTAGACATGTTTGTAAGAAATACCAGAAGAACTCACTATGCAATATATGGGGTGGACTTGCTAGCAAGTCCTCAACCTGAACTAAGATGGAACTCAGATGGAACTCAGACTGAACTCATACTGAACCCAAACTGAACTCTACTTAAACACCCACCTAAAACTGTTCTGCTTAGTGGTGTTTATTCCTGATTGTATGGTTCCTTTATCAATAGCTCAATGTGTGTTCAATCTGTGGTGAGTTTGGGTCCAAGGTTGCGGACTCGCTAGAAAGTCTGCCCCCCATATTGTGTGGTGACTGAAGAAAAATTCTACCCCAGCCACTCTCCATCATAGAAGTGTCCAGCACAAGTTTGGCCGAACTTGTGCTGGACACTTTTGGTCATGTGCAGTAAGATGGGATCAATTCTCTGTATGGCAACAAAAAAATTTTTTTATCAAATTTCACTAGAAGTAGTTTGGTTTAGCTGAATCATCCACCTGCTGTTCTTCCCAATATCAGGTGTATAATTTTTTATCTTTAAAGAAAAGGTCACTTATTAAAATTAAGCCCTGATGGCTCCCATTTGCTTTAACACTTCTACTGGCTCTTGATAGCAGGAATTTTACCAGTATTTTTTTCATATTTTAACTCTTTGACTTTTATTTTACTCTTTTATTCCTCTTTTTACTTTTAAATTTCAATTTAATTTTTGTAAAACTATTCCTTTCCATATTTATTTACATCTATTTTAAAAAATTATTGAAGGTATAACTTCACATGGTATGCATTTGGCACACAGGTTTTTGCTATACTAATAACATTAATAATATAATGGTGATAAAATATTAATCGGATGATAAATATGAAAGATACAGACTGATCAAATACCAGTAGAAATGTTTATGAGAAATACAAGATGAACGAACTGAAGAAAATTTCCACCCAAGCTACTCTCCATCATAAAAGTGTCCAGCACAAGTTCGGCCGAACTTGTGCTGGACACTTTTAGTCACGTGCAGTCAGATGGGATCAATTCTCTATATGGCAACAAAAAAACATTTTTTTATTAAACTTCACTACAAGCAGTTTTGTTTAGCTGAATCATCCACCTGTTGTTCTTCCCAACCTCAGGTGTATAATTTTTTATCTTTAAAAAAAAGGTCACTTATTACAATTTAGCCCTGATATCTCCCATTTTTTTCAACACTTCTACTGGCTCTTGAGAGCAAGAATTTTACTAGTATTTTGTTTTTCATAATTGATCTCTTTGAGATTAATTTTACCTTTTTATCCCTCATATTGCTTTTGTATATCAATTTATTTTTTGTAAAACAAATCATTTTCATATTTTTTTACCTTTATTTAATAATATTATAAAAGGTGTAACATCACCCGGTATTCATTTGGCACACGAGTTTTTGCTATACTTATAATATTAATAATATAATGGTGACAATAAATTAATCAAATGATATATATGAGTGAGGCACAAAGATCAAGTACCAATGGACATGTTTATAAGAAATACCAGATTAACTGAAAAAAAATTCTACCCTAGCTACTCTCCGTCATAAATGTGTCCAGCACAAGTTTGGACGAACTTGTGCTGGACACTTTTTGTCACATGCAGTCTGGTGTGATCAATTCTCTCTCAATCATTGAACTAGAAGTTGTTTGATATGGCTAAATGGTTATGCTGAAGTTTTTTTAAAGCTCAAATTGGCACTTTTTTGTTTTTCAAAAAAGCAATTATAGTCCAAGTTTAGCCTCACTGGTGGACATTTGCCCCAACATGTCTACCTGCTCTTGATGGCACTATATTTATTTTAATTTTTTATTTCATATTTGATTCCTTTAATTTTACCTTTTTATCCCTCATATTGCTTTTGTATATCAATTTATTTTTTGTAAAACAAATCATTTTCATATTTTTTTACCTTTATTTAATAATATTATAAAAGGTGTAACATCACCCAGTATGCATTTGGCACACGAGTTTTTGCTATACTTATAATATTAAAACATAATGGTGACAAAAAATCAATAAAATGATAAATATGAGTGAGGCACAAAGATCTAATACCAGTGGACATGTTTATAAGAAATACCAGATGAACTGAAGAAAAATTCCACCCTAGCTAACCTCCATCATAAAAGTGTCCAGCACAAGTTCGGACAAACTTGTGCTGGACATTTTTGGTCACATGCAGTCTGATGTGATCAATTCTCTCTATTGAAATGAAGATGAATTTTTCTTCAAAAATTGCACTAGAAGTTGTTTGATATGGCAAAATTGTCATCCTGAAGTTTTGGTAAAGCTCCAGTGGATTTTTTTTTATTTTTACAAAAAAGAAATTATAGTCCAAGTTTAGTGCCACTGGTGGGCGTTCACCCCATCATGTCTACTTGCTCTTGATGGGAGGAATTTCACTTTAATTTTTTATTTCATATTTGATCCCTTTAATTTTACCTTTTTATCCCTCATATTGCTTTTGGATATCAATTTATTTTTTGTAAAACAAATCATTTTCATATTTTTTTACCTTTATTTAATAATATTATAAAAGGTGTAACATCACCCGGTATGCATTTGGCACACGAGTATTTGCTATACTTATAATATTAATAACATAATGGTGACAAAAATCAATCAAATGATAAATATGAGTGAGGCACAAAGGTCAAATACCAATTAATCAATAGTTCTTTTTAATATTATAAATTTTTTGATTAAATAAAATGGTAATGATGAATTATATTTTTCATCCACAATTCCACTCTAATGATTCCCACTGCACAAAAAGGGTTCACTTGGTCCTTTCTTTACCGCTTGTGCATATATTTTATTGCCCACAGTACTACAATTTTTTGTAGTGATTATCCCACATCTGATTCAGGAATATTTTTAAACAATATAAGTTTTTTTTACAAAAGACCTTATCATATCCAATATCCCACAAAAAATACAACCTGTTTTTGTAATAAAGCCCATTAATTATTAAGAAATTGTTAAAATAATTAGATTAGACCCTGGCACAGCTAGATCCATACCAACCGACCTAAAGTCTTTTCAATATTGAAAACAATTAAATAAAATTATGATATCATACTAAATTATGGGCACCAACCATAATTCAGCACTTCTCATTTGCTCTGCTACAAAATGAGTGCATGTAGCATTTTTCTAATGTCGGACTGTTTTTCTTCCTTCCCTCACACCTTTAGTCCAGAATGAAAATTTAGTATGAGTTTTGGTCAAAATGGTTTGCCAGCGTTATCTGTATGCAATATGAATTCATATTGCATATTTCTACTTATGCATAAAATATACTTGTTAAGCATCATTTTTTTGCATTTTTCAATCATTATGCATATTTATGCATATTCATTATACAGATTTATATGCATATTAATATATTTTATTCATATACGTATATGCACCTTTTTTTTGCATATTTAATATGCATATTTTTAATGCATATTCAATATGCATATTTTTATGCATATTTTTATGCATATTCAATATGCATATTTTTTATGCATAATCACTATGCATATTTTTTATGCATATTTATTCTTCATAGTCATTATGCATACACTTTGGATAGGCAATTCACATCAATTTTTAGCATGCAATAAGTATCCACCATGCAAATTCAAATGCATATGCATCTATATCATACACGCAACATAAATTCAAGTTTAATATTTAAATATTAAGGTATGCTAAGTGATGTTGTTCAACCTTTTGCCAAACCTGAGATTAACTGATGTTCAATGTGGTTCTTAAGCTCTGCTCAAGGAGGGATTGTTCTGGATTCAATCTGTGACAGTTTATTTTTTCAATGTTTTTTCATCAGATTTAAAAACATCTTTCTGACAGTTTCAGGATGGTTTCCCAACAGTTTGCTGACAAATTCCTAATAGTTTCAAAAAGAGGGAACTGCTAGCAGTTCACCCTCAGATTTTCCGTGGTGAATCCATATACTCTTTCCAGAGGCCTACACCACAAAGTGCACAGTTCTTTCACCAATCCTAACAAAAAGAAATGCCACCATAATCTGGGCCAACCATCAGAGGTTTCTTCTTCCAGACATTAAAACAAAAGAAAGAAATTAATAAATCACTAAATAGAGAGAACAATAATAAATAATATATATATATATATATATATTTTTATATTTTATATTTTATTTTATTAATTTTAGTTTTAATTTTAATTTAATTTTTAATTTTTATTTTTATTTTTATTTTTATTTTTATTTTTATTTTTATTTTTATTTTTATTTTTAATTTTAATTTTATTTTTATTTTTATTTTTATTTTTATTTTTATTTTTATTTTTATTTTTATTTTTATTTTTATTTTTATTTTTATTTTTATTTTTATTTTTATTTTTATTTTTATTTTTATTTTTATTTTTATTTTTATTTTTATTTTTATTTTTATTTTTATTTTTATTTTTATTTTTATTTTTATTTTTATTTTTATTTTTATTTTTATTTTTATTTTTATTTTTATTTTTATTTTTATTTTTATTTTTATTTTTATTTTTATTTTTATTTTTATTTTTATTTTTATTTTTATTTTTATTTTTATTTTTATTTTTATTTTTATTTTTATTTTTATTTTTATTTTTATTTTTATTTTTATTTTTATTTTTATTTTTATTTTTATTTTTATTTTTATTTTTATTTTTATTTTTATTTTTATTTTTATTTTTATTTTTATTTTTATTTTTATTTTTATTTTTATTTTTATTTTTATTTTTATTTTTATTTTTATTTTTATTTTTATTTTTATTTTTATTTTTATTTTTATTTTTATTTTTATTTTTATTTTTATTTTTATTTTTATTTTTATTTTTATTTTTATTTTTATTTTTATTTTTATTTTTATTTTTATTTTTATTTTTATTTTTATTTTTATTTTTATTTTTATTTTTATTTTTATTTTTATTTTTATTTTTATTTTTATTTTTATTTTTATTTTTATTTTTATTTTTATTTTTATTTTTATTTTTATTTTTATTTTTATTTTTATTTTTATTTTTATTTTTATTTTTATTTTTATTTTTATTTTTATTTTTTTATTTTATTTTATTTTTTCAAACTACTAACATACTAAAAAAACTTGAAAATAATTAAACAAAATTACACAAAATTATGAGAACTGAGAAATTAAAATGAAATGAATAATAATAATAAGATGAGATAAATAATAATTACAAGTGGTATCTGTTGGGTGGTCCTTCAAGTCTAGAGGAGTTTTCATGGAGTTCCAAGGAGGGCAACACTGAATTTCAAAGGATTAAACTTGGTACATATTTCTCTTATATTTTTAAAGATTTTTACTCAAATAATAATCAGAGGTAAAGGGATTATTTCTATTTTATTTAAGAGTTTAGTATTACGGCTTTAATGTAAATACTAAAATAATAATAAATAGTTTTGTATTTAGTTATAATAAAATAATTAAGTAAGTAAGGAATGTTTTGAAAAGCACAAATATGAGGGCCTTTTACAGGCATAACATGAGGGAAATAAGGACATGGAATTTACACCATCTACTGTATAAATGTGAGAAATAAGATGACTAAAATGAGGTTATATATGACATAAGAAAAATAAATTAATTGGTACGTAAAAAAGGGCATCAATTTTATTGGTAATATAGTATGAGTTCCCTTGGACTGTCACAATTAATTAAAACACATTTAAGTTAATTATATTGAATTCACGGAATTCCTGATCTCTCAATGAAGTAATATAATAATTTTAAGGTTTTTTATTATAATATTATTATTAATTTTTATTCCCAATCAACTGCACTTATTGAGCACGGTGTTAGGGAGTAAAAATGTATGGGACACTTACTTAAATTAATTATTTACATTACTTAATATAACTAGCTTAGTTGGTTGTAAGTAATATATAAGAAAATGTTAAAAAATTAATTATTAATAAGTATTTTAAAAAAGGTGTGGCTACACCTCAGTAAAATAATTAATTATTTTACTAGGTAAGTCTAGTAGCCCAGCTGATGCTCCCTCACTCTTAAAAAACAATAAAAAAATGCTATGGTTTTTTTTTTTTATACTTTTTTAGTAGAGTAGGAAGATTAGATATCTCCTTCCCAGGTATCCAAGAATCATATTCAGATGATTTATTCTTGAATCTCAATAAGTATTCTGTACCTTTTTCAGAAGTGACTATTCTGTCATTCAGAATTTTTTCAATTTCTGCTGTTTCAGTTATTTCATTTGGGGTTTTCTTTGGTCTTCCCCTCCTTTTTTGAAATAAATTACTATTGGATGTGTAAGGTTTCAGAAGAGATAATGGAAAAATAGGATGTTTTGTGCCATATGGAGAATACAAAATAACCTCAACTGCATTGTCTCCAATCATTCTTCTGACAACAAATGGACCAACAAATGGGTCTTTTAATTTGTTATTTCCTTGTAAATTGAAGTGGACTGTGGAAATCAACATTTCATCACCCTTTTTAAAAGTGTATTCTTTATGGGATTTGTCCCATCTCTTCTTCTCATATTCAAATGATTTTTCAACACATTTTTGAGCATTATTTCTGCAAAGTTGTTGCATTTGAAGAAAAGATTTTACACCAGGATGTATATCCAATTTAGGTATTTTGTTATTGAGAATTTGGGCAGGAGTATTTGGAACATATCCAAGCTAGAGCTCCAAGGCTTTCTTTGAGTAACAGAATGAACAGTGCTATTATAGGCAAATTTTAACCCAGGAAGTAAGGTAACCCAATCATCAGTGAATCTGTCATTGTCTTTATACCCAAGGCAAAAGGCACAGTACCTTTTTATCATGTCCTCTAGAGTCTGAATCATTCTTTCAGCTAATCCATCAGTCTGAGGGTGATGGGCAGTAGATAGTTTCAGATCACAACCACAAACATCCATCAGAGACATCCAAAATTCAGAAGTAAATTTAGGGTCTCTGTCAGAAATTATGGCCTTAGGAAAAACAGAAGTATTAAAAATATGAGACCACCATAATAAAGCTAATTTTTTAGTAGAAACATCCTTGTGAGTAGGAATAAATTTACACATATTGGTTAATCTGTCCACAATAACCCAACAAGAGTTATAACTTTCTTTTCCAGCAATAGGTAATCCTGTTACAAAATCCATGTTTATTATCTGCAATGGTGCATCAGGAGGTTCAATATGTTGCATTAATACAGCTCTTTTACCGGTCAATCTTTTTGATTTTTGGAACGAATCACAAGATTCAACATATAATTTGGTGTCTTCAGACATATTAACCCACCAGCAGTGTTTTTAATTCTGATCATTGTTTTTTCAATATCAAAATGTCCAGCTAATATGTCATCATGACAAATTTTCAAGATGATTTCTTTCATAGAAGGAGGAATAACAATGAAATTACTAGACTTTCTTCTATAATATAGATATCCTTCATCAATTGAAAATTTACCTTTTTCCAAAGCTTTTTGGTACTTTGGTGGAAGGGATTTAATTAATGCTTGTATTGAAGCATTCTTTGGATCATTTAATATTGTCCATAACTTTTTTATGTCAGTGTCCTTATCATATGAATCCTGAATAAGCTTTAATAGCTCTTTCTCCATATCAACCACATATATCCCATGAATATGAAAAATTTCATCCTCAGGATCATAAGCAGGATTAAAGTCATCATTTGCTAAAGGTAACCTTGATAACATATCCACATTTGAGTGAACAATACCAGCCCTATAAATAATTGTCATTCTTCCTCTGTATACTTGAACAGCTAACGTCCATCTTAGCATATGTCTCTTAGGTGTTTTCAAATTTATAAGGGATTTAACTGCACTGAAGTCAGTTACAATTTCAAATTTCTGATCATCTAGGTAATAATGTAGCTTTTCTAGAGCCCACACTACAGCTAAACATTCCAATTGAGTAGCACCATATTTCAATTCACTATTTCTCATGGTTATTGAAATATAACAAATTACTACTTCTGATAATTTATCATTCATCACTTGTTTTTGATGGAGGGAAGCACCCAGATAAATAAAACTGGCATCAGAATATAAAACAAATGGCTGATTAAAGTCAGGTAAAGCAAGAATAGGTGCTGAAATCAAACAGTGTTTCATAATGTCAAAGGCCCTTTGTCCTTCACTATTCCAGACAAAAGCAACATCCTTTCTAGTTAATTGGGTAAGGGGTAAAGCTTTGACTTGGTAATTTATAATATACTGTCTATAGTATACACACATTCCCAAAAAACTCTGGAACTCTCTAAATGTATTAGGAGCCTTCACCTGTTGTATGTCTGCCACTTTGTTTTGGTCAACACATATCTGTAAGCCTGAATTAACATGACCAAGAACTTTTAAAGAATGGAAACCAAATTTACATTTCTTCAAAGCAAGTTTTGTAATTATCTCATCCATTTTATGGAACACTTTACACAGGTGGTTGATATGGTTCTCAAATGTTTTTGAGAATATAATGATATCATCAATATAAACCATCAGCCATCCTTCAATTATCTCCTGATGGAATGTGTTATCCATGACTTTTTGAAAAACTGAAGGGGCATTTTTAGGGCCAAATGATATCTTAACATACTTATAAATAACCATTTGAGTAGCAATCATCAGAAAATTCTGAGAATTTTTCTCAACAGGTACCTGGTGATATCCCTTATTACCATCAAAACAGCTGATATAATTAGCACCCTGTAAGGTATCATGTATAGAGCTAATTCTAGGTAAACAATAGATATCATCAACAGTGTCAGTGTATCTAGTATTTAAGTATGATATAATAGTATTTATTTATGAGGCTACTACTTATTGATAAATGATTTAGTGATTAAACCTCAGGGGAAGACTAATAAAATAATTATACTCAAATATAACTCACAATACTTGGATTTAAATGCATGCTACTGGTGGAAAATAGATGAATATAATGTAGTTATAGCTTATATAAAGATAATATCAATTTTTAATGGCTTTATAATATATCTTTGAATAAACAAAATTATGTTATAATGTTTTTTTGAATTGTAGTAAGTGAATGATGTCTAATAACCGTCAAAATCCTCCCTTACTTATACCAAAATCCACTGGAGTGCACAGACCTTCAATCCAGATGATGTCACTACTATCCCCGGTGTGGTAGCCTAAAGTTTAGTATGGCACCTAAGTACGTAAATGGAGTTATTACGGCGTGCAAGATTGGTGTTTTTATTTTTTTATAAAAGGGTTTTATTTAATTTATTTGAGTTTTAAATATGAAGAAATTGGTCAAGAGCAAATGCCTACGCGAAAACAATTTATTTTACGGAGAAAACTTATCTTTACAGTCTGAAGAGTTTATAAGTATTAAGTCGAGTCACTCAAGAACCTTGGGAAATTTTCCCAGAATTTTTACTATTTTTCTTATATTTTTTTTAAATGAATTTTAAAGTTTTATAGAAATACTTACGTTTTTAGAAATTACTTAACTTTAATGAATTTTCACGGGGTGATTAGAGCTGCGCAGACTACGAAAATTAGTTTGGAATGTAAAGGGGAAGTGGCTCTATTATGTGTAATTTTTCTAGATTTTTTATTATAGTTTTAAAGGTTCTAATTGAGTCCGCTTGGACTCTGTTTGGACTCCGCTTGGACTCCGTACGGACTCCGCTTTGGCTCCGTACGGGCTCCGGATTGACTCTGGGAGAGCTCTGGAGGGGAAAACTTAGGCACGTGACTAGGTATACTTAAGAGCCTCTCAAACTCGAAATTGAGGGGGGAATACATCATACAGCTTAATCTTTCACCACCACGGTCTCATTTTTTATTACTCAACAAATTAAATAAATTTGTAATACCCTTATAACTTTATATTTTATATATAACATTTTAGAAATACTACTCAACAATTTAAATCACACTTCAATAAGGGTATCTTTAGAAAGGTCTTCATCACTGGGACTTGATTATTGCTGTCTCATAAAAACTCAAATTATTATAAAAACATAAAAGTCAATCTTTACAGATCTTTCACTGGTACACCTTAATTGTTGTATTCAGTATTTCTTTCTCAACAGCCACTTTCTTTAAATCTCAATAAGCGTTAAATATTTTAGAGTTTCATTATTTTTATCAAACAGATCCAAGTAGACTGGTTAGCTTAGTGATTTAGAATTCCCATTTTGTTATTTTTGTTGGAAGGACGGGGTTTTCAGCTAAATCCACATATCTCCTCCGGATTCTGCTTACAGCTAGGCAACTGTAAGAGTTTACCTTACCATAGTTTGCGCACAACGTGGGGTTCGATTTCTCTATCTTTCTTTAAAGACTTACTTGGATCAAGAACGTTCTTAGCCTGAAAGAGGCTTATTTTCTGGAACTCTAATTGGATTTTTGTTATTGGCCTGCAAGAGGCTTGTTATTTTATTGATTTTTAACGCTTTTCCTTACTTATTGGGATGTCTTCTTCTGCTGTTGCTTCTGGATCTTCTAACCCTCTTACTCCCTCAGTTAGAATTGTTTCTTGGGATGGCCCAAAGTTTGATGGGGAGGAGGTTAAATGGTTCATTAGCAGGTATGAAGCTGCTGCTGCTGTTGATGGTGCTTCTCAAATGGATATGGTGAAGCAAGTTAGGTTTTTTATTGCTGATAGCCAGGTGGAAAAAGAGGTTATTGCTATGCAGGCATTTAAGGACAAGGATTGGGTTAAGCTTTCTAAAGCTATGGTTGATAGATGGGGTGTTAGGTTTACTATGATGGACCTCAATAAAATTGTTGGAGACTGGCAAGCAAAAGGTGGAGTTTTTTCTATGGCTGACTTCAAAAAGCTCTGTGTTCAGTTTGATGAAGTGGTGGAATATCTCATATTGGTGGATGAGTTAGTGCATGAGAATCAAGCAAAAGATTTGTTTTGGACAGCATGCAGCAGGGATATTCAAATGGATGTCTTGAAGGATCTTTCAAGAAAAGATTTGATGAAGGAACTGCCTAATGGTGAGCAGAAACTGCTGGCTCTGGAGGTTATCAAAGAGAACATTCAGGCCCATCTCAAGTTGTTAGCATTGGACAAATATCAAGAGTCCTGCACTCAATATGTTAGCAAGGTTAGCGAAGTTTTGGCCGAAAACAACGATATTATGGTCAAAGCCCAGGAGGCCAAGAAGGCACAAATGGGATTACCTGCTGCTAAAGTTCAGGTCAATGTAGATAATAAGATGGTCGATCACTTGGCCGATTTAACGAAACAATTAAAAATATTTGTTCAAGAAACCCAGAAGGCTAACAAGGCCCCAATCGCTTCTTCCTCCACGTCAACTTCTTATCAATCCAGAGGTTATGAACGTCGAAATTATAATGGCAATAACAACGGTAATTGCTTCCCAGGCAATGGGAGAAATGGTGGAAATGGTGGTAGTAGTTATAGAGGTGGCTACAATGAGCCAAAGGTGTGCTCCTATTGTAATAGGAGGGGGCACAGAGCAACAGTTTGTTTTGCTCTTGATAAGGATATGGATGCTGGGCGAGTTTTATTTGATGGTAAAGTTTATAAATTTCCTGATGGTTTGTTCATCAAGCCCAGTGATGGACAGTCTCCTTCTGATTTGGTCAGAAGAAGTTTAACGGCTGAAAGGAGAGCCAGATTTGAAGAGGTGACGGATGAAGATGTTAATTCCAAGGGTGGCAAAAATGGTAATGGTAATGGTGGAAAAGCTGACAAAGGTAAAGAGAAAGAGGTCAGTAAAGCCAAATTTTCTACTTCTTTTGGAGGTTTAGAGCTGGGGACGGTTGCCTAGGTGGAGGGTAGCTGTATGGCTGGCAAATATGATGTTAATTCTGCTAGAAGAGCAGCTGCTACTAAGGCGAAGAGTAGCATCCAGAGCCAATTGAGGGCTAATCCTGGCAAGGCCAATAACAAAGTGAACCCTTACTCTAAGGACAAAAATTCTAGTGCTCAAACTGCCGCCAACAAATTGAACCCTTACTCTAAGGACGAATTATATAAAATGCAGAAGGGGATTGCTGATATGGGGCCCCCTAGTTATGGCAAGTTTGATTTAAATGGTGAGCCTATGCCAGAGGATGATTCGGATTCTGAGGAGGAAGTACCGTTGGCGTCTCTACCCAGACCAAGTTTTAGCGGTCCCATCCCAATGGAGGGAGTAAGAAGGATTAGTGCAAGAAGCTGGTGACGGAGTTAGGGTTATAGAAAGTGAAGATGTTATAATGGGGGGTGAAGATGGCTTGGTTGGACCTCAAGAGGTACCCAGGGCCAAGGTTGTTAAATCAAAGGTCCAGTATGAGCGTCCAGTAGTTTCTGGTCAAGCTAATGCGATGGACGTAGTTTTGAACAGGGTGAATCAACTGCAGATTCCCTTATCTTTGGGCAAGTTATTTACGATTAGTCCGGCGCTTGCTGAAAAGCAAAAGAAGCATTTGACAAGGTGTCGGGTTTCCACTGGAGAGGTGGAATATATTTGTGAAAATGCAGAAAAATTTGGGGAAGATGTAGATACACATTTTTCCGCTCCCCTGGGTTACTTGGTGGTAACTCTTAACGGTAAAGAAGTAAAGGCCTTGGTCGATTCAGGGTCTCAAATTAATTTAATTTCATTGGAGCAAGCGACAAGTATAGGCTTGCCAATTAAAAGTGGGACTGGGGGAAACCTCAGAGGTATTGGAGGGCACGCAACAGAGCTGATGGGCACAGCTGAGCATGTCAGGTTAGGCATTGGTGGATCTGTTGGTAAGGTTCACTTTTTTATGTGGCCAGAAGAGCAGTCAAAACTGTTCTGGGTGGTCCTTTTTTGATGGATTTTGAGGCCAGGATAGGGTATCAAGCTGGCATGGGGATTAGTTTGGAAATCACCGGTGAAGATATGCGGAGGTTACATATGCGGTTAGCACCTCCTGGAAATGAAGGTTGGGAAACACGGCCAGGGATTACTACTCTGTGCCAGTGTGGTGTTTGCACCAAGAAGCGGCATATAAAACAGACGGCTTCTGGAGAATTATGTTTGTTGGAAAGGGATGAACGCCCTCATTTTTTGGGGTAGAAGGGGCTGATCACTCTAATGTTGTAATCTCTCCTCAGGATGAGATCTCGGATTGCAATAGGTCAGCTCACTTGGAGATAATTCAAGTGGATTCTCAATTTTTTTCTGTTAATATTACTTTGGAGTGCAAATACGTTTTGGACTTTTCTATATGTTTGTTGGATTTACCCTGTTTTTCTATTAAATTTAAAAATGGTGAAAAAGGCAAAATGGGCCAAATTAGGTTGGATAAAGATTGGAAGGGTATGTTTTTGGGCCTCCAGAAAGAGGTTAAACTGCAAGTATCTCCTTCTATTCAGGACCTCCAGCAAGAGGGTAAACTGCGAATATCTTATCAAAACCCAATTAAAAATCTCAGTATAATTAAAACACAAAAAAAAATTTTTTGTGAAAATTCAATTCCGGTCCTCCAGCAAGAGGTTAAACTGCCAACTTTCTTTACGGGCGATTTACTGTTGGATAAGGGAAGCAAAGGTGTTGGAAAATCTGTTTATAAATTAGACGAAGGAAAGGAGAAAAGGGTAAAATTTAAAAATGAAATAAAATATTTTTCTAATTTTTCTTATTCCGATTCTGGCAATGAAGAAGATTCATTTGATGAAATTTTTAATGGCGAAACAAAAGTAAATGATTTACCTCAAGCTTATTTAGATGTGGACGCAGCCAAATATAAGAAAGTAGCAAATAAAGTTCAACCTATTAATGAACCGCTACCTGCCGAATTAAATCCACCCTTGAGAAGACCAAGGTTATCAAGAGATCCTTATGAAAGTCCCTTGGTAAAGAATCCGCCTGAATTTTCTGAGACGTCAAGAATCACTTTTGAGAGACTGGGTCTTGTTAATTTTGGACCTGATGGTTGGTTGTCTGGAGAAGAGAAAAAGTTATTGTTGGATGTGATGGTCAAGCAAGAGAAGGCCGTTGCTTTTGTAGAAGAGGAGAGGGGTGTGTTGAAGCATTCCTATGGGGAGCCTTACAAGATTCCTGTGGTATGTCATGAACCGTGGCAGCAGAAACCAATTCCTATTCTGGCTGCATTAAAAGAAGCCTATATTGAAGTTGTCAGAGAACGGATACGCACTGGACTGTATGAGCAATCAATGTCAAGTTATTCTAGTCCGGTATTTTGTATCAAGAAACCAAATGGCAAGCTTAGAGTTGTTCATGATCTTAGGGAATTAAATAGGGTTACAATAAAGGATGCTGGGATACCTCCTAGTGCTGAGGAGTTTTTTGAAGCGTTTGCAGGAAGAGTGTGTTATGTTTTGGGAGATATTATGGGTGGATATGATGAGAGAGAGTTACATTCGGACTCAAGGCCTCTCACTACATTCGATACGCCACTAGGACATTTACAGTTAACAAGATTACCTCAAGGAGAAACAAATTTGGTTGCAGTTTATCAAGCTCAGATGGCTTGGATCCTTCAAGACGAAATTCCAAAATATGCTGGAATCTTTATAGATGATGGAGGAATTAAGGGACCAACAACCGACTATGATAACCAGGTGTTGGAAGAGAATCCCGGGATACGCAAATTCATTTGGGAGTTTGCAATTACATTAGAAAGAATCTTGTTTCGAATTGAAGAGGCTGGTTTAACTATTTCAGGTTCAAAATTTTCCTGTTGTGTGCCAGCCTTAGAAATATTAGGCCATGTGGTATGTAGAGAGGGTAGGATTATGTCCAAGAAGAAAGTTAACAAAATTCAGTCCTGGCCAAGACCCAAGAATACGAACGAAGTCAGAGGGTTTTTAGGCGTTTGCGTATATGTTAGAATGTTTATTAAGGACTTTTCTTCATTGGTAGCTCCATTGAGACAGTTAACGAGAAAGGATGCAGACTGGGAGTGGGATGAAGAGTGTGAGAAGGCGTTGGTGAAGTTGAAGGAGGTTGTGGGGAAGGATTTAGTCCTGCACAAGTTGGATTATGGAAAAGATGCTGGCAGAATTCATTTAGCAGTTGATTCAAGTCAGGTTGCAGCTGGGGAGGTTTTGTCTCAGATGGATAAAGCTGGTTACATCAGGCCAGTTAGGTATGAATCTGTAGTATTTACTGAGGTCGAATCAAGATATTCTCAACCAAAATTGGAATTATGTGGTGTGGCAAAAATACTGAAGAAACTTCAGCATATTTTGTGGGGGCAACATTTTGAGTTGCAAGTGGATGCGAAATCGTTAATCCAGATGATTAATTCCCCAAGTTTACCGAACGCACCCATGACGAGATGGGTAGCTTTTATTCAACATTTTTTGTTTGATTTAGTTCATAAGCCTGGCAAAACTTTTACTATGCCAGATGGTTTATCAAGGACACCACCCACTGAAGAAGATTCAGACTCAGAAGAGTTCGATGAAGATATACCTATTATCAAAACCAGCACTAAAGGAGCTGAAGACTTTCCATACCTCCCCCATGAGGTTAAACTGGCAGGACTATTGTGTTTAGATTATGATGATGATGACCTCCATCAAGAGGATAAACTGGAAAATAGTTTTCATGTTAATAAAGGTGTTGGAAAAGGTGTAGATAAATTTGGTAGAAAGGAGGTAGAAGAGATGTGGTGTATGTAGAGGAAGATGGATTAGTAGTGTGGGATAGTAGTAAATTAAGGAATGGTGTATATGTTGGAGAATTAGAGAATTTATATAAAAAGGTGGATAAAGAGAAAGAGGTATCTTTGAATACAGTTTACGAAGGATCCAAAGGTTCAGAAGAAAAATGTTGACATATCTCGATTAAAGATTTATTTAGGGGCCAAAGATTATTGGCTCATTCATGTGCAGGTGATATTGGTGATAGAGAAGTCCCTATTGATGTTATATTAATCGATTTTCAAGATGAAGTCTGGGGTCAGACTGGTTTTTATTTTTTGTTAGTCAAATATTTGTTGACTTTAGAGAGGCCAGAAGAGTGTGAAGACGATGAATGGGTGGCTATCAAGAGGAAGTCATCTACGTTTTACCTATCTGGTCGACATTTAATGAGGAGAAGGTATCCAAATCCTCAAGTAGTTATAACTCAACAGAAGGGGCAAGAATTAGTTTTGAAATCACTGCATGAAGATCTCGGGCATAGAGGCGTTGGAGAAAAGTTTAGAAGAATTTCTGATCGATTTTGGTGGCCTGGAATGAAGATGGCTATTAAACAGTGGCTTCAGTCATGCGAAGAATGTCAAAGATGAAGTTATTTAAGGCCAAAAGAACCTGGACGCGCGACCGGTAAATATATGCTCTTTGGGAGAGTTAGTTTAGATGCCGTTCATATTAAAGAGGGACGGTATAAATATTTAATTGTGGCCAGAGATGATTTATCTGGTTGGGTAGAGGCAGCGCCTCTTATTAATTTAACTGCCAAAAATGTGGCAGAATTTTTTTTTGAATAATTGGGTATATAAGTATGGGGTGATGAAGTTGGTAACGGTAGATGGAGGTCCTGAATTTGGGACAGAGTTTAAAGAGGCTGTATTGAAAGTTGGATCAAAGGTTAGGGTAGCAACCCCATATTATCCTGAAGCTGAAGGCATGGTTGAAAGAGGGCATCAAGTTATTAAGGATGCTTTAGTTAAAATGTGTGGGACAAGTGCCGAAAAGTGGAGGCACTATTTACCTTTAGTTTTATTTGCTAATCGAATCACTGCCAAAAGGACGACCGGATTTTCACCTTATGAACTTGTTTTCGGATGGGAAGCAGTTTTACCAGTTGATTTAGAAGCTGAATCATATCTTGGAGTTGACTGGGACACTTTCAAAACTACTGATGAATTATTGTGTGCAAGAATGATGCAGCTAGAAAAGAAAGAAGAATATTTAGAAAAGGCATATTCGCGGATGATGAAGATCAGAAACCAATCAGTTAGATATTGGGATGAGCAGTTGGCACATCGATTAAGGAAACCTTTGAACCCAGGTGATATGGTCTTGGTGTATAATAGGAGTTTGGAAAGTCAGTGGGGAAAGATGTTTGCAGATCGGTGGAATGGACCGTATAAAATCAAGGAGCAAGTTTCCAGCGGTTCATATGTGTTAGAAGAGTTGGATGGAGTAGTATTGAAGAAGAGGGTAGCGGCCGATCAAGTGAAACGGTTCTATCCTAGAGGCACCAGGAGTGCCGAAGTCTTCCTCCACAATGAGGATAAACTATGAAATTTCTTAAATTTTATGATGACCTCCGCAACGAGGATAAACTATGATATCAAAAAAATTTTATGATGACCTCCGCAACGAGTATAAACTATCTTCTTTTTATCAAAATACTTTACTGTCGTTACACTGCCTATGGGCGACGAAACTATGATGAAACTTAACGAAATTCAAGAAGACCTTCTTTGAAATTTTCAAAAAACTTAAAATTCTTAAAATATGGGTGAAGATAGTGTTGGAAAATTTTTAAAATTTATTAGAAGAAGTGTTCACAGGGGAACCTTCTTAATTTAATATTGGCAAGTGTGGGGGTAATTGATGGGCTGGCTGCTCTATACACAATTACCCCATAATGTTTGTTTCCAAAATTTTCCCTGTTTCTAGTTGAATCCTGGCTTTGTCTTTTAACTATAGGAAGTCCACTAAGACTATAAACTGGAACAAATCAAGAGACACCGCTCTCAACGCCAGATTCAAGATTTTTTTTATTTTTTTTTGCTTTTGATTTTTTTTATGTTAGATTGTGATTTCTTTTCTTTAATATATATTATGAATTATTGTAAAGGTGATGCTCACTGGTGGTCTCTAATCATTTTTATAAATTGGAGGGAGCCCACTCAGTGATCATCATTATAAAAATTATCTTCTAAAAACTTTCATTTATTTTCTTTTCTTTTAAATTTCTCAAAATTGTGTAACCACATCAAGTTGCACTTGGATGTGGGTATGATGTCAAGGGTACGGCTCATCAAATGGCGGGGGGCATCTTTTAAAAATTTTATTTTGAAATTTTTTTATTATTATTACTTTTTTTATCTTTCTTTTCACATTTGTTTATCTTTCTTTAAAAATTAAATTTAAAATTTTATTTCAAAACTATCTTTTCTAAAATCTTTTATTTTAAATTAAAAACAAAATTAAAAATTAAAAATAAAATAAAAAATAAATAAATAATAAAATAAATAAATAAAATAAAAAAATAAAACATAAATAAATAAATAATAAAATAACTAAAAATATAAAATATAAATAAAAATAAAAAAAATAAAAATAAAAAATAAAATAAAATAAAAAATAAATAAAAATAAAAATGAAATAAAAATAAAATAAATAAATAAAATAAAAAAAAATTAATTAATTAAATCAAAAATATTATTATATTTCTTAGTTTTATTTTTCAGTCTTCATTCTTTTTTAGTTTTTATTCATTTAGTTTAGACAGGAAACAGGGTCTAGGGGAGCTCAATACCTATGGGATTTTACTTCAAGATATCTGTTAGTCCTCCAAGACTTTAAACTGGCTACTTTTCAAGACGTTCTTTAAGGTTTTTTACACGTATTTTGGAGCTGTTAGTCCTCCAAGACTTTAAACTGGCTACTGTTCAAGACTTTCCTTATGGGTTTTATACAAATTTTGGAGCTGTTAGTCCTCCAAGACTTTAAACTGGCTAATTTTCAAGACTGTCATTAAAGATTTTATATTGGAGCTGTTAGTCCTTCAAGACTTTAAACTGAATTTCAAGGATGATTAAGATTTTATGGATATTTTTGGAGATGGATTTTCTTTATATAAATCAAATGTTAGGTCCACCAAGACCTTAAACTGGAGTGTTATTAAATGTTAGGTCCACCAAGACCTTAAACTGGACTGTTATCAAGCTGTTGGGTCCACCATGACCTTAAACTGGATTTCTTATGGATCAAATGTTTGGTCCACCATGACTTTAAACTGGTAGTTCATTCATTTTTTAGTCCACTATGACTTTAAACTGGAAAATTAATATCTGCAGGATAATTCAACATTCATTGGTCCACTATGGCCTTATACTGGATTACTTGTCGATCAAATGTTTGGTCCACTATGAAATTAAACTGGATTATCAAGTTTATTCAATCTTTGGTCAAGCCTAGGCCTTACTTAGGAATATATCAAGTTATTTATGCACCTAAACAATCAATGGTCCACCAAGACCATAAACTGGCAATCGATTATATGTTTGGTCCACCAAGACTTTAAACTGGAATGTCAATCTTGTTTGGATAACTCAATTCAATCTTTTAATTTATCACTGTCCACTAAGACTCTAAACTGGTTATTCAATAATTTCTGGAATTGGGTGCTGATAAGCTTTAGGAGGTTAAAATTTTAGGTGGTGATGATGCTAAGGAAAGCATAATGAGTAATTAGGTGAAATTTGTGGCGCTTTAACATGGTCTAAAGTTAATATTATTATTGGAAGCCTGGCAAAAGTATTTTATGGGTTTGCTGTATAGCAAAGTTTGAAAATTGTGATGAAGGAATCAGAAGTTAGGATGGTAGTTGGATTTTAGGGAATGATTTTTTTAGTGCCTCATTGTTAGGCCATTTTTGGTTTGAAGCTTGGAGGACCTTATGGCGAGATTGGAATCATAGAATTTGGCTCAGTGGGGGGCCCTTTGAGGTTGGAATCAGGAGTATTCGGCTCACAGGAAGATCCACTCTCTCAATTCTGTGACAAGAAGGAAGACTGGTTAATGGGAGTCTGAAGGGATAAAAACCTTGCTCTTGTAGTGGAATCATCACAAGATTTATATTATTTTATTCTATGTTATATCAAGCCAGAGAAGAAGAAACAACATTTTTATTATAAAGAATTAAAAAAAGACCAGCTAAAACAAGTTTATCAAATTATTTTATTAGAAAAGATAATTCTTTTGGAATTGCTCAACCACTTATGCAAAGTTATAAGAATGGGGACATTCTCAATTGGAGGGAGGATGTGGTAGCCTAAAGTTTAGTATGGCACCTAAGTACGTAAATGGAGTTATTACAGCGTGCAAGATTGGTGTTATTATTTTTTTATAAAAGGGTTTTATTTAATTTATTTGAGTTTTAAATATGAAGAAATTGGTCAAGAGCAAATGCCTACGCCAAAACAATTTATTTTACGGAGAAAACTTATTTTTAAGGTCTGAAGAGTTTATAAGTATCAAGTCGAGTCACTCAAGAGCCTTGGGAAATTTTCCCAGAATTTTTACTATTTTTCTTATATTTTTTTAAATGAATTTTAAAGTTTTATAGAAATACTTACGTTTTTAGAATTTACTTAACTTTAATGAATTTTCACGAGGTGATTAGAGCTGCGCAGACTACGAAAATTAGTTTGGAATGTAAAGGGGAAGTGGCTCTATCATGTGTAATTTTTCTAGATTTTTTATTATAGTTTTAAAGGTTCTAATTGAGTCCGCTTGGACTCTGTTTGAACTCCGCTTGGACTCCATACGGACTCCGCTTTGGCTCCACGGACTCTGTACGGGCTCCGGATTGACTCTGGGAGAGCTCTGGAGGGGAAAACTTAGGCACGTGACTAGGTATACTTAAGAGTCTCTCAAACTCGAAATTGAGGGGGGAATACATCATACAGCTTAATCTTTCACCACCACGGTCTCATTTTTTATTACTCAACAAATTAAATAAATTTGTAATACCCTTATAACTTTATATTTTATATATAACATTTTAGAAATACTACTCAACAATTTAAATCACACTTCAATAAGGGTATCTTTAGAAAGGTCTTCATCACTGGGACTTGATTATTGCTGTCTCATAAAAACTCAAATTATTATAAAAACATAAAAGTCAATCTTTACAGATCTTTCACTGGTACACCTTAATTGTTGTATTCAGTATTTCTTTCTCAACAGCCACTTTCTTTAAATCTCAATAAGCGTTAAATATTTTAGAGTTTCATTATTTTTATCAAACAGATCCAAGTAGACTGGTTAGCTTAGTGATTTAGAATTCCCATTTTGTTATTTTTGTTGGAAGGACGGGGTTTTCAGCTAAATCCACATATCTCCTTCGGATTCTGCTTACAGCAAGGCGACTGTAAGAGTTTACCTTACAATACCGGCAATTACAGCACTTTGAGGGCCCATCACCTCCCCATGGCTTCCACTTCAAGCAGATTCAACACCCAGAACTCCAGTAAGGACCCTCCATCACAATTAATGATAACACAGACCCATACCATAAATAGAAAATCCAGATAAAAGCTGATACCATAAAGAAACAGGTAAAATAACTCAGCCAAAGAGAATATAATGAAACCCAAAGCATAAAAAGGAAACAAATGAAATTTCCTAGCCCAAAATAATATCCCCAAGAATCCATACTAACCCAGAAATGACCTCCCACCCATAAATCCGTGAATATCCATCCAAGGAAGCAGATTAAGTTGTCCATACTGAGTGTATGCGCCTGAAATAGATGTTTATGCTTCTGTAGTCGTTGTGAGTCCACTGGATACGTCCATATGACCTAAAATAAGCAGAAAAACAAAGGGTATAGGCTACTAAGAGGCTAAAACCCACTAATATACCTAAATATACATAATATACTGCATATTTCACTGAATATGAGATTTATGTATACATATAAGCATATGTATGTCAAAACTTACTTCATATCACTTAAGATAAGTATATTATGACTTCATTAACACCTTAATAATTATTATTAGGCTATGGATAAGCTATTTAAACTACTTTAATTTATATAATAGAGTAATAATTATATATATATGTAATATAATCATATATATTATTATTTTAACCTTATTTTTAAGATATAAGCTTAATTTACTTAATTATATATTATTTTAATTATCTGAAATACTCAGTGCTAGTGATATCTAGGCTGACACTCCCTCACCCAAAAAAAAAACAATAAAAAAAATGTTAAGACATTTTTATTAATAGTAAGGAGTGAATAGAATTTTTTTTTAATTTTCTATAATACATATACTGAATAAACAGTATTATTTTGATTTATATTTTTTCAAGAGATTTTTATGATGATATATTTCATTTTATGGAATCCACTGGTTGTATTCACTTGATTTATTCTTAAACCTTAATAGATACTCAACTCCCTTTTCTTTTGTAAGGTGTCTCTTTTTAAGTATCTTTTAAATTTCTGCCTTTTCAACTATTTCTTCAGGTTGCTGTTTATGCCTTCCTGATCTTCATTGAAATAGGGCAGTATCATTGGAATGGTATGGCTTTATAAGAGAAATAGGAAATACTGGATGTTTTCTATCATAGGGTGCATATAGAATAACCTCAACAGCATTATTACAAACCATCTTTTTAACTACAAATGGTCCAATGAATGGATCCTTCAATTTAACATTACCATTTAAATTGAAATGTAGTGTTGAAAGAATGACTTCATCACCCTCTTTGAACATTTTTTTCTTTATGGGCTTTATCCCATCATTTCTTCTCATACTAAAATGCCTTATTTATACATTCTTGAGCATATTTTCTGCATAATTCTTGCATCTGAAGAAAAAATTAGTACCTGGATGGATATACAATATAGGTAACTTATTAAGAGTTTTAGCAGAGGTATTAGGTAAATAACCCAACCATATCTCAAATGGCTTTTTGCCAGTGACAGAAAGTACTGTACTATTGTATGCAAATTCTAAACCTGGGATAAGGGTTACCAAATTATGTGTGAATTTGTCATTGTCTTTAAAGTTAAGACCAAAAGCACAATATCTTCTTATCATATCTTCTAAGGTTTGTATTATTCTTTCTGCTAGCCCATCAGTTTGTGGATGGTGTTCTGTAGAAAGTTTTAATTGACACCCTGAAACATCCATAAGTGATGTCCAGAACTCAGAAGTAAATTTAGGATCTCTGTCAGAAACTATTGCTTTGGGGAAACCTGCTGTATTTAACATTTGTGTCCACCATAAAAAAGCTAAGTCCTTTGCAGAAACCTCTTTGTGGGTAGGAATAAATTTAATATATTTGTAAATCTATCTACAATTACCCAGAAGGAGTTATAAATCTTATGCCCTGCTATTGGCAAACCTGTTACAAAGTACATGTTGATCATTTCCCATGGAGATTTTGGTTGCTCAATTTGTTGTAAAAAACCAGCTCTTTTGCCTATTAATCTTTTAGATTTTTGACAAGAATCACATGTCTCAACATATTTTTGAACATCCTCAGACATGTTAATCCACCAAGCTGTGTTTTTTACTCTGGTTAATGTTTTATGGTAGTCAAAATGACCTGCTAATATATCATCATGACATATACTTAACATATACTCCTTCATTGAATGGGAAATTACAATTACATTAATTAATTTTTTCCTCTAATATATAAAACCATCATCAATGGAAAATTTTCCTTTTTCTAATGCCTCTTTATACCTGTTTGGTAAAGTTTTTATTAAAACATTCATTGAAGCATTAGATGGATCATTTAATATTGTAGTTAGTTTACTCAAGTCAGGATCTGAAGCATAAATATCAAGAATTGATTGCGTAAATTCATCCTCAAGATCTACAATATAAATTTCAAAAATGTTAATAATCTCTGTTTAAGGAACATAAGCAGGATTATCATCATTATTAGGCAGAGGTAATCTAGATAACAGATCTACATTAGATTGTAAGGTTCCTGATCTATGTGTAATAGTCATCCGTCCTCTAAATTATTGTACAGCTAATTGCCATCTAAACATGTGTCTATTAGAAGTTTTCATGTTTAAGAGTGACTTAACTGCACTACAATCAGTTATTAACTCAAATTTTTGGTCTTCAAGGTAATAATGTAGCTTTTCAAGAGCCCATAATACTGCCAAACATTCAAGTTGAGTAGCACCATATTTCTATTCACTACTTCTCAGAGTACGTGAAATATAGCAGATTACTACTTCTGACATTTTACCTTTAATAAGTTGTTTTTGATGCAAAGCAGCACCCAGTCCAATAAAACTTGCATCTGTATATAATACAAAAGGTAATTGGAAATCTGGTAATCCCAAGATAGGAGCTGTCATTAAACATTCTTTCAACTTATCAAAAGCCTGCTTTCTTTGATTATTCCAAATGAAACTTCTTATTTCTTTATCAGTGTGGTCAATGGTGCAGCAATTAATTGGTAGTTTTTTATATATTGTCTATAATAACCACACATACCAAGAAAAGATTGTGCATCCTTTACATTTTGAGGAATTCCAATATTCTTTATTGCAGCCACTTTATTTTGGTCTACATATATTTGTAAGCCAGATACAATATGACCAAGCACTTTTAAAGATTCAAACCCAAATTTACATTTTTTCAATGCAAGGTTCATTTTTATTTCATCCATTTTTTCAAATACCATCTTTAAATGGATTAAGAGTTCATCATAAGTCTTAGAGAACACTATGATGTCATCAATATATACCATTAACCATCCCTCAATCATTTAATTATGGAATTTTATATCCATTAACTTCTGAAATACTGATGGTGCATTTTTTGGTCCAAAGGGCATCCTGACATATTTATAAATTCCCATGTGTCTTGTTATCAACAAAAAGCTCTGTGAATTCTTTTCAACAGGAATTTGATGGTACCCTTTATTTCCATCTAAGCAGCTTATATACTTAGCACCTTTAAGGGTAGCATGTATAGAGGCAATCCTTGGCAAGGGATAAATATCATCTAGTTTAAATGTATTTAATGCTCTATAATCACCGCACAGTCTTGCTTTATCTTGTTCACAAGAAATTAGCACTGGCGATATTACACAATATTTTGGTTTAGTTTCAACCTTTTCAAGAATTTTCATTTTTAATAACATCTTAATATTATCCTCAATGTCTTTCCTCTTCATTGGTGAAGCAGGGTATGGCTTCTTTTTAAGACTAGCAGGAATATTATCCATATTACAGGCTAAACATATCTTCATTTCATGATCTTTTACAAGGCCAAGTTCATTTGTACCATGTGCAAAAGCCATTGGAAATGCTTTAATTAAGTTCAAAATATTATTTTTCTCAGCTTTACATATCTGAGTGCCAAATGATGCTTTTGAAATTTCTGTTTCCAGAAGTTTCATCTAATTGGATTCTCTTCCTTTGCATGGAATATTTGTTACTGACTCAATGTGTAAGACTGAGTTAAAAGAAATTGTTTTAAATTTACTTTTACCATTCATTCCAATTGTAAAATTGTTATTAGAAGGGTCTAATTTCACACCAAACATAGTCAGAATATCATTTCCAATGATAAAACAGTTACTACAGTTAGAATTATTGATTACTACAAAGCCACAAGTTACTCTTACATTACCATGTTGATGTTTAATGAAAACAGCAGATTTGTATCTACCAATGGGATGTAGTACTGATCCAAAACCTCTCCAATTTTTACTTTGAAGCAGTTCAAGCTTAGAATTATATTCACTATTAATTTTCTGTAATGTATTAGTAGAAACAACAGAACCAGAAGCTCCTGTTTTCAATACTATTAACAATTTCACCAGAAATGATAGCTGAAACTGTTATAGGTGTCATTCTAAAGTTATCATCTTGTATAGCTTTAATGATTTCAGCATCCTCAAAATTCATTAGAGATTCATTTGAGTCCATATTTAATATTGGATTGTCAAAGATGGACAAATCATCTTCCAACATAGAGACTTAATTTTCATCACTATATGAGATATTACTGGCATAATCACTTGAAAAATTTACTTTTCTTTGTTTCAATTTTAGATTCATGTTGATTTTCAACAATATTTTTATTCTTCTCACATTTGTGACCTTTAACCCAAGGTTTGTTACACTTATAACAAGTATTTGTCTCATAATTTTTTGGTACTTCAGGTGAAGTAGGTTTTTTCTGCTTCTCCTGAAGTGTTTTTGAATTCTGATTTTTCATAGGTTCAATATTTTGTTTATAAGTGAAATACCTTGCTTCATACTTATGGTTTAAAAATATCTCATTTCTAATATTAATAAATTCAGAATATTCAGTAACATTGATTGTTCTAGCTAAGAAAATGTCTCTGGCAGATATAGGTAATTTATATATTAATTTATCTTTCCATAAGTTGAAATCCATTTTAGGCTCAATGGCTTTTAAGATTTTATTTAAATTCTTTAAAAATAACATAGGTTTGTCACCATTCAACGGATTATACCTAGTTTTCTCATAAAGTCTCTGCTGAGTGTGTCTGAATTCAGAACCTCCAAATTTTTTTTCAATTATTTGTTTCCATTCAGCCTAAGAGTAATCTTTACCCTCATTCAAAACAGCTTCAAACCATAATAAAGCAACATCCTTAAATAAAGAGATCAATTTTGATGTTATTTCTTCATCTAGTAACATATATGAGAATTTTAAATTGTCAATTCTTTTGATAAAATGTTGCCAATCAGAGCTAGCTTCCCCATCATAAGTTGGGTACTGATCTATCTTAGGCCAGTTCTTCTGATTAGATTTTTTTTCACTAATCTTAGGTAAATTCAACAACTCATTTACTCTTGATAAATGGTCTTGTTTTCTTCCTGCACAGATTTGTGACTTACATTTTCAGATTTGACACTACCACCAGTTGGTTTTAATTGTGGTGGTATAGGGAAGGAATGAGATTCACTTTTGCCAATGAAAGGATTATTATTATATTGATTATACTTATGATTATCCTGGTTCATCAGTAGATTGGCAGTTTCAATCTCAACTTTAGTTAATCTTTGTAGCAACTCAGAGACACATTGATTTGTCTGGGCAAAAGATAACTTTGTTCTTGATTCAGTTTTTAATAAATGTGTTTCATATAATTTTTCTAACTCACAAAATTTGTTTGAAAGTTCATTATATTTACTACTCAATGAATCATATTTAAGAGTTAGAGACAAATTTTCATTCTCTAATTCTTTATTACCTGTTGAGATTTGAGAAATATTTAATTTTAAGGATGAAATTGTATCACTTGTGAGCTTAACTGTGTGTTCCTCACAATCAGTCATTCTATTCCACAATGCTGAAAGAATTCTATAGACATTTGGATTATTATTAAAATACTCCATGTCTTCCTTCTCAATTCTTTCAATCTCTTGTGAACTTCTAATCTCACTAATAAGTCTTGAAAAATGAGGATTAACTGTATTATAAATACTACTGTTGTTATTGACAAAAGACAAGTCAGGTGTATCTACACTAAAACCTAAATTTCATAAGTCCTCCTCTAATTTCTGCACAGATTTGACATCAATAATATTACCTACATTGTAATTATCAGTATTGTGTTCAATATGAGAGGGTAATCTACTTACCATGGGATTTGTGTGACCCCTGATTTTTGGCCCCTTTGTTTTCCCTTGTAGGGGTGAAGTGAGGAATTCTGATGAGGAGGAGGATCCTTGTTGCAATTGTGACTGGCCCATTGTTGATGGAACCAATCCCACTTCCGTTTTTATAACAGGATTTTCTCCTGGGAGTGATGTGACCCTCCTGGGGTAGGGGGTTGCTGACTTGGCTGGCCTCCCTTTAGATCTGACAATGATTGGTTCATCTGCTGAAATCCTACCTTGCAATTGTTTTGTAATTGCTCTACCTCCTTGAGAATGAGGGATTCTGATTCCTCCAACTACAATACCTGTTTTACTAGATGGGATAGTTGATCCTGAAGGGGAGGAGATGTCTTTTTTATAGTAATATTTTTTAAGAGAGCGTCCTTTTCTTCTATGCTCATTTTCTCTGCCTGGGGGTATGACTGACCCTCCATGGTTATGTCATTGTCCTGGGGAGCACTCATATTAATAAAATTAATAATTTATTACGTCTACAGAAAGGAAAACCTATTAGAATCAGTAGATTAAATGTATTAGTAATATTATTACAAAGGAAAAGCACTGGAGCTTACCCTGAATTTAAATTTTTATTTATTTAAATAAAATGTAATAAAAATTCGAAAAAATATGTTAAAAAAATAAAAAGTATAACTAGAACTTTATAATGTTGAATAAATAGCTTACCAAGCTTTAACCAAATACCAATTTAATTGGGTGTTATATTGGTGAGCAAATACCAAGTGAAATTGGGTTTATATTGGGTACAGTTACTACTGTAAATACCTAATTTTTATTATAAAAAATTAGGACAATTATTATAAGGGTTCTTTTCTGCAATCACTGAGCTATCATGACCCACCAATATGCAGAAGATCCAAATATTTGGTTTGTTTTGAGCTATACTAAAGAAAAAATCATGTCCCAAGGCTTATACTAAATAATAAGTAAAAACTAAGGAAAGTCCCCCAATTGTTAGTGTATCTAGTATTTAAGTATGATTTAATAGTATTTATTAATGGTCCTACTACTTATTAATAAATTATTTAGTGATTAAACCTCAGGGGAAGACTAATAAAATAGGTATTCTCAAATAAAACTCACAATACTTGGAATTAAATGTGTGCTAGTGGTGGAAAATAGATGAATATAATATAGTTATAGCTTATATAAAGATAATATTAATTTATAATGGCTTTATAATATATTTTTGAATGAAAATAATTGTGTTATAATGTTTTTTTTGAATTTTAGTAAGTGAATGATGTCTAATAACCGTCAAAATCCTCCCTTACTTATACCAAAATCCACTGGAGTGCACAGACCTTCAATCCAGATGATGTCACTGCTATCCCCGGCAATTACAGCACTGAGAGGGACCATCACCTCCCCATGGCGTGCACTTCAAGCAGATTCAACACCCAGACCTCCAGTAAGGACCCTCCATCACAATTAATGATAACACAGACCCATACCATAAATAGAAAATCCAGATAAAAGCTGATACCATAAAAAAACAGGTAAAATAACTCATCCAAAGAGAATATAATGAAAGCCAAAGCATAAAAAAGAAAAAAATGAAGTTTCCTAGCCCCCAATAACATCCCCAAGCATCCATATTAACCCAGAAATGACCTCCCAACCCATAAATCCGTGAATATCCATTCAAAGAAGCAGATTAAGTTGTCCATACTGAGTGTATGCGCCTGAAATAGATGTATATGCTTCTGTAGGCATTGTGAGTCCACTGGATACGTCCATATGACCTAAAATAAGCATAAAAACAAAGGTTATTGGCTATTAATTTGGGCTCTTGAGAAACTTCATTACTATTTGGATGACCAAAAATTTGAGTTGGTAACTGACTGTAGTGCTGTGAAGTCTCTCTTAAACCTCAAGACACCTAACAGACATATGTTCAGGTGGCAACTTGCTGTTCAAGAATAAAGAGGAAGGATGACAATTATCCATACAGCTGGAAATGTTCACTCTAATGTTGATATGCTCTCCAGATTGCCTCTGCCAAATAATGACTCCAATCCTGCTTATGTACCTGAAGATGATACTGTTCATATCCATGGTATATTTATAGTTGATATGGAAGAGGAGTTATTACAGTTAATACTGGATTCATATGATAAAGATTCTGATTTAAATAAATTGGTTACTATTTTAAATGATCCTAAGAATGCTTCAATTCAAGCATTAATAAAAACTCTTCCTGCAAAGTACCAAAATGCTTTAAATAAAGGAAAGTTCTCTATTGAAGATGGTTATATATATTATAGAAGGAAGCTTACCAATGTAATTGTTATTCCTCCTTCAATGAAAGAAACTATCCTCAAACTTTGTCATGATGACATATTAGCTGGTCATTTTGATCTTGAAAAAACATTGATTAGAATCAAAAACACTGCATGGTGGGCTAATATGTCTGAAGACACAAAATTATATGTTGAATCTTGTGATTCCTGCCAAAAATCTAAAAGGTTAACAGGTAAGAGAGCAGGGTTATTACAACATATTGAAGCACCTAGTGCTCCCTGGCAAATCATTAATATGGATTTTGTCACTGGTCTTCCTGTTGCAGGTAAAGACAGCTTTAACTCTTGTTGGGTAATAGTTGATAGATTCAAAAAAATGTGAAAATTTATTCCAACCCACAAAGATGTATCCACCGAAGAATTAGCTTTCTTATGGTGGTCTTACATGTTTAATATTATTGGTTTTCCAAAAGCCATTATCTCTGATAGGGATCCAAAATTCACTTCTGAGTTTTGGACCTCTTTGATGGATATTTGTGGCTGTGAGTTAAAATTGTCTACAGCTCACCATCCTCAGACTGATAGTCTAGCTGAATGAATGATTAAAAATCTGGAAGATATGATTAGAAGGTATTGTGCCTTTGGTTTAGAATATAAAGACAATAACAGATTTACTCATGATTGGGTCACTCTTTTGCCTGGTCTTGAATCTGCATATAATAGCACTGTTCATTCTGTCACTGAGAAAAAGCCTTTTCAGCTTTGGTTAGTTTATGTCCCAAATACTCCTGCTCAGATTCTCAATAATAAATTACCTAAGTTGGAACTACACCCTGGTGTAAAATCTTTTATGCAAATGCAACAGCTATGCAGGAAACATGCTCAGAGTTGTATTGATAAAGCATTTGAATATGAAAAGAAAAGATGGGATAAATCCCATAAAGAATACACATTTAACAAGGGTGATGAAGTGTTGATCTCTACTGTCCATTTCAATTTACAAGGTAACCACAAATTAAAAGATCCTTTTGTAGGACCATTTGTTGTGAAAAGCATGGTTGGTGATAATGCAGTAGAAGTTGTATTGTATTCTCCATATGATAGGAAACATCCTGTTTTTCCCATTTCTTTGCTTAAGCCTTATACTTCCAACAGTGACTTATTTCCAAAAAGAAGAGGAAGACCTAAGAAGAACCCTCAGGAAGTCACAGAAATAGCAGAAATTGATAAAATTCTCAATGATAGAATTATCACTTCTGAAAGAGGTACTGAATATTTATTGAGATATAAGAACAAATCATCTGAACATGATGCATGGATACCTGGCAAAGAAATTTCAAATCTACCTACTCTGTTGAAAAAATACAAAAAGAAAAAATCTTAGCATTTTTTTTATTGTTTTTTTAGAGTGAGGGAGTGTCAGCCAGGCTATTCCAGGAGTCCAGTAAATGATATGTAACTTATAAAACCTGAAAGAGTGGGTAAGAATTGTATTTAATGAATATAACTTAATATTTTATTGCATAATAAAATTATATAAGTATTTTATTATATACAAGTATTACATTAAATTTATTGGTTATATAAATTTTTATATACAGTTAAAATGAACATAATATAATATATTCTACAAATAATGGCGCATTTTTATGTATTTAATAATTATAAATTTATATTTAATTAATTGAAAAAAACATATATTATAATTATAAGTGTAAAATTGACTTATAATATATTTAAATTAATTATTTAAATTTATATATTAAATAACACCTTTCATATAATACTAAACAATAATTAATGACACTTCTTTTGACCCTTAATTGTGTCAGGAAAAACCAATTAATTAATTTATACTAAATTGAGATTAATTACATGTTTTGTTGTGTCAAAGTATTTTTTTGTTTCACTTAAAAATATCCTTAAATCAGACTGTACCATCTGTTTGGAATTATTTTTCTCATAGTTCCTATGTTCCAATCTTTTTTAGTTATTCACTATTTTTACTTACTGATTTGGGAATTAATGGCGGGGAAATTGGATTCTTAATTGGGGTTTTAATTATTTGTTTCATTTTTTTCTCTACATTGTTATGTTTCATTTACGCTTTGATATATTTGTTTTATTCTATTCTAATCATTGTATTTACAAATATAGTAGCGCTTCAGAGGACCCATTGCCTATAAAAGGGCCTTGGATAATCCCCTGTAGCCTCATCACTTATTATACACTCAACAAATTAAATACTATTTTACTACGTTTATATTTTTTTTATTAGTAATACAATTCTAATTAAAAGTCTATATAACAAATTAAAGGTTGCTTTAAGTCTTATAGTAATTAAAGTGTTTGCCGTGCAGAACCCTTACATTAAATAGTATTATTATTAATAAATTCTAAGTTTTTTCTCATCTCTCAAAGTTGCTCGCCGTTGTTTCCCTATTAAATAAATTAAATATATTATAGTAATTTATTTCTTTTATTTTCCCTTTTCCTCCTCCTTCTCTCCTCCTTTTCTCCTATTTTTCTTACCTTCTTCTAGACAACTGCCCGACAAAACCACTGTATTCTTTAAATATAATGGTGATTTTGTCAGAGCTATATGTGAGTTTGTTTTGATGAAAAATGAAAATTTAAGCAATTGGTTTATCATGGGAAATGATATTTTAACCATTTTTGGCATGAAATTGGATCCTGGATAGAATTGTTTTACTTTGGGAATGAATGTGAAAAGAAAATTTAAAATTTCTTCTTCTAAAAAGCATTTTACACCCTTGTTAAAATCTTGTCATTCTTTGATCCAAATCAAAGGTAGACAATCAGAGGAAATGAATATATTATTATCTGAAATTGTAAAAGCTTGATTTGGTGATCAATTAACTGTTGACCAGAAAGATTCAATAGTAGCCTTAATTACATCTTTCCCAATGGCTTTTGCTCATGGTTCCCATGTGTTAGGCTTGGTTAAAGATGAAATGAAAATTTCTCTATCTTGAAATTTAAATAAAATACCTCCTAGCCTAAAGAAAAACCTTACCCTACTTCTCCCACAAAAAGAAAGGATATAGAAGTTAATACCTCCACTTTATTGAATATAAAAATTATTGAAAAAGTAGATGTTACACCAAAATAATGTGTCATCTCTCCAGTTTTGATCTCTTATGAAAAAGATAAAGCTAGATTGGGTGGAGATTACAGAGCATTAAACACTTATACTGTTGATGATATTTATCCTTTACCAAGAATTAATTCAATACATGCTACCTTGCAAGGTGCAAAATTTATTAGTTGTCTGGATGGTAATAAAGGGTATCATCAAGTTCCAGTTGAGAAATATTCTCAGAATTTTTTACTTATTACTACTCATATGGGAATATATAAGTATGTTAGAATGCCGTTTGGCCCTGAAAATTCCCCTTCAGTTTTTCAAAAAGTCATGGATAACAATTTCCACCAAGAAATAATTGAGGGATGGCTCATGGTGTATATTGATTATATTACAGTTTTTTCTAAAACTTTTGATGAGCATATTATTAACTTAAATAGAGTGTTTCAAAAAATGGATAAAATAAATATGACCTTGTCAGTATAGTCTAGTATATAAGTATGATATAATAGTGTTATTTTATGGTCCTACTACTTATTAATAAATGATTTAGTGATTAAACCTCAGGGGAAGACTAATAGAATAGTTATACTCAAATAAAACTCACAATACTTGGATTTAAATGTGTGCTAGTGGTGGAAAATAGAAGAATAAAATATAGTTATAGCTTATATAAAGATAATATCAATTTATAAGGGCTTTATAATATATTTCTGAGTGTTAATAATTGTAGTGTAGTGTTTGTTTGAAGTGTAGTAATTGAATGATGATAATAAACCGTCAAAATCCCTCCTTACTTATACCCAAATCCACTGGAGTGCACAGACCTTCAATCCAGATGATGTCACTGCTATCCCCGGCAATTACAGCACTGTGAGGGCCCATCACCTCCCCATGGCGTCCACTTCAAGCAGTTTCAACACCCAGACCTCCAGTAAGGACCCTCCATCACTATTAATAATAACACAGAGTCATACCATAAATAGAATACCCAGATAAAAGCGGATACCATAAAGCAGGTAAAATAAATGATCAAAAAGAGATTTAATAAAACTAAAAGTATATAAAGGAAACAAATAAAATGTCCAAGCCCCCAATAACATCCCCAAGCATCCACATTAACCCAAAAACATCTTTCCAACCCATAAATCCGTGAATAACCATCCAAGGAAGTAATTTTAGTTGTCCAAACTGGGTGTATGCGCCTGATATAGGTGTCTATGCTTCTGTAGGCGTTGTGAATCCACTGATTTCGTCCATATGACCTAAAATAAGCAGAAAAACAAAGTTTATAGGCTATTAAGGGGCTAAAACCCACTTATATACCTAAATATACATAATATACTGCATATTTCACTGAATAGGAGATTTATGTATACATATAAGCTTATGTATGTCAATAATTACTTCATATCACATAAAATAAGTATATTATGACTCCATTAACACCTTAATAAGTATCATTAGGCCATGAATAAGCTATTTAAACTATTATAAATTATATAATAGAATAATAATTATATATATATATAATAAAATAATATATATTATTATTTTAACCTTATTTTTAAGATATAAGCTTAATCTAGTTAAGGTTATCTTATTTTAAGCATAAGAAATACTCAGTCCTAAGGATATTTAGGCTGACACTCCCTCACCCCAAAAAAAACAATAAAAAAAATGTTAAGACATTTTAATTAATCTTAAGGAATGAAATAATAAAATAAAAAAAATAATTTTTATAATACATATACTGAATGAACATTATTATTTAGATTTAAATTTTTTCAAGAGATTTTTAAGATCAGAGATTTCATTTTCTGGAATCCACTGGTCATATTCACTTGATTTATTTTTAAATCTTGATAGATACTCAACTCCCTTTTCTTTAGTAAGGTGTCTCTTTTTGTCAGTACAGTCTAGTATATAGGTATGATATAATAGTGTTATTTTATGGTCCTACTACTTATTAATAAATGATTTAGTGATTAAACCTCAGGGGAAGACTAATAGAATAGTTATACTCAAATTAAACTCACAATACTTGGATTTAAATGCGTGCTAGTGGTGGAAAATAGAAGAATAAAATATAGTAATAGCTTTTATAAAGATAATATCAATTTATAAGGGCTTTATAATATATTTCTGAATGTTAATAATTGTAGTGTAGTGTTTGTTTGAAGTGTAGTAATTGAATGATCATAATAAACCGTCAAAATCCCTCCTTACTTATACCCAAATCCACTGGAGTGCACAGACCTTCAATCCAGATGATGTCACTGCTATCCCCGGCAATTACAGCACTGTGAGGGCCCATCACCTCCCCATGGCGTCCACTTCAAGCAGTTTCAACACCCAGACCTCCAGTAAGGACCCTCCATCACTATTAATAATAACACAGAGTCATACCATAAATAGAAATCCCAGATAAAAGCGGATACCATAAAGAAACAGGTAAAATAAATGATCAAAAAGAGATTTAATGAAACTAAAAGCATATAAAGGAAACAAATAAAATGTCCAAGCCCCCAATAACATCCCCAAGCATCCACATTAACCCAAAAACATCTTTCCAACCCATAAATCCGTGAATAACCATCCAAGGAAGTAATTTTAGTTGTCCAAACTGGGTGTATGCGCCTGATATAGGTGTCTATGCTTCTGTAGGCGTTGTGAAACCACTGATTTCGTCCATATGACCTAAAATAAGCAGAAAAACAAAGGTTATAGGCTATTAAGGGGCTAAAACCCACTTATATACCTAAATATACATAATATACTGCATATTACACTGAATATGAGATTTATGTATACATATAAGCTTATGTATGTCAATAATTACTTCATATCACTTAAGATAAGTATATTATGACTCCATTAACACCTTAATAAGTATTATTAGGCCATGGATAAGCTATTTAAACTATTATAAATTATATAATAGAATAATAATTATATATATATATAATAAAATAATATATATTATTATTTTAACCTTATTTTTAAGATATAAGCTTAATCTAGTTAAGGTTATCTTATTTTAAGCATAAGAAATACTCAGTCCTAAGGATATCTAGGCTGACACTCCTTCACCCCAAAAAAACAATAAAAAAATGTTAAGACATTTTAATTAATCTTAAGGAATGAAATAAAAAAAAATTAATTTTTTATAATACATATACTGAATGAACAGTATTATTTAGATTTAAATTTTTTCAAGAGATTTTTAAGATCAGAGATTTCATTTTCTGGAATCCACTGGTCATATTCACTTGATTTATTTTTAAATCTTAATAGATACT
The DNA here is from genome assembly GCA_030280995.1 of Hemileia vastatrix. Classification (NCBI taxonomy): domain Eukaryota; kingdom Fungi; phylum Basidiomycota; class Pucciniomycetes; order Pucciniales; family Zaghouaniaceae; genus Hemileia; species Hemileia vastatrix. The sequence goes on along the minus strand of JASXTE010000014.1, from coordinate 8,439,203 downwards.
CAACTCCCTTTTCTTTAGTAAGGTGTCTCTTCTTAAGTATCCTTTCAATTTCTGCTTTTTCCACTATTTCTTCAGGTTGCTGTTTATGCCTCCCTGATCTTCTTGGAAAGAGAGCAGTATCATTAGAATGGTATGGTTTTATAAGAGAAATAGGAAATACTGGATTTTTTCTATCATAAGGTGCATATAGAATAACCTCAACAGCATTATTACCAACCATCTTTTTAACTACAAATGGTCCAATGAATGGATCCTTCAATTTAACATTACCATTCAAATTGAAATGTAGCGTTGAAATAAGGACTTCATCACCCTCTTTGAACATTTGTTCTTTATGGGCTTTATCCCATCTTTTCTTTTCATACTCAAAAGCCTTATTTATACATTCTTGAGCATGTTTTCTGCATAATTCCTGCATCTGAAGAAAAGATTTAGTACCTGGATGAATATCCAATCTAGGTAACTTATTAAGAGTTTTAGCAGGGGTATTAGGTACATAACCCAACCATAACTCAAATGGCTTTTTGCCAGTGACAGAATGTACTGTACTATTATATGCAAATTCTAAACCTGGGATAAGAGTTACCCAACCATGCGTGAATTTGTCATTGTCTTTAAAATTAAGACCAAAAGCACAGTATCTTCTTATCATATCTTCTAAGGTTTGTATCATTCTTTCTGCTAGCCCATCAGTTTGTGGATGGTGTGCTGTAGAAAGTTTTAATTGACACCCTGAAACATCCATAAGTGACGTCCAGAACTCAGAAGTAAATTTAGGATCTCTGTCAGAAACTATTGCTTTGGGGAAACCTGCTGTATTTAACATTTGTGTCCACCATAAAAAAGCTAAGTCCTTTTCAGAAACCTCTTTGTGGGTTGGAATAAATTTACACATCTTTGTAAATCTATCTACAATTACCCAGCAGGAGTTATAACTCTTATGCCCTGCTATTGGCAAACCTGTTACAAAGTCCATGTTAATGATTTCCCATGGAGCTTTTGGTTGCTCAATTTGTTGTAATAAACCAGCTCTTTTTCCTGTTAATCTTTTAGATTTTTGACAAGAATCACATGTTTCAACATATTTCTGAACATCCTCAGACATGTTGATCCACCAAGCTGTGTTTTTTACTCTGGTTAATGTTTTATGATAGTCAAAATGACCTGCTAATATATCATCATGACATATACTTAACATTAACTCCTTCATTGAAGGGGGAATTACAATTACATTACTTAATTTTTTCCTGTAATATATAAAACCATCCTCAATGGAAAATTTTCCTTTCTCTAATGCCTCTTTATACTTATTTGGTAATGTTTTTATTAAAACATTCATTGAAGCATTAGATGGATCATTTAATATTGTAGTTAATTTACTTAAGTCAGGATCTGAATTATAATTATCAAGAATTGATTGCATAAATTCATCCTCAGGATCTACAATATAAATGCCATAAATGTTAATAATCTCTGATTCAGGAACATAAGCAGGATTATCATCATTATTAGGCAGAGGTACTCTAGATAACAGATCTACATTAGAGTGCAAGGTTCCTGCTCTATGTGTAATAGTCATCCGTCCTCTGTATTCTTGTACAGCTAATTGCCATCTAAACATGTGTCTATTAGGAGTTTTCATGTTTAAGAGTGACTTAACTGCACTACAGTCAGTTATTAACTCAAATTTTTGGTCTTCAAGGTAATAATGTAGCTTTTCAAGAGCCCATACTACTGCCAAACATTCAAGTTGAGTAGCACCATATTTCAATTCACCACTTCTCAGAGTACGTGAAATATAGCAGATTACTACTTCTGACATTTTACCTTCAATAAGTTGTTTTTGATGCAAAGCAGCACCCAGTCCAATAAAACTTGCATCTGTATATAATACAAAAGGTAATTGGAAATCTGGTAATCCCAAGATAGGAGCTGTCATTAAACATTCTTTCAACTTATTAAAAGCTTGTTGTCTTTCATTATTCCAAATGAAAGCTTCTGATTTCTTTATCAGTGTGGTCAGTGGTGCAGCAATTGATTGGTAGTTTTTTATATATTGTCTATAATAACCACACATTCCAAGAAAAGACTGTACATCCTTCACATTTTGAGGAATGCCAATATTCTTTATTGCAGCCACTTTATTTTGGTCTACACATATTTGTAAGCCAGATACAATATGACCAAGCACTTTTAAAGATTCAAACCCAAATTTACATTTTTTCAATGCAAGGGTCATTTTTATTTCATCCATTTTCTGAAATACTTTCCTTAAATGGATTAAGTGTTCATCAAAAGTTTTAGAGAACACTATGATGTCATCAATGTATACCATTAACCATCCCTCAATCATTTCATTATGGAATGTTATATCCATTTACTTTTGAAATACTGATGGAGCATTCTTTGGTCCAAATGGCATTCTGACATACTTATAAATTCCCATGTGTGTTGTTATCAACAAAAAGTTCTGTGAATTCTTTTCAACAGGAATTTGATGGTACCCTTTATTTCCATCTAGGCAACTTATATATTTAGCACCTTTAAGGGTAGCATGTATAGAGGCAATCCTTGGCAAGGGATAAATATCATCTACTGTAAATGTATTTAATGCTCTATAATCACCGCACAGTCTTGCTTTATCTTGTTCATAAGAAATCAGCACTGGTGATATTACACAATATTTTGGTGTAGTTTCAACCTTCTCAAGAATGTTCATTTTTAATAACATCTTAATATTATCCTCTATGTCTTTCCTCTTCATTGGTGAAGCAGGGTATGGTTTCTTTTTAAGACTAGCAGGAATATTATCCATGTCACAGGTTAAACTAATTTTCATTTCATGATCTTTTACAAGGCCAAGTTCATTTGTACCATGTGCAAAAGCCATTGGAAAAGCTTTAATTAATTCCAAAATATTATCTTTCTCAGTTTCACTTATCTGAGTGCCAAATGATGCTTTTGAAATTTCTGTTTCCAGAAGTTCCATCTCATTGGATTCTCTTCCTTTAGACGGGGAATTTGTTACTGACTCAATGTGTAAGACTGTGTTAAAAGAATTTATTTTAAATTTCCTTTTACCATTCATGCCAATTGTAAAATTATTATTAGCAGGGTCTAATTTTACACCAAATTTAGTCTGAATATCATTTCCAATGATAAAACAGTTACTACAATTAGTATTATCCATTACTACAAAGTCACAAGTTACCCTTACATAACCATGTTGGTGTTTAAAGAAAACAGCAGCTTTGTATTTACCAATGGGGTGTAGTACTGATCCAAAACCTCTCCAATTTTTATTCAGAAGTGGTTCAAGCTTAAACTTATATTCACTATCAATTTTCTGTAATGTATTAGTGGAAACAACTGAACCAGCAGCTCCTGTGTCCAATACTATATTAACATTTTCACCAGAAATGATAGCTGGAACCGTGATAGGTGTCATTCTAAAGTTATCAGCTTGTATATCCTTAATGATTTCAGCATCCTCAAAATTCATTAAAGATTCATTTGAGTCCATATTTAATATTGGATTTTCAAAGATGGACAAATCATCTTCCAACATACAGACTTCATTTTCATCACTATATGAGATATTGCTGTCATAATCACTTGATTCTTTACTTTTTTCAGTTTCAGTTTCAGATTCACGTTGATTTTCAACAATATTTATGTTTTTCTCACATTTGTGACCTTTGACCCAAGGTTTGTTACACTTATAACAAGTATTTGTTTCATACTTTTTAGGTACTACAGGTGCAGTAGGTTTTTTCTGCTTCTCCTGAAGTGTTTTTGAATTCTGAGTTTTTACAGGTTCAACATTTTGCTTATAAGTGGAATACCTTGATTCATACTTATGGTTTAATAATATTTCATTGCAAATATTAATAAAGTCAGAATATTCAGTAACATTTAATGTTCTAGCTACAACAATGTCTGACAGATATAGGTAATTTGTATATTATCTTATCTTTCCATAAGTTAAAATCAATATGAGGCTCAATGGCTTTTAATATTTTTTTTAAATTCATTAAAAATACCATAGGTTTGTCACCATTCAACGGATTATACCTAGTCTTCTCATACAGTCTCTGCTGAGTAAGCCTGAATTTAGAACCTCCAAATTGTTTTTCAATAAGTTGTTTCCATTCAGCCCAAGTGTAGTCTCTACCCTCACTTAAGACAGCTTCAAACCATAATAAAGCAACATCCTTAAATAAAGAAATTAATTTTGATGTTATCTCTTCATCTGGTAACTTATATGAGAATTTCAAGTTGTCAATTCTTTGAATAAAATGTTGCCAATCAGAGCTGGCTTCCCCATCATAAGTTGGGTACTGATCTATTTTAGGCAAGTTCTTCTGATTGGATTTTATCTCACTAATCTTAGGTAAATTCAACAACTCATTCACTTTTGATAAATGGTCTTGTATTTCTTCCTGCACGGATTTGTGACTTACATTTTCAGATTTGACACTACCACCAGATGGTTTTAATTGTGGTGGTACAGGGAAGGAATGAGATTCACTTTTGCCAATGAAAGGATTATTATTATATTGATTATACTTATGATTATCCTGGTTCATTAGTAGATTGGCAGTTTCAATCTCAACTTTAGTTAATCTTTGTAGCAACTCAGAGACACTTTGATTTGTCTGGGCAAAAGATAACTTTGTTCTTGATTCAGTCTTTAATAAATGTGTTTCATATAATTTTTCTAACTCACAAAATTTGTTTGAAAGGTCATTATATTTATTACTCAATGAATCATATTTAAGAGTTAGAGACAAATGTTCTTTCTCTAATTCTTTATTACGTGTTGCTAATTGAGAAATGATCAATGTCAAGGATGAAATTGTATCACTAGTGAGCTTAACTGTCTGTTCCTCACAATCAGTCATTCTATTCCACAATGTTGAAACAATTCTATGGACAGTTGGATTATTGTTAAAATATTCCATGTCCTCCTTTTCAATTCTCTCACTCTCCTGTGAACTTCTCATCTCACTAGTAGGTGGTTGCAACTGAGGATTAACTGTATTATCATTGTATATAGTACTGTTATTATGGACAAAAGACAAGTCAGGTGTATCTACTCTAAAACCTAAATTTCTTAAATCCTCCTCTATTTTTTGTACAGATTTAACATCAATAGAATTACCTATATTGTAATTATCAGTTTTATGTCTAATCTGAGAGGGTAAGTTACTTACCAAGGGATGGTTGCCAGTCCTGATTTTTGGCGCTTTTTTCCCTTGTAAGGGTGAGCTGAGGAAGTCAGATGAGGGGATGGATCCCTGTTGCAACTGTGGCTTGTCCACTGTTGGTGAAACCAGTCCCATTTCCATTTGTCTACCAGGATTTTCTCCTGGGAGTGAGTGGACCCTCCTTGGGTAGGGGGTTGCTGATTTGATTGACTGGGCTGGCCTCCCTTTAATTCTGCCATTGCCTGATTCATCTGCTGAAATCCTACCTTGCAATTGTTTTGCAACTGCTCTACTTCTTTGAACATGAGAGATTTTGATTCCTCTAGCTTCAGAACCTGTTTGGCCAGGTGGGACAGTTGATCCTGAAGAGGAGGAGACATCTTTTTGATAGTTATCTTTTTTAAGAGGGCGTCCTTTTCCTCTATACTCATGCTTTCTGGCTGGGGGTACTGTTGTCCCTCCATGGTGATGTCCTGGAAAGTTTTTATTAGCTTTAGACCTGGTATTATAAGCAGGCTGTTCACTTACACTATCCTGGGGAGCACTCATATTGTTCAGAATAACAATTTTTTACGTCTACAAAAGGAAAAATCTCTGTGGAATTAGTAGACAAATAATATTAGCAATTATATTACTAATAAAAAAGCAATGGAGCTTACCCTGAATTTATATCTTTATTTATTTAAATAAAATATAAGAAAAATTCTAAAAAATCTGTTAAAAATATAATAATAAGTTTAACTAGACCTCTATAAGGGTGAATAATTAGCTTACCAAGCTTTAGCCAAATACCAATTTAATTGGGTGTTATATTGGTGTCCAAATACCAAGTGAAATTGGGTTTATATTGGGTACAGTTACTACTGTAAATATCTAATTTTTATGATAAAAAATTAGTACAATTATTATAAGGGTTCTTTTCCGCAATCAATGAGCTATGATGACCCACTAATATGCAGCAGACCCAAATATTTGGTTAATTTTGAGTTGTACTAAGGTAAAAATCACGTCCCAAGGCTTATACTAAATAATAAGTAAAATATAAGGAAAGACCCCCAATTGTCAGTACAGTCTAGTATATAGGTATGATATAATAGTGTTATTTTATGGTCCTACTACTTATCAATAAATGATTCAGTGATTAAACCTCAGGGGAAGACTAATAGAATAGTTATACTCAAATTAAACTCACAATACTTGGATTTAAATGCGTGCTAGTGGTGGAAAATAGAAGAATAAAATATAGTTATAGCTTTTATAAAGATAATATCAATTTATAAGGGCTTTATAATATATTTCTGAATGTTAATAATTGTAGTGTAGTGTTTGTTTGAAGTGTAGTAATTGAATGATCATAATAAACCGTCAAAATCCCTCCTTACTTATACCCAAATCCACTGGAGTGCACAGACCTTCAATCCAGATGATGTCACTGCTATCCCCGGCAATTACAGCACTGTGAGGGCCCATCACCTCCCCATGGCGTCCACTTCAAGCAGTTTCAACACCCAGACCTCCAGTAAGGACCCTCCATCACTATTAATAATAACACAGAGTCATACCATAAATAGAAATCCCAGATAAAAGCGGATACCATAAAGAAACAGGTAAAATAAATGATCAAAAAGAGATTTAATGAAACTAAAAGCATATAAAGGAAACAAATAAAATGTCCAAGCCCCCAATAACATCCCCAAGCATCCACATTAACCCAAAAACATCTTTCCAACCCATAAATCCGTGAATAACCATCCAAGGAAGTAATTTTAGTTGTCCAAACTGGGTGTATGCGCCTGATATAGGTGTCTATGCTTCTGTAGGCGTTGTGAGTCCACTGATTTCGTCCATATGACCTAAAATAAGCAGAAAAACAAAGGTTATAGGCTATTAAGGGGCTAAAACCCACTTATATACCTAAATATACATAATATACTGCATATTACACTGAATATGAGATTTATGTATACATATAAGCTTATGTATGTCAATAATTACTTCATATCACTTAAGATAAGTATATTATGACTCCATTAACACCTTAATAAGTATTATTAGGCCATGGATAAGCTATTTAAACTATTATAAATTATATAATAGAATAATAATTATATATATATATAATAAAATAATATATATTATTATTTTAACCTTATTTTTAAGATATAAGCTTAATCTAGTTAAGGTTATCTTATTTTAAGCATAAGAAATACTCAGTCCTAAGGATATCTAGGCTGACACTTTTTAAGTATCTTTTCAATTTCTGCTTTTTCCACTATTTCTTCAGGTTGCTGTTTATGCCTTCCTGATCTTCTTGGAAAGAGAGCAGTATCATTAGAATGGTATGGTTTTATAAGAGAAATAGGAAATACTGGATGTTTTCTATCATAAGGTGCATATAGAATAACCTCAACAGCATTATTACCAACCATCTTTTTAACTACAAATGGTCCAATGAATGGATCCTTCAATTTAACATTACCATTTAAATTGAAATGTAGCGTTGAAATAAGGACTTCATCACCCTCTTTGAAAATTTGTTCTTTATGGGCTTTATCCCATCTTTTCTTTTCATACTCAAAAGCCTTATTTATACATTCTTGAGCATGTTTTCTGCATAATTCCTGCATCTGAAGAAAAGATTTAGTACCTGGATGAATATCCAATCTAGGTAACTTATTAAGAGTTTTAGCAGGGGTATTAGGTACATAACCCAACCATAACTCAAATGGCTTTTTGCCAGTGACAGAATGTACTGTACTATTATATGCAAATTCTAAACCTGGGATAAGGGTTACCCAATCATGCGTGAATTTGTCATTGTCTTTAAAATTAAGACCAAAAGCACAGTATCTTCTTATCATATCTTCTAAGGTTTGTATCATTCTTTCTGCTAGCCCATCAGTTTGTGGATGGTGTGCTGTAGAAAGTTTTAATTGACACCCTGAAACATCCATAAGTGACGTCCAGAACTCAGAAGTAAATTTAGGATCTCTGTCAGAAACTATTGCTTTGGGGAAACCTGCTGTATTTAACATTTGTGTCCACCATAAAAAAGCTAAGTCCTTTGCAGAAACCTCTTTGTGGGTAGGAATAAATTTACACATCTTTGTAAATCTATCTACAATTACCCAGCAGGAGTTATAACTCTTATGCCCTGCTATTGGCAAACCTGTTACAAAGTCCATGTTAATGATTTCCCATGGAGCTTTTGGTTGCTCAATTTGTTGTAATAAACCAGCTCTTTTTCCTGTTAATCTTTTAGATTTTTGACAAGAATCACATGTTTCAACATATTTCTGAACATCCTCAGACATGTTGATCCACCAAGCTGTGTTTTTTACTCTGGTTAATGTTTTATGATAGTCAAAATGACCTGCTAATATATCATCATGACATATACTTAACATTAACTCCTTCATTGAAGGGGGAATTACAATTACATTACTTAATTTTTTCCTGTAATATATAAAACCATCCTCAATGGAAAATTTTCCTTTCTCTAATGCCTCTTTATACTTATTTGGTAATGTTTTTATTAAAACATTCATTGAAGCATTAGATGGATCATTTAATATTGTAGTTAATTTACTTAAGTCAGGATCTGAATTATAATTATCAAGAATTGATTGCATAAATTCATCCTCAGGATCTACAATATAAATGCCATAAATGTTAATAATCTCTGATTCAGGAACATAAGCAGGATTATCATCATTATTAGGCAGAGGTACTCTAGATAACAGATCTACATTAGAGTGCAAGGTTCCTGCTCTATGTGTAATAGTCATCCGTCCTCTGTATTCTTGTACAGCTAATTGCCATCTAAACATGTGTCTATTAGGAGTTTTCATGTTTAAGAGTGACTTAACTGCACTACAGTCAGTTATTAACTCAAATTTTTGGTCTTCAAGGTAATAATGTAGCTTTTCAAGAGCCCATACTACTGCCAAACATTCAAGTTGAGTAGCACCATATTTCAATTCACCACTTCTCAGAGTACGTGAAATATAGCAGATTACTACTTCTGACATTTTACCTTCAATAAGTTGTTTTTGATGCAAAGCAGCACCCAGTCCAATAAAACTTGCATCTGTATATAATACAAAAGGTAATTGGAAATCTGGTAATCCCAAGATAGGAGCTGTCATTAAACATTCTTTCAACTTATTAAAAGCTTGTTGTCTTTCATTATTCCAAATGAAAGCTTCTGATTTCTTTATCAGTGTGGTCAGTGGTGCAGCAATTGATTGGTAGTTTTTTATATATTGTCTATAATAACCACACATTCCAAGAAAAGACTGTACATCCTTCACATTTTGAGGAATGCCAATATTCTTTATTGCAGCCACTTTATTTTGGTCTACACATATTTGTAAGCCAGATACAATATGACCAAGCACTTTTAAAGATTCAAACCCAAATTTACATTTTTTCAATGCAAGGGTCATTTTTATTTCATCCATTTTCTGAAATACTTTCCTTAAATGGATTAAGTGTTCATCAAAAGTTTTAGAGAACACTATGATGTCATCAATGTATACCATTAACCATCCCTCAATCATTTCATTATGGAATGTTATATCCATTTACTTTTGAAATACTGATGGAGCATTCTTTGGTCCAAATGGCATTCTGACATACTTATAAATTCCCATGTGTGTTGTTATCAACAAAAAGTTCTGTGAATTCTTTTCAACAGGAATTTGATGGTACCCTTTATTTCCATCTAGGCAACTTATATATTTAGCACCTTTAAGGGTAGCATGTATAGAGGCAATCCTTGGCAAGGGATAAATATCATCTACTGTAAATGTATTTAATGCTCTATAATCACCGCACAGTCTTGCTTTATCTTGTTCATAAGAAATCAGCACTGGTGATATTACACAATATTTTGGTGTAGTTTCAACCTTCTCAAGAATGTTCATTTTTAATAACATCTTAATATTATCCTCTATGTCTTTCCTCTTCATTGGTGAAGCAGGGTATGGTTTCTTTTTAAGACTAGCAGGAATATTATCCATGTCACAGGTTAAACTAATTTTCATTTCATGATCTTTTACAAGGCCAAGTTCATTTGTACCATGTGCAAAAGCCATTGGAAAAGCTTTAATTAATTCCAAAATATTATCTTTCTCAGTTTCACTTATCTGAGTTCCAAATGATGCTTTTGAAATTTCTGTTTCCAGAAGTTCCATCTCATTGGATTCTCTTCCTTTAGACGGGGAATTTGTTACTGACTCAATGTGTAAGACTGTGTTAAAAGAATTTATTTTAAATTTCCTTTTACCATTCATGCCAATTGTAAAATTGTTATTAGCAGGGTCTAATTTTACACCAAATTTAGTCAGAATATCATTTCCGATGATAAAACAGTTACTACAATTAGTATTATCCATTACTACAAAGTCACAAGTTACCCTTACATAACCATGTTGGTGTTTAAAGAAAACAGCAGGTTTGTATTTACCAATGGGGTGTAGTACTGATCCAAAACCTCTCCAATTTTTATTTTGAAGTGGTTCAAGCTTAAACTTATATTCACTATCAATTTTCTGTAATGTATTAGTGGAAACAACTGAACCAGCAGCTCCTGTGTCCAATACTATATTAACATTTTCACCAGAAATGATAGCTGGAACCGTGATAGGTGTCATTCTAAAGTTATCAGATTGTATATCCTTAATGATTTCAGCATCCTCAAAATTCATTAAAGATTCATTTGAATCCATATTTAATATTGGATTTTCAAAGATGGACAAATCATCTTCCAACATACAGACTTCATTTTCATCACTATATGAGATATTGCTGTCATAATCACTTGATTCTTTACTTTTTTCAGTTTCAGTTTCAGATTCACATTGATTTTAAACAATATTTATGTTTTTCTCACATTTGTGACCTTTTACCCAAGGTTTGTTACACTTATAACAAGTATTTGTTTCATACTTTTTAGGTACTACAGGTGCAGTAGGTTTTTTCTGCTTCTCCTGAAGTGTTTTTGAATTCTGAGTTTTTACAGGTTCAACATTTTGTTTATAAGTGGAATACCTTGATTCATACTTATGATTTAATAATATTTCATTGCAAATATTAATAAAGTCAGAATATTCAGTAACATTTAATGTTCAAGCTACAACAATGTTGTCTGGATGGTAATAAAGGTTATCATCAAGTTCCAGTTGAGAAAAATTCTCAAATTTTTTTGCTTATTGCTACTCATATGGGAATATATAAGTATGTTAGGATGCCATTTGGCCCTAAAAATGCTCCTTCAGTTTTCCAGAAAGTCATGGATAACACTTTCCATCAAGAAATTATTGAAGGTTGGCTCATGGTTTATATTGATGATATTATTGTTTTTTCTAAAACTTTTGATGAACATATGATTCACTTGAATAGAGTTTTCCAAAAAATGGATGAAATCAATATGACCTTATCTTTAAAAAAGTGTAAATTTGGTTTTCAATCTTTGAAAGTCCTTGGCCATGTTGTGTCATGCTTACAAATTTGTGTAGACCACAACAAAGTTGCTGCAATTCAAAATGTAAAGGCACCAACTTATGTAAGAGAAATCCAAAGTTTTTTAGGTATGTGTGGCTATTATAGACAATATATTAAAAATTATCAGGTCATAGCCTTGCCTCTTACCAAGATAACTAGGAAAGATGTTTTATTCATCTGGAATTATGACTTTCAAAAAGCTTTTGATGCTTTAAAATGTTGTTTAATGACAGCCCCTATCTTCGCTCTTCCAGATTTTAACAAACCATTTGTCCTGTATACAGATGCTAGCTTTGTTAATCTGGGTGTTTCTATTCACCAAAAACAAATTATTAATGATAAATTCTCAGATGTTGTAATTTTTTATATTTCAAGAACCTTGAGAAATAGTGAATTGAAATATGGTGCCACTCAACTAGAGTGCTTAGCAGTTGTTTGTGCTCTTGAGAAGCTTCATTACTACCTAGATGACCAAAAATTTGAATTGGTAACTGACTGTAGTGCTGTGAAGTCCCTTTTAAACTTAAAAACACCAAATAGACATATGTTTAGTTGGAAACTTTCTGTTTAAGAGTACAGAGGTAGAATGATAATTATCCATAGGTCTGGAAACGTTCACTCCAATGCTGATATTCTGTCCAGATTTCCTCTTCCAAATAATGACTCCAATCCTGCCTATGTACCTGAAGATGATACTTTTCATATCCATGGTATATTTAAAGTTGATATGGAAGAGAAGTTATTACAATTAATTCTGGATTCATATTATAAAGATTCTGATTTGAATAAATTAGTTAATATCTTAAATGATGCCAAGAATGCTTCAATTCAAGCATTAATTAAAACTCTTCCTGCAAAAAATCAAAACTCTCTGATGAAAGAAAGTTTTCTATTGAAGATGGTTATATTTATTATAGAAGAAAGCTTACTAATGTAATTATAACTCCTCGTTCTATGAAAGAAAATATCCTCAAACTTTGTCATAATTAAATATTAGCTGGTCATTTTGATCTTGAAAAAACATTGATTAGAATCAAAAATACTGCTTGGTGGGCTAATATGTCTGAAGATACAAAATTATATGTTGAATCTTGTGATTCCTGCCAGAAATCTTAAATGTTGACAGGTAAAAGAGCAGTGTTATTACAAAATATTTAAGCACCTGATGCTCCTTGACAAATAATTAACATGTATTTTGTCACTGGTCTTCCTGTAGCATGTAAAGACAGTTATAACTCTTGTTGTGTAATAGTGGATAGATTCACAAAAATGTGCAAGTTTATTCCCACCCACAAAGATGTATCCACGAAGGAATTAGCTTTCTTATGGTGGTCTTACATGTTTAATATTGTTGGAATTCCAAAAACCATTATCTCTGATAGAGATCCAAAATTTACTTTTTAGTTTTGGACCTCTTTGATGGATATTTGTGGCTGTGAGTTAAAGTTGTCTACAGCTTACCATCCTCAGACTGATGGTCTAGCTGAGAGGATCATTCAAACTCTGGAAGATATGATTAGAAGGTATTGTGCCTTTGGATTTTAGTATAAAGACGATGACAGATTTACTCATGACTGGGTTACTCTATTGCCTGGTCTTAAATTTGCATATAATATCACTGTTCATTCTGTCATTGAGAAAAAGCCTTTTGAGTTTTGGTTAGGTTATGTCCCAAATACTCCTGCTCAGATTCTCAATAATAAATTACCTAAGTTGGAACTACACCCTGGTGTCAAATCTTTTATGAAAATGCAACAGCTATGCAGAAAACGTGCTCAAAGCTGTATTGATAAAGCATTTGAATATGAAAAGAAGAGATGGGATAAATCCCATAAAGAATAAACATTTAACAAAGGTGATGAAGTGTTGATATCTACTGTCCATTTCAATCTACAAGGTAACAACAAATTAAAAGATCCTTTTGTAGGACCCTTTGTTGTTAAAAGAATGGTTGGAGATAATGCAGTTGAAGTTGTACTGTATTCTCCATATGATAGGAAACGTCCTTTTTTTCCCATTTCTTTGCTTAAGCCTTATATTTCCAACAGTGACTTATTTCCCAAAAGAAGGAGAAGACCTAAGAAAAACCCTCAGGAAGTCACAGAAACTTCAGAACTTGATAAAATTCTCAATTTAGAGTTATCACTTCTGAAAGAGGTACTAAATATTTATTGAGATATAAGAGCAAATCATCTGAACATTATGCATGGATACCTGGAAAAGAAATTTCAAATCTTCCTACTCTGTTAAAGAAATATAAAAAGAAAAAATCTTAGCATTTTTTTATTGTTTTTTGAGAGTGAGGGAGTGTCAGCCAGGCTATACTAGGAGCCCAGTAAATTTCATGTCAATTTACTGGAACAAAAAGAGGGTGTAAAAATATACTTATTATGTATATATTATTAATATTATATTGCATAATGAAATGAAATAATTATTTTATTAAATATATAATAAGTATTATATTAATTTTAATATTATATAAATTATTTAAACATTTAAATTAAGCATGATAGATATTCTATAAATAATGGGGCATTTTTATGTATTTAATAAATATAAATTAATAATTAATTAATTAAAAACATATATTCTAAATTATAAGTGTAAAATCAAATTATGATGTAATTAAGTTAATTAATTAAAATTATATATTAAATAAAGCCATAAATATCTTATTAAACAATATATTTAGCCCTTTTTTGACCCTTAATTGTGTCAGTAAATTTATTAAATAAATTAAAACACTTATTTAATAAAATGGTATCAAAATTCTCATTTTGAATTAGAAATATCATTAAAATTATTTTTTGTTTCATTTAAAATAGTTATTGAATTAATTACATATTTAAAGCAATTAATTAAATTTTCTTGATAATGGATTAAATTTATTACATGGATTTTTTGCATAAAAATAATTCTATTTGTTTTAATTAAACCCTTTATATCTCACTGTAATATCTGTTTTAGGTTATTTTACACACTTTTCTTATATTTCTGTATTACTTATTTACTAATTATTTTAATTAATTGTTTTGGGAACTTATGGTGGGAAAATTGGTTACTTGCTCATGGGTTTAGTTTATTGTTTCATGTTTTTCTTCTAATCTGAATGTTTTAGTTATATTCCTTTATATTCTCTTTTCACTTTAATACTACTTTTTAATTACTTATTTGTGGCGCTTCAGAGGATCCTTTGCCTATAAAAGGCTTTGGATAATACCCTGTAGCTGCATCACTAATTATACACTCAACTTGAGCATATCTTTTGATATAAAACATTTATTTCTATTTTTTATTAGTATAAAATTTATAATCTAAATATTATATAAATAATTAAAGGTTTCTCTAAGTCTATTAATAATAATAATTGTGAACCGCGCATTGAGTTATAATTCATTAAACTAATTATTATTATATTTAAATTGAACCTCCCGTTGTGTCTCTACTCAGGAAATTGTCGTTGAAATTCTTTATTTCTCTCTCTTATTTTAATTAAAATTACAATTCTCATTTATTTTTAATTACTATCTCATCCCTTATTCTAGTCCCCTTTTAATTCTTTCTTCTCTTTCTTCTTCTTCTAGACAACCGGCTTACAATAAACCTGTAACTAATTTTTAAATGAATTGATAAAAAAAAAATTTAGAAAAATATTATCAATAAAGAAAAGATGAAATAAATAGAAATAAAATAAAATAATAAAAAATGAGATGGAGATAAAAAAAGAAAATATCATTTCCCGGCCAAATGATGAGCCTTTCCTCACCAATGCTTTCCCACATTCAGGTGACCCTGATGTGGTGACAACATATAATATAATTTGTGATTTTTCACTTTCATATCCTAATAACCCCCATAAAAAGTTAAAAGAAAAAAATAGAAAAAAGAAAATAATCTAAAACAACTTTCTAACACAATAATTGACACCAAAATCAAAGAAAGAAAAAGAAAAGGTCCAGATCCATTGAAAGTCCCATTCAAGGAAATGATCACTGGGTGGGCTCCCTCCAATAAGTAAAAATTATTGGAAACAACCAGTGATCCACAACCAATTGAAATAGACCAAAGAAGCCAGTCCCAAGCCAGTTTAAAGCCATAGTGGACTTGAAACATGAATAACAAAGACCAGAACTAGGATTCAACAGGGACAAAAAAAAAAAAGAAACAGACATTATGGGGTAACTGTTTTACAGAGAAGCCAGATCATCAGCTACCCCCACACTTTCAGAAATAAAATATAGAAGTTTCCCTGGGTACCTTCTAACAAAAAACACAACATCCAACACAACAAACCAAAACCAATAAGAGTGAAGTTTCAGGGACTTGAAGACGAAAAGAATTCCAGTTTAAATTTTTATAATACTAAAACCTGTGAAGAGAAACCAACACTAGGGTTCAACCAAATTAAGAGAAGGGGTTGGAAACAGACAATCTGGGGTAACTGTTCTACAGAGCAGCCGGCTCATCAGTTACCCCTACATTTTCCAAGATCAAATCTAGAAGCCCCACCCATTAGTGTGTTCTAACAAAGATAAATTCCAACAAAACAGATGAATAGCATCACCACAATACAAAACTTAAAGAATGGTCCATAGTTTATCCCTATTGAGGAGTCAATCTTCTTCACCCGTAGTGTCTCTTGGGTAAAATATCTTCACCTGATCAGCAGCCACCCTCTTCTTTAAGACTGCACCATCTAACTCCTCCAAAACATAATAACTTTCAGAAACCTGAGATATAACTCTGTAAAATCAATTCCATCTGTCAGCAAAAACTTATTCCCACTTACTCTCCAAACTTCTATTACACAACAAACCAAACAACAAGGTTTTAAGGGATTCCTTAGATTATGAGCCAACTTCTTGTCCCAGTATCTGACTGATTGATTTCTTATCTTCATCATTCTAAAGTATGCCTTCTCTTGAAATTTCTCTCTACATTCCAACTGTTGCATCCTGGCACAAAGCAAATATTCTGTCAAGCACACATCATCCCAATCGATTCCAAGATAAGAGACAGCTTCCAAATCCACTAGTAGAACAGCTTTCTACCCAAACATTAATTCATAAGTGGAATAGCCAGTTGTCTTTTTCATAGTGCCCCTACAGCAAATAACACCAAGGGTAAATAATACCTCCATTTTTCAGAACTATCTCCATACATCTTCACCAAAGCATTCTTGATATCTTGATGGCCTCTTTCAACCATGCCTTCAGCTTCAGGGTAATAAGTTGAGCCACTCTGACTTTAGAACCAATATTTGACAAAGCTTTTTTAAATTCAGCTTCAAACTCTGGCCGACAATCAACAGTCACCAACTTCATCAACCCATACATAAACACCCATTCCTTTTTCAAAAATTTTGCCGCATTTTTGGTAGTCAAATTAACCACAGGCACTGCCTCAACCCAGCCAGACAAATCATCTCTTGAAACAATCAAGTATTTATATATTCCCTCTTTAATATGGACAGCATCCAAACTGACTCTTCCAAACACAGTTGATTCACCAGTAGCATGGCCAACATCTTTAGGTTTAAAGTGACTTCTTCTTTGACATTATTCAAAAGATTGAACCAAACCATGTACATCCAACTTCATACCTGGACACCATAATCTATCTGCTACTCTTCTATAAGTCTCTCCAAAGCCTCTATGACCAAGGTCTTCATGCAAAAACTTTAATACCAAATCTTGACCCTTCTTCTAAGTCACCACTACTTGAGGACTTGGATTTCTCCTCCTCATCAACCTTCTTCCTGACACATAGAAGCCAAGACTCTTCTTTTTGATTGCCACCCAAGTATCAAAATGACAAATATCTGACCTCTCCAAGGTTAACAGATATTCAACCATAATAAAATAAAACCCAGTCTGACCCCAGGTCTCATCTTCAAAATCCAACAAAATAACATCAAAGGGTACAACCCTATCATCAAAATGACCAGTGTACACATGAGCCACTTGACCAGCCCAACCATGACACCAATCCCTAAGCTTTGGTACATCCTTTTTTCTTCCACCAAATCTTAATAAAATACAGTTCACCAAAAAAAACACCATTTTTCAATTTTAAGCCATCCCAAACAATAGCCCCTTAGTCATAAACAAAGACATCTTGATCACCAGAATCAAGATCAGAACCAGCCACTTTAACCTCTTAGTGGGAGAGAGAACAATCCTCCAGTTTAGCCTCATGGGGGAGAAGGGAAAAATCTTCAGCACCCTTTTTGCTGCCCCTAACCACTGGGTCATCTACATTGAATTCTTCAGAGTTTGAATCTTCATCTGTGGGTGGTCTCCTAGATAATCCATTTGGAATCATAATATTTTTTTTAGGTTTGTGTATTAAGTCAAAAGAAAAATTCTGAAAAAGTGCTACCCACTTAGTCATAGGAGCATTTTGAAGACTAGGTGTATTGATCATTTGAACCAGAGATTTCACATCCATCTGCAGCTCAAAATGCTGCCCCCACAAAACAGTATGCAGTTTCTTTAAAAAATTTTCTACACCACACAATTCGAACTTGGGTTGAGAATATCTAGATTCAACCTCATTATATACCACAGACTAATACCTTACTGGCCTGACCTTCCCATTTTTATCTTCCTGAGACAAAACAGCACCAGAAGCAATATAACTTGAGTCCACTGCTAGATAAATATTTTCAGCTCCCACTCTATAATCCAACTTATGAAGAATAATATCTTCATCTAACACCTTCTTCAACTTCTGAAAAGCCTTTTCACACTCCTCAGTCCATACCCAATCTGCATTTTTCTTGTTCAGATTCCTCAAAGGTGAAGCCAACAAAGAAAAATCTTTAATGAAAATTCTGACATACACACAAACCCCCAAAAATCCCCTAACTTCAGTAGTATTTTTAGGCCTTGGCCCTGACTAGATTTTATTAAATTTTTTCCTTGCCATAATCCTTCCTTCCTTACATACCACATGACCCAGAGTTTCCAGAGCAGGAACACAACAACAAAACTTTGACCCAGAAATGGTCAAACCAGCCTTTTCAATCCTAAACAATATAATCTCTAGAGTAATTTCATATTCCCATAAAAATCTCCTTATACCTGGGTTCTCCTTCAGCACCTCATTACCATTATCAGTGGAGGGTCCTTTGATTCCACCATCATCAATAGAAATACCAGCATGAGTAGGAACCTCATCCTGAAAAATCCAAGCCAATTGTGCTTGATATACTGTTACTTAATTAGTTGCTCCTTGAGGCAACCTAGTGAGATGAAACCTTCACAGAGGAGTCTCAAACATTTTAAGTGGCTGTTAATCCGTGTGAAGCTCCCTTTCATCATAACCACCCATAATATCACCTAAACCATAACACACTCTTCCAGAAAAAGCTTCCACAAAGTCCTCTGCACTTGTCAGCATCCCAGCATCCTTTATAGTGACTCTATTCAAGGCTGTAATATCATGCACCACCCTCAGCTTTGCATTCTGCTTCTTTACACAGAAACCTGACTTAAGTAACTAGATGTTGATTGTTTTTATAAACCAGTCCTGACCATCTCCCTTACTATTTCTACTAAATCATCCCTAATAGCAGCTGGAATTGGAATAGGTTTGATTTGCCAAGGTTCATGAAAAACCACAGGAATCAAGTAAGGCTCCCCATATGAGTGTTTCAACACACCTCTTTCCTCCTCAACAAATGCCACCGCTTTCTCCCTCAGAACAATAACATGCAACAACAACTTCTTTTCCTCATCAGACAACCACCCATCAGGACCAAAATTAACAACTTTCAACCTTTCCACAGTCACCCTAGCAGTTTCCACAAAATTAGGAGTATTCTTCACCAGAGGTGTACAGTATGTATCTTTTCAGCCTGTATATCCCCACGACTAAGTAAAAAGTACTTATAAGTTATGTTAAAAACATGAAATATACATGGGAACAAAAATTAAGAGTACACAAATAGTATACATAAGTAAATTTATGATAATATTCAAAATATGCCATTATAACACCTTATATACACGCATATATCCACCTTTTATAAGTCTTAGGTACTTAATATTAAGTCGGAATATGTTAGGGTAAGTTTAAGAACCTTAAGTATAAGGCAACATAAATTTTAAGTACACTTAAAGCTTTTTTTTTCCTGTTTTATGCAAAAAACAAGAAACGCGCTTTATTTCACATAAAAGTTGACTATATGCGCCATAAATTTGAGAATATCAAAAATGTGCTTTGACAGATCAATTTTTCTCCTTTAGGACTATTGGTTTGGCTATTTAAATGCATAAAAATAACACTTTTCAAATTTGGTGTTTTTTATGCCAGAAGTGGCTTCTGTGTACTGGCCGCATACTGCCTGCTTTTTTCTCGTGTGAATAGCTTCATTTTTAGCAAAGTTAGCTTTTCACACAATAATTTCCCCACATTCTACACCCGCTGTGTGGAAACACACTAAAATAGGCGACAGGCGCTTATTTAATGTCCTAGCTTAATTAATAATGCATTGACCTTGTTTATATGCACTAATTTCATTAATAACCTTACTCTTGGCACCTTATTTCACTACCACTCTAAAATTCACCTAAAATTAGTCAAGGATTTACCCGTGCAAGCGCCTGCCAAGGACTGCATGTAGTTACCCCACATCCCACACTCTTTTTTGAGTTTTTGGGTGGTTTCTCAGTCAATATTGGTTATTTTTGAATGGGAATTCCATGTGGTATAATGTCAGGATTAGCCCCATTATTTCTCCAGTGAATCCCCTAATTATTAAGCTATTATTAACCTTAAAAATTCCCCTTTAGGCTTTTATATTATTTTTTACTATGCATATATTCTCTTTTCATCTTATTTCTTAATTTTGATGGATTACCTTATTAATACAGGATTTTGGCGGTTATTAATCTTCTAATTATGTCAGGAATTACTGGGAATTTTGATGGGCATGTCTATTAGTTGTTTAGAGGCGTCATTAACTGTGTATTGGGTGGTACATTAAGGGAATCATTGGGGAACTCATTGTGTATAAAAGGAGGAGGGTTTTTGGTTGTATTTCTTCATTCTTTATCATTACAATTTAACCAATATAACCAAATAAATTACAATACATATCAATTAGTACTTTTATAAGACTTTTGAATAGTATCTGAATTATAAAATCTATTTTTCTACCAACTAAAAAGATTTTAAGCCATATATAAAAATAGTGAGAATTATATTACTGAGACCTTTAAGTTTGATTATATTTTACTACTTGTGGGATTTAAAACTACAGTATTCATGTAGAACCATTAAAATCTTCTAGACAACTGAAAATTCAAGCTAGTTCACGTCTTTGTACTTGACCTCAGCCTGACATATCTCTTGACAAGGGAGGTCTCTTCAAAGGAGGATTCAAACCTACAGGCATAGGCTCATTGACAGGTCTAATCTTCTTTGCCACCTTATTGTACTTTGTGACTCCACCTTCAACTTGAGGGATTGTCAGGACGTCTTCACCAACAGACCTGGAACAAAAACCAAGGATTTCCCCATTGCTCACATGTGTGGCCAGGTAATTTTTTTAAAAGTTGTAGATGAACCGCTAGCGGTGCACAATTGGGAAGACTTACTTTCAGACCCCAATCTCAACACTCCAAAACTTTTTTGCAATCCCATATCTTCGTCTTCACTTCCATCTTCTAAATCTTCAAATCTTTATTCATCTGCTGAATCACATCTTCTAAAATTGTGCAGTTTATCCTCATTTGGTAGGCTTGAAAGTTGATTTTGACAATCTTCTTTCTTCAAAAATTTGTGCATTTTAACCTCTTGCTGGAGGCCCAAAAATTTATCTTGATGATCTTCACAAAATCAATTCTTTTCCTCTATCTTGGTTATGTTCAGATTATTTTCTTGATTTTCTTCAGTTATCTTAAAATTTTTATTTTATTTTCTTGAGTTTTCTTCTTTCCTACAAAAATAACCAAGGGTTTCCCCAATTCTCAAAAACGTGGCCAAGGTAATTTTTTTGAAAGGTGTAGAAGAAACCCTATCAGTGCATAATTAGGAGGACTTACTTATAGACCCTAATATCACCACTCCACAGCTTTTCTGCATATCTTTCAATAAAGATTTATGACCAATCTTCTTTTTTGAGCTTGAATTAAAAATAATAAAACATCTTGAGAGAGAATAGATACTTGATAAAAACTTGAAGATTATTTTCAGAGAAGTGAAACATTAAAAAGAGAAAGCTGAAAATCCACTTGGTATATATCCAAGGGATCTGAACTACTACAACCTGGGATTTCCTCATCTTGTGAAGAGGTTGTAGCAGATGAATGATCAGCCCTCATCACTCTAAAAAAGACAGGCTCTCACTAGAGCCTGAGCCACACTCCAAAAAACCAGAGACGACACCCACTTCTCTTCTTCTCCTACAACAATCCATGCACTGGCACATTGAAGACAAACCAGACCTGGTCTCCCAAACATCCTCTCTAGAAGATGATAACCTCATTTGAAGCCTCCTTTTATCCTCACCAGTCAACCCCAAAACTTATTCCCACATAAAACTGATAACCAATTCTTTCTTGAAAATCCATCAAGAATGGCCCACCCAAAACAGCTTTTACTGTTCCTTTGGCAATATAAAAATGAACGTTCCCTGAGGCTCCTCTAACATTCAACTTCACAGACTCAGATTTTCCAACCAATTCATTGACATGGCCACCAATCCCTTTAAAATTTTCAACTAATACCTGTCTTGATGGGGAGTCCCAGATGAGTAGCCTCAAACAAAGAAATCAGGTTAATCTGAGAACGTGAATACACCAATTCCCTAGCCTCCCTGCCATTCAGAATCACATTGAAATAACTTAGAGGTGCAGAAAAATAAGTCTCCAATGCCTCTCCAAATTTTTCAGCAGAATCACAAATGTATTCTACCTCCCCAAAAGAAACCCTTCTTCTGGAAAAAAAACTTTTTCTGCCTATCAGCCAACCCAGGACTGATAGCATACAACTCCCCATAAGTAAGGGAAACCCGAACCTGATTCATCCTTTCCAGGACAGAGTCAATAACATTAACTTGGCTAGAAACCACCAGCCTCTCAAAGTGAGATCTTTACTTCACTACCTTGGTCCTAGAAGACTCTTGAGGACCATCACCACCAACAGAATTACCATCAGCTGGAACCAAACCGAATCCCTCACTAGAACCTCTAACTCCAGAAGACTTTTATCCATAGGAATTGGCTCACCATTTATGTTCAATACTCCAAAACTAGGGGGTCCCATATCTGCCATACCCTTCTGCATTTTATACAGCTCCTCTTTTCTGTACTTCTTCCTAGCTGCACTCAGCTTAGGATCCACCTTTGAAACCTTAGGATTTGTTTGAGCCTGAGAGCTGCTCTTAGGCCTTCCCACCTTTCCTGCTTCCACATGCTAAACACCAGCCAAGCATTCCCCACTTGACTTTCCACCACAAGAATACGACCCCAAACCACCAAAGGAAGACGTAAATGAGACTCTATTAGCATCTTTTTCCTTGCCCTTGCCATCTTCTCCACCTTTACCAGAAGAAGAAGTCTCATTAGACAACTCCTCAAATCTTGGCCTCCTTGAGTTGACATTATTTCTCCTCCTCACCAAGTCCACTGAATCCTGACCATTATTAGGCTTCACAAAAGAACCATCTGGCAACTTGAACACTTTCCCATCAAATTCCAGCTTCCCTTCAGACACATCCCAATTCAGTTCCCAATAATCATTGGACTGGTGGCCCTTCCTTCTGCAATAAGAGAAGACCCAAGGATCACTCCTACCAAACCTCCTTTTAAAGTCTCTAAAGCCAGGACTCTTCTTCTTTATTGCCACCCAAGTATCAACATGACAAATATCTGGCCTCTCCAAGGTTAACAGATATTCAACCATAATTAAATAAAATCCAGTCTGACCCCAGGTCTAATCTTCAAAATCCAACAAAATAACATCCAATGGTACAACCCTATCATAAAAATCACCAGTGTAAACATGGGCCACTTGACCAGCTCAACCATGAAATCACTCCCTAAGCTTTGATACATCCTTTTTCTTCCACCAAACCTTATAAAAATCCACTTCACCAACAAAAACACCATTTTTCAATTATGAGACATCCCAAACAACAGCCCCTTATTCATCAACAAAAACATCCTGATCACCAGAATCAATATCAGAACCAGCCATTTTAACCTCTTGGGGGAGGAGAAAACAATCTTTCAGTTTAGCCTCATGGGGGAGGAGAGAAAAATCTTCAGGAACCTTTTTTCTGGCCCTAACCACTGGGACATCTTAATTGAATTCTTCAGAGTCTGAATCTTCATCTGTGGGTGGTCTCCTTGATAATCCATCTGTAATCGTAATAGTTTTTTCAGGTTTGTGTACCAAGTCAAAAGAAAAATGATGAATAAATGCCACCCACCTAGTCATTGGAGCATTTGGAAGACTAGGTGTATTGATCATTTGAACCAGAGTTTCACATCCATCTGCAGCTCAAAATTCTGCCCCCAAAAAACAGTTTGCAGCTTCTTCAAAAATTTACTTAAAAGCAACAATTAATTATTATAGCTCATTGTTATTGTGAACATATTTCAACTTTTAGGGTACAAATGACTATCTCTTATCCTAATTAACTCAAAATATACACTCAAGCTATAAGATTTATTAAAAAGGCAAAATTTAAAAACAAAAATTTCTTTTAAAATGCCCTTCAGTTTCTGGTGTAGCTAGGTGACTGCATAAATTATTGACATGTCTCTGGAATAGGTATGAAAATTTTTATTAAGTGTTAGCTTCACTGGTACATTTTTTTATGTATTTAAGTCTCTGGAGAAAGTTTTTCAACCTTTTTCAAGTATTTAGTTGTATTATGCACATTCTTTAAAGCTTTTACTAATTAATTTTAACTGGTGTAACTTTTTTTAATTTCTAGTTCTTTCTAACTCATGTAAATTTTCTTAATTTTTGATTTAAATTACTGGTGTAACATTTGTTAAATTTTAGATCTCTCTAACTGATTTAAATTTTCCTTCATTTTGGATTTATTTTACTGGTGTAATTTTTTTTTGAATTTCAATTTTCTCTTTCCTAAATCTTCAAAAATATTAAATTCATTTATTTCTTTAATTCAACTTATAATGTTTCACTATTCATGAACCTTTATATCTTAGAAAATTAAATCTCTTTTTTTAATAAGGAGAGGAGTTTTTCAGATTTCTTCACTTCCTTCAGCTTCTGCTTGCAGCAAGTTTTCTGCAATAGTCTTTTAAAAATGTACACCTGTCATAATTTTAACTAACTTTGTTTCATATTTATTATTTTAACCCACCTCTTTTTTTTTAACCAGAAGCAAAAAAGAAAACCCTAAATCTTACCACTAACATTTTACATTATGATATTTATAAAGATCCAGCCCTAACCTGTATATAAAGAGAGTGCAAGAGAAGTTTAAAACTAAATATATTGAAAAAAATCTGTGAGAAAGAAACACTTCTAGATTAGTTGACTTATTTTGATTGATAAGAGGAGATAAAAAAGACTTGAAAGAGGTTTGACAGTGTTTGTTGATAATTTTTTTGACAATTTATTAGTGGAACTTTTTAGGGATTTATGGGTACTGGATAATCCATCAATTTTATGGTGGTTTTATCAGCTGAATAATGGTTTTATGGGTTTATTTTGAGATTTAAAAGGCTTGATAAAGATCTTAATTTTTTTTTTAAATTTTCAGCTTTTGATGAATATTAGAGAAATTGTGCTTATTTGGACTTTAAAGGGTTATGTGAAAGTTAATATGGAACTTAAAAGACTTCAAATGATATAGAGAAAGTCTTCAAGACTCTTAGAATTAAAAACATTATTTAACTTATTTTTAATTTCCTTAGACCATTTTATTGGTGTTTACAGCAAAAAGTGTCAATCATGGGTTGAAATAGACATAAAAGGGTGTCTATAAATGAGAAGCTAGCTAATACAAGACAAATGAAGCTCCAAATTGGTTCACTTCATAGTCCTTTAGGGTTCTCTCAATTTTGATTTATATCAGTAATTTTTTAGATATATTTTGGGGTGTGAAAGTACTCAGATGTGCATTGAAATTGATGGTTAATAAAACATGAAACACCCCAATTATTCTCTATTGTATCTTTGAAAATACATGGTTCAATATAGCAGTATGATATATGTTTATTTTTAATATTTCATACCTCTGTATTCATGGTTTAGAAAGACTCTCAAAGTTGCCTTTCTGTAAGAAGAATCCAAGAGAGTTGGATAAAAAAAACCCTGTCCCTTTAAGTAAAAAATGGGTGTTCAATTAGCTAAGCTGATAATTCTAGTTGATAAGAATTAGATTTTATGAGTTTGTGATGGTTTGATCTGTTTTTAAATAAAGAAATACTGAAATGAAACAAAAAGTTAAACCAGAAAAAAATATCTTAGAAGAGTGTAGTTTATATGTTTTTCTACTTTAAGAAATTTATAAAGAAAGTAATAAATTTTAGTCACCAAGGTTTAGATATATCCAATGTTACCTTATATGTTAATATTTGTTTAAGGAATTGTTGAGTTATGTTAAATATTGTTAAATTATAAAAAAGACCCTTATACTCAGATTTAATATGTCAAAAAAAATTAAAGGTCTAAGCTATTATCCTCTTCCTATGATTCTCCTCCTTCATAAATTCCTAAAAATACCCTACTAGAATATTTTCTATAATGATTCAGTGAAACAGTAGGCATGATTAATCTTATAACCAAATTTTTCCACAATGACCAAATTCTACCACAGTGACCAAAATTTCTAATAGTAAGAAAATTTCTCCAAAATGAGCTATTTTTGCTACAATTAGCTAATTTTTTCAGATTGAGATAATTTTTCCACAGTGAGATAGTGTTGTCACCATTACCATATTTTTCCATAGTGACAGAATTTTTCCACTACACTTTGCTTTTACACTGGAAAATAACTGAAGAAAACCATATCACATCAGAGAACTGGAGCACTGTTAAAATTCCATGTGCACACTACATCCACCAATAATAATAAAAACACTAAATCTGCCAAGGGGTCATAATGGTCTAGAAGGTTTTACGGCGGTCCAAACAGCATTGAATGCAGAAAACTCAGGGATTTAAATCAAAGTACATAGTGTTATCTTATATAGTTTATTACTCAATTTAGAAGGCAAAAAATATTTTATCATTATTTATAAAGACTTATTTTACACAAGTGTGTAAATAATAAATTAGATATAATAGTAATAGAATTTAATTGATTGGTTATAATAAAAGATGTAAGTAGTATGGAATGAATAAAAATAGCACAAAGTGGAAGGCTTTTTATAGGCAAAAAGGAGAGAGAGCACACAGAGATAAGAAGCCTACATACAAGGGTGTGAGAGAAAAGATCCTTCCAAAATAAGAAAATCAAAATAACAGATAGTACCAAAAGATGGGCCAATAAAATATATTTAAATATATATCAATTTCTTTGATATATTTCAATTTTCACTTTTAAATGTCACACTTAGTACAAAACAATTTGAATTTTCAAATTTTAGAATTTAATATAATTTGAGTATTTTAAATAAACTAATTTGAATTTTTTTTTCATTTTTAGTATTAGTATATTTTTATCTCTTTTAACCTGTAATTGAGCACAGTTTTAGGGAATAAAAAATAAAAGGGACATTAATATTAATTTAAATATTTAATAAATTTACTTATTGTAATTAGTTAATTTATTAAAAGTTATTTTAAATTAAATATAATATAATTAATAATAAAATAAGAAATAAAAAAGCTGTGGCTTCATCCCAGTAAATAATTAATTATTCAATGGGGTAAGTCTAGCAGCCTGGCTGACAAAATCAAATAAAGTACTCAAAAAACAGTAAAGTGTGATAAAAAACAATTGAGACATAAAAGATGAATAAATATCAAGGCTATTCAATGATAATAGTCACTGTCCAAAACTCCAAATATACAGCCTAATAGTCCAGGAAATAGATCCTAATCTTCCAAAAATAAGCCCATTAGATCCCCAGAAAATACCCAAAAGATTGAGAAATACCCCAAAAATCCAATAAAACCAATTTCAAATACATAAAAACCATACTCCCCCATTAGAATCAGAAATCCTTCAAAAGTGGCTAAATTTTCAAATAGTAAATAAATCTATATTGAATTTAAAAAATAACCCTTTCTTTTTGACAAAAAAATCCAGATAGTCTTCATAAAACCCAAAATAATTCAAAATCCAAAAAATAAAATAGTCCATAAAAAATTGAAACCATAAGGCCTTCCCTTTTTTTAAATTCTACAATGCTTACAGTAGATGCAATATGATTTTTATTATGAATGGAAAATGAGTGGCAAACATAAACTGTGAATTTTCATCATGTTTTTTTACTTCATGCTACTATTAGAGCAAGGAATAAAAGTTGATTGTCATCTTTATCATTTCAAAGACAAACATCAAGCCATTAAATTATTTTGCTTTTGGTTATAATAGTGATTATACTTTCTTTGATCTGTTTGTTTACACATGCAGGAAATATAAGTCCTGTAGTTCAGCATACATTTTTTAAAAGCATGCATTTTCACACTTGCACAAAAAGCTTGGCCACTTAAATTTTTCTCAAAGATCTTCCCCATCTTCTCATGGACTATACAGAAATATTTAGGTTACCATGTCTTAAGTTTGATATTATATGGTTCCAATAGTTTTAATGATGCTTTAATGATGGATTTTGTTGTAATGGTGCATAATTTTTTCCAATGGAAATTATCAGGTCATTGATTTATGGCTCTTTTGGTCAGAATTGTTATTTTATCTTCTTTGAGATGTGTGTTTACACATTCAGGTAGTATAAGTCTGGTATTTTATCAAAAAAATTTGACAAGGGTGCATTTTCACACATGCAAAAAAAAGGTTGTTTGTCAAATTTTTTTATAAAATTTGCTCCTGCTCATTGGGTATACAGAACCATTTGAATTGCTTATTCCTAAATATTATATTATGTGGTTACAATTGTTGCAATTTTTCTTTCATGAAAAGTTTTGTTATCATGTTTTATGAATCATTTTAATTGAAAAACTTTCTGAAATTTTTTATTGTACATGATGAAGTCTAATATTTCAGTTTAAAATTGTAATGGAAAAGTAGGAAGTGGTATGAAAAAATATCTGGAAAATTAATAAATCTGATTTTTGATCATAAAATAGTTACAGAAAAAGTGCATGTAAAAGGAGAAAATATTTTTAGCAAATGATGAAATGTGATATTTGGTATCAAATTATGATAGAAAAATAGAAATTTAGAAGAGAAAAGATTATGTTATGTGGTTTTTAGTATAAAATTGGCATTGAAAAAGGGCATATAAGATGCAAGAAAGTTTGAAAATGATAAAATATGCTACTTGAGCACAAAATAATGATTAAAAAGTAACAAGTGAGTTGAATCTAAAGCATGTGAATAATTAAATGTGATTTATCAGTTGTCAGTGTATCTAGTATTTAAGTATGATTTATTAGTATTTATTAATGGTCCTACTACTTATTGATAAATTATTTAGTGATTAAACCTCAGTGGAAGACTAATAAAATAGTTATTTTCAAATAAAACTCACAATACTTGGATTAAAATGTGTCCTTAGTGGTGGAAAATAGATGAATATAATATAGTTATAGCTTATATAAAGATAATATCAATTTATAATGGCTTTATAATATATTTCTAAATTATAATAATTGTGTTATAATGTTTATTTGAATTGTAGTAAGTAAGTGATGTCTAATAACCACCAAAATCCTCCCTTGCTTATACCAAAATCCACTGGAGTGCACAGACCTTCAATCCAGACGATGTCACTGCTATCCCCATAAATTACAGCACTGTGAGGGCCCATCACCTGACCATGGCGTTCACTTCAAGAATTTTCAACACCCAGACCTGCATTTAGGACCCTCCATCACAATTAATGATAACACAGACCAATACCATAAATAGAAAATCCAGATAAAAGCGGATACCATAATGAAACAGGTAAAATAACTCATTCAAAGAGAATATAATGAGATCCAAAGAATATAAAGAAACAAATGAAATTTCCAAGCCACCAATAACATCCCCAAGCATCCATATTAACCCAACAATGACCCCCAAGCCCATAAATCCGTGAATATCCATCCAAGGAAGCAGATTAAGTTGTCCAAACTGAGTGTATGCGCCTGAAATAGATGTTTATGCTGCTGTAGACTTTTTGAATCCACTGAATACATCCATATGACCTAAAATAAGCGGAAAAGCAAAGTTTATAGGCTATTAAGAGGCTAAAACCCACTTATAGACTTAAATATACATAATATACTGCATATTTCACTGAATATGAGATTTACGTAAACATATAAGCTCATGTATGTCATTAATTACTGAATATCACTTAAGATAAGTATATTATGACTCCATTAAAACCTTAATAAGTATAATTAGGCTATAGATAAGCTATTTGAACTACTATAATTTATATAATAGAGTAATAATTATATATATATGTAATATAATCATATATATTATTTTTTAACTATATTTTTAATATATAAGCTTAATGTACTTAAGGTTATCCTATTTTAAGTATCTGAAATACTCAGTCCTAGGGATATCTAGGCTGACACTCCCTCACCCAAAAAAAACAATAAAAAAAATGTTAAGACATTTTGATTAAAAGTAAGGACTGAATAGAAAAATTTAGTAAATTTCCTATAATACATATACTAAATAAACAGTATTATTTTGATTTTAATTTATACAAGAGATTTTTAATATCTGATATTTCATTTTCTGGAATAAACTGGTCATATTCAATTGATTTATTTTTAAATCTTAATAAATACTCAACTCCCTTTTCTCTAGTAAGGTGTCTCTTTTTAAGTATCTTTTCAATTTCTGCCTTTTCAACTATTTCTTCAGGTTGCTGTTTATGCCTTCCTGATCTTCTTGGAAATAGAGCAGTTTCATTAGAATGGTATGGTTTTATAAGATAAATAGGAAATACTGGATGTTTTCTATCATATGGTGCATATAGAATAACCTCAACAGCATTGTTACCAACCATCTTTTTAAATACAAATAGTCCAGTGAATAGATCCTGCAATTTAACATTACCATTTTAATTTAAATTTAGTGTAGAAAAAAGGACTTATGACCAAGCAATTTCAAAGATTCAAACCCAAATTTACATTTTTTCAATGCAAGGATCATTTTTATTTCATCCATTTTTTGAAATACCTTCTTTAAATGAATTAAGTATTCATCATATGTCTTAGAGAACACTATGATGTTTTCAATGTATACCATTAATCATCCTTCAATCATTTCATTATGGAATGTTATATCCATTGACTTCTGAAATACTGATGGTGCATTTTTTGGTCCAAATGGCATCCTGACGTATTTATAAATTCCCATGTGTGTTTTTATCAACAAAAAGTTCTGTGAATTCTTTTCAACAGGAATTTAATGTTACCCTTTATTTTCATCTAAGCAACTTATATACTTAGCACCTTTAAGGGTAGCATGTATAGAGGCAATCCTTGGCAAGGGATAAATATCATCTACTGTAAATGTATTTAATGCTCTATAATCACCACACAGTCTTGCTTTATCTTGTTCATAAGAAATTAGCACAGGTGATATTACACAATATTTTGGTTTAGTTTCAACCTTTTCAAGAATGTTCATTTTTAATAAAATCTTAATATTATCCTCTATGTCTTTCCTCTTAATTTGTGAAGCAGGGTATGGTTTTTTTTAAGACTAGCAGGAATATTATCCATATCACAGGTTAAACTTATTTTCATCTCATGATCTTTAACAACGCCAAGTTCATTTGTACCATGTTCAAAAGCCATTGGAAATGCTTTAATTAAGTCCAAAATATTGTTTTATTCAGCTTCACCTATCTGAGTGCCAAATGATGCTTTAGAAATTTCTGTTTCCAGAACTTCCATCTCATTGGATTCTCTTTTTTTGCACAGAATATTTGTTACTGACTCAATGTGTAAGACTGTATTAAAAGAATTTATTTTGAATTTCCTTTTACCATTCATTCCAATTGTAAAATTGTTATTAGCAGGGTCTAATTTCACACCAAACTTATTCAGAATATCATTTTCAATGATAAAACAGTTACTACAGTTAGTATTATCCATTACTACAAAGTCACAAGTTACTCTAACATAACCATGTTTATGTTTAAAGAAAACAAAGCTTTGTATCTACCAATGGGATGTAGTACTGATCCAAAACATCTCCAATTTTTACTTTGAAGGGGTTCAAGCTTAGACTTATATTCACTATCAATTTTTGTAATGTATTAGTAGAAACAATAGAACCAGCAGCTCCTGTGTCCAATACTATATTAACATTTTCACCAGAAATGATAGCTGGAACCGTGATAGGTGTCATTCTAAAGTTATCAGCTTGTATATCTTTAAAGATTTCAGCATCCTCAAAATTCATTAAACTTTTATTTGAGTCCATATTCAATATTGGATTTTCAAAGATGGACAAATCATCTTCCAACATACAGAATTCATTTTCATCACTATATGAGATATTACTGTCATACTCACTTGAATCTTTACTTTTCTCTGTTTCAATTTCAGATTCATGTTGATTTTTAACAATATTTATATTCTTCTTACATTTGAGACCTTTCACCCAAGGTTAGTTACACTTATTACAAGTATTAGTTTCATACTTTTTAGGTACTACAGGTGCAGTAGGTTTTTTCTGCTTCTCCTGAAGTGTTTTTGAATTCTGATTTTTAACAGGTTCAATATTTTCTTTATAAGTGGAATACCTTGCTTCATACTTATGGTTTAACAATATTTCATTACAAATATTATTAAAGTCAGAATATTCAGTAACATTAATTGTTCTAGCTACAACAATATCTTTGACAGATATAGGTAATTTTTATATTATCATATCTTTCCATAAGTTAAAATCCATGTTAGGCTCAATGGCTCTTAATATTTTATTTAAATTCTTTTAAAATACCATAGGTTTGTCACCATTTAACGGATTTTACCTAGTTTTCTCATAAAGTCTCTGCTGTATGAGTCTGAATTTAGAGCCTCCAAATTGTTTTTCAATTAGTTGTTTCCATTCAGCCCAAGAGTAATCTTTACACTCATTCAAAACAGCTTCAAACCATAATAAAGCAACATCCTTGAATATAGAGATCAATTTTGATGTTATTTCTTCATCTGGTAGCTTATATGAGAATTTAAAGATGTCAATTCTTTTAATAAAATCATGTCAATCAGAGCTAGCTTCCCCATCATAAGTTGGGTACTGATCTATCTTAGGCCAGTTCTTCTGATTGAATTTTATTTCACTAATATTAGGGGGTGTCAGTTCTGGAAAATCCGCACTTACAAATCCGCACTTAAATTTGACTAAATCAGCACTTAAATAAGTGAGGATTTCCAAAACACACTAGCCCCAATACTGGTAGATACAAAATGAAATAAGTCACTTATTTCACTCAAATCCGCACTTTCTCAACCAAAAGTGCTGATTTCACCATCAAGTCCCATTTCACTGATTTGTCAGCATCATCCCATTCATATGCAGCACTCCGCAGCATAACACTTCATAACTCAAAACATCGTACATCACTTACATCTTCATATCATATCATATAAGAGTTATGCCTTTCTCACGTTCAAATCGTGATAAATTACATAAAGCAATGACTTTCATGGCTCTTGAACTGCTCTTGGACTCTGATTCCAATTCTGATTCTGATCTAGAAGAAGATTTTGTCTTTTTATTAAAAATGGCCACAAAACGTTACCTTCTTCCCAGAAAGCCTCAAGTACTTCATACCCCCAAGTTCACCATCCAAACACTTCTTAACCTATCTACACCCAGTTTTAGACAGCTGTTCAGGACTTCTCAGTAATGTTTCCTTAAATTGCTTGAGCTTATTCAGGATCATCCCATATTTCACAATAATTCTCAAAAAGAACAACAACATCCTTCAATTCAATTGGCCATCACACTATGTAGTTTGGGTTCAAATGGTAATGGAGCCGCTTTGAAACGTTTAGAAAATGTCTTTGATTTAGGGTATGGTTCAGTTAACACTTATACCAAACAATATAAGACTGCCATCAACTCCTTCGAATCTCAACTTCTTACCTGGCCAACAAAAGAAGAGCGACTTGAATCATCTCAGGTTATGAAAGCAGAGGGCTTCCCAGGATGTATTGGTTTTGTTGATAGTACTACTATTCCTTTGAGCCAGAAACCTGCTCAAGGTGGAAACAATTACTTTCACATTCTCGTCAAAAATTTTCACCAAAATATTTACAAGTCAAAAAAATTCTATATCTGTTTTAAAAAATTGGCAATACTCTCCCCTGCATTTTATTGAAGCAAGGGGTGGATATCACCAAAATTTTTCTAAGTCATCAATTTCACATGTCAGATTTTAAAATTTGGCAATACCCCCCCCTGCATTTTATTGAAGTAAGTGGTGGAAGTCATCTAAATTTAATATAATTACATAAATTATTAAATAAATATCAAATATATATCAATTTCCCTAGTTTAAAGTAATGACAATCCCTCAGGCCAAAATGCAGATCAAATCTAAAAACAAAAGTTTGGGACTTTCCACAGGTATAGGCTAGAGGAACCCCATGAAACAAATAAATGTTATCATGATTACCTTTTATACAACACAAGGTCGTGGGCCCATTACTTTAGTTGAGGAAATTGATACATAAAAAATATTTATTAAAAATTCATAAAAAAATATAAAATTTTCGACAACAACTCTAATCCCCATACTTTTTGGATCTAGATAAAGTTTTTTTAAATCGATTAACTTTACCTTCTTACATTACCTTAATGATTCTTTCAATCAACTTATGACTGATTTGAAATGAGCAACCAAAATGTGTTAAATCTTGACAGGATTCCAAACCAGGAGGAGCTTTGGTCGTTTGATGATTATCCTTAGAAGAATTCCAAATATTTTTGATGATACCATTTCCCAAACCAAAATCAATAGAGCACCAGTGGTCTGGAAAATATAAACCATGTCCTTTGATTTTAGCTGGAGATGGTATTGGTTGGCCAGTTATCAGATTGATATATGAGAATATACCAAAAGTAAGAAAATTGGCATCATTCCTATCAATATGAATCCTATTTTGGAATCCAGAATGAGTGATAATAACATTAGAAAATAAAAGATATTCATGGCTGATATATTCCTATTTGGAGTCACACCAATTCGGTATTCCAACTTTGGTTGCAAGTTCATGATTTTTTTCAAATGCTTTATTACAGTGCTTTTTGAGTCGAAGAGCAAGAAAAGAGTTAAAGGAAGGTAGAGTGTCCCATAAGCAAAAATCTTCATCTTTTTGAGCTTTAGTGATATTTGTGAGCAACGAATATATGCCTATATAATTGAAATGCCTAGATAATAATCATATAAGAGTTTCAGAATCCTTATCTTCTAAATATGCAATATAAAAATGTGAAGTAAGACAAGTGAAATTTGGAAAAAAGGCTCAACTTCAAAGGTCAAAATCTCAGCAACCACTGAAACTAATTCAAACCTGTTTGTGGGAAATGAAAGATATGCTTTAGTAGAGTCTTCAGTTAAAGGACATGTGATTTAAATAAACCTAACCCTAATTTGTTACATAAAAAAATGAAATACAAATTTAAATTGGGAAAAAAAGGCTCAACTTTAACGGTCAATAACTCAGCAACCACTGAATCAAACTCAAATCTGTTTGTAGGAGATGAAAGGTAGCCTTCAGGAGAATCTTCAGTAGAAAGAAAATTAGATTTGAATAAACCTAACCCAAATTCCCAGTCTGATTTTCAAAATTTTACAAAAACTTGAAAAGTGGTAATGAAGATGAGATCAAAAGGAGTTTTATAAGTTCACTGTTATCCAGATAAGAGTCATACATATATTTAAGTATGAAGTTTTCATAAAAGGAATGAGATATCATATAGGCATGAAAAAAAGAGATGAAACTTACCTTGATTGAAAAGTGGGAAAAATAGTGTAAGAAAGATTGATGTTGGAATTGTGGGGAAATTGAATATGGAGTAAGTGAAATGCATAAAGAATGTGCAATGTATGTGTTTCAATGAAATGGAACCAAAAAAAAGTGAAATAAGGGAAAGGGGGGATAATGACCATGCCAAGGAGGGATGAAGAGTAGGGTGATGGAGCTAAAAAAGAAAGTAAAGAGGGAGAGAAAAAAAAGGTTAATTATACCATTGAAATCCAAAATGACCACTTACAAAAAAAATTTAGATAAAAAAATAAAATAAACAGAAAAAAACAAAAAAAAATATAATTAGTAATCAAAAAATCAAAAAAAAGAATAAAGTGACTTACCTGGAGAGATGAGATGACAAAATGAATGAAACCACATTGTTTGAGGGATGTTGGAGGAGAATAGGAAAAGGATATGAGGGATGAATGAAAAAAAAATCACTGACAAAATATTTAATTTCAGAAAATATGTGATTTCATGTTGAGCTGGTGACAGAAAGCCAATGAGCCATCCAAAAAAAAGATTTGAACTGTAAATTCCAATAAAAATGAATATGCAACAAACCAAAATACCAACCCAAGTGAATGAAGTACACAAAGAGGACATTTGGAGAGTTTAAAATGGTATGGGAAAGAAAGGTAAGATGTGGCCAACATGTGGTTTGAAAAAAAAATCATGAAAAAAGTGCTGATTTGAGGTCAGAACAGACACCCATTTTTGAAATAAGTTACTTTTTTGCAAATTTTAAGTGCTGATTTGGTTTGAAATCTGCACTTAAGTTAAGTGCCGATTTGCCAGAACTGACACCCCCTATTTGGTAAATTCAACAACTCATTTACTCTTGATAAATGGTTTTGTATTTCCTCTGTAAGGATTTGTGACTTACATTTTCAGATTTGACACTACCACCAGATGGTTTTAGTTGTGGTGGTATA
Source organism: Hemileia vastatrix (assembly GCA_030280995.1). Taxonomy (NCBI): domain Eukaryota; kingdom Fungi; phylum Basidiomycota; class Pucciniomycetes; order Pucciniales; family Zaghouaniaceae; genus Hemileia; species Hemileia vastatrix. Next base: position 8,402,425 of record JASXTE010000014.1, on the reverse strand, counting down.
GGGAAGGAATGAGATTCACTTTTGCCAATGAAAGGATTATTTTTATACTGAGTATAATTATGATTATCCTGGCTCATTAGTAAATTGGCAGTTTCAATCTCAACTTTAGTCAATCTTTGTAGCAGCTCAGAGACACTTTGATTTGTCTGGGAAAAAGATAAATTAGTTCTTGATTCAGTTTTCAATAAATGTGTTTCATACAATTTTTCTGACTCACAGAATTTGTTTGAAAGTTTATTATATTTACTACTCAATGAATCATATTTAAGAGTTGGAGACAAATGTTCATTCTCTAATTCTTTATTATGTGTTTCCAGTTGAGAAATATTTAATTTTAAGGATGAAATTATATCACTTGTGAACTTAACTGTCTGTTCCTCACAATCAGTCATTCTATTCCACAATGCTGAAACAATTCTATGGACAGTTGGATTATTATTAAAATACTCCATGTCTTCCTTCTCAATTCTCTCACTCTCTTTTGAACTTCTCATCTCACTAGTACGTGGTGGCAACTGAGGATTAACTGTATTATAAATACTACTGTTGTTATTGAAAAAAGACAAGTCAGGTGTATCTACATCAAAACCTAATTATCTAAAGTCCTTCTCTATTTTCTGTACAGATTTGATATCAATAATATTACCTACATTGTAATTATCTGTATTGTGTTCAATCTGAGAGGGTAATCTGCTTACCACGGGATTTGTGTGAGCCCTGATTTTTGGCGCCTTTTTTTCCCTTTTAGGGGTGAACTGAGGAATTCTGATGAGGAGAAGGATCCTTTTTTCAGTTTTGACTGGACCATTGTTGATGGAACCAATCCAACTTCCATTTGTCTACCAGTATTTTCTCCTGGGAGTGATGTGACCCTCCTGGGGTAGGTGGTTGCTTACTTGGCTGGCCTACCTTTAGCTCTTCCAATGATTGATTCATCTGCTGGAATCCTACCTTGCAATTGTTCTGTAATTGCTCTACCTCCTTGAGCATGAGACTTTAAGTCATCCAACTTCAGGACCTGTTTTGCCAGATGGGATAGTTGATCCTGTAGAGGAGGAGACATCTTTTTTATGTTAATCTTTTTAAGAGGGCCTCTTTTTCTTCTATTCTTATTTGCTTTTCCTGGGGGTATGACTGACCCTCCATGGTTATGTCCTGGAGCAATGTTTTTGTTAGCTTTAGACCCGGTATTATAAGCAGACTTTTCACTTAAATTGACCTGGGGAGCACTCATATTGATAAGAATAACAATATATCACGTCATAAGAAAGGAAAACCTATTGGAATTATTAGTTTAAAAGTATTAGCAATGTTATTACTAATGAAAAAGCACTGAAGCTTACCCTGAATTTAAATCTTTATTTATTTAAATAAAATGTAAGAAAAATTCAAAAAATCTGTTAAAAATAAAATAATAAATTTAACTAGACCTTTATATGGGTGAATTAATAGCATAACAATATTTAACCAAATACCAATTTAATTGGGTGTTATATTGGTGACCAAATACCAAGTGAAATTGGGTTTATATTGGGTACAGTTACTACTGTAAATAACAAATTTTTATTATAAAAAATTAGTACAATTATTATAAGGGTTCTTTTCCACAATTACTGAGCTATTATTACCTACTAATATTCAGCAGACCCAAATAATTGGTTTGTTTTGAGCTATGCTAAAGTAAAAATCACGTCCCAAGGCTTATACTAAATAATAAGTAAAAAACTAAGGAAAGACCCCCAATTGTCAGTGTATCTAGTATGTAAGTATAATTTTATAGTATTTATTAATGGTCCAACTACTTATTGATAAATTATTTAGTGATTAAACCTCAGTGGAAGACTAATAAAATAGTTATTCTCAAATAAAACTCACAATACTTGGATTTAAATGTGTGCTTAGTGGTGAAAAATAGATGAATATAATATAGTTATAGCTTATATAAAGATAATATCAATTTATAAAGGCTTTATAATATATTTATAAATGATAATAATTGTTTTATAATGTTTATTTGAATTGTAGTAAGTAAGTGATGTCTAATAGCCACCAAAATCCTCCCTTACTTATACCAAAATCCACTGGAGTGCACAGACCTTTAATCCAGATGATGTCACTGCTATCCCCGGCAATTACAGAATTTTGAGGGCCCATCACCTGAAAATGGCGTCCACTTCAAGAATTTTCAACACCCAGACCTCTATTAAGGACCCTCCATCACAATTAATGATAACACAGACCCATACCATAAATAGAAAATCCAGATAAAAGCCGATACCATAATGAAAAAGGTAAAATAACTCATTCAAAGAGAATATAATGAAATCAAAAGCATATAAAGGAAACAAATTAAATTTCCAAGCCCCCAATAACATCCCCAAGCATCCATATTAACCCAGAAATGACCTCCAAGCCCATAAATACGTGAATATCCATCCAAGGAAGCAGATTAAGTGATCCAAACTGAGTGCATGCGCCTGAAATAGATGTTTATGCTGCTGTAGGCGTTTTAAATCCACTCAATACGCCCATATGACCTAAAATAAGCAAAAAATCAAAGGTTATAGGCTATTAAGAGGCTAAAACCCACTTATAGACCTAAATATACATAATATACTGCATATTTCACTGAATATGAGATTTATGTATACATATAACCTTATGTATGTCACTAATTATTGAATATCACTTAAGATAAGTATACTTTGACTCTATTAACACCTTAATAAGTACTATTAGGCTATGGATAAGCTATTTAAGCTACTATAATTTATATAATCGAGTATTAATTATATATATATGTAATATTATCATATAAATTATTGTTTTAACCATATTTTTAATATATAAGCTTAATTTACTTAAGGTTATCCTATTTTAAGTATTAGAAATACTCAGTCCTTGGGATATATAGGCTGACATCAGTATTCAATTGTGATAGAGAAGTAGGAAGTGGAGGAATGAAAAACTTAGGAAATGATGAAATGTGATATTTGAATATAAAAGTATTATAGAAAAATAGCAAGTGAGAAGATAAAAAAGGTTAGAAAATGATGCAATGTTATATTTGGTATAAAATTAATACTCAAAAGGGTGCATGAGATGAGATGGAAGTTAGAATATGATCAGCAATGTTATTTAAGTATAAAATAATGATTTGAAAAAAGCATAATAGATGGTGTCAGTTCTGGAAAATCTGCACTTAAAATTGACCAAATATGCACTTATCTAAGTGTGGATTTCCAAAACGCACTAGCCCCAACACTGATGGATTTCAAAAGGGAAATAAGTCACTTCTTGCACTCAAATCCACACTTTATTAACCAAAAGTGCTGATCTCACCTTAAAGTCCCATTTCATTGGTTTGTGTCAGTGTGTACTAGTATCAGAGTATAATTTAATAGTAAATATTAATGGTCTTGTTACTTATTGTTAAATTATTTAGTGATAAAACCTCAGGGGAAGACAAATAAAGTAGTTATTCTCAATATAAACTCACAGAACTTGGACTTTTATCCATGCAAGTGGTGGAAAACAGAATAATAAAATATAGTTATAGCTTATATAAAGATAAGATCAATTTACAAATGCTTTATAATATATTTATATATAAAAATAATTGTTTTATAATGTTTATTTGAAGTGTAGTAAGTAAGTAATGTCCAATAACCCATCAAATCCTCCCTTACTTATACCAAAAACCAATGGAGTGCACAGACCTTCAATCCAGATGATGTCACTGCTATCCCCAGAAATTACATCACTCTGAGGGCCCATAATCTCCCCATGGCGTCCACTTCAAGCAGATTCAACATCCAGACCTCCTGTAAGGACCCTCCATGAAAATTAATGATACCACAGACCCATACCATAAATAGAAAATCCAGATATAAGTGGATACCATAAAGAAACAGGTAAAATAAATCATCAAAAGAGTATAAAATGAAACCCAATGCATAAAAAGGAACCAAATGAGCTCTCCAAGCCCCCAATAATATCCCCAAAATCCATATTAAACCAGTAATCATATCCCAACCCTTAAATTGATGAAAAACCATTAAAGGAAGCAGATTAAATTTTCCAAACTGGATATATGTGCCTGAAATAGATGTATATGCTTGTGTAGTAGATGTGAGTCCACTGAATACGTCCATATGACATAAAATAAGCAGAAAAATAAAGGTTTTAGGCTATTAAGAGGTTAAACCCCACTTATAGACCTAAATATACCTCATATAACTACATATTTCACTGAATTTGAGCTTTATGTATACATATAAGCTTATGTATGTGTATAATTACTTAATATTACTTAAGATAAGTATATTATGACTCCTTTAGCAATTTAATTAGTATTAATAAGCTACGGATAAGCTATTTAAACTAATATAAGACTTATAATAGTGTAATAATTAAATGTATGTGTATTATAACCATATATATAAGTATTTTAACCTTATTTTAAGTTATAATTTTAATGTAATTAAGGTTATCTTATTTTAAGCATAATAATTAATCAGTCCTGGAGATACCTAGGCTGAAACTCCCTCACCCAAAAAAATAATAAAAAAAATTTTAAGTTATTTTAATTAATAAGTAAGGAGTGAATAGAAAAATAATTTTAAAATTTCTATGTTACACATACTGAATTTAACAGTATTATTTGGATTTAAATTTTTTAAAGAGATTTTTAAGATCAGAGATTTCATTTTCTGGAATCCACTGGTCATATTCACTTGATTTATTTTTAAACCTTCCCTTTTCTTTATTAAGGTGTCTCTTTTTAAGTATCTTTTCAATTTCTGCCTTTTCAACTATTTCTTCAGGTTGCTTTTTATGCCATCCTGATCTTCTTGGAAATAGAGCAGTATCATTATAATGGTATGGTTTTATAAGAGAAATAGGAAATAGTGGATGTTTTCTATCATATGGTGCATATAGAATAACTTCAATAGCATTGCTACCAACCATCTTTATTACTACAAATGATCCAAAAAATGGATCCTTTAATTTAAAATTACCATTTTAATTGAAATGTAGTTTATAAATAAGGACTTCATCACCCTTTTTGAACTTTTGTTCTTTATGGGCTTTATCCCGTCTTTTCTTATCATACTCAAATGCCATATTTATACATTCTTGCGCATGCTTTCTGCATAATTCTTGCATCTGAAGAAAAGATTTTTTACCTGGAGCGATATTCAATATAGGTTATTTATTAAGAGTTTTAGCAGAAGTATTAGGTACATAACCCAACCATAACTCAAATGGCTGTTTTCCAGTGACAGAATGTACTGTACTATTTTATGCAAATTCTAAACCTGGGATAAGGGTTACCCAATCATGCATGAATTTGTCATTTTCTTTAAAGTCAAGACCAAAAGCACAATATCTTCTTATCATATCTTCTAAAGTTTCTATCATTCTTTCTGCTAGCCCATCAGTTTGTGGATGGTGTGCTGTAGAAAGTCTTAATTGACACCCTGAAACATCCATAGGTGATTTCCAGAACTCAGAAGTAAATTTAGGATCTCTTTCTGAGACTATTGCTTTAAGGAAACCTGCGATATTTAACATTTGTGTCCACCATAAGAGAGCTAAGTCCTTTGCAGAAACCTCTTTGTGGATAGGAATAAATTTACACATTTTTGTAAATCTATCTACAATTATCCAGCAGGAGTTATTAATCTTATGCCCTTCTATTGGAAAACCTGTTACAAAGTCCATGTTAACTATTTCCCATGGAACTTTTGGTTGCTCAAGTTGTTGTAATAAACCAGCTCTTTTGCCTGTTAATCTTTTAGATTTTTGACAAGAATCACATGTCTCAACATATTTTTGATTATTATCAGACATGTTAATCCACCCAGCTGTATTTTTTATTCTGGTTAATGTTTTATGGAAATCAAAATGACCTGCCAATATATCATCATAAAATTTGCTTAACATTAACTACTTCATTAAAGGGAGAATTACAATTACATTGCTTAATTTCTTCCTGTAATATATATAACCATCGTCAATGGAAAATTTTCCATTTTCTAATGCTTCTTTATACTTTTGTGGTAATGTTTTTATTAAAACACTAATTGAAGAATTAGATGGATCATTTAATATTTTAGTAAGTTTACTCAAGTCAGGATCTGAAGCATAATTATCAAGAATTGATTGCATAAATTCATCCTCAAGATCTACAATATAAATGTAATAAATGTTAATAATCTCTGTTTCATGAAGATAAGAAGGATTATCATCATTATTGGGTAGAGGTACTCAAGATAACGGATCTAAATTAGAGTGTAGGTTCCTGCTCTATGTGTAATAGTCATTCATCCTCTGTATTTTTGTATGGCTAATTGCCATCTAAACATATGTCTATTAAGAGTTTTCATGTTTAAGAGTGACTTAACTGCACTACGGTCAGTTATTAACTCAAATTTTTGGTTTTCAAGGTAATGATGTAGCTTCTCAAGAGATCATACTACTGACAAACAATCAAGTTGAGTAGCACTATATCTTAATTCACTACTTCTTAGAGTACGTGAAATATTGAAAATTACTACTTCTGAAATGTTTAATTCAATAAGTTATTTTTGATGCAAAGCAGAACCCAGACCAATAAAACTTGCATCTGTATAAAATACAAATGGAAATTGGAAATCAGGTAATACCAAGATAGGAGTTGTCATAAAAAATTCTTTCAGCTTATCAAAAGCCTTTTGTCTTTCATTATTTCAAATAAAAGCTTCTGATTTTTTTTTCAGTGTAGTCAATGGTGCAGAAATTAATTAGTAGTTCTTTATATATTGTCTATAATAACCACACATACCAAGAAAAGATTGTACATCACTTTAAATTTCAGGAATTATAATATTCTTAATTTCAGCCACCTTATTTTGGCCTACACATATTTATAAGCCAGATACAATATGACCAAGCACTTTTAAAGACTCAAACCAAATTTACATTTTTTCAATGCAAGGGTCAATTTTATTTCATCCATCTTTTGAAATACCATCTTTAAATTGATTAAGCGTTTATCATATTTCTTAGAGAACACTATAATGTCATCAATGTATACCATTAACTATCACTCAATCATTTCAGTATGGAATGTTATATCCATTAACTTCTGAAATGCCAATGTAGACAATCCTATAGTACTAGCTATAGGCCTTGACCAAGGGAGTTGGAGAAAAACCAGAGAGAAAATCCCCTGTCCCTTTAGAAAAATAGAGTGAGATTTACTTGCTAAAGTAAGTTGGTTCCTGTTTTGATAAAGCTCCTGTTTAACACACTTGACTGCTTGATGAGCCAAGAAAGTAGTCCCCAGATAGACTACTAAACCAAAGAACTGAAATGTAGAACAAATTCCACACCAGAGACAGCAAAGATACTTGATGTAGGCTGCAAATCCACACCAGAGACAGCAATAATACTTGCTATAGCTTTCAAGACTATAACAGAGAAAACAGTTGCAAAAGTTAAGTTAAATGAAGAACTCACTTGCAACAAACACAGCTAATTGTGGCCAGCAAACAGTGAAAACTGAGTGAGGAACAATTATATCACCTCCGGATGGTTGTATAATGATTAAGGTTGCCCCAAACTGTCTTATTCACTATGTACACACAGACCACTAACTAAGAGCCCATGCCCACCCACCAATCTGGCGCCTGTACCCACCAAATTGAATAAAAAAAAACCTCCTGAAGTGCTCCCCAACCTTCTAAAACAGAGGCGGGTGGGCTGCCTGACGTCGGAGATGTTTCCTGAAGCGGCCTGGCCTCCCTGAAGCTAGAAAACCAACAAAAACCACTAACCTACTTAGAAAAATTAGCTACAACTACTAAAACCTTTAAAACACGGAATTTCACTATAACAACATTGAGACATGAAATATAGAGAAAAATTAGCTCTATCCAATGGTACTAAGCACTTAACCCTAAGACTTAAGGTTAGCCCTTAAAACACAAAAAACAAAATTAAACTGCAATCTTTTCTAAATGAAAAATGAGGAAATGACCCCTTAAAACTCAGAATAAGAAAAATGTCTTCAAGACATAAAATATAGAGAAAAATCAGGGCTATCCAATGATAGTACTCACATACCCACAGATCCAATGTCCACGGAATAAAACCTGAAAAATACCTAATTCCTTAACAGATGTTAATTAAGACATGCACAAACAGCGCCAAATCACACAACAAAGGCCCCTTCCAATGTTAGAAGACCACATCTTCCCTCCAATTGAGAATCTTCACATTCTTTCTTCATCCAACCACCATTTTTAACCTTCTTCCCAAGTCTGCCTCTGAAATGGGTCCCTGCCAATACTGCATCGACACTAATTTAATCTGCACCATGACACCACCTGTCCATCCATACAGAACGTCCTGCGATGTCTGCCAATCTAGAAAGAAGACCTGCCACAGACCTGGTCCACTTTCTTCCGCAACAGATTCACCTCCACCTCAACCTGGTCCTTCTTCTGCCAGCACCAAAAGATCTAGGCCATCCATCCTGATACCCAGATTAATCAAAAATCTCCACCCTTCCCAGAAGAGTGCTACAACCCATAAAACAACTATTTCCACCATCCCTGGTCCATCTGATGGTGAAGAACTTTCATTTCCTCCTTCAACTTTAAAACTGATGACTTCTCAGTTCCTCCATCTTCTGATAGTGATGATAACAATGTAGGATCCATTGCACCACCAACACCAACACACTTGCCCACTATCAAGGCCAAGTTCCAGCAACACACATATCAACAGAAACAACTTCTGCTTCACTACTTTCAATCCACTCCTGCTAGAGATCCACAGGACATTGAGAACAGAAGACACCTCATTCACCAGTTCAAGGCTAATTCTAAACACTTCATTTCATCTCTTGATTCTGTCTGTAATTCCACTAGTACCTGAGTTTGATTCAGGAAAGAAAAATTGAGCACACCCTCTATAGGATGTAACCACAAAAAACCCTCAGTTTTAAGTCTTGGGGGACCATGCTCATTTTATAGTCTTGGGGGACTCAAAAACCTAAATTATAAGCCCAGAACCAGAGATCAACCACATTAAGACACAGAGAAAAAACTATAATTCTGGGGTAATTGTAAATAGAGCAGCCAGACCATCAATTACCCCCAAACTTGCCTTTGCTAAATTTGGAGGCTCCCCCTGTGGATACCCTCCACCAATCTTTCAAAACCAACTCCAACAACAAAAACTCCTTCCTCAGTTTATAGTCTTGGGGGACTTACAACCCTCAGTTTAAAGTCTTGGGGTACTAACACAGTGTTCAGTTTAAAGTCTTGATGGAATAGTCTTGATAAAATATTGAAACCAGCCAGTTTAAAGTCTTGGAGGACTAACAGAAACCAGATTTCAGTTTAAAGTCTTGATGGACTGGCGGAATTTTGCATAAAATAGACACAGCCAATTTCATACAGACCACCCCTACAGCCAATCTGCTAAATTTCCACCTTCACTTCATCATCTACCCATCACTGACAAAAAAATCTCCTCCTATCCCTTTTTATCATCTTTTCTCACCACAGATCATGGCTTCATCTCCTGATGTTAACCCTTCTACTCTCCCTTTCTTCACTGCTCCCAAGGACTATGCCTGCAAACAGTGCATCCACATGTTCAGACCTTGCACATTCACTCTTCCAACTCCTGAATCCAAATTCTACAACAGGGCTGTGATTATTGCTATTCCAAAAAGAAAAGATGTGACATAGATGCCAACTACCCTATTCCTCCTCCTTCACCTTCTCACAAATACATCTCTAGATCCCCTACCAGATCCCCAGAGCATGTTCCTTCCTCTTCCTCTTTATCTTCAGCACCTTCCAGAAGATCCAGAAGCTCCCCTTCCAGAACTCTTCCTAAAAGACCGGCCTTAGCTTCCCAAGAAACTGCTTTTATCTCCGCCAAATTAGCTCCAAAAGCTTCAAGATCAACTCCCAGGCTTTTAGACCGCGTCCAGACGGCCCGGCAGACGTCAGGTCACTGGACAGTGAAAATCCAGCTCCAAATCACCAAAAACAACCAGAAAACAGCAAATTCCATCAATCAACAAAAACAACTCTACACAATCGCCTCTCACTGCTCCCAGAGAAATGCAGCCTACTCTTACAAAGTCCAAAAACTTAAAATTTTCCCAAACTTCTAGGAGACCTGCCAGAGAGCCCCAAGAAGAAACCAGAACACCACACACTGCATCCAAACAACAACTTTGTCCCCAACTAAGACAAAGAAACTACACCTCTCCTCTGTCAGCCAACTACTCTTCTGACAGTTCCATCTTTTCAAAAGCTCCATCCAGAAGAGATCAATCTGCTTCCAAATCCCCCTCTCCTGCTCCATCTTTAACAACCCTGATACTCCATCACCAGCACCTCCTGCAGCTGAATCCAACAGAAATAACAACCACAACCACAACAACAATCCCACTGCTCCAACTAAGCCCCAGAAACATCAGCCTCCTATTTCACCTTCTCAAAATCTTTCAGAGGAAGACCATGAGAATCTATATCTTTCCCTAGTTGATCCACCCACTATGACCAATACAGAATTGTCAGAGATCCAAATTCCAGCTGCTTACAAATTTGATGAGCTTCCAATCTGTAAGTACCAAATTACTTATCCCATTTCTTCAACAAAAATAATTACTGATCCAATTCTTCTTGTCTAGTTTACACCCCTCCTCCTGAATCTATTAATGGAGTTGGCCAACCTCTTGAAACTTCTTTGACCCTGGATTATGGAGACATGAAGTACCACCTAAGCACCATGTGTTCCAACATGCTAAAAGCCTTTGCCCTCCATGGACCTTTGAATGACTTTGAAAAATTCCTGAAAAAGCGCCTGTTTGACGACCACTGGAAAATGTCTAGGATCATTAAGCACACCCTCCAGCACTCCATTCCTGCCTCTTCATCTTCCTCCTCTGAACTTCCCTCCAATTCAATTCCTGACCATTACAATCCCTATCATCTCTCCAGCAGGATGCACTTCAAAGAACACAGTGCTTCCCACAATCCCAACAAAAAACAAAAAAGTCATCATAATCCGGACCAGCCTCCAGAAGCTTCATCATCCAGAAAATGAGCTCCTGCAAAAGATTAGAAACATAATAATAATATAAAACAATTAATAAAAAATAATTTCAGAATTTTTTTTTTTTTTCAATGATGTCTACTAATATACTAAAATGAAAAATTAATAAATAAAATGAAACAAAATAACATAAATGAAATAAAATAAAATATAAAAAATAATACAAAAAGTATCCCCCCAGACAATTGATGAGCTGATCCCCTAATACCTTTCCCACATCCAAGTGCACCTTGATGTGGATACACAATTAATTCTTTTAAATGATTAACAGAAAACAAAATTCAAAAAATTTAGAAATTCAGAAGATAATAAAAATAATGAAACACAGAAACACATGAAATAAATAATAAATAAAAAAAGAAAATAGCATTGCCTGGCCAATTGATGAGCCTTTCCCCACCAATGCTTGCCCACATCCAGGTGACCCTGATGTGGTAACACCTTGTATTTTTAGTTTTATAATTTTAAACAACCCCCATAAAAAATTAAAAGAACAAAAGAGAAAAAATAAAATAATCTAAAACTGCTATCTAGCAAAAACATAACTGCAAAATCAAAGACAGTCCAGCTCCGTAGATGGTCCAATAAGGGAAAGTCCAATCCATAGAAATGATCACTGGGTGGGCTCCCTCCAATAAGTAAAAATGATGGGAGACCACCAGTGATCCACCACCAATCTAAAAGAACCAAAGATAATGAAGCCAGTCCCAAACCAGTTTAAAGTCATAGTGGACTTGAAGCCTGAACAATAAACAACAGAACTAGAATTCAACTAGGAAAAACAAAAGACTTGAGACAGACATTCTGGGGTAACTGTTCTACAGAGCATCCTGCTCATCAGTTACCCCCACACTTACCAAAATAAAATCTAGAAGCCCCCCCTGGGAACCTTCTAACAAAAACCAACTTCCAACACAAAAAAAAAACAAAACCAATAATCAGTGAAGAGTCCAGCACTTGAAAACCAGAGGAAATTCCAGTTTAAAGTCATAGAGGACTAAAACCTGTGAAAAGAAACCAATACTAGGGCTCAACCAAATTAAGAGAAAGGGTTGGAAACAGACAATCTGGGGTAACTGTTGATAGGGCAGCCAGCCCATCAGTCACCCCCACACTTGCCAAGACAAAATCTAGAAGCCCCAACCATGGGTACCCTCTAACAAAAGTTTCCAACAAACAGATGCATAGCATCACCACAAAAAAACCAAGATTAAAGAATGGTCCGTAGTTTATCCTCATTGCGGAGTCAATCTTCTTCATGCCTAGTTCCTCTGGGATAAAACCTCTTCACTTGGTCTGCAGCCACCCTCTTTTTCAAGACTGCACCATCCAACTCTTCCGAAACATAAGAACCTCCAGACGCCTGAGATCTGACTCTGTAAGGTCCATTCCATCTGTCAGCAAACATTTTCCCCCGATGACTCTCCAAACTTCTATTATACACCAAAACCAAACAACCAGGTTTCAAATGATTTCTGAGTCTATGAACCAACTTCTTGTCCCAGTACCTGAATGATTGATTCCTAATCTTCATCATTCTAGAGTATGCCTTCTCTTGACATTCCTCTCTACATTCCAACTGTTGCATCCTGGCACAGAGAAAATCTTCTGTTGAGTGCATGTCATCACAATCAATTCCAAGATAAGAGACAGTTTCCAAGTCCACAGGTAGAACGGCTTTCTAACCAAACATTAACTCATAAGGAGAATAGCCAGTTGTCCTCTTTACAGTGACCCTATCAGCAAATAACACCAAGGGTAAATAATGCCTCCACTTTTCAGCACTATCTCCACACATCTTCACCAAAGAATTCTTGATAACTTGATGGCCTCTTTCAACCATGCCTTCAGCTTCAAGATAATAAGGTGTAGCCACTCTAACTTTAGAACCAACACTAGCCACAGCTTCTTTAAATTTGGCACCAAACTCTGTCCCACCATCAACAGTGACCAACTTCATCAACCCATACCTATAAATCCACTCCTTCTTCAAAAACTCTGCCACATTCTTGGCAGTCAAATTAACCAGAGGCACTGTCTCAACCCAACCAGAAAAATCATCCCTAGCAACAATCAAGTATTTATACCTGCCCTCTTTAATATGGACAGCATCCAGACTGACCCTTCCAAAAACAGTTGATTCACCAGTAGCACGGCCCACCTCTTTAGGTTTCAAGTGACTTCTTCTCTGACATTCTTCACAAGATTGAACCCAACTCTGCACAGCCAACTTCATACCCGGCCACCAAAATCTTTCTGCTACTCTTCTATAAGTCTCCCCAAAGCCTCTATGACCAAGGTCTTCATGCAAAGACTTCAAAACCAATTCTTGACCCTTCTTCTGAGTCACCACCACTTGAGAATTTGGATGCCTCCTCCTCATCAACCTTCTTCCTGACACATGAAATCCAGGACTCTTCTTCTTGATTGCTAACCAAGTATCATCATCACAACTATCTGGCCTCTCCAAGGTCAACAGATATTCCACCAAAATAAAATAAAACCCAGACTGACCCCAGGTCTCATCTTCAAAATCCAACAACACCACATCCAAGGGTACAATTCTGTCATCAAAATCACCAGTATGAACATGAGCCAATTTAGCAGCCCAACCAGAACACCAATCCTTAAATTTTGGCACATTCTTCTCTTTCCACCGAACCTTGTGAGAATCCAGTTCACTAACAAAAACACCCTTTTCCAATTTTGAGCTGTCCCAAACAAAAACTCCATCTTCGTCAACAAATACATCCTAATCACCAGAATCAAGATCAGATCCAGCCAGTTTAGCCTCTTGGGGGAGGTCAGAAAAATCTTCAGCACCCTTTGTGCTGGCCCTAACCACTGGAACATCCTAATCAAACTCTTCAGCCTCAGAATCTTCATCTTCAGGTGGCCTCCTTGATAATCCATCAGGCATAGTAAAAGTTTTACCTGGTTTGTGTACCAGGTCAAAAGAAAAATGTTGTATAAATGCCACCCACCTAGTCATTGGAGCATTTGGAAGACTAGGTGTATTGATCATCTGAACCAAAGATTTTGAATCCACCTGCAGCTCAAAATGCTGCCCCCACTAAACCGTCTGTAGCTTCTTTAATATTTTTGCTACACCACACAATTCCAACTTAGGTTGAGAATACCTAGATTCCACCTCATTAAGCTCCACAGACTCATATCTTACTGGCCTGACCCTCCCAGTCTTATCCTCCTGAGACAAAACAGCACCAGCAGCAATATAACTTGAGTCCACTGCCAGATAAATTTTTCCAGCACCAACACCATAATCCAACTTGTGAAGAACAATATCTTCACCAAAAACCTTTTTAAACTACTGAAAAGTCTCTTCACACTCTTCAGTCCATTCCCAATCTGCATCTTTTCTGGTCAACTTTCTTAAAGGTGAAGCCAACAAAGAAAAATCCTTAATAAAAATAATGACATATACACATACACCCAAAAATCCCCTGACTTCAGTAGTATTTTTAGGCCTTGGCCATGATTGAATTTTATTAATCTTCTTCTTCACCATAATTCTTCCTTCTTCACATACCACATGACCCAGAATTTCCAAAACAGGAACACAGCAACAGAATTTTGACCCTGAAATGGTCAAACCAGCCTCTTCAATCTTGAACAACACTCTCTCTAGAGTTATTGCATATTCCCACACAAAACTCCTTATTCAAGGGTTCTCCACTAACACCTCATTACCATAATCAGTGGATGGTCCTTTAATTCCACCATCATCAATAAAAATACCAGCATGAGTAGGAACCTCATCCTGCAAGATCCAAGCCATCTGTGCTTGATAAACTGCCACTGAATTAGTTGCTCCTTGAGGCAACCTAGTGAGCTGAAATCTTCCCAAAGGAGTCTCAAAAGTTGTGAGAGGCCTTGAGTCCGTATGGAGTTCACTCTCATCATAACCACCCATAATATCACCCAAACCATAACACACCCTTCCAGCGAAAGCTTCAACAAAATCCTCTGCACTTGGTGGCATACCAGTGTCCTTGATAGTTACTCTATTCAAGGCTCTAAGATCATGAACCACCCTCAACTTTCCATTCTGCTTTTTTACTCAGAAAACCGGAATTGAGTAGCTGGAAGTCAATTGTTCTTATAACTCAGTCCTGACTCTTTCCCTAACAATCTCTACAAAATCCTCTCTAATAGCGGCTGGAATTGGAATAGGTTTGATTTTCCAAGGTTCATGGCAAACCACATGAATTAAGTAAGGTTCCCCATAAGAGTACTTCAATACACCCCTTTCCTCCTCAACAAATGCCACAGCTTTTTCCATTAGCACAATATCGTGAAACAACAACTTCTTTTCTTCCTCAGACAACCACCCATCAGGACCAAAATTAACAACTTTCAACCTTTCCACGGTCACCCTAGCCGTCTCTATAAATTCTGGAGGATTCTTCACCAAAGGAGTACAGTACAGATCTCTCGACAAAGGCAGTCTCTTCAAAGGCGGATTCAAGCCCACAGGCATAGGCTCATTGACAGGCCTAATCTTCTGCGCTACCTTCTTATACTTTGCCGCTCCACCTTCAACTTGAGGGATCTTCAGGAAATCTTCACCACCAGACCTGGAACAAAAACCAAGGGTTTCCCCATCGCTCACATGTGTGGCCAAGGTAATGTTTTTGAAATGTGTAGAAGAAACCCAAGTGGTGCACAATTTGGAGGACTTACTTTTACACCCCAATCTCACCACTCCAAAACTTTTCTGCAATTCCACATCTTCATCCTCACTTCCAACTTCCAAATTTCAAATCTTGATTCATCTTCTGAACCACATCTTCTAAAATTGTGCAGTTTATCCTCATGCTGGAGGCCCAAAAATTGATCTTGATGATCTTCTCTCTTCATAATTTTCTGAAGTTTAACCTCATGCTGGAGGCCCAAAAATCGATCTTGATGATCTTCTCTCTTCATAATTTTCTGCATTTTAACCTCATGCTGGAGGCCCAAAAATCAATCTTGATGATCTTCTCTCTTCATAATTTTCTGCAGTTTAACCTCATGCTGGAGGCCCAAAAATAGATCTTGACAATCTTCACAAAAATATTTTACATCTTCTTTCTTCATTATCTTAAGATTTTTTTCTTGATTTTCATGAATTATCTTGAAGTTTTTATCTTCTTTTCTTGAGTTTTCTTCTGACCTACAAAAATAACCAGAGGTTTCCCCAATGCTCACAGGTGTGGCCCAGGTAATGTTTTTGAAAGGTGTAGAAGAAACCCTAGTGGTGGACAATTGGAAGGACTTACTTTTAGACCCCAATCTCACCGCCCAAAACTTTTCTGCATATCTTTCAATAAAGATATATAACCAATCATCTTCTTTGAACTTGAATTAAAAATAATTAAGAATCTTGAGAGAGAACAGAGACTTGATAAAAAACTTGATGAATACTTGCAGAGAAGAGAAACATTTAAAAGAGAAAGTTGAAAATCCACTTGTTATATCTCCAAGGGAGCTGACCTACTACAACCTTGGATTTCCTCATCTTGGGGAGAGGCTGTAGCACTAGGGTTATCAGCCTTCATTACTCTAAAAAATACAGACTCTCAATAGAGCCTGAGCCGCACTCCAAAACCAGAGGCAGCACCCACTTCCTTCCTTCTCCTGCAACAGTCCATGCACTGGCACATTGAAGATAAACCAGGCCTGGTCTCCCAACCATCCTCTCCAGGAGATGATAACCTCATGTGAAGTCTCCTTTCATCTTCACCATTCAACTCCAAAATGACTCCCAAATCAAATTGATAACCAATTCTTGCCTGATAAATCCATCAAGAATGGCTCACCCAAAACTGCTTTTACATTACCTTTAGCAATGTAAAAATGAACCTTTCCTGAGGCTCTGCCAACATCTAACTTCACAAACTCTGAAGTTCCAACCAATTCAGTGACATGGCCACCGATCCCTCTCAAATTCCCACCAATACCAGTTTTGATGGGGAGGCCCATATGAGTTGCCTCAAACAAAGAAATCAGGTTTATCTGAGAACCTGAATCCACCAATGCCCTTGCCTCCCTGCCATTCAGAGTGACATTGCCATATCCCAAAGGAGCAGAAAAATGAGTTTCCAACCCATCACCAAACTTTTCAGCAGAATCACAAATGTATTCTACCTCCCCAGAAGAAACTCTTCTCCTGGTCAATAACTTTTTCTGTCTATCAGCAAACCCTGGACTGATAGCATACAATTCCCCATAAGATAGGGAAACCTGACCCTGATTCATCCTTTCCAGGACAGAGTCCATAACATTAACTTGACCAGACACTACTGGCCACTCAAAGTGAGCTCTTTGCTTCACCACCTTGGTCCTAGAAGCTTCTTGAGGACCAGCACCACCAACAGATTTACCATTAACAGGAACCAAACCTGATCCCTCACCAGAACCTCTGACTCCAGCAGGCTTTGGCAATGAAGCCAAAGGGACATCCTCCTCAGAGTCAGAATCCACCTCCATTGGCATTGGCTCACCATTCATGTCCAATGCGCCAAAACTAGGGGGGCCCATGTCAGCCATACCCTTCTGCATCTTGTACAGCTCCTCTTTGCTGTACCTCTTCCTAGCTGCACTCAGCTTAGGATCCACCTTTGAAGCATTTGGCTATGGTTGGGCCTGAGAACTGCTCTTAGGCCTTCCCACCTTTCCTGCTTCCACATCATAAACACCAGCCAAGAATTCACTACTTGACTGTCCACCACAAGAATACAACTCCAAACCACTAAAGGAAGTAGAAAAATAGACCTTATTGGCCTCCTTCCCCTTTCCCTTGTCATCCTCATTCTCCTTACCAGAAGACTTCCCTTGATCAGGAAACTCCTCAAACCTTAGCCTCCTTTGATTGAGACCTCCCCTTCTCCTAACCAAATCAACAAGAGCCTGCCCCTCACTAAGCTTAACAAAAGAACCATCAGGGAACTTGAAAACCCTGCCATCAAATTCCACCTTTCCTTCAGACACATCTCTGTTCAATGCCCAACAATCATTGGACCTGTGCCCCCTCCTGCTGCAATAAGAGCAGACCAAAGGATCACTCCTACCAGCCCTCTCATCAAAATCTCTAGGCTGAGAAGGTGCCTTATTGACCTTCTTAGCCTCCTGAACAAAAATATGCAGCTGCTTTGTAAGATCAGCTAACTGCTCCACCATTGGGTCCCTCTCCTGTTTGGGAACCTCAACCAAATTTTTCTCCTCCTTCTTCTCCCTAATTTCTTCTTCAGCCAAAGCCTCACTTACTTTGCTGACATACTTGGCACACCCCTCCTGATAGGTGTCCACAGCCAATAACTTTAAATGGGCCTCAACAGCCTCCTTCACCTTATCCAAGGAAGACAACTTCTGGTCCCCATTAAAAAGAGTCTTCATCAATTCCTTTCTTGAAAACTCCTTCAACACATCCATCCTGCCATCTCTAGCCAGGGAAGACCAAAAAACATCCTTGGCAGCATTTTCATGTTCCAGCTCCTCCACTTCCACAAAGTATTCCACCACAGGATCAAACTGTAGCAGAAACTTCCTGTAACTATGTAAGTTAACAAAACCACCATAAGATTGCCATTCACTGACAACCTTGTTCAGATCCACTATAGTGAACCTGACACCCCACCTATGCACCATCTCCCTACACAACAATTTCCAATCCCTCTTCTTGTAGCCAGACATGGCCACAATCTCCTTCTCCACTGACCTATCACCAATGAAGAAGATAATCTGCTTCACCATGTCCAGGTAGGAAGGACCATCCACTCCAGCAGCAGTTTCATACTTCTCTAGAAACCACTTGACATCCTCCCCATTAAACTTGGTACCATCCCAAGTTTTAATCCTCACACACTCCCTAACCATCACAGAAGGAGGACCATCCCCCCTACTGACAGTCACCACAGGAGTAGAGGAACCAGAAGCCATTCCTCCAGTCCAAAACACCAAAAAGAGCCAACCAAAGAAAACAGAGATTCCAAAGAACTAGCAAGTTCCTCCCCACATTGGGCACCAGAAATGTAGAAAATCCTGTAGTACTAGCTATAGGCCTTGACCAAGGGAGTTGGAGAAAAACCAGAGAGAAAATCCCCTGTCCCTTTAGAAAAATAGAGTGAGATTTACTTGCTAAAGTAAGTTGGTTCATGTTTTTCTAAAGCTCCTGTTTAACACACTTGACTACTTGATGAGCCAAGAAAGTAGTCCCCAGATAGACTACCAGACCAAAGAACTGAAATGTAGAGCAAAGTCCACACCAGAGACAGCAAAGATACTTGATGTAGGCTGCAAATCCACACCAGAGACAGCAATAATACTTGCTATAGCTTGCAAGACTATAACAGAGAAAACAGTTGCCAAAGTTAAGTTAAATGAAGAACTCACTTGCAACAAACACAGACAATTGTGGCCAGAAAACATTGAAAACTGAGTGAGGAACAATGATATCACCTCCGGATGGTTGTATGATGATTAAGGTTGCCCCAAACTGTCTTATTCACTATGTACACACAGACCACTAACTAATAGCCCATGCTCACCCACCTATCTGGCACTTGTACCCACCAAATTGAATTAAAAAAACCTCCTGAAGCGCTCCCCAACCTTCTAAAACAGAGGCGGGCGGGCCGCCTGACGTCGGAGATGCCGCCTGAAGCGGCCAGGCCTCCCTGAAGCCAGAAAACCAACAAAAACCACTAATCTACTTAAAAAAATTAGCTACAACTACTAAAACCTTTAAAACACGGAATTTCACTATAACAACATTGAGATATAAAATATAGAGAAAAATTAGCTCTATCCAATGGTACTAAGAACTTAACCGTAAGACTTAAGGTTAGCCCGTAAAACATGAAAAACAAAATTAAACAGCAATCTTTTATAAATGAAAAATGAGGAAATGACCCCTTAAAACTCAGAATATGAAAAATGTCTACAAGACATAAAATATAGAGAAACTCCAGGGCTATCCAATGATAGTACCCACATACCCTCAGACCCAATATCTACAGAATAAAACCAGAAAAATACCCGATTCCTTAACAGATGTCAATTAAGACATGCACAAACAGCGCCAAATCACACAACAAAGGCCCCTGCCAATGTTGGAAGACCACACCGACAGAGCATTTTTTTGTCCATATGGCATCCTGACATATTTATATATTCCCATATGTGTTGTTATTAACAAAAAATTCTGTCAATTCTTTTGTACAGGAATCTGATGGTACCCTTTATTTCCATCTAGGCAACTACTATATACTTAGCACCTTTAAGGGTAGCATGAATAGAGGCAATCCTTGGCAAGTGATAAATATCATCTACTGTAAATGTATTTAATGCTCTATAATTACCACACAGTCTTGCTTTATCTTGTTCATAAGAAATTAGAACTAGTGATATTACACAATATTTTGGTGTAGTTTCAACCTTTTCAAGAATGTTCATCTTTTATAATAACATCTTAATACTATCCTATATGTCTTTCCTCTTTATTGGTGAAGAAGGGTATGGTCTCTTTTTAATACAAGCAGGAATATTATCCATATCACAGGTTAAACTAATTTTTATCTCATGATCTTTTACAAGTCTAAGTTCATTGTTTCCATGTGCGAAATCGATTGGAAATCATTTAATTAAGTCCAAAATATTTGTTTTCTCAACTTTACTTATCTGAGTTCCAAATGATGCTTTTGAAATTTCTGTTTCCAGAAGTTCCATTACATTATATTCTCTTTCTTTGCAAGGAATATTTATTACTGAATCAATGTGTAAGACTGCGTTGTAGACTGTTCTAAAGTACCAAGCAGTAGACACAATGCAAGATGGGTTGGTTCTTCTCTTTAATATCTAAAAGAAGCGCCTGCCACTCTTATTTTAAAGACAGTGTAATAATGTGCAACGCTAATAATTGACTATAAAGTTTATAAGTTGAGTTGAGTTAAAGATAAGAAAAAAAAATAAAACAAGTATTACTATCTGGATATTTTTATTCTTAATAAGTGCTATTATCCATAGCTACTCCCTCTTGAAGCGCTCTCTTTGAATATGCCTTATTATAGTAATAAAATATCTCTAATAATATTTAATCCCACTGAATCTATATATTCTCTCTATGTTGCGCTCTTTCACTATACTATATGAAATACACACACAGATGCAAAAACTCTAAAAGACTCAGAAATACATTTTAATATTCTCTCAAACAATTAATCACAAAAAGATCTAATATCTTATACTGGGTACCATGACTATAGCTACTCTTATATCTCTATATTAATTTTTCTATGATCTGCTTTTTAAAGCAACAACTAATACGATTTTTCTTATTTTTATTATTATTTCTCTACCTTTAGATAGATCGACCAGTTCTCCTTTTATATTTTTCCAGCGCTTAAGACACAGTTTCCTAATGGATCTCCATCCCTGACTCTAGCGCCACATTAGTAAAACAACAACTAATCTATTAGTAAACTACATACACGGCTTGTAGAAACTACAGCACCTAAATGATACCATTTAATTACTAACACTAGTATTAACTTGTTTCACTGATGCTCCACATATGCGCTTTTAACTATACCTTGTTTTGTTTCAGCGCTAGTTCCAGGTTTGACTTATCCTAACGCTGTGTCTAGTTGCCTTAACTCTTGGGTAGTTTTATGATTGAGTCCCCACTCTCTTTGCTTTTAATACTAAGTTCATAGTTCCAACAGCTCGCTTAACTAGTTAGCCTTCTTCATTACTCATCTCAGAAATTTATAGCACTTGCGGTGGTACAGTATACTATGCACTTGAGTTGTCCTTAAGCCATAACTCCTTCTTTAATGTGTAACACCCAATTATTGGAAAATCCAAATCCATATTGTTTAGCGCTTGTGATCGTAAATCAATAACACACAATTCCCCTATTGTGCAGCACATCATGCTGCCAAATCCGAGCGCACAGACACTTAATCCTTTTCCGCTCTTCTATTTCCTTTGTTCTTTGAAACACACAAATACATATTATATTTTTATACTTCCTGCTGCGCTAACTCCCCTTTATTCTTCCTGGACTACGCGCGCTGATTGGTCTAAATTCACGCTTCCTGCGAGGCGAATACCACAGCGTTTAAAGAATTTATTTTAAATTTCCTTTTGCCATTCATTCCAATTGTAAAATTATTATTAGAATTGTCTAATTTCACACCAAACCTAGTCAGAATTTCATTTCCAATGATAAACCAGTTACTAAAATTAGTATTGTCCATTACTACAAAGTCACAAGTTACTCTAACATAACTACGTTGATGTTTAAACAAAACAGCAGCTTTGTATCTACCAATGGGGTGTAGTACTGATCCAAAACCTCTCCAATTTTTCTTTGAAGGGGTTCAAGCTTTGACTTATAATCACTATCAATTTTCTGTAATGTATTTGTAGAAACAACAGAACCAGCAGCTCCTGTGTCCAATACTATTTTTATATTTTCTCCAGAAATGATAGCTGGAACTGTGATAGTTGTCATTTTTAAGTTATCAGCTTGTATATCCTTAATGATTTCAGTATCCTTAAAAGTCATTAAATATTTATTTGAGTCCATATTTAATTCTGGAGGTTCAAAGATGGACAAATCTTCTCCCAACATGCAGACTTCATTTTCATCACTATATGAGATATTACTGTCATACTCACTTGAATCTTTACTTTTTTCTGTTTCATTTTCAGATTCATGCTGATTTTCAACAATATTTATATTCTTCTCACATTTGTGACCTTTAACCCAAGGTTTATTACACTTATAACAAGTACTAGTCTCACTCTTTTTAGGTACTACAGGTGCAATAGGTTTTTTCTGCTTCTCCTGATGTTGTTTTGAACTCTAATTTTTTACAGGTTCATTTTTTATAAGTGGTGTATCTTGCTTCATACTTATGGTTTAATAATATTTTGTCACAAATATCAATAAATTCAGAATATTCATTAACCATTATTGTTCTAGCTACAAGAATTTCTCTGACAGATATAGGTAGTTTATATATTATCTTATCTTGCCATAAGTTAAAATCCAATTTCGGCTCAATGGCTTTTAATATTTTATTTAAATTCATTAAAAATACCATAGGTTTGTCACCATTCAACGGATTATATCCAGATTTCTTATATAATCTTTGCTGAGTGAGCCTGAATTTAGAACCTCCAAATTGCTTTTCAATTAGTTGTTGCCATTCAGCCCAAGATTAATCTTTACCCTCACTCAAAACAGCTTCAAACCATAATAAAGCAACATCCTTAAATATAGAGATCAATTTTGATGCTATTTCTTCATCTGGTAACTTATATGAGAATTTTAAGTTGTCAATTCTTTGAATAAAATGTTTCCAATCAGATCTGGCTTCCCTATCATAAGTTGGGTACTGATCAATCTTTGGCCAATTCTTCTCATTGGATTTTATTACACTAATCTTAGGTAAATTCAATAACTCTTTAACTCTAGATAAATGGTCTTGTATTTCCTTTTGCACAGATTTCTGACTTACATTTTTTTTATCAGACTTGACACTACCACCAGATGGTTTTACTTGTGGTGGTATGGGAAATGATTGAGATTCATTTTTTCCAATGCAAGGATTATTATTATACTGTGTATACTTATTATTATCCTGATTCATTCATAGATTAGCTGTTTCAATCACAACTTTGGTTAATATTTGTAACAGATCAGAGACACTCTTATTTTTATGTTCAAATGATAACTTAGTTTTTGATTTATATTTTAAGCAATGTGCTTTATACAATTTTTCTAATTCACAGAATTTTTTTGAAAGTTCACTATATTTATTACTTAAAGAATCATATTTTAGAGTTAGAGTCAAGTGTTCATTCTCTAATTCTTTATTTCTTGTTGCCAAATGAGAAATGTTTAATTTGAAGGACAAGATTGTATAAATTGTTAGCTTAATTTTCTGTTCCTCACACTCAGTCATTCTATTTCATAATCCTGAAACAATTCTATGGACAGTTGGGTTATTAATAAAATACTCCATGCCATCTGTCAGTATAGTCTAGTATATAAGTATGATATAATAGTATGTATTTATGGTCCAACCACTTATTGATAAATGTTTTAGTGATTAAACCTCAGGGGAAGACTAATAAAATAGTTATACTCAAATAAAACTCACAATACTTGGATTTAAGTGCGTGTAAGTGGTGGAAAATAGATAAATAGAATATAGTTATAGCTTATATAATGATAATATAAACTTATAAAAGGCTTTATAATATACTTCTAAATTTTAATCATTGTATTGAAGTGTTTTATTGAATTGTAGTAAGTAATTGATGATAGATAACTGTCGAAATCTCTCCTTACTTATACCAAAATTCCCTGGAGTGCACAGACCTTCAATCCAGATGATGTCACTGCTATCCCTGGCAATTACAGCACTTTGAGGGCCCATAACCTCCCCATGGCGTCCACTTCAAGCAGATTAAATACCCAGACCTCCAGTAAGGACCCTCCATCACAATTAATGATAACACAGATCTATACCACAAATAGAAAATCCAGATAAAAGAGGATACCATAAAGAAACAGGTAAAATAAGAAATCAAAAAGAGATTTAATGAAACCCAAAGCATATAAAGGAAACAATTGAAATTTCCAAGCATTGATATTAACCCAGCAAAGACCTCCCAGCCCATAAATATGTGAATATCCATCCAAGGAAGCAGATTAAGTTGTCCAGACTGAGTGTATGCACCTGAAATAGATGTTTATGCTTCTGTAGTCATTTTGAGTCCACTGGATACGTCCATAGGACCTAAAATAAGAAGAAAAACAAAGGTTATAGGCTATTAAGGGGCTAAAACCCACTTATATACCTAAATATACATAATATACTGCATATTTCACTGAATATGAGATTTATGTATACATATAAGCTTATGTATGTCAATAATTACTTCATATCACTTAAGATAAGTATATTATGACTCCATTAACACCTAAATAAGTATTTTTAGGCTATGAATAAGCTATTTAAACTACTATAATTTATATAATAGAGTAATAATTATATATATATGTAATATAATCATATATATTATTATTTTAACCTTATTTTTAAGATATAAGCTTAATTTACTTAAGGTTATCTTATTTTAAGTATAAGAAATACTCAGTCCTAGGGATATATAGGCTGACATCTTCATTCTCAATTTTTTCACTGTTTTTTGAACTTCACATCTCACTAATAACTGGTGGAAACTGAGGGTTAACTGTATTATTATTATAAATTGTACTGTTGTTATTAACAAAAGATAAAACAGGTGTATCTACATCAAAACCTAATTATCTTAAGTCCTCCTCAATTTTCTGTACAGATTTCACATGAATACCATTACCTATATTTTAATCATCATTATTGTGTTCAATACGAGAGGGTAATCTACTTTCCAGGGGATAGGAGCAAGTCTTCCTTTTTGGTGCTTTTGCTTTCCTTTGTAGGGGTGAGCTGAGGCAGTCTGATGAGGAGGTGGATCCCTGTTGCCATTGTGGCTTGACAACTGCTGATGGAACCAATCCCACTTCCATTTCTCTACCAATATTTTTTCCTGGGAATGATGTGACCCTCCCTGGGTAGGTGGTTGCTGGCTTAGCTGACCTACCTTTAACTCCACCAAGTTTTGATTCATTTGTTGGAAACCCACCTTTCAGTTGTTTTGCAACTCTTCTACCTCCTTTAGCATGGTAGATATTGATTCCTCTAGTTTCAGAACCTGTTTGGCCAGCTGGGACAGTTGATCCTGCAGAGGAGGTGAAGTCTTTTTAATTGTTATCTTTTTTAGAAGGGTGTCCTTTTCCTTTATACTCATACACTCTGGTTGTGAGTAGGAATGACCCTCCATGGTGATGTGCTGGAGGGATGTTTGTAGCTTTAGACCTGGTGTTATAAGCAGGTTTTTCACTTACATTGTCCTGTGGAGCACTCATTTTGTCTTAAATAACAATTATTCACGTCTACAAAAGGGAAAAACTATATGGTAATCAGTAGAAAAAATTATTAGCAATACAATTACTAATGAAAGCATTGGAGCTTACCCTGAGTTTATATCTTTATTTATTTATATTAAATATAAGAAAAATTCGAAAAAATTTGTTAAGAATAATATAATATGTTTAACTAAACCTTTATAAGGGTGAATAATTATCTTCCCAAGATTTAACCAAATACCAATTTAATTGGGTGTTCTATTGGTGACCAAATACCAAGTGAAATTGGGTTTATATTGGGTACAGTTACTACTGTAAATACCTAATTTTTATTAAAAAAATTAGTACAATTATTATAAGGGTTCTTTTACGCAATCACCGACTTATAATGACCCACTAATGTGCTGAAGACCCAATTATTTGGTTTGTATGAGAAACAATAGAATAAAAATCATGTTCTAAGGCTTATACTAAATAATAAGTAATAACTAAGGAAAGACCCCCAATTGTCAGTGTGTGCTAGTATCTAAATATGATTTAATAGTAAATATTAATGGTCCTATTTATTATTGTTAAATTATTTAGTGATTAAAGTTCAGGGGAAGACTAATAAAATAGTTATACTCAATATAATCTTACAATACTTGGATTTTTATGCGTGCTAGTGGTGGAAAATCGAATAATAAAATATAGTTATATCTTATATAAAGATAATATAAATTTATAAATGCTTTATAATATAATTATATATAATAATAATACTTTTATAATTTTTATTTGAATTGTAGTAAGTAAGTGATGTCCAATAACCCATCAAATCCTCCCTTACTTACACCAAAATCCACTGGAGTTTACAGACCTTCAATCCAGATGATGTCACTTCTATCCCCGGAAATTACAGAACTGTGATGGAGAATTACATCCTTATGGTGTCCACTTTAAGAAGGCTCAACACCCAGACATCCAGTAATGACCCTCCATCACAATTAATGATACCACAGACCCATACCAAAAATAGAATAAACAGATAAAAGCCAATACCACAAAGAAACAGGTAAAATAACTCATCAAAAGAGTATATAATGAAACCTAAAGCATATAAAGAAGAAAATTAACTTTAAATCCCCCAATAACATCCCCAAGCATCAATATTAACCCAGTAATCATATCCCAACTCATAAATCTGTGAAAATCCATCCAAGGAAGAAAATTAAGTTGTCCAAACTGGATATATGTGCCTGAAATAGGTGTATATGCTTGTGTAGGAATTGTTAGTCCACTGAATAGGTCCATATGACCTAAAATAAGCAGAAAAATATAGGTTTTTGGCTATTAAGAGGTTAAACCCCACTTACAGACCTAAATATACATAATATAACTACATATTTCACTGAATATGAGTTTTATGTATACATATAAGCTTATGTATGTCTATAACTACTTAACATCATTTAAGATAATTATATTATGACTCCTTTAGCAATTCAATTAGTATTAATAAGCTACGGATAAGCTATTTAAACTAATATAAGTCATATAATAGTGTAATAATTATATATATATGTATTATAACCATATATATAAGTATTTAAACCTTATTTTAAGTTATAATCTTAATTTAATTAAGGTTATCTTACTTTAAACATAAGAATTACTCAGTCCTAGGAGTATCTAGGCTGATAGTTTGTCTGCATCATACCATTTGTACACAGCGCTTCACAGTATGAAACTTTAAAACTTAAAACACTGTACATCATTTACATTTTTATACCATATAAGAGTCATTCCTTCCTCACACTAAAATTTTGGTAAAATATGTCAAGAAATGACTTTCATAGCTTTTGATCTTCTCTTGGATTCCAATTCCGATTTTGAATGTGATCTTGAAGATTTTGTTTTTTTACAAGGATGGCCAGGAAATGTTACATTCTTTACAGAAATCCTCAAGTATTTAATATTTGCAAGTACATCATCTAGATGCTTATTAACCTATCTTTGCCTAATTTTATACAGTTCTTCATAACTTCCAACAAGTTATTCCTTAAATTGGTTGAGCTTATTCAGGATCACTGTGTTTCACAACAATTCTCAAAAATAAAAACATGATCCTTCAATGAAATTGACTGTCACACTATGTCATTTGGGATCCATTGATAATGGATCTGTCTTGAAATGTCTAGAAAATGAATTTCATTCAGGGTATGGTTCAGGTAATAGCTATACAAAATGAAGCATCACTGCTATTTTTTCCTTATGTTCCTGATCTCTTTCTTTTCCAACAAAAGAAAAGCAACTTAAATAATCTCAGGTTATTCAAGAAGGGGTGTCATAGGATGCATTGGCTTTGTTGATGGTATTAATATTAAACTGAGTCACAAAACTGCTCAAGGTGGAAAAAATAATTTTGACCAAAATAAGAGGTAGAATTTTTTTTCTGTTTTTAGGAGTGCCATTTTTTTTCCAGTTATGATTTTTGTACAAAAATTTTTCATTACTTGGTCATGTTTTTCTTAAAAAAATGTAATTAGGTACAATAAAAATCTGGTATATTGGTGAATTTATGTTTGCAATCAAAAATGAATCCATGTAAGCATGTAAATTTCTATATGTCTAATGTAAAATTTATATTCATTTAAAAATTATAAGTCTGAAATAATAATAAAATTTTTTCTTAAATTCTCAATTTAAAAAAATGGCAATAACACACCCTGCATTTTATCCTAGTAGGAGGTCCAGATTTCCAAAATTCAATTAAAATGCAT
Source organism: Hemileia vastatrix (assembly GCA_030280995.1). Lineage (NCBI taxonomy): Eukaryota > Fungi > Basidiomycota > Pucciniomycetes > Pucciniales > Zaghouaniaceae > Hemileia > Hemileia vastatrix. The sequence continues at coordinate 8,373,544 of JASXTE010000014.1, read as the reverse complement.
AAATCAGCAATAACAATTTATTCAGAGAAAAAAACAAAGAAAATTAATTGACTTCAAGAAAGCAAATTTGAATCAAAAGTAAGTTCAAGAAAACACATCACAAATTAATGTGGACATGATACCACAGCAGCATGGCCCAATAGTATAAAATCTCAAGTGAGTGAATTAGATAAATGACTTCTAAGTGCTAAATTATGACATCCCAAGAGAAAAATGACAACCTTTATTTGACCCCTTACTTTGCACATGAAACTTATAGAAATAGAATATTTACTTATTTTAACATAATCCCACAATGATAAACACTATAAAATAAGAGCCAAAAAGACACCAAAAGTGTACCAAAATAAATCAGAAAGTTCCACAATAGTACAAATGAAATCAGTATGCTTGAAATTTTCTTCAGAATTGGAAAATGACTGTTACTAATATGTAAATTATCATGATATACGCATTTCAGAAGCTCTATTTGTTAAGTATTTAATATCAAAGCAAAAAAAACTCAACTATAAATGTCAGTATCTCAGCAACCACTGAACCAATTTAAAAACTGTTTCTGGGAAATGAAAGGTAGGCTTCAGGAGAATCTTTCATTAAAAGGAAATTAGATTTGAATAAACCTAACCCTAATTCTGACTTTTTTTTGAAATTGCATAAAAATTTTGAGATGTGATGGTGAAAATGACAACAAAAGGGGTCCAATAGGTCCACCATAATCCAGAGAAGTCTCCTATATAGATTGAGATATTTATTCATGGTAGAAAGTGAGACCTATTTGAAAAAAGTTGACAAAATATTAATTCAAGTTTTGAAGAGACATTCACTGAAGAAGCATCAAATACTAATCCAAATATAATGTTCAAGTACTTGAATGAAATTCAAAAACCTATAAAATTATCAGATAAGCATTTCAGAAGCCATATTCTCTAATTATGTAATATCAAAGTAAAAAAAAATTAAAATTGTGTAAAAAAAGGCTCAACTTCAAAGGTCAATATCTCAGCAACCACTGAACCAAATTCAAAACCAATTGTTGGAAGTAAAAGATAGACCTCAGGAGATTCTTCAAGTAAAAGGAAAAAAGATTTGAATTATCCTAACCATATTTCTGATATTTTTTTTCAAAATTTCACAAAAATTTGAAAAGTGATAGTAAAAATGACAACAAGAGGAGTTAAATAAGTTCACCATCATAGAGGTAAAGGTCCTACATATATTTGAGTGTTAAGTCTTTATAGAAAGAAATAGATATCAGATAGGCATGAAAAAAGAAAAAGAAGTTGACACTTACTTTGATGGAAAGATAGGAAAAAATAGATTGAGAAAGGGAAAAGTTGAAGTTTGGGGGAAATTGAATATGGAGAAAATGAAATGCATAAAGAACATTCTATGAAGCATCACATGCAACAGGGATGAGGTGGGAAAGGAAGGGATGTTCTGGAAAACATGTGGTTGTGAGAAAAAATCAGGAAATAAGTGCTGATTTGAGGTCATAACTGACACCCATTTTTGAAATAAGTGAATTTTCTGCAAAATTTAAGTGCTGATTTTTAAATGCTGATTTTCTTTGAAATATGCACTTAATTTAAGTGCAGATTTTACAGAACTGACACCCCCTTATAGGTATTTAAATAGTTAGAAAATATTGACAGGTGATGGAACAACAGAAAATGGGATGGGTAAAACAGTTATAAAATGATTAAATGTGATCTTTGAGTGTAAAGATATGATGGAAAATAGTAAGTGAGATAAGTAAAAATGTAAGTGAATTGTGGAATGTGATATTTTAGTATATAATTGATAATTAAAAGGGGAATATGAGTTGAGAAAAAAGTTAGCAAATGATAAAATATTATATTTGAGCACAAAATAATGATTGGATAAAGGGAAGTAAGTTGAGTGAAAAGTTATTGAATAATGACAAGGAATATATCATTATCAAACTGTGATAGAGATGTAGAAAAGCGTAAAATGAAGAAAGTTGGCAAATGATGAAATGTGATATTTGAGAATAAAAGTTTGGTAGAAAAATAGCAATTGAGATGATTAAAAAACTAGCAAATGATGAAATGTGATTATTAGGGGGTATCAATGTTCAGGGATCAGAAATTAAATTAATTGCGGATAAAAATCCTTATACCCCAATTATCTTCCCCAATTATTTTTGCTAATAATTGGGTTATTAGACACTTTACGTGTCAATGTTCACCTCTTATCAGACATTTTTTTACTCAATTTTTCATAACCACGTCTTGGAAAACCTTCTGTCATAACCACATCTTGACCTACTTTCTGCCATAACCACATCTTGAACTACTCTCTGCATATGCCTTCTACCTTGCTGCACACTCCCATTCTCATCCCATCCACTCAGAACTTTTCCTCATTTCTTCTCTTTGATTCTGCTCCTTTTCATCTCGCTATCTCATCTGCTTATTTCTGCTCCTTTTCTTCTTCATTTATAATAACATGCCTCGTCATCCTAGATCTTCTCAAAGGCAGGCATCACCCAGTTTTTCTTCAATTCCCACTACTTCCTCTTTCCCCCGCTCAGCCAAGAAATCAAAGACCATTCAATTAAAAAAAGATGACCATCTCATTCTTATAAACTGGCTGAAAACCAAATCTAACTATGATTCTTGTTTTGGTACTGAGTATGCCACTAAAGTAGGACGGCCCCCTGCATCAAATGTTAATGGCTATCTTCTAATGGCAAATGAATTAAGGAATAAGACCAAGGGAATTATTGATCTTTTGCCTAAACAGATGTCTGAAAAATTCAAGAATTACCGAGAAAAATACAAGAAGGCAAAGGCTCTTTCATCTTCCACTAGTTTTGGGGTTACCGACAACGATATAACTAAGGGCATAAAATCCATAGACAATAAACTTGAAACTCTATGTCCTTACTTTAAAAAGATGGATGAAATTTTTGGAGAGCGAGCCGATGTTAATCCTGTAACCATGTTGCATAGTGAAGATCCTATCTCCAAACATGATGTCGAAGCAAATCTTTTCCCATCCTCTTCCTCCACTCAAGCCTCATCTCTTCTAAATTCTACGAATCTAGATAGCTTTGCTATTAATCCTATTGGAAATTTAACCCAACCCAATCTAACTCAGGTCTGTTTTTTTTTCTTTTATCTTATCAATACTTTTTTTTATTTACTTAGATTTTCTTATTTCTTAAAAGGCTGATGAACAAGCCAAGGACCCACAATCAACTGAGTCTGAAGCTAGCAACAATGATGAGGAGGAAAATGCTACGTTGAACAAAAAGCGAAGGGCTTCAAGTAGTCTAAATTTCCACTCCAAAAGAAGACAAAAAAGTGATACTTCATCACAAACACCTTTTTCTTTGATGGAACAGTTTTTGGAGAAACATGATGCTGGTAAGTGATATCATACCTCTTATAACTTTACTCTGCTTTTCTTCTACTCTATGTTAATTTTTATTCTCACTCTAGAACAAGTGGAAATTACTAAAAAGACTCTAAGATTTGAAAAGAAGAAATATGAGCTCTCTTTAAGGAGAAATGACAGAGTACAAGTTTTGGAAGAGAGGAAGTACAAGCTCTCCTTACGGAAGGACGATTGGGTCCAAGATTTGGAGGAAATAAAGTTCAAGTTAACTCTTAGTATTGAAAAATCCAAAAAAGAGGAAAAAACACTTGAGAATCAAAACTTAATGGAACAGATGAAGTATAAGCATGATCTCCAAGAAAGTTCTAAAAAGAAAGATTTCTTGATGGAATGCGTTAAAGCACACAAATCTGTTGAACAAATAGAATGTTTAGTGAAATTTTTTGTTGACTAGTTTCTTTTATTTCTTTCACACTTCATGTGTTCATATTTATTTGTACATAAATTTTACAATTATTTTCTGTATTTCTTGAAATTTTGTATTTTAATGTTAAATATTCTTTTTTTAAATAAAATTTTCAAGTCTCCTTTGAAAATTTGCCAAATCCCCACCCCTGCATTTTTTTGAAGTAAGGGGTGGGTATCACCAAAATTCTTTCATGTCAAGAGTCTTTAAAGTCTTATATGAAACTTTGGCATTACTACCCCCTGCATTTTACTTGTATCCCCAAAATTCTTACAAGTCAAGAATTTCACAAGTTTTATAAGAAATTTTGGTAATACTCCCCCCTGCATTTTATTGAAGTAAGGGACGGGTATCACCAAAAAATTTTCACCAAAATATTTACAAGTCAAAAATTTAACATGTTACATTTGAAAATTTGGAAATACCCCCCCTACAATTTATTGAAGCAAGGGGTGGGTATCACCTAAATTTTTACAAGTCATCAATTTTGAATGTCAGATTTGAAAATTTGGCAATACCCCCCCCTGAATTTTATTGAAGTAAGGGGTGGAAGTCATCTAAATTTAATATAATTACATAAATTATTAAATAAATATCTAATATATATCAATTTCCCTAGTTTAAAGTAATGACAATTCCTCAAGCCAAAATGCAGATCAAATCTAGAAACAAAAGTTTGGGACTTTCCACAGGTATAGGCTAGAGGAACCCCATGAAACTAATAAATTTTATCATGATTACCTGTTATACAACACAAGGTTGCTGGCCCATTACTTTAGTTGAGGAAATTGATATATAAAAATATTTATTAAAAATTTATGAAAAAATATAAAATTTTTGATGACAACTCTAATCCCCATACTTTTCGGATCTAGATAAAGTTTTTTTAAATTGATTGACTTTACCTTCTTTCATTACCTTGTTGATTCTTTGAATCAACTTTTGACTTATTTGAAAAGAACAACCAAAATGAGTGAAATCTTGACAGGATTCCAAACCAGGAGAAGCTTTGGTTGTTTGATGATTATCCTGAGAAGAATTCCAATTAGTTTCAATGATACTATTTCCCAAAGAAAAATCAATGATGCACTTGTGGTCTGGAAAATATAAACCATGTCCTTTGATTTTAGCTGGAGATGGTATTGGTTGGCCAGTAATCGGAGTGATATATTAGAATATACCAAAAGTAAGAAAATTGGTGTCATTGGTATAGGTGTGAATTTTATTGTGAAATCCAGAATGAGTGATAATAAAATTAGAAAATAAAAGATATTTGTGGCTGATATCTTCCCATTTGGAGTCACACCAATTTGGTATTCCAACTTTGGTTGCAAGTTCATGATTTTTTTCAAATGCCTTATTACAGAGCCTTTTGAGTTGAAGAGCAAGAAAAGAATTAAAGGAAGGTAGAGTGTCCCATAAGCAAAAATCTTCATCTTTTTGTGCTTTAGTGATATTCTTGAGCAATGAATATATGCCTATATAATTGAAATAAGTGAAATGATATTAAAAATGGAACAAAATTTATTAGACATACCAAGAGAATATCCTTTGAAAAAACCAGGTCTCCAACCAAAACCAATCATGATACCACCCAACAAATTTGTATTCCTTATAGGTAACCAAACCAAAGCCATTTGATAAAGAGTTATGATAAGATTGGATAGTTGATTAAAAGCTTCATCTTTTACACCATCAAATGAATGAACTTCCAAAATGAATTGAGGCTTAAAAGTATTGCTGATAACTGCAACAACTAAATCATCTCCAAATTCAGTTAGATATTTGATATCTTCTGGTAATTTTTTCGGATATTGATTTTTTTTATCTACTTTAGTTTTATAAAAAAAATATTTGAGATATGACCAAAAAAACTTTCGCAGAGAATTTTTTTTTAAAATATCTTTTCTTCTGATGAGACTGATTATCATTAATTTTTTTTGATGATTTAGAAGATGATTGTATGGAAGTTGATTTCGAAGAAGATGATAGAGATGATAAATATGAAGATGATAAAGAAGATAAAGATGAAGATGAGAAAGAAGTAAGGGGTGAATCTGAAGAAGAAGACATTTTTTTGATCTGAGAAAAAATTTAAATGTTAATAAAATTTCAACTCAATTTTTTTTAAAAAAAAATTCTCACCTAATAATAAAAAAAAAGCTGTTTTTTTATTTGAAAAATAAAATCAGAAAAAAAAAACAAAAAAACAGTAAAATTTTTCCAAAAAAATTATTTATCAAAAAAAAAGCCTGAGGTTTTTTTTTTAAAACAAAATAAAAGCAAAATCCTTTAAAAAAATATATATATATAATTCAAAAAAAAATTCAGTAAAAATTAAATCAAAATAAAAAAAAATTAAAAGTGAACCTGAAGATTGGTTATTAAAAATCTTCTCACAAGATCCTGAAAAAGATTAAAAAAAAAAAAAAAAATTTAGTAAAATCAAAATCAAAAACAAAAAAAATTTTTAAATAAAAAAAAAATCAGAAAAATTATTTACTAGAAAAATTAAAAATAAAATTATAAAACTTTTTTGATTTGTTAATAAGAGGGATAGTCCTTAACAGAAAGAACTTTTTTTTTTCTATAATACTGCCAAAAAAATTAAAAAATTAATCAAATTTACAAAAAAAAAATTGTTAGTATATTTATTTGAAAGTAGGTAACCCCTCTTTATCTCCCATAAATGTCCCCTTTTCCCCTCCTTTATTTTTTTGAAATCCCCTTACAAATCCTTCCCTCCTTGACTCAAAAGTCCCCTCAAATTCTCTCCTTGCCTGCCTCAAAAACTCCCTGAAACCCCCTGCTTAATTGTCTCAAAATGTCAGCCAGGCCACTAGACTTACCTGGTAAAATAATTAATTTTTACTGAGTTGAAGTCACGCCTTTCTTCTTAATAATATTTATTTATTTATTTACTTAAGTAGTACTTACAATTAACTAAGTTAAGTACAATAAGTAGTATAAATAAATAATATAAATAAAATGTCCCTTACAATTTTACTCCCTAACACCGTGCTCAAAAGTATATGTCAAAGGGAATAAAATTAATAATAAATTTATAATATAAAAACTTTAAAACAATTATATTACCTCAGTGAGAGATCTGTAATCCTGTGAAAGTAATATAATTGATTATTTATTGTGTAATAATTGTGACAGTTCAAGGAATTCAAACTTTGTTGCTAATAAATTTGATGCCCTTGTTGACGTACTAATTTATTACTTTCTTATGTCATTTATGTACTCCTTTTTCTTGTCATTCTTTTTTCTCACACTCACAGGAGACGGTGTAAATTCCTTACATTTTATTTTCTCATATTTTGCCTATAAAAGGCCTCTGATTTTGTGCTTTTCAAACCATTCTTTTATCACCTTACTTTTATTACCACGTATTACAACACAAAACTTATATTTTATATTTTATCACATTAGCATTTACAATAGCATAACTCTAATCAATAGACTATAACAATATTAAAATTCTACCTCTTTTATTTGAGTAATAAATCATTTAGATTAAGAAATACGTACAAATCTTTGAGAGTCCATTTAAAACCTTTAAAATCCTTGAAAAACTCCGTACCGAATCTTCTAGACCAAAAGCGTACCTTGACACAAAACCTCTCCAAATTCCCCCCGCTTAGTTACCTTAAAACCCCCCCAAATCCCCCTCCCTTTACCCTTCTTTATATGTCCCAACCCCACCCCCTGTCCCCCCCCCTCTTTAGCCGCCTCAAACCTCCCCCATTCCCCTCTCTTTAGCCGCCTCAAACCCCAACCCCTTCCCCCCCCCTTCCACTCACCTTACCCCCACCCACTCTCTTACCTCCTCCTCTACCCCACTCTGATTTGGAAGATGCTTTAGCTTATATGTGTTTTCTTTCCAAAAAGCATTACATCATCACCAGGGGGCCAAATCTTTATCATGATCCCTGATATGATCTGGCCTCCATTCTCAACATTCCTCATTTAAACTTCACGCAAATTTTTAGAACTTCTCCCAATTCTTTCTTCAACCTTTATCAACTCACTTTTGAACATCCTATCTTCCATAACAATTCTCATAACAAACAGCGTAATCCTGCCATCCAACTTGCTGTTGCTCTATGTCGCTTTGGCTCAAATGGAAATGGTGCTTCCGTTGTGGTCTTCCAACATTGACAGGGGCCTTTGTTGTGTGATTTGGCACTGTTTGTGCATGTCTTAATTGACATCCGTTAAGGAATTGGGTATTTTTCTGGTTTTATTCCGTGGATATTGGGTCTGAGGGTATGTGGGTACTATCATTGGATAGCCCTGGTATTTCTCTATATTTTATGTCCTATAGACATTTTTCATATTCTGAGTTTTAAGGGGTCATTTCCTCATTTTTCATATATAAAAGATTGCAGTTTAATTTTGTTTTGTGTTTTTTACGGGCTAACCTTAAGTCTTAGGGTTAAGTGCTTAGTACCATTGGATAGAGCTAATTTTTCTCTATATTTTATATCTCAATGTTTTTATAGTGAAATTCTGTGTTTTAAAGGTTTTAGTAGTTGTAGCTAATTTTTCTAAGTAGATTAGTTGTTTTTATTGGTTTTCTGGATTCAGGGAGGCCGGGCCGCTTCAGGCGGCACCTCCGACATCGGGTGGCCCACCCGCCTCTGTTTTAGAAGGTTGGGGAGCGCTTCAGGAGGGTTTTTTATTCAATTTGGTGGGTACAGGCGCCAGATTGGTGGGTGCCCATGGGGTCTTAGTTAGTGGTCTGTGTGTACATAGTGAATAAGACAGCTTGGAGCAACCTTAATCATCATACAACCATCTGGAGGTGATATCATTGTTCCTCACTCAGTTTTCACCTTTTTCTGGCCACAATTGGCAGTGTTTGTTGCAAGTGAGTTCTTCATTTAACTTAACTTTGGCAACTGTTTTCTCTGTTATAGTCTTGCAAGCTATAGCAAGTATTATTGCTGTCTCTGGTGTGGATTTGCAGCCTAAATCAAGTATCTTTGCTGTCTCTGGTGTGGACTTTGTTCTACATTTCAGTTCTTTGGTCTGGTAGTCTATTTGGGGACTACTTTCTTGGCTCATCAAGCAGTCAAGTGTGTTGAAAAGGGGCTTCAGCAAAACAGGAACCAACTTACTTTAGCAAGTAAATCTCACTCTATTTTTCTAAAGGGACAGGGGATTTTCTCTCTGGTTTTTCTCCAACTCCCTTGGTCAAGGCCTATAGCTAGTACTATAGGATTGTCTACATTTCTGGCGCCCAACGTGGGGTAGAACATGCTAGTTCTTTGGAATCTCTGTTTTCTTTGGTTGGCTCTTTTTGGTGTTTTGGACTGGAAGAATGGCTTCTGGTTCTTCTATTCCTGTGGTGACTGTCAGTGGGGGGGATGGTCCTCCTTCTGTGATGGTTAGGGAGTGTGTGAGGATTAAAACTTGGGATGGTACCAAGTTTAATGGGGAGGATGTCAAGTGGTTTCTAGAGAAGTATGAAACTGCTGCTGGAGTGGATGGTCCTTCCTACCTGGACATGGTGAAGCAGATTATCTTCTTCATTGGTGATAGGTCAGTGGAGAAGGAGATTGTGGCCATGTCTGGCTACAAGAAGAGGGGTTGGAAATTGTTGTGTAGGGAGATGGTGGATAGATGGGGTTTCAGGTTCACTATGGTGGATCTGAACAAGATTGTCTGTGAATGGCAATCTTATGGTGGTGTTGGTAACTTACATAGTTACAGGAAGTTTCTGCTACAGCTTGATCCTGTGGTGGAATATTTGGTGGAAGTGGAGGAGCTGGCACATGAAAATGCTGCCAAGGATGTTTTTTGGTCTGCCCTGGCTAGAGATGTCAGGATGGATGCGTTGAAGGAGTTGTCAAGAATGGAATTGATGAAGACTCTTTCTAATGGGGACCAGAAGTTGCCTGCCTTGGATAAGGTGAAGGAGGCTGTTGAGGCCCATTTGAAGTTATTGGCTGTGGACTCCTATCAGGAGGGGTGTGCCAAGTATGTCAGCAAAGTAAGTGAGGCTTTGGCTGAAGAGGAAGTTAGGGAGAAGAAGGAGGAGAAGAATTTGGTGCAGGTTCCCAAACAGGAGAGGGACCCAATGGTGGATCAGTTGGCTGATCTTTCAAAGCAGCTGCATATTTTTGTTCAGGAGGCTAAGAAGTTCAGTAAGGCACCTTCTCAGCCTAGAGATTTTGATAGGAGGGCTGGTAGGAGTGATCCTTGGGTCTTCTCTTATTGCAGAAGGAGGGGGCACAGGTCCAATGATTGTTGGGCATTGAACAGGGATGTTTCTGAAGGAAAGGTGGAATTTGATGGCAGGTTTTTCAAGTTCCCTGATGGTTCTTTTGTTAAGCCCAGTGAAGGGCAGGCTCCTGTTGATTTGGTCAGGAGAAGGGGTGGTCTCAATCAAAGGAGGCCAAGGTTTGAGGAGATTCCTGATCAAGGGAAGTCTTATGGTAAGGAGAATGAGGATGGCAAGGGAAAGGGGAAGGAGGTCAATAAGGTCTCTTTTTCTACTTCCTTTGGTGGTTTGGAGTTGTATTCTTGTGGTGGACAGTCAAGTGGTGAATGCTTGGCTGGTGTTTATGATGTGGAAGCAGGAAAGGTGGGAAGGCCTAAGAGCAGTTCTCAGGCCCAACCATTGCCAAATGCTTCAAAGGTGGATCCTAAGCTGAGTGCAGCTAGGAAGAGTTACAGCAAAGAGGATCTATACAAGATGCAGAAGGGTATGGCTGACATGGGCCCCCCTAGTTTTGGTGCATTGGACATGAATGGTGAGCCAATGCCAATGGAGGTGGATTCTGACTCTGAGGAGGATGTCCCTTTGGCTTCATTGCCAAAGCCTGCTGGAGTCAGAGGTTTTGGTGAGGGATCAGGTTTGGTTCCTGTTAATGGTAAACCTGTTGGTGGTTCTGGTCCTAAAGAATCTTCTACGACCAAGGTGGTGAAGCAAAGAGCTCACTTTGAGAGGCCAGTAGTATCTGGTCAAATTAATGTTATGGACTCTGTCCTGGAAAGGATGAATCAGGATCAGGTTTCCCTATCTTATGGGGAATTGTATGATATCAGTCCAGGGTTGGCTGATAGACAGAAAAAGTTGTTGACCAGGAGAAGAGTTTCTTCTGGGGAGGTAGAATACATTTGTGATTCTGCTGAAAAGTTTGGTGAGGGGTTGGAAACTCATTTTTCTGCTCCTCTGGGATATGTCAATGTCACTCTGAATGGCAGGGAGGCAAGGGCATTGATGGATTCAGGTTCTCAGATAAGCCTGATTTCTTTGTTTGAGGCAACTCATTTGGGGCTCCCCATCAAAACTGGTATTGATGGTCATGTCACTGAATTTGTTGGAACTTCAGAGTTTGTGAAGTTAGATGTTGGCGGAGCCTCAGGGAAGGTTCATTTTTACATTGCTAAAGGTAATGTAAAAGCAGTGTTGCGTGGGCCATTCTTGATGGATTTTCAGGCAAGAATTGGTTATCAATTTGATTTGGGAATCAGTTTGGAGTTGACTAGTGAAGATGAAAGGAGACTTCACATTAGGTTATCAACCCCTGGAGAAGATGGTTGAGAGACCAGGCCTGGTTTACCTTCAATGTGACAGTGCATGGATTGCTGCAGGAGATGGAAGGAAGTGGGTGCAGCCTCTGGTTTTTGGAGTGTGGCTCAGGCTCTATTGAGAGTCTGTATTTTTTAGAGTAATGAGGGCTGATCACCCTAGTGCTACAGCCTCTCCCCAAGATGAGGAAATCCCAGGTTGTAGTAGGTCAGCTTCCTTGGAGATATACCAAGTGGATTTTCAACTTTCTCTTTTTAATGTTTCTCTTCTCTGCAAGTATTTATCAAGTTTTTTATCAAGTCTCTGTTCCTTCTCAAGATTCTTAATTATTTTTAATTCAAGCTGAAGGAAGAAGATTGGTTATATATCTTTATTGAAAGATATGTGGAAAAGTTTCTGGCGGTGAGATTGGGGTCTAAAAGTAAGTCCTCCCAATTTTGCACCGCTAGGGTTTCTTCTACACCTTTCAAAAACATTACCTGGGCCACACCTGTTGAAAGATATGCGGAAAAGGTTTGGGGTGGTGAGATTGGGTTCTAAATATAAGTCCTCCCAATTGTGCACCGCTAGGGTTTCTTCTAAACCTTTCAAAAACATTACCTGGGCCACACCTGTGAGCATTTATGAAACCCCTGGTCATTTTTGTTGGTCAGAAGAAAACTCAATAAAAGAAGGAAAAAATTTCAAGATAATTCAGGAAAATAAAGTAAAAAATCTGAAGATAATGAAGAAAGAAGATTCAGAATATTTTTGTGAAGATCGTCAAAATCAATCTTTGGGCCTCCATCATGAGGTTAAGTGTGAAGAGGCTTTTTAGAAGTTGAAAAAGGTTGTTGGTGAGGATATTTTTCTTCACAATTGATTATGGTGTTGGTGCTGGGAAAATTTATCTGGCAGTGGACTCAAGTTCTATTGTTGCTGGTGCTGTTTTTTCTCAGGAGGATAAGACTGGGAGGGTCAGGCCAGTAAGATATGAGCCTGTGGTGTTTAATGAGGTGGAATATAGGTATTCTCAACCTAATTTGGAATTTTGTGGCGTAGCTAAAATTTTAAAGAAGTTGCAGAAGGTTTTAAGGGGGCAGCATTTTGAGCTGCAGGTGGATGCAAAATCTTTGGTTCAGATAATCAATACACCTAGTCTTCCAAATGCTCCAATGACTTGGTGGGTGGCATTTATTCAACATTTTTCTTTTGACCTGGTACACAAACCAGGTAAAACTTTTACTATGCCTGATGGATTATCAAGGAGGCCACCTACAGATGAAGATTCTGAGGCTGAAGAGTTTGATGAAGATGTTCCAGTGAAAGGGTGCTGAAGATTTTTCTGATCTCCCCCAAGAGGCTAAACTGGCTGGATCTCATCTTGATTCTGGTGATAAGGATGTTTTTGTTGATGAAGATGGAGTTGTTTTTTGGGACAGCTCAAATTTGGAAAAGGGTGTTTTTGTTAGTGAACTGGGTTCTCACAATGTTAAGTGGAAAGAGAAGGACGTTCCAAAATTTAAGGGTTGGTGTCCTGGTTGGGCTGCTCAATTGGTTCATATTCACACTGGTGATTTTGATGATAGACTTGTACCCTTGGATGTTGTTTTGTTGGATTTTGAAGATGAGACCTGGGGTCAGTCTGGGTTTTATTTTATTTTGGTGGAATATCTGTTGACCTTGGAGAGGCCAGATAGTTGTGATGATGATACTTGGTTGGCAATCAAGAAGAAGAGTCCTGGATTTTATGTGTCAGGAAGAAGGTTGATGAGGAGAAGGCATCCTAATCCTCAAGTGGTGGTGACTGAGAAGAAGGGTCAAGAACTTGTGTTGAAGTCTTTGCATGAAGACCTTGGTCATAGAAGCTTTGGGGGGACTTATAGAAGAGTAGCAGACAGATTTTGGTGGCCAGGTATGAAGTTGGCTGTGCAGGGTTGGGTTCAATCTTGTGAAGAATGTCAAAGAAGAAGTCATTTGAAACCTAAAGAGGTGGGCCATGCTACTGGAGAATCAACTGTTTTTGGTAGGGTCAGTCTGGATACTGTCCATATTAAAGAGGGCAGGTATAAATACTTGATTGTTGCTAGGGATGATTTGTCTGGTTGGGTTGAGGCAGTGCCTCTGGTTAATTTGACTGCCAAGAATGTGGCAGAGTTTTTGAAGAAGGAGTGGATTTATAGGTATGGGTTGATGAAGTTTGTCACTGTTGATGGCGGGCCAGAGTTTGGTTCCGAATTTAAAGAAGCTGTGGCTAGTGTTGGTCCTAAAGTTAGAGTGGCTACACCGTATTATCCTGAAGCTGAAGGCATGGTTGAAAGAGGCCATCAAGTTATCAAGAATGCTTTGGTGAAGATGTGTGGAGATAGTGCTGAAAAGTGGAGGCATTATTTAACCTTGGTGTTATTTGCTGATAGGGCCACTGTGAAGAGGACAACTGGCTATTCTCCTTATGAGTTAATGTTTGGTCAGAAAGCTGTTCTACCAGTGGAATTGGAAGCTGTCTCTTATCTTGCAATTGATTGGGATGAGGTGCACTCAACAGAAGATTTGCTCTGTGCCAGGATGCAACAGTTGGAATGTAGAGAGGAATGTCAGGAGAAGGCATACTCTAGAATGAAGAAAATTAGGAATCAATCAGTCAGGTACTGGGACAAGAAGTTGGCTCATAGACTCAGGAATCCCTTGAAACCTGGTTGTTTGGTTTTGGTGTATAATAGAAGCTTGGAGAGTCAGTGGGGGAAAATGTTTGCTGACAGATGGAATGGACCTTACAGAGTCAGATCTCAGGTGTCTGGAGGTTCTTATGTTTTGGAAGTCTTGGATGGTGCAGTCTTGAAAAAGAGGGTGGCTGCAGACCAAGTGAAGAAGTTTTATCCCAGAGGCACTAGGCATGAAGAAGATTGACTCCGCAATGAGGATAAACTATGGAATGTTCTTTTTTGTTTTAGAATTTTTGTGGTGTTGCAGAGCAGCTTTTGTGTTAGAAACTTTTTTTTAGAAGGTACCCATGGGTGGGGCTTCTAGATTTGATCTTGGCAAGTGTAGGGGTGACTGATGGGCTGGCTGCTCTATCAACAGTTACCCCAGATTGTCTGCTTCCAACCCTTTCTCTTAATTTGGTTGAACCCTAGTATTGGTTTCTTTTCACAGGTTTTAATCCTCTATGACTTTTAACTGGAATTTCCTATGGTTTTCATGTGCTGGTCTCTTCACTCTTACTGGTTTTTGTTTTTTTGTGTTGGATGTTGTGTTTTTGTTAGAAGGTACCCAGGGGGGGCTTCTAGATTTTATTTTGGCAAGTGTGGGGGTAACTGATGAGCTGGCTGCTCTGTAGAACAGTTACCCCAGAATTTCTGTCTAAAGTCTTTTGTTTTTCCTAGTTGAATTCTAGTTCTGTTGTTTATTATTCAGGTTTCAAGTCCACTATGACTTTAAACTGGTTTGGTACTGGCTTCTTTATCTTTGGTTCTTTCAGATTGGTGGTGGATCACTGGTGGTCTCCCATCATTTTTACTTATTGGAGGGAGCCCACCCAGTGATCATTTTTATGGATTGGACTTTCCCTTATTGGACCATCTATGGAGCTGGACTGTCTTTGATTTTTCAGATATGTTTTTGCTAGATAGCAGTTTTAGATTATTTTCTTTTTTCTTTTTTTTCTTTTAATTTTTTATGGGGGTTGTTTAGAATCATAAAATCAAAAATATAGGGTGTTACAACATCAGGGTCACCTGGATGTGGGCAAGCATTTGTGGGGAAAGTCTCATCAATTGGCCGGGCAATGCTATTTTCATTTTTTATTATTATTTATTTATTCTTTATTTCATTTGTTTCTGTGTTTCATTATATTTATTATCTTCTGAATTTCTAAATTTTTGTTTTTTGTTAATCATTTAAAATATTAAATTGTGTATCCACATCAAGGTGCACTTGGATGTGGGTAAGGTATCAGGAGATCAGCTCATCAATTGGCTGGGGGATACCATTTGTATTATTTTTTATATTTTATTTTTTTTCATTTATGTTATTTCATTTCATTTTTTTTATTAATTTTTAATTTTAGTATATTAGTAGATACAAAATAAAAAAAAATAAAAAAAATAAAAATTCTGAAATTATTTTTATTAATTGTTTTATATTATTATTATGTTCTAATCTTTTTTAAAGAGCTCATTGTCTGGATGATAAAGCTTTTGGATGCTGGTCCAGATTGTGATGACGTTTTTGTTTTTTGTTGGTATTGTGGGAAGCACTGTGTTCTTTGAAGTGCATCCTGCTGGAGAGATGATAGGGATTGTAATGATCAGGAATTGGATTAGAGGGAAGTTCAGAGGAGGAAGAAGAAGAGGCAGGAATTGAGTGCTTTAGGGTGTGCTTATTAATCCTAGACATTTTCCAGTGGTTGTCCAACAGGCGCTTTCTCAGGGATTTTTCAAAGTCATTCAAAGGTCCATGGAGGGCAAAGACTTTTAGCATGTTGGAACACATGGTGCTTAAATGTTTCTTCATGTCTCCAAAATCCAGTGTCAAAGAAGTTTCAAGAGGTTGGCCAACTCCAATAATAGATTCAGGAGGAGGGGTGACAACTAGACAAGAAGAATTGAATCAGTAATTATTTTTGTTGAATAAATGGGATAATTAATTTGGTACTTACATATTGGAAGCTCATCAAATTTGTAAGCAGCTGAAATTTGGATCTCTGACAATTTTGTAATGGTCATAGTGGGTGGATCAACTAGGGAAAGATATGGATTCTCTTGGTCTTCCTCTGAAAGATTTTGAGAAGGTAAAATAGGAGGCTGATGTTCCAGGGGCCTAGTTGGAGCAGTGGGATTGTTGTTGTTGTTGTGGTTGTTATTTCTGTTGGATTCAGCTGGAGGAGGTGCTGGTGATTGAGTACCAGGGTTGTTAAAGGATGGAGAAGGAGAGGGTGAATAGGAAGCAGATTGATCTCTTCTGGATGGATCTTTTGAAGAGATGGAACTGTCAGAAGAATAGTTGGCTGACAGAGGAGAGGTGTAGTTTGTTTGTCTTAGTTGGGGACAAAGTTGTTGCTTGGGTGCAGTTTGGGGTGTTCTGGTTTCTTCTTGGGGTTCTCTGGCAGGTCTCCTAGAAGATTGGGAAAATTTGAAGTTTTTGGACCTTGGAAGAGTTGGCTGCATTGCTCTGGGAGCAGTGGGAGGTGATTGTGTAGAGTTGTTTTCATTGATTGATGGAATTTGGCTGTTTTCCGGTTGTTTTTGGAGATTTCGAGCCAGATTTTCACTGTCCAGTGAGGCGGATGGGCTGCCTGGACGCGGTCTAGAATCCTGGGAGCTGATCTTGAAGCTTTTGGAGCTAATTTGGCGGAGATAAAAGCAGTTTATTGGGAAGCTAAGGCTGGTCTTTTGGGAAGAGTTCTGGAAGCTGAACTTCTGGATCTTCTGGAAGGTGCTGAAGATAAAGAGGAAGAGGAAGGACCAAGCTCTGGGGATCTGGTAGGGGATCTAGAGATGTATTTATGAGAAGGTGAAGGAGGAGGAATAGGGTAGTTGGCATCTCTGTCACGTCTTTTCTTTTTGTAATAGCAAGAATCACAAGCCCTGTTGTAGAATTTTGCTTCAGGAGTTGGAATAGTGAATGTGCAAGGTCTGAACATGTGGATGCACTGTTTGCAGGCATAGTCCATGGGAGCAGTGAAGCAAGGTAGAGTAGAAGGGTTAATGTCAGTACAGTCTAGTATATAAGTATGATATAATAGTGTTATTTTATGGTCCTACTACTTATTATTAAATGATTTAGTGATTAAACCTCAGGGGAAGACTAATAGAATAGTTATACTCAAATTAAACTCACAATACTTGGATTTAAATGCGTGCTAGTGGTGGAAAATAGAAGAATAAAATATAGTTATAGCTTTTATAAAGATAATATCAATTTATAAGGGCTTTATAATATATTTCTAGATGTTAATAATTGTAGTGTAGTGTTTATTTGAAGTGTAGTAATTGAATGATGATCATAAACCGTCAAAATCCCTCCTTACTTATACCCAAATCCACTGGAGTGCACAGACCTTCAATCCAGATGATGTCACTGCTATCCCCGGCAATTACAGCACTGTGAGGGCCCATCACCTCCCCATGGCGTCCACTTCAAGCAGTTTCAACACCCAGACCTCCAGTAAGGACCCTCCATCACTATTAATAATAACACAGAGTCATACCATAAATAGAAAACCCAGATAAAAGCGGATACCATAAAGAAACAGGTAAAATAAAAGATCAAAAAGAGATTTAATGAAACTAAAAGCATATAAAGGAAACAAATAAAATGTCCAAGCCCCCAATAACATCCCCAAGCATCCACATTAACCCAAAAACATATTTCCAACCCATAAATCCGTGAATAACCATCCAAGGAAGTAATTTTAGTTGTCCAAACTGGGTGTATGCGCCTGATATAGGTGTCTATGCTTCTGTAGGCGTTGTGAGTCCACTGATTTCGTCCATATGACCTAAAATAAGCAGAAAAACAAAGGTTATAGGCTATTAAGGGGCTAAAACCCACTTATATACCTAAATATACATAATATACTGCATATTTCACTGAATATGAGATTTATGTATACATATAAGCTTATGTATGTCAATAATTACTTCATATCACTTAAGATAAGAATATTATGACTCCATTAACACCTTAATAAGTATTATTAGGCCATGGATAAGCTATTTAAACTATTATAAATTATATAATAGAATAATAATTATATATATATATAATAAAATAATATATATTATTATTTTAACCTTATTTTTAAGATATAAGCTTAATCTAGTTAAGGTTATCTTATTTTAAGCATAAGAAATACTCAGTCCTAAGGATATTTAGGCTGACAGTTAACATCAGGAGATCCAGCCATGATCTGTGGTGAGAAAAGATGATGTAAAGGGATAGGAGGAGATTTTTGTCAGTGATGGGTAGATGATGAAGTGAAGGTGGAAGTTCAGCAGATTGGCTGTAGGGGTGGTCTGTATTAAATTGGCTGCGTCTATTTTATGCAAAATTCTGCCAGTCCATCATGACTTTAAACTGAAATCTGGTTTCTGTTAGTCCTCCAAGACTTTAAACTGGCTGTTTTCAAGATTCTATCAAGACTAGTCCATCAAGACTTTAAACTGAACACTGTGTTAGTCCCCCAAGATTTTAAACTGAGAATTGTCGTTGGTTTAGTCCTTCAAGACTTTAAACTGAGGGTTGTGAGTCCCCCAAGACTATAAACTGAGGAAGGAGTTTTTGTTGTTGGAGTTGGTTTTGAAAGATTGGTGGAGGGTATCCACAGGGGGAGCCTCAGAATTTAGCAAAGGCAAGTTTGGGGGTAATTGATGGGCTGGCAGCTCTATTTAAAATTACCCCAGAATTTTAGTTTTTTCTCTGTGTCTTAATGTGGTTGATCTCTGGTTCTCGGTTTATGATTTAGGTCTTTGAGTCCCCCAAGACTTTAAACTGAGGGTTTTTTTTGAGTCCCCCAAGACTATAAAATGAGGATGGTCCCCCAAGACTTAAAACTGAGGGTTGTGTTGTGGTTACATCCTATAGAGGGTGTGGTCAATTTTTCTTTCTGAATCAAACTCAAGTACTAGTGGAATTATAGAGGGAATCAAGAGATGAAATGAAGTGTTCAGAATTAGCCTTGAACTGGTGAATGAGGTGTCTTCTCTTCTCAATATCCTGTGGATCTCTAGCAGGAGTGGATTGGAAGTAGTGAAGCAGAATTTGTTTCTGTTGAGATGTGTGTTGTTGGAACTTGGCCTTGATAGTGGGCAAGTGCGTTGGTGTTGGTGGTGCAATGGATCCTACATTGTTATCATCACTATCAGATGATGGAGGAACTGAGAAGTCATCAGTTTTGAAGTTGAAGGAAGAAATGAAAGTTCTTTACCATCAGATGGACCAGGGATGGTGGAACTAGTTGTTTTATGGGTTGTGGCACTCTTCTGGGAAGGGTGAAGCTTTTTGATTAATCTGGGTATCAGGATGGATGGCCTAGATCTTTTGGTGATGGCAGAAGATGGACCAGGTTGAGGTGGAGGTGAATCTGTTGCAGAAGATAGTGGACCAGGTCTGTGGCAGGTCTTCTTTCTAGATTGGCAGACAGCGCAGGATGTTCTGTATGGATGGACAGGTGGTTTCATGGTGCAGATTAAATTATTGTCAATGCAGTATTGGCAAGGACCCATTTCAGAGGCAAAATTGGGAAGAAGGTTGAAAATGGTGGTTGGAGGAAGAAAGAATGTGGACATTCACAATTGGAGGGAGGATGTGGTCTTCCAACATTCGCAGGGGCCTTTGTTGTGTGATTTGGCGCTGTTTGTGCATGTCTTAAATGACATCTGTTAAGGAATTGGGTATTTTTCAGGTTTTATTCCATGGATATTGGGTCTGCGGGTATGTGGGTACTATCATTGGATAGCCCTGGTTGTTCTCTACATTTTATGTCTTGAAGACATTTTTCATATTCCGAGCTTTAAGGGGTCATTTTCTCATTTTTCATATATAAAATATTGCTGTTTAATTTTGTTTTTCATGTTTTACGGGCTAACCTTAAGTCTTAGGGTTAAGTTCTTAGTACCATTGGATAGAGCTAATTTTTCTCTATATTTTATGTCTCAATGTTGTTATAGTGAAATTCCGTGTTTTAAAGGTTTTAGTAGTTGTAGCTAATTTTTCTAAGTAGATTAGTTGTTTTTATTGGTTTTCTGGCTTCAGGGAGGCTGGCCCGCTTTGGGAGGCCCGCCCGCCTCTGTTTTAGAAGGTTGGGGAGCGCTTCAGGAGGGTTTTTTATTCGATTTGGCAGGTACAGGCGCCAGATTGGTCTTTGGAAATTGTTTTCTCTGTTATAGTCTTGCAAGCTATAGCAAGTATTATTGCTGTCTCTGGTGTGGATTTGCAGCCTAAATCAAGTATCTTTTCTGTCTCTGGTGTGGACTTTGTTCTACATTTCAGTTCTTTGGTCTGGTAGTCTATCTGGGGACTACTTTCTTGGCTCATCAAGAAGTCAAGTGTGTTGAAAAGGGGCTTTAGCAAAACATGAACCAACTTACTTTAGCAAGTAAATCTCACTCTATTTTTCTAAAGGGACAGGGAATTTCTCTCTGGTTTTTCTCCAACTCCTTTGGTCAAGGCCTTTAGCTAGTACTATAGGATTGTCTACAGCGGCTAAAGAGAGGGGAAGGGGGGGGAAACGGGGATTTGAGGCAGCTAAAAAGGGGGTAAAAAGGGGGTATTGAAACATGTAAAGAGAGGGAAAAAGGAGGGCCTTGAGGATGATAAAGAGAGGTGAAGGAGTGAAAAAAAAACAAAAAAAAAGAGAAAAAAGAGAAAAAAACAAAAAAAGTTAGTTTACCCTAGAACAAAAATAAATGAAGCACTTACAAAAAAAATAAAAAAAGCAAAAAAAAGCAAAAAAAAAATCATGATTAGCAAATAAAAAACCAAGAAAAAAGAAAAAAATGACCTACCTGGTGAGTTGAGTTGAGAAAATAAATGCAACCAAAAAAACTGAGGGATGTTTGAGGAGAGGATGAAAAGGATATGAGTGATGAATGAAAAAAAAACACTGACAAAATATGCAATATAAGAAAATATGCGATTTCATGTTGAGCTGGTGAAAGAAAACCAATGAGCCATCCATAAAAAAGATATTCACCATAAATTCAAAAAAAAAATGAATATGCAACAAACCAAAATACAAAACCAAGTGAATAAAGTACAAAAAGAGGAAATTTGGAAAGTATGAAAACATAAAAATTTAAAATTTAAAATTAAAGCATTACAAAGTGAAATGTTGGAGAGTAATTGGCATTATAATGAAGCATATGCCGGTTGATTGAATGATTTGTAAACCAAGGGAGGGGAGTGCCGGTGGTGGTTTAGGATCCTCTTCTTCATAAAGATCATTCCACTCATCCTTTAAATCAGCTAGAATATTGTGGAGTATTACGCAAGTCAAGATCCAAAATTTTGTAGTTTTGATCTCCAATTTTTTTTGAAATTGGATTCTGAGCTCCCGAAGACTAGAAAATCATCCCTTTAAAATACCTATAGCATGTTCAATTGGTACTCTTGATTGTGCAAGGTGATAATTAAAGGCAGTTTTCGGGTCATTTTCTGAAGGTGCACCACGGAAAGCAGGTATAATGTACTTTCCACTTGCAGTTGCTGAGTCTTCAAGGAGATACTGAGATTTGTCAAAGTATGAGTCAGGGGATTGAGAAATACTCATTCTTTGGAAGACGGAAGAGTCATGAGATGATCCAGGGCCGTCACTGTGAAAAGCAATAAATTTTTTATTGACATCGCATACCAGTTGAACGGCAATAGAGTATCTAGAAAGAAGATAAAAAGTTAGATTGTGAAAGATGAGAACTTGGAGAAGATTTTGAATAAACCTTTTTTTGCGATTAAAATAATGGTTGCCATCATGTGCAAGCTTTTGACTCAAAGGGATGGTTGTGCCATCAACAAAACCTATATAGCCAGGGAAACCTTCAGCTTGCATTACTTGAGAGGATTCAAGTTGCTGTTCTAAAGTTGGCCAAGCAACAGTTTGAGACTTGAGGGAAAGGATAGCAATCATACAGTGCTTGGTGTATAATATCACGGTACCATATCCTATGTTAAAGAGTTATCCAAACGTCTTACGGTGTAGACAATCCTATAGTGCTAGCTATAGGCCTTGACCAAGGGATTTGGAGAAAAACCAGAGAGAAACTCCCCTGTCCCTTTAGAAAAATAGAGTGAGATTTACTTGCTAAAGTAAGTTGGTTCCTGTTTTGCTAAAGCCCCTTTTCAACACACTTGACTGCTTGATGAGCCAAGAAAGTAGTCCCCAGATAGACTACCAGACCAAAGAACTGAAATGTAGAACAAAGTCCACACCAGAGACAGAAAAGATACTTGATGTAGGCTGCAAATCCACACCAGAGACAGCAATAATACTTGCTATAGCTTGCAAGACTATAACAGAGAAAACTGTTCCCAAAGTTAAGTTAAATGAAGAACTCACTTGCAACAAACACAGACAATTGTGGCCAGAAAACATTGAAAACTGAGTGAGGAACAATGATATCACCTCCGGATGGTTGCATGATGATTAAGGTTGCCTCAAACTGTCTTATTCACTATGTACACACAGACCACTAACTAAGAGCCCATGGGCACCCACCAATCTGGCGTCTGTACCCGCCAAATTGCATAAAAAACCCTCCTGAAGCGCTCCCCAACCTCCTAAAACAGAGGCAGGCGGGCCGCCCAACGTCGGAGATGCCGCCTGAGGCGGCCCGGCCTCACTGAAGCCAGAAAACCAACAAAAACCACTAATCTACTTAGAAAAATTAGCTACAACTACTAAAACCTTTAAAACATGGAATTTCACTATAACAACATTGTGACATAAAATATAGAGAAAAATTAGCTCTATCCAATGGTACTAAGCACTTAACCCTAAGACTTAAGGTTAGCCTGTAAAACACGAAAAACAAAATTAAACAGCAATCTTTTATAAATGAAAAATGAGGAAATGACCCCTTGAAACTCAGAATATGAAAAATGTCTACAAGACATAAAGTATAGAGAAAAACCAGGGCTATCCAATGATAGTACCCACATACCCGCAGACCCAATATCCACGGAAAAAAACCAGAAAGATACCCAATTCCTTAACAGATGTCAATTAAGACATGCACAAACAGCGCCAAATCACACAACAAAGGCCCCTTCCAATGTTGGAAGACCACATCCTCCCTCCAATTAAGAATGTCGGCATTCTTTCTTAATCCAACCACCATGTTTAACCTTCTTCCCAAATCTGCCTCTGAAATGTGTCCCTGCCAATACTGCATTGACAATAATTTAATCTGCACCATGACACCACCTGTCCATCCATACAGAACGTCCTGCGATGTCTTCCAATCTAGAAAGAAGACCTGCCACAGACCTGGTCCACTTTCTTCCGCAACAGATTCACCTCCACCTCAACCTGGTCCTTCTTCTGCCAGCACCAAAAGATCTAGGCCATCCATCCTGATACCCAGATTAATCAAAAAGCTCCACCCTTCCCAGAAGAGTGCCACAACCCATAAAACAACTAGTTCCACCATCCCTGGTCCATCTGATGGTAAAGAACTTTCATTTCTTCCTTCAACTTCAAAACTGATGACTTCTCAGTTCCTCCATCATCTGATAGTGATGATAACAATGTAGGATCCATTGCACCACCAACACCAACGCACTTGCCCACTATCAAGGCCAAGTTCCAACAACACACATCTCAACAGAAACAACTTCTGCTTCACTACTTCCAATCCACTCCTGCTAGAGATCCACAGGACATTGAGAACAGAAGACACCTCATTCACCAGTTCAAGGCTAATTCTGAACACTTCATTTCATCTCCTGATTCCCTCTGTAATTCCACTAGTACTTGAGTTTAATTCAGAAAGAAAAATTGACCACACCCTCTATAGGATGTAACCACAAACAACCCTCAGTTTTAAGTCTTGGGGGACCATCCTCATTTTATAGTCTTGGGGGACTCAAAAAAAACCCTCAGTTTAAAGTCTTGGGGGACTCAAAAACCTAAATAATAAACCCAAAACCAGAGATCAACCACCTTAAGACACAGAGAAAAAACTAACATTCTGGGGTAATTGTAAATAGAGCAGCCAGCCCATCAATTACCCCCAAACTTGCCTTTGCTAAATTCAGAGGCTCCCCCTGTGGATACCCTCCACCAATCTTCTAAAACCAATTCCAACAACAAAACTTTTCCCTCAGTTTATAGTCTTGGGGGACTTACAACCCTCAGTTTAAAGTCTTGGGGGACCAACACAGTGTTCAGTTTAAAGTCTTGACGGACTATCTTGATAAAATCTTGAAACCAGCCAGTTTAAAGTCTTGGAGGACTAACAGAAACCAGATTTCAGTTTAAAGTCTTGATGTACTGATCTTGATACCATAGCTTTTTCAGTTTAGAGTCTTGATGGACTGACGGAATTTCACATAAAATAGACGCAGCCAATTTCATGCAGAACACCTCTACAGCCAACATGCTGAACTTCCACCTTCACTTCATTATCTACCCATCACTGACAAAAATCCCCTCCTATCCCTTTTCATCATCGTTTCTCACCACAGATCATGGCTGGATCTCCTGATGTTAACCTTTCTACTCTCCATTGCTTCACTGCTCCCAAGGACTATGCCTGCAAACAGTGCATCCACATGTGCAGACCTTGCACATTCACTCTTCCAACTTCTGAATCCAAATTCTACATCAGGGCTTGTGATTCTTGCTATTCCAAAAAGAAAAGATGTGACAGAGATTCCAACTACCCTATTCCTTCTACTTCACCTTCCCACAAATACATATCTAGATCCCCTACTAGATCCCCAGAGCTTGGTCCTTTCTCTTCCTCTTTATCTTCAGCACCTTCCAGAAGATCCAGAAGCTCCGCTTCCAGAACTCTTCCCAAAAGACCAGCCTTAGCTTCCCAAGAAACTGCATTCATCTCCGCCAAATTAGCTCCAAAAACTTCAAGATCAACTCTCAGGCTTCTAGATTGCGTCCAGGCGGCCTGCCTGCCTCACCAAACAGTGAAAATCAGGGCCAAAACCTCCAAAAACGGCCAGAAAACAGCCAAATTCATCCAGACAACAACAACAACTCAACCCAACTACCTCCTACTGCTCCCAGAACAATGAAATCCACCCTTCCAAAGTCCAAAAGCACCAAAATTTTCCAGATTTCTAAGAGACCTGTCAGAGAACCCCAAGAAGAAACCAGAACACCACACACTGCACCCAAACAACAACTTTGTCCCGTCTAAGACAAAGAAACTACACCTCTCCTCTGTCATCCAACTACTCTTCTGACAGTTCCATCTCTTCCAAAGCTCCATCCAGAAGAGATCAATCTGCTTCCTATTCACCCTCTCTTGCTCTATCCTTTAACAACTCTGGTACTCCATCACCAGCACCTCCTCCAGCTGAATCCAACAGAAATAACAACCACAACAACAACAACAATCCCACTGCTCCAACTAATCCCCAGGAACATCAGCCTCTTATTTCACCTTCTCAAAATCTTTCAGAGGAAGACCATGAGAATCCATATCTTTCCCTAGTTGATCCACCCACTATGACCATTACAAAATCTTCAGAGATCCAAATTCCAGCTGCTTACAAATTTGATGAGCTTCCAATCTGTAAGTACCAAATTAATTTATCCCATTTCTTCAACAAAAATAATTACTGATCCAATTCTTCTTGTCTAGTTGGCACCCCTCCTCCTGAATCTATTAATGGAGTTGGCCAACCTCTTGAAACTTCTTTGACACTGGATTTTGGAGACATGAAGAAACACCTAAGCACCATGTGTTCCAACATGCTAAAAGTCAATGCCCTCCATGGACCTTTGAATGACTTTGAAAAATCCCTGAGAAAGCGCCTGTTGGACAACCACTGGAAAATGTCTAGGATTAATAAGCACACCCTAAAGCACTCCATTCCTGCCTCTTCTTCTTCCTCCTCTGAACTTCCCTCTAATCCAATTCCTGATCATTACAATCCCTATCATCTCTCCAGCAGGATGCACTTCAAAGAACACAGTGCTTCCCACAATCCCAACAAAAAACAAAAACGTCATCACAATCCGGACAAGCCTCCAAAAGCTTTATCATCCAGACAATGAGCTCCTGAAAAAAGATTAGAACATAATAATAATATAAAACAATTAATAAAAATAATTTCAGAATTTTTATTTTTTTTATTTTTTTTTATTTTGTATCTACTAATATACTAAAATAAAAAAATTAATAAATAAAATGAAATGAAATAACATAAATGAAAAAAATAAAATATAAAAAATAATACAAATGGTATCCCCCAGCCTATTGATGAGCTGATCCCCTGATACCTTACCCACATCCAAGTGCACCTTGATGTGGATACACAATTATTTCTTTTAAATGGTTAACAGAAAATAAAATTTAAAAAATTTAGAAATTCAGAAGATAATAAAAATAATGAAACACAAAAACACATGAAATAAATAAAAATAAATAAAAAAGAAAATAGCATTGCCCGGCCAATTGATGAGCCTTTCCCCACCAATACTTGCCCACATCCAGGTGACCCTGATGTGGTAACACCCTATATTTATTTGATTTTATAATTTTAAACAACCCCCATAAAAAAATTAAAAGAAAGAAAGAGATAAAAGAAAATAATCTAAAACTGCTATCTAGCAAAAACATAACTGCAAAATCAAAGACAGTCCAGCTCCATAGATGGTCCAATAAGGGAAAGTCCGGTCCATAGAAATGATCACTGGGTGGGCTCCCTCCAATAAGTAAAAATGATGGGAGACCACCAGTGATCCACCACCAATCTTAAAGAACCAAAGATAAAGAAGCCAATCCCAAACCAGTTTAAAGTCATAGTGGACTTGAAACCTGAATAATAAACAACAGAACTAGAATTCAACTAGGAAAAACAAAAGACTTGAAACAGACATTCTGGGGTAACTGTTCTACAGAGCAGCCAGCTCATCAGTTACCCCCACACTTGCCAAAACAAAATCTAGAAGCCCCCCCTGGGTACCTTCTAACAAAAACACAACATCCAACACAAAAAAACAAAATCCAATAAGAGTGAAGAGACCAGCACATGAAAACCAGAGGAAATTCCAGTTAAAAGTCATCGAGGATTAAAACCTGTTAAAAGAAACAAATAATAGGGTTCAACCAAATTAAGAGAAAGGGTTGGAAACAGACAATCTGGGGTAACTGTTGATAGAGCAGCCAGCCCATCAGTCACCCCTACACTTGCCAAGACCATATCTAGAAGCCCCACCCATGGGTACCTTCTAACAAAAAGTTTCTAACACAAAAGTTGCTCTGCAACACCACAAAAATTCTAAAACAAAAAAGAACATTCCATAGTTTATCCTCATTGCGGAGTCAATCTTCTTCATGCCTAGTGCCTCTGGGATAAAACTTCTTCACTTGGTCTGCAGCCACCCTCTTTTTCAAGACTGCACCATCCAAGACTTCCAAAACATAAGAACCTCCAGACACCTGAGATCTGACTCTGTAAGGTCCATTCCATCTGTCAGCAAACATTTTACCCCACTGACTCTCCAAACTTCTATTATACACCAAAACCAAACAACCAGGTTTCAAGGGATTCCTGAGTCTATGAGCCAACTTCTTGTCCCAGTACCTGACTGATTGATTCCTAATTTTCTTCATTCTAGAGTATTCCTTCTCCTGACATTCCTCTCTACATTCCAACTGTTGCATCCTGGCACAGAGAAAATCTTCTGTTGAGTGCACGTCATCCCAATCAATTCCAAGATAAGAGACAGCTTCCAATTCCACTGGTAGAACAGCTTTCTGACCAAACATTAACTCATAAGGAGAATAGCCAGTTGTCCTCTTCACAGTGGCCCTATCAGAAAATAACACCAAGGGTAAATAATGCCTCCACTTTTCAGCACTATCTTGGCACATCTTCACCAAAGCATTCTTGATAACTTGATGTCCTCTTTCAGCCATGCCTTCAGCTACAGGATAATAAGGTGTAGCCACTCTAACTTTAGAACCAACACTAGCCACAGCTTCTTTAAATTTGGCACCAAACTCTGGCCCGCCATCAACAGTGACGAACTTCATCAACCCATACCTATAAATCCACTCACTACGCAATATAGGGGGTGGACTTGCTAGCAAGTCCTCAACCTGAACTCAGATGGAACTCAGATGGAACTCAGACTGAACTCATACTGAACCCATACTGAACTCTACTTGAACACCCACCTAAAACTGTTCTTCTGAGTGGTGTTCATTCCTGATTGTATGGCTCCTTTATCAATAGCTCAATGTGTGTTCAATCTATAGTGAGTTTGGTTCCAAGGTTGCGGACTTGCTAGCAAGTCCGCCCCCCATATTGTGTGGTGACTCCTTCTTCAAAAACTCTTCCACATTCTTGGAAGTCAAATTAACCAGAGGCACTGCCTCAACCCAACCAGACAAATCATCCCTAGCAACAATCAAGTATTTATACCTGCCCTCTTTAATATGGACAGTATCCAGACTGACCCTACCAAAAACAGTTAATTCACCAGTAGCATGGCCCACCTCTTTAGGTTTCAAATGACTTCTTCTTTGACATTCTTCACAAGATTGAACCCAACCCTGCACAGCCAACTTCATACCTGGCCACCAAAATCTGTCTGCTAATCTTCTATAAGTCTCCCCAAAGCCTCTATGACCAAGGTCTTCATGAAAAGACTTCAAAACCAATTCTTGACCCTTCTTCTGAGTCACCACCACTTGAGGATTTGGATGTCTCCTCCTCATCAACCGCCTTCCTGACACATAAAATTCAGGACTCTTCTTCTTGATTGCCAACCAAGTATCATCATCACAACTATCTGGCCTCTCCAAGGTTAACAGACATTCCACAAAAATAAAATAAAACCCAGACTGACCCCAGGTCTCATCTTCAAAATCCAACAAAACAACATCCAAGGGTACAATTCTGTCATCAAAATCACCAGTATGAACATGAGCCAATTGAGCAGCCCAACCAGGACACCAATCCTTATTTTTGGCACGTCCTTCTCTTTCCACTGAACCTTGTGAGAACCCAGTTCACTAACAAAAACCCCCTTTTACAATTTTGAGCTGTCCCAAAAAACAACTCCATCTTCATCAACAAAAATATCCTGACCACCAGAATCAAGATCAGATCCAGCCAGTTTAGCCTCTTGGGGGAGGTCAGAAAAATCTTCAGCACCCTTTGTGCTTGCCCTAACCACTGGAACATCCTCATCAAACTCTTCAGCCTCAGAATCTTCATCTGTAGGTGGCCTCCTTGATAATCCATCAGGCATAGTAAAAGTTTTACCTGGTTTGTGTACCAGGTCAAAAGAAAAATGTTGAGTAAATGCCACCCACCAAGTCATTGGAGCATTCGGAAGACTAGGTGTATTGATCATCTGAACCAAAGATTTTGCATCCACCTGCAGCTCAAAATGCTGCCCCCTTAAAACCTTCTGCAGCTTCTTTAAAATTTTAGCTACGCCACACAATTCCAAATTAGGTTGAGAATACCTATATTCCACCTCATTAAACACCACAGGCTCATATCTTACTGGCCTGACCCTCCCAGTCTTATCCTCCTGAGAAAAAACAGTACCAGCAACAATAGAACTTGAGTCCACTGCCAGATAAATTTTCCCAGCACCAACACCATAATCAATTGTGAAGAACAATATCCTCACCAACAACCTTTTTCAACTTCTAAAAAGCCTCTTCAAACTTAACCTCATGCTGGAGGCCCAAAGATTGATTTTGATGATCTTCATAAAAATATTCTGAATCTTCTTTTTTCATTATCTTCAAATTTTTTTCTTGATTTTCTTGAATTTTCTTGAAATTTTTTCCTTTTTTTATTGAGTTTTCTTCTGACCTAAAAAAATATCCAGGGGTTTCCCAAATGCTCACAGGTGTGGCCCAGGTAATATTTTTGAAAGGTGTAGAAGAAACCCTAGCGGTGCACAATTGGGAGGACTTATATTTAGACCCCAATCTCACCGCCCCAAAACTTTTCCGCATATCTTTCAACAGGTGATGCCCAGGTAATGTTTTTGAAAGGTGTAGAAGAGACCCTAGCGGTGCACAATTGGGAGGACTTACTTTTAGACCCCAATCTCACCGTCCCAAACTTTTCCGCATATCTTTCAATAAAGATATATAACCAATCTTCTTCCTTGAACTTGAATTAAAAATAATTAAGAATCTTGAGAGAGAACAGAGACTTGATAAAAAACTTGATAAATACTGGCAGAGAAGAGAAACATTAAAAATAGAAAGTTGAAAATCCACTTGGTATATCTCCAAGGGAGCTGACCTACTACAACCTTGGATTTCCTCATCTTGGGGAGAGGTTGTAGCACTAGGGTGATCAGCCCTAATTAATCTAAAAAAGACAGACTCTCAATAGAGCCTGAGCCTCACTCCAAAAAACCAGAGGCAGCACCTACTTCCTTCCTTCTCCTGCAGCAGTCCATACACTGGCACATTGAAGATAAACCAGGCCTGGTCTCCCAACCATTCTCTCCAGGGGATGATAACCTCATGTGAAGCCTCCTTTTGTCTTCACCAGTCAACTCCAAACTGATTCCCAAATCAAATTGATAACCAATTCTTGCCTGAAAATCCATCAAGAATGGCCCACTCAAAACTGCTTTTACATTACCTTTAGCAATGTAAAAATGAACCTTCCCTGAGGCTCCTCCAACATCTAACTTCACAAACTCTGAAGTTCCAACCAATTCAGTGACATGGCCACTGATCCCTCTCAAATTCCCACCAATACCAGTTTTGATGGGGAGGCCCATGTGATTTTCCTTAAACAAAGAAATCAGGCTTATCTGAGAACCTGAATCCACCAATGCCCTTGCCTCCCTGCCATTCAGAGTGACATTGACATATCCCAGAGGAGCAGAAAAATGAGTTTCCAACCCCTCACCAAACTTTTCAGCAGAATCACAAATGTATTCTACCTCACCAGAAGAAACTCTTCTCCTGGTCAACAACTTTTTCTGCCTATCAGCCAACCCTGGACTGATAGCATACAATTCCCCATAAGATAGGGAAACCTGACCCTGATTCATCCTTTCCAGGACAGAGTCCATAACATTAACTTGACCAGACACTACTGGCCTCTCAAAGTGAGCTCTTTGCTTCACCTTCTTGGTCCTAGGAGCTTCTTGAGGACTAGAACCACCAACAGATTTACCATTAACAGGAACCAAACCAGATCCCTCACCAGAACCTCTGACTCCAGCAGGCTTTGGAAATGAAGTCAAAGGAACATCCTCCTCAGAGTCAGAATCCACCTCCATTGTCATTGGCTCATTATTCATATCCAATGTGCCAAAACTAGGGGGGCCCATATCAGCCATACCCTTCTGCATCTTGTACAGCTCCTCTTTGCTGTACCTCTTCCTAGCTGCACTCAGCTTAGGATCCACCTTTGAAGCATTTGCCTTTGGTTGGGCCTGAGAACTGCTCTTAGGTCTTCCCACCTTTCCTGCTTCCACATCATAAACACCAGCCAAGCATTCACCACTTGACTGTCCACCACAAGAATACAACTCCAAACCACCAAAGGAAGTAGAAAAAGAGACCTTATTGACCTCCTTCCCCTTTCCTTTGCCATCCTCATTCTCCTTACCAGAAGACTTCCCTTGATCAGGAATCTCCTCAAACCTTGGCCTCCTTTGATTGAGACCACCCCTTCTCCTGACCAAATCAACAGGAGCCTGCCCCTCACTGGGCTTAACAAAAGAACCATCAGGGAAATTGAAAACCCTGCCATCAAATTCCACCTTTCCTTTAGACACATCTCTGTTCAATGCCCAACAATCATTTTACCTGTTCCCCCTCCTGCTGCAATAAGAGCAGACCCAAGAATCACTCCTACCAGCCCTCCTATCAAAATCTCTAGGCTGAGAAGGTGCCTTACTGACCTTCTTAGCCTCCTGAACAAAAATATGCAGCTGCTTTGTAAGATCAGCCAACTGCTCCACCATTGGGTCCCTCTCCTGTTTGGGAACCTGCACCAAATTTTTCTCATTCTTCTTCTCCCTAACTTCCTCTTCAGCAAAAGCCTCACTGACTTTGCTGACATACTTGGCACACCCCTCCTGATAGGTGTCCACAGCCAATAATTTCAAATGGGCTTCAACAGCCTCCTTCACCTTATCCAAGGCAGGCAACTTCTGGTCCCCAATAGAAAGAGTCTTCATCAATTCCTTTCTTTACAACTCCTTCAACACATCCATCCTGACATCTCTAGCCAGAGAAGACCAAAAACCATCTTTGGCAGCATTTTCATGTGCCAGCTCCTCCACTTCCACCAAATATTCCACCACAGGATCAAACTGTAGCAGAAACTTCCTGTAACTATGTAAGTTACCAACACCACCATACGATTTCCATTCACAGAAAAGTTTTTTCAGATCCACCATAGTGAACCTGACACCCCACCTATGCACCATCTCCCTACACAACAATTTCCAATCCCTCTTCTTGTAGCCAGACATGGCCACAATCTCCTTCTCCACTGACCTATCACCAATGAAGAAGATAATCTGCTTCACCATGTCCAGGTAGGAAGCACCATCCACCCCAGCAGCAGTTTCATACTTCTCTAGAAACCACTTGACATCCTCCCCATTAAACTTGGTACCATCCCAAGTTTTAACCCTTACACACTCCCTAACCATCACAGAAGGAGGACCATCCCCCCCACTGACAGTCACCACAGGAATAGAGGAACCAGAAGCCATTCCTCCAGTCCAAAACACCAAAAAGAGCCAACCAAAGAAAACAGAGATTCCAAAGAACTAGCAAGTTCTACCCCACGTTATGGTAATGTAAACTCTTACAGTCGCCTTGCTGTAAGCAGAATCTGGAGGAGATATGTGGATTTAGCTGAAAACCCCGTCCTTCCAATAAAAAATAACAAAATGAGAATTCTAAATCACTAAGCTAACCAGTCCACTTGGATCGGATTGATAAAATTAATGAAACTCTAAAATATTTAACGCTTATTGAGATTTAAGTAAAAGTGGCTGTTGAGAAAGAAATACTGATAACAACAATTAAAGTGTACCAGTGAAAGATCTGAAAAGATTGACTTTTATGTTTTTATAATAATTTGAATTTTTATGAGACAGCAATAATCAAGTCCCAGTGATGAAGACCTTTCTAAAGATACCCTGTATGAAGTGTGATTTAAATTGTTGAGTAGTATTTCTAAAATGTTATATATAAAATAAAAAGTTATAAGGGTATTACAATTTTATTTAATTTGTTGAGTAATAAAAAATGAGACTGTGGTAGTTAAAGATTAAGCTGTATGATCTCTGATTTTATGATGATTGAAAGATGATGCCCAATTTCGAGTCTGAGAGACTTTTAAGTATACCTAGTCATGTGCCTAAGTTTTCCCCTCCAGAGCTCACCCAGAGTCAATCCGGAGCCCGTACGGAGTCCAAACAGAGTCCGTCCGGACTCAATTAGAACCTTTAAAACTATAATAAAAAATCTAAAAAATTTACACATAATAGAGCCACTTGCCCTTTACATTCCCAACTAATTTTCGTAGCCTGCGCAGCTCTAATCACCCCGTGAAAATTCATCAAAGTCAAGTATTTCTAAAAACGTAAATATTTCTATAAAACTTTAAAATTCATTTAAAAATATAAGAAAAATAGTAAAAATTCTGGGAAAATTTCCCAATGTTCTTGAGTGACTCGACTTGATACTTATAAACTTTTTCAGACTGTAAAAATAAGTTTTCTCCGTAAAATAAATTTTTTTCGCGTAGGCATTTGCTCTTGACCAATTTCTTCATATTTAAAACTCAAATAAATTAAATAAAACCCTTTTATAAAAAATAATAACACCAATCTTGCATGCCGTAATAACTCCATTTACGTATTTAGGTGCCATACCAAACTTTAGGCTACCACATCCTCCCTCCAATTGAGAATGTCCCCATTCTTAAAACTTTGCATAAGTGATTGAGCAATTCCAAAAGAATTATCTTTTCTAATAAAATAATTTGATAAATTTGTTTTAGCTGGTCTTCTTTTAATTTTTTAAAATAAAAACGTTGTTTCTTCTTTTCTGGCTTGATATAACATAAAATAAAATAAATCTTGTGATGATTCCACTTCTGACAGCAAGGTTTGAATCCCTTCAGACTCCCATATACCAGTCTTCCTTCTTGTCACAGCATTGAGAGAGTGGATCTTCCTATGAGCCAAATACTCCTGATTCCAACCTCATTGGGCCCCCCACTGAGCCGAATTCTATGATTCCAATCTCGCCATAAGGTCCTCCAAGCTTCACACCAAAAAAAAATGGCCTAACTATGAGGCACTAAAAAAATCATTCCCTAAAATCCAACTACCATCCTAACTTCTGATTCCTTCATCACAATTTTCAAACTTTGCTATGCAGCAAACCCATAAAATACTTTTTCCAGGCTTCCAATAATAATTTTAACTTTAGAAAATGTTAAAGCGCCACATATTTCACCTAATTAACCATTATGCTTTCCTTAGCATCATCACCACCTAAACTTTTAACCTCCTAAAGCTTATCAGCACCCAATTCCAGGAATGATTGAAGAACCAGTTTAGAGTCTTAGTGGACAGTGATAAATTAAAAGATTGAATTGAGTTATCCAAACAAGATTGACATTCCAGTTTAAAGTCTTGGTGGACCAAACATATAATCGATTGCCAGTTTATGGTCTTGGTGGACCAAAGATCGTTTAAGTGCATAAATAACTTGAAATATTCCTAAGTAAGGCCTAGGCTTGACCAAAGATTGAATAAACTTGATAATCCAGTTTAATGTCATAGTGGACCAAACATTTGATTGACAAGAAATCCAGTTTAAGGTCATGGTGGACCCAACAGCTTGATAATAGTCCAGTTTAGGGTCTTGGTGGACCTAACATTTGATAACACTCCAGTTTAAGGTCTTGGTGGACCTAACATTTGATTGATAAAAAAAATAAAAAAAATCCGTCTCCAAAAATATCCATAAAATCTTGAACATCCTTGAAATTCAGTTTAAAGCCTTGAAGGACTAACAGCTCCAATATAAAATTTTTAATGACAGTCTTGAAAATTAGCCAGTTTAAAGTCTTGGAGGACTAAAAGCTCCAAAATTCGTATAAAAAACCTTAAAGAATGTCTTGAACAGTAGCCAGTTTAAAGTCTTGGAGGACTAACGGATGTCTTAAAGTAAAATCCCATAGGTATTGAGTTCCCCTAGACCCTGTTTCCTGTCTTAAACTAAATGAATAAAACTAAAAAAATAAAATAAAACTGAGAAATATAATAATATTGATTTAATTAATTAATTTCTTTTTATTTTATTATTTTTATTTTTTATTTTTATTTTATTTTTTATTTATTTTTTATTTTTTTATTTTATTATTATTTATTTTTAATTTTAATTTTTTTTTTTTAATTTAAAATAAAAGATTTTAGAAAAGATAGTTTTGAAATAAAAGTTAAACTTTAATTTTAAAGAAAGATAAACGAATGTGAAAAGAAAGATAAAAAAGTAATAATAATAAAAAAATTTCAAAATAAGATTTTTAAAAGATGCCCCCCGGCCATTTGATGAGCCGTACCCTCAACATCATACCCACATCCAAGTGCAACTTGATGTGGTTACACAATTTTGAGAAATTGAAAAGAAAATAAAATAAATGAAAGTTTTTAGAAGATAATTTTTATAATGATGATCACTGGGTGGGCTCCCTCCAATTTATAAAAATGATTAGAGACCACCAGTGAGCATCACCTTTACAATAATTCATAATATATATTAAAGAAAGGAAATCACAATCTAACATAAAAAAATAAAAAATAAAAAACAAAATAAAATAAAAAGAATCTTGAATCCGGCGTTGAGAGCGGTGTCTCTTGATTCGTTCCAGTTTATAGTCTTAGTGGACTTCCTATAATTAAAAGACAAAGCCAGGATTCAACTAGAAACAGGGAAAATTTTGGAAACGAACATTATGGGGTAATTTTGTATAGAGCAGCCAGCCCATCAATTACCCCCACACTTGCCAAAATTAAATTAAGAAGGTCCCCCAGTGAACACTTCTTCAAATAAATTTTTAAAATTTTCCAACACTATCTTCACCCATATTTTAAGAATTTTAAATTTCGAAAATTTCAAAGAAGGTTTTCTTTCATTTCGTTAAGTTTCATCACAGTTTCGTCGCCCATATGCAGTGTAACGACAGTAAAGTATTTTGATAAAAAGAAGATAGTTTATCCTCGTTGCGGAGGTCGATAAGATTTTTTTATAAACATCATAGTTTATCCTCATTGCGGAGGTAGCCATAATAGTTCGTTGATATTATAGTTTATCCTCATTGCGGAGGTATCCATAAAATTTTGTCGATATCATAGTTTATCCTTGTTGCGGAGGTTTCCATAAAATTTCGTTGATATTATAGTTTATCCTCATTGCGGAGGGAGACTTCGGCACTCCTGGTGCCTCTAGGATAGAACCATTTCACTTGATTGGCCGCTACCCTCTTCTTTAATTCAACTCCATTGTACTCTTCTAACACATATGAACTGCCGGAAACTTGCTCCTTGATTTTATACGGTCCATTCCACCTATCTGCAAACATCTTTCCCCACTGACTTTCCAAACTCCTATTATACACCAAGACCATATCTCCTGGGTTCAAAGGTTTCCTTAATCAATGTGCCAACCGCTCATCCCAATATCTAACTGATTGATTTCGGACCTTCATCATCTGCAAATATGCCTTTTCTAAATATTCTTCTTTCTTTTCTAGCTGCATCATTCTTGCACACAATAATTCATCAGTAGTTTTGACTGTGTCCCAGTAAACTCCAAGATATGATTCAGCTTCTAAATCAACCGGTAAAACTGCTTTCTGTCCAAAAACAAGTTCATAAGGTGAAAATCCGGTCGTCCTTTTGGCAGTGATTTGATCAGCAAATAAAACCAAAGGTAAATAGTGCCTCCACTTTTTGGAACTTGTCCAACACATTTTAACTAAAGCATCCTTGATAACTTGATGCCCTCTTTCAACCATGCCTTCAGCTTCAGGATAATATGGGGTTGCTACCCTAACCTTTGATCCAACTTTCAATACAGCCTCTTTAAACTCTGTCCCCAATTCAGGACCTCCATCTATCGTCACCAACTTCATCACCCCATACCTATATACCCAATTATTCAACAAAAATTCACCACAGAAAAAATGGGGGGGTATTGCTAGCAATACCCCTTGCTTGAACTCCGTTGAGCCACAAATCTATGCTTGAATTATGCACACATCATCACCATGTAGGAAATTGTTTGGCCTTACATTTAGTCAGAGATTTGTCACAAATTGAGCTCAAGATGAACCTACATTGATCACCGTTTGATCTTGTAAAATCCTAATTTGATCATCAGTTGAACTCCCTTTGATCTCACTTTGATCTAACATAAGCTTTTGCATATCCAATATGTCAACTATTCACTTTCAAAAAGATTCGTAATGAATTTCACATGGAATATTAGAAACGAAACCAGTAATTTTGAGTAAATGGCTCATCAAAATGTTTAATCTACAACAAAATACCATCAAAATTCAATCTGATTACTGAAAACTTTTGGTAAAATGACTAATAGATATTTAAATTGGAAAATAATATTCCATTTCTCAATTTCAAATTCAAAATATAAATCCTTGTTTGAAATGTGAATTTTGTAGATTCCTTGCCTTCCTATATTATGAGTAATATTTGAGGTATTTTAAACCTTTGTAAATATGGTGTTGTGCTGCTAGAAATTATCTCTGTTTCAATTCAACTTTATTGAATCTTCATTCCAGAATGATACATATTTTATAACTATTTTGAGAAAAAAGTCACTAGTAATGAATTTAGCCTCTTATCTGTCCTTTATTAAACCTCACTTAATCCTACTTAAATCCAAATTGACCCACAAAAACCTTATTTGGGATATTTTTTAGCCCAGGATGATTCAAGATTGGAGCAAAATATTATTTTAAATATCCAATATGCCTATTGATTAAATTTCTTCAAGCTTACTTTAAATTAACATTAACATTAGCTTTCACAGGAAATATTAAACACAAATCTTGAAAATATAGTATTTAAAATCATAATAAATATAATATAATATGCTTACAACAAAATTTTCTTTCTGGATTAATTGAAACCAAAAATTTTTCATTTGTGAAAATAGAAAAAATACTATCCATCCTGAATTTAGAATTCATTTTTAAAAATTTAATGCCCCCTCACTTTCAAGTTTATCATGTATTTCGAAAATTATATTTTTAATAATTTTGTGAATAGTACACCTGAGATATAAACTTGGGGATATCAAAAACTAAAACATCTGCAAATTGAAATGTTTTTTATTGTTATGAATGGAAATAATGATTGAAAAACACCATTAGAGCAAGTTTGATTTTGAATAATAGGCATACTTTCTCATGTAAATTTCAATAAAAATAATTTTTATTCTTACATAAGTTGCGGTGGATACATTTGAGCTCACAAAGAATTAAAATTGACAAAAAAAGACTTCTATAATTCATATTCAAAAATGAAATCACCCTTCATTATCTACCTGTAAACTATTTTAAATTGAATAATTTCAAAGTCAGTATATACTGATGTTATTTTTTCTTCTAAAAAATTTATTATATAGATTAATAGTCATAAACAGTTGACATAGATGTTAAATTTATATAAGCAATATTTAATTCATAAAATGATAAAACTATCTTTTATGTAAAAAGTGATGAAGGAAAAAAATATTATTAAATTTTTGATGCACTATCAATAAAATTGAAGATAGAGCATATCAAAAGTTTAAACTTAATTTCAATTTTGATATCATCATTTTATTTTATTTTACTTGAGTAGAAAACAGATTTTAAATCTCAATATAGTTTTAAATCCCATTAGTTTGTAGAATTCAACATTTGAAAATATGAAATAAATATTTATGAAAGAATTTTACAATATTTGCCCTTCTAAAAACTCATAAATCCAACTTCAAATCTTCTAACCTTCACAAGTAACCACAATGCATTCTGAAAATACTCTATATTTAAATAATTAAAGTTAAATAAAATTATGTTTTTATTCTTTATTTCAATTTTTGATAAATAATATATATATATACATATATATATATATATATAATTTCTTAAAAAGTCTAAGAGGGAACTTAATAGTGGTTTTGGCATTTGATATATAGATTCAACTTTCAAAAAATTTGTTTGGAATAAATTACAAAGACAAAAAGGATATATTTTGATGAAAGAATACTGATTTAGGTTCTCTTAAAATTTTATTAACCATTTTTATGGAATATTAATCCATGGTTATCATTCTTTATGATATTATCATAGAATTTTTTCCTTTTTTAATATAATGATTTTCTATAGTGTGGTATGTAGGCTAAGATAAGTTTAAAAGATTTATTGAAGATATATATACCAGAAACAGTATAATCTGTAGATTTATAACTATAACTTACTTTTCTGATGTTTTACATCATTGATAAGTAGCTCATGCATTACACAAGTAAATAATTATAGTCTCTGGAAGTAATTCCTTGTGAATTTCAAATTTTTTGTTATTCTTAAAATCATTACTCAAATAAACTAAAAATTTCTTAAAATATTGATTGGAAGAAGGAGTTACAAAATCTTATTTTGTAGTTATAAAAGTTTTAGTTATTTTTCATATTATCAAGTATAATGAACATTTGTAAATTTTAACTTGAAAACTAGTGATCATAGCAAAGTAATACTGGAAGAATCAGATAAAAAGGGTGGAATAAAGTCATAGAACAACAGGAAATGATACAAAATTGTTGATTTTTATCTCACAAAATTCAACATATTTTTAACATATTTTACCACCTTTAGATAATGTTTAGTGGATTTTAACATTATTATAACAAGCAAACTTAACAATGTTTTGATTTTTTTAACAAAAATAAATATTGTTAGATCATTTTTTTAAAAAATATGACTTATTTTTATGCTTTATCTACAATAGTTAGTAGTTTTTTTTGCAGAAATTACTTGTTTTGATATTCTATTTTTGAATTTTTTAAGAGACTTCATTGCATTAAAGTTTTGTAATAATTTTTCATTAAAGCATCATATTTTAAATCTAGAGATTTGGTTTTGAAATAATATATATTTTCATGTTAATTGACTCATTATTTTTGGATTGATAAATTATGTTAAAATTGGGATTGCTTATTTCTAGTGAGTGTACATCATAGTTTGTTTTCAAATCAAAGATTAATAAATGGTGAAATTTGGTAAAATTCTAAATATCTTTTAAACCTTTTTGATTTAAATAATGTTTAATGTTATGTAATCATTCTATAAGTAGAACACAGTTAAAATCTGATAATGGTACATCGCTTTCAATTTCTAATACTAAAATTCTATTCTACTTGAAACAATGTAAACTAAAGCTTGGTATCTCATAAGAAACTCACAATTTTCAAAAATCATATTTCCAACTTTTTAAACATGATACACATTAAAATATATTTTTAGAATAATTTCCTAATTAGTTTCAAATACTAGAAAATAATGACCTCAATTTATTTTAATACTTAAACCATTCTGATGAGTGAATTTCACAATCCTCCAAGTAACATATTGTTACCATTTATACACATATGCATGATTTCTCCTTTTGTTTAATTTTAGCTGAATCTAAAAAGTAAAATCACATGTTGAATATCATCTATAGATAAACTTCTTATATTAGAAGCTAATATTTCATATGAGAAATTTGTTATTGAGTTTGGGAAACATTAATAAGTGTTGGGTATTATAATTGAGCCATTTATTCAAGTAAATAAAAAAGGATGACCTTCTAAATATTTCATATATATATATATATATATATATATATATAATAAAAATTAATTATATAGTAGCATTTAACCATGTTTTTATACTAATGTCATATAAAAAAAGGGATTGAACTAAAACTTTCAGTAAAGAAAATAAAAATAAGATAAGTTAATATTCTTGTTTATATTCTCATATTTTTGAAATGGCTTTTTTAAGGGAGAAAATTATTTGGTTTTAGAGTACAAGAATTTCTAGATAAAAATCTTCACAATATAGTTTGACCCTCTCAAAAAGAAAATGCCTCAAATTTTACTATCACATTTTATATATTTGTTAATTATGTAATAGAAAATGGAGTTGTGTCTTTGACAATGAAGCTTTAGAAAATGAAATAAATGATTTAAATTTATAATATAATTTTTGAAACAATAAATCATGTATTCAAAAAAAATTATATATCTTACAATCAAGATAACAGTATTAATTAAGCAACTCTAACAACTTTGGAAAGAAAACAAGAAAAAAATAATTAGTAAAATGCATAAGTTATTTTTAGAATTTAAGGAAACTTAATAGCTCTACCTGTAAACTAGCCTTAAAGCAGGTTTGGATTTAACATGTGGAAATTCATACATAGTACCCTTCCATCATTAGAGCAGAAAAAAATTTATGTAGTTTTATTTTTTTAATTTATAATAGTATTTTTATTTTTGGCTTTTTCATTAGTATAACTATATATTTTTTAACTTTTTTGTTTTTCATAACATAAGTTCAAAGCTGCACATCACTACTTCAAGATGAAACTCCATATAATGTAATAAATGAATGATATATTATAATGAATTTTACTAGAGACTTTTCAAAAATGGTGATTAAGAATACTTATTATAATTTTTTAAATTTTTATTATTATTCTATCTCTTGAAAGGAGATGGCCATATCTCAATTCAATTAGTTTTTCCTCAGAAAAATTTATTCTTGATCTAAATAAAATTGCAACACTATTAACTAGATGTTATTATACAATTTTAACAATTTTTTTATCTGAAAATAGTTGAAAGTATGTATAAATTAAAGTGTTTCCACATAGTCTTACTAATATCCCACCATTTTTTTCACATTTAGATTTCATTATAACTGTAAAATAAGTTTTTCAATAATTTTAATAATACCTTAATATTTAATAATTTAGTTACATAGTAGATCTTTTATCCTTTTTTTTATATGAGGCTTATTATATAAACACCACTTTTAGATTTTATCCATTTTGATGTCTGATAATTTAAATTTTCATTTAACTACCCAAATTATATCAAAAAAAATTCAAAAGTATATTTTTCTAATGTACTCTTTTTGATAAACTTATCATTTCTTATAGGTTATTCTTCAACTATTTATTGTAGTTAATTACCCACTTATTTATGGTCTGTTATTGTTGTTCATTACATACAGACAAAATAAGGATACTCTCATATTATATTGGAGTTTTAAATTAAAAAGTAAATACTAGTGGCTGGTATTAAATATGAAGTTGTTATAACTAAGTTGAACAATAATTAATGATTAAATGGCATTTTATATTACAAATTTTATTGAATGTATATAAAAATAACACTCAAGAAATATATATAAGATATATATATAACCATTGTATATCAAAAATGAAGTACTTATCAACATGGTCTTTTTAAATGATTTTCAAATTTACTTAAAGAGACATTAATATTACCAATTCAAATTTTATATCAAATATAACAATATTATTATTTCATTTTTAATTATTTTACAAAAAATTTGAGTTTCAAAGTAATTTAATTCAGTATTTAATGAATGTTTTTGAAAAATATTTTTAAAAATAGAAATAACCCCTCACAAAAAAAAATATAATTTTTTTTACTTACAATTTGCACCATATTTCTACCCTTAAAATATTGGTATTCTTCTAACAAAAATATTTTTTAAATAAATTTAAAATTTTTTTCATTATTCAATTACAAAATGTCAAATTTATAATTTATTTTACCTTACTAAAAAATTTAGTTGAAAATTTAATTTTGTATTTCCAAAAAATAAACTTAAATGTCAAAAATTAAAAAAACAAAATTATAAATATAATTATGAGAAAGAGGTAGATTAAATTTATAATATTCATATAAAAAAAATTCATATATTTTATGGTGTTTGAATTTTAAATTTAATGTATTAAAAAATAATTATTAAATAACCAAGCCAAATGAAATTGGCTTGGATTTTTGGTATCAATAGCACTTATTTTTTTTCTTATACTCACATTTTAATTTTTTTTTTTTCTAGATTTCTCATTTTTTTTTATGATTTTTAATGTTTTTAAGACCGAAGTTGCTTTCAAACAACTTTGGTCTAACGTTTCTCTCACTTTCTCACCAGATTGCACCTGGTAGGGAAAGTCGCTTCCATTTTAGAGACCAAAGTCCCTTGCAGGGACTTTGGTTTCTCTGTGTGCATTTCACAGCCAGAAAAAAACTGGCTGTGCAATGCACTGCATGCAGCACATGCAACACGCATCGCTGCTGCAAGTAATGGGCATTGCATGCAACGCGCATTGCATGTGCTGCGCATATCTCATGCAGCTGACTTGATATTAGCTGCATGAGATATGGTAGCAATTGTGCAACGTGCGTTGCACACTGCTTTGGCCACCTCCCAGCCTAGTAAATTAGCTGGGAGGGTGGCAAACATTACAGCAAGCAATCGAAGTCGCTTTTAGCGACTTCGATTGCTTGAAAGAGACACTTCCAGCCAGGGGAAACCTGGCTGGAAGTACTAAATTGCAATGTAAGGGACCCAAGCCAATTTCAAAGGCTTGGGTCATAAATTAAGGTTTCTAAAAAGCAGCCAGTATAAATCTGGCTGCAATAAAAAGTAAATTTTTTAAATAAAATACATAAAAAAATAAAAATGTGTTCAAATAAAATATACAACACTCTTCAGCCAGTAAGAAACAGCCTTCCATTGTTACACATAGAAACAAAATCAAATGTTTCTTTCATCAACATTGGTCATGTTTCAATATTTTGAACCAAGTAAGATCAGGAAAAAGTTCACGGCAAAAAAATTGCATAATTAAAAGTCTCCCAATTTAATATGGTGCGGAGGTTCATATTTTAGAAATAGGTGGTGCACATTATAGTTCCCTTTAAAAAAATTCAAAAATGAATTAATTTTGGCGCAATATAAATTTAAATGTGATGAGTGTATGTTTTTTAGCTACGTGAAACATGGTATGGTAAGGTAAACACTTAAAGTGGCCTTTCTGTAAGCAGAATCCGGAGGAGATATGTGGATTTAGCTGAAAACCCCGTCCTTCCAATAAAAATAACAAAGTAGGTGTTCTAAATCACTAAGCTAACCAATCTACTTGGATCCGATTGATGAAAATAATGAAACACTAAAATAATTAACGCTTATTGAGATTTAATGAAAGTGGCTGTTGAGAAAGAAATACTGATAACAACAATTAAGGTGTACCAGTG
This sequence comes from Hemileia vastatrix, assembly GCA_030280995.1. NCBI lineage: Eukaryota > Fungi > Basidiomycota > Pucciniomycetes > Pucciniales > Zaghouaniaceae > Hemileia > Hemileia vastatrix. The sequence continues at coordinate 8,329,122 of JASXTE010000014.1, read as the reverse complement.
AAAGATCTGAAAAGATTGACTTTTATGTTTTTATAATAATTTGAATTTTTATGAGACAGCAATAATCAAGTCCCAGTGATGAAGACCTTTCTAAAGATACCCTATATGAAGTGTGATTTAAATTGTTGAATTGTATTTCTAAAATGTTATGTAAGAATAATAAATGTTATAAGGGTATTATAACTTATTTAATTTGTTGAGTAATAAAAAATGAGACCGTGGTGGTTAATGATTAAGCTGTATGATGTGTCCCCACTCTCAATTTCGAGTTTGAGAAGCGCTTAAGTATTCCTAGTCACGTGCCTAAGTTTTCCCCTCCAGAGCTCTTCCAGAGTCAATCCGAAGCCCGTACGGAGTCCGTACGGAGCCGGAACGGAGTCCGTACGGAGTCAAAGCGGAGTCCGTATGGAGTCCGTCCGGACTTCCGGACTCAATTAGAACCTTAAAACTATAATAAAAAATCTAGAAAAATTACACATAATAGAGCTACTTCCCCTTTACATACCAAACTAATTTTCGTAGTCTGCGCAGCTCTAATTACCCCGTGAAAATTCATCAAAGTTAAGTAATTTCTGAAAACGTAAATATTTCTATAAAACTTTAAAATTCATTTAAAAATATAAGAAAAATAGTAAAAATTCTGGGAAAATTTCCCAAGGTTCTTGAGTGACTTGAATTAATACTTATAAATTTTTCAGACCGTAAAAAATAAGTTTTCTCCGTAAAATAAATTGTTTTTGTGTAGGCATTCGCTCATGACCAATTTCTTCATATTTTAAACTCCAATAAATTAAATAAAACCCTTTTATATAAAAAATAATAACACCAATCTTTCATGCCGTGATAACTCCATTTACATATTTAGGTGCCGTACTAAAACTTAGGCTAACACATCCTCCCTCCAATTGAGAATGTCCCCATTCGTAAAACTTTGCATAAGTGGTTGAGCAATTCCAAAAGAATTATCTTTTCTAATAAAATAATTTGATAAATTTGTTTTAGCTGGTCTTCTTTTAAATCTTTATAATAAAAATGTTCTTTCTTCTTCTCTGGCTTGATATAACATAAAATAAAATAATATAAATCTTGTGATGATTCCACTATGAGAGCAAGGTTTGAATCCCTTCAGACTCCCATATACCAGTCTTCCTTCTTGTCACAGCATTGAGAGAGTGGATCTTCCTATGAGCCGAATACTCCTGATTCCAACCTCATAGGGCCCCCCACTGAGCCGAATTCTATGATTCCAATCTCGCCATAAGGTCCTCCAAGCTTCACACCAAAAAAAAATGGCCTAACTATGAGGCACTAAAAAAATCATTCCCTAAAATCCAACTACCATCCTAACTTCTGATTCCTTCATCACAATTTTCAAACTTTGCTATACAGCAAACCCATAAAATACTTTTGCCAGGCTTCCAATAATAATTTTAACTTTAGACCATGTTAAAGCGCCACAAATTTCACCTAATTAACCATTATGCTTTCCTTAGCATCATCACCACCAAAAAATTTTAACCTCCTAAAGCTTATCAGCACCCAATTCCAGAAATAATTGAAGAACCAGTTTAGAGTCTTAGTGGACAGTGATAAATTAAAATATTGAATTGAGTTATCCAAACAAGATTGACATTCCAGTTTAAAGTCTTGGTAGACCAAACATATAATCGATTGCCAGTTTATGGTCTTGGTGGACCAAAGATCGTTTAGTTGCATAAACACTTGATAAATTCCTAAGTAAGGCCTAGGCTTGACCAAAGATTGAATAAATTTGATAATCCAGTTTAATGTCATAGTGGACCAAACATTTGATCGACAAGTAATCCAGTATAAGGCCATAGTGGTCCAATGAATGTTGAATTTTCCTGCAGATATTAATTTTCCAGTTTAAAGTCATAGTGGACTAAACAATGAATGAACTACCAGTTTAAAGTCATGGTGGACCAAACATTTAATCGATAAGAAATCCAGTTTAAGGTCATGGTGGACCCAACAGCTTGATAACAGCCCAGTTTAAGGTCTTGGTGGACCTAACATTTGATAACACTCCAGTTTAAGGTCATGGTGGACCTAACATTTGATTTATATAAAAAAAATCCGTCTCCGAAAATATCCATAAAATCTTGAAAATCCTTGAAATTCAGTTTAAAGTCTTGAAGGACTAACAGCTCCATTATAAAATCTTTAATGAAAGTCTTGAAAATTAGCCAGTTTAAAGTCTTGGAGGACTAACAGCTCCAAAATTTGTATAAAAACCTTAAGGAAAGTCTTGAAAAGTAGCCAGTTTAAAGTCTTGGAGGACTAACAGATCCAAAATACGTATAAAATAAACCTTAAAGAACGTCTTGAACAGTAGCCAGTTTAAAGTCTTGGAGGACTAACAGATATCTTGAAGTAAAATCCCATTGGTATTGAGTTCTCCTAGACCCTGTTTCCTGTCTAAAATAAATGAATAAAACTAAAAAGAATGAAGACTGAAAAATAAAACTAAGAATTATAATAATAATTTTGATTTAATTAATTGATTTTTTTTTTTTTTTTTTTTTGATTTTTTTATTATTTTATTTTTTATTTATTTATTTTTATTTTTTATTTTATTTTATTTTTTATTTATTTATTTTTAATTTTATTTATTTTTATATTTTTATTTTTTTTTATTTTTTTATTTTTTCATTTTTAATTTTCATTTTGTTTTGAATTTAAAATAAAAGATTTTAGAAAAGATAGTTTTGAAATAAAAGTTAAAATTTAATTTTTAAAGAAAGATAAAAGAATGTGAAAAGAAAAATAAAAAAAGTAATAATAAATTTTTTTTTTTTTTTTTTTTTTTAAAAAATAAAATTTTAAAAGATGCCCCCCGGCCATTTGATGAGCCGTACCCTCGACATCATACCCACATCCAAGTGCAACTTGATGTGGTTACACAATTTTGAGAAATTGAAAAGAAAAGAAAATAAATGAAAGTTTTTAGAAGATAATTTTTATAATGATGATCACTGGGTGGGCTCCCTCCAATTTATAAAAATGATTAGAGACCACCAGTGAGCATCACCTTTACAATAATTCATAATATATATTAAGAAAAGAAATCACAATCTAACATAAAAAAATCAAAAACAAATTAAAATAAAAAGAATCTTGAATCCGGTGTTGAGAGCGGTGTCTCTTGATTTGTTCCAGTTTATAGTCTTAGTGGACTTCCTAAAATTAAAAGACAAAGCCAGGATTCAACTAGAAACAGGGAAAATTTTTGAAACAAACATTATGGGGTAATTGTGTATAGAGCAGCCAGCCCATCAATTACCCCCACACTTGCCAATATTTAATTAAGAAGGTTCCCCTGTGAACACTTCTTCCAATAAATTTTAAAATTTTTCCAACACTATCTTCACCCATATTTAAAGAATTTCAAGTTTTTTTGAAAATTTCAAAGAAGGTCTTCTTGAATTTCGTTAAGTTTCATCATAGTTTTGTCGACCATATACAGTGTAACGATAGTAAAGTATTTTGATAAAAAAGAAGATAGTTTATCCTTGTTGCGGAGGTATCCATAAAATTTCGTAGATATCATAGTTTATGCTCATTGCGGAGGTATAAAATTTGATAAATGTCATTAAAATTGTAGTTTATCCTCATTTTGGAGTTCATCATAAAATTTTGTTAGTATTATAGTTTATCCTCATTGCGGAGTTAGACTTCGGCACTCCTGGTGCCTCTAGGATAGAACCGTTTCACTTGATCGGCCGCTACCCTCTTCTTCAATACTACTCCATCCAACTCTTCTAGCACATATGAACCGCCGGAAACTTGCTCCTTGATTTTATACGGTCCATTCCACCTATCTGCAAACATCTTTCCCCACTGACTTTCCAAACTCCTATTATACACCAGGACCATATCTCCTGGGTTCAAAGGTTTCCTTAATCGATGTGCCAACCACTCATCCCAATATCTAACTGATTGATTTCGGATCTTCATCATCCGGGAATATGCCTTTTCTAAATATTCTTCTTTCTTTTCTAGCTGCATCATTCTTGCACACAATAATTCTTCAGTAGTTTTGACCGTGCCCCAGTCAACTCCAAGATATGATTCAGCTTCTAAATCAACCGGTAAAACTGCTTTCTGTCCAAAAACAAGTTCATAAGGTGAAAATCCGGTCGTCCTTTTGGCAGTGATTCGATCAGCAAATAAAACTAAAGGTAAATAGTGCCTCCACTTTTCGGCACTTGTCCCACACATTTTAACTAAAGCATCCTTAATAACTTGATGCCCTCTTTCAACCATGCCTTCAGCTTCAGGATAATATGGGGTTGCTACCCTAACCTTTGATCCAACTTTCAATACGGCCTCTTTAAACTCTGTCCCAAATACAGGACCTCCATCTACCGTCACCAACTTCATCACCCCATACCTATATACCCAATTATTCAAAAAAAATTCTGCCACATTTTTGGCAGTTAAATTAATAAGAGGCACTGCCTCTACCCAACCAGATAAATCATCTCTGGCCACAATTAAATATTTATACCGTCCCTCTTTTATATGAACAGCATCTAAACTAACTCTTCCAAAGAGTGTATATTCACCAGTCGCGCGTCCAGGGTCTTTTGGCCTTAAATAACTTCGTCTTTGACATTCTTCGCATGACTGAACCCACTGTTTAACAGCCATCTTCATGCCAGGCCACCAAAATCGATCAGAAATTCTTCTAAACGTTTCTCCAACGCCTCTATGCCCGAGATCTTCATGCAGTGATTTCAAAACTAATTCTTGCCCCTTCTGTTGAGTTATAACTACTTGAGGATTTGGATACCTCCTCCTTATTAAACGACGACCAGATAGGTAAAACGTAGATGACTTCCTCTTGATAGCCACACATTCATTGTCTTCACAATCTTCTGGCCTCTCTAAAGTCAACAAATATTTGACTAAAAAAAAATAAAAACCAGTCTGACCCCAGACTTCATCTTGAAAATCGATTAATATAACATCAATAGGGACTTCTCTATCACCAATATCACCTGCACATGAATGAGCCAATAATCGTTGACCCCTAAATAAATCTTTAATTGAGCTATGTCGAAGTTTTTCTTCTGAACCTTTGGATCCTTCGTAAACCGTATTCAAAAATACCTCTTTCTCTTTATCCACCCTTTTATTTAAATTCTCTAATTCTCCAACATATACACCATTCCTTAATTTACTACTATCCCACACTACCAATCCATCTTCCTCTACATACACTACATCTTCTTCTACCTCCTCTCTGCCGAATTTATCTACACCTTTTCCAACACCTTTATTAACATAAAAACTATTTTCCAGTTTATCCTCTTGGTGGAGGTCATCATCATCATAATCTAAACACAATAGTCCTGCCAGTTTAACCTCATGTGGGAGGTATGGAAAGTCTTCAGCTCCTTTAGTGCTGGCTTTGATAATAGGTATATCTTCATTGAACTCTTCTGAGTCTGAATCTTCTTCAGTGGGTGGTCTCCTTGATAAACCATCTGGCATAGTAAAAGTTTTGCCAGGCTTATGAACTAAATTGAACAAAAAATGTTGAATAAAAGGTACCCATCTCGTCATGGGTGTGTTCGGTAAACTTGGGGAATTAATCATCTGGATTAACGATTTCGCATCCACTTGCAACTCAAAATGTTGCCCCCACAAAATATGCTGAAGTTTCTTCAGTATTTTCGCCACACCACATAATTCCAATTTTGGTTGAGAATATCTTGATTTGACCTCAGTAAATACTACAGATTCATACCTAACTGGCCTGATGTCACCAGCTTTATCCATCTGAGACAAAACCGCCCCAGCTGCAACCTGACTTGAATCAACTGCTAAATAAATTCTGCCAGAATCTTTTCCATAATCCAACTTGTGCAGGACTAAATCCTTCCCCACAACCTCCTTCAACTTCACAAACGCCTTCTCACACTCTTCATCCCACTCCCAGTCTGCATCCTTTCTCGTTAACCGTCTCAATGGAGCTGCCAATGAAGAAAAGTCCTTGATAAACATTCTAACATATACGCAAACGCCTAAAAACCCTCTGACTTCGGTCGTATTCTTGGGTCTTGGCCAGGACTGAATTTTGTTAACTTTCTTCTTGGACATAATCCTACCCTCTCTACATACCACATGGCCTAATATTTCTAAGGCTGGCACACAACATGAAAATTTTGAACCTGAAATAGTTAAGCCAGCCTCTTCAATTCGAAACAAGATTCTTTCTAAAGTAATTGCAAACTCCCAAATGAATTTGCGTATCCCGGGATTCTCTTCCAACACCTGGTTATCATAGTCGGTTGTTGGTCCCTTAATTCCTCCATCATCTATAAAGATTCCAGCATATTGTGGAATTTCGTCTTGAAGGATCCAAGCCATCTGAGCTTGATAAACTGCAACCGAATTTGTTGCTCCTTCAGGTAATCTTGTTAACTGTAAACGTCCAAGTGGCGTATCGAATGTAGTGAGAGGTCTTGAGTCTGGATGTAACTCTCTCTCATCATATCCACCCATAATATCTCCCAAACCATAACACACTCTCCCTGCAAACGCTTCAACAAACTCCTCAGCACTAGGCGGTATCCCAGCATCCTTTATTGTAACCCTATTTAATTCCCTAAGATCATGAACAACTCTAAGCTTGCCATTCGGTTTCTTGATACAAAATACCGGACTAGAATAACTTGACGTTGATTGCTCATACAGTCCAGTGCGTATCCGTTCTCTGACAACTTCAATATAGGCTTCTTTTAATGCAGCCGGAATAGGAATCGGTTTCTGCTGCCACGGTTCATGACATACCACAGGAATCTTGTAAGGCTCCCCATAGGAATGCTTCAACACACCCCTCTCCTCTTCTACAAAAGCAATGGCCTTCTCTCGCTTGACCATCACATCCAACAACAACTTCTTCTCTTCTCCAGACAACCAACCATCAGGTCCAAAATTAACAACACCCAGTCTCTCAAAAGTGATTCTTGACGTCTCAGAAAATTCAGGCGGATTCTTTACCAAAGGACTTTCATAAGGATCTCTTGATAACCTTGGTCTTCTCAAAGGTGGATTTAATTCAGCAGGTAGCGGTTCATTAATAGGTCGAACTTTATTTGCTACTTTCTTATATTTGGCTGCGTCCACATCTAAATTAACTTGAGGTAAAACATTTTCTTTTGTATCGCCATTAAAACTTTCATCAAATGAATCTTCTTCATCGCCAGAATCGGAATAAGAAAAATTAGAAAAATATTTTATTTCATTTTTAAATTTTACCCTTTTCTCCTTTCCCTCGTCTAATTTATAAACAGATTTTCCAACACCTTTGCTTCCCTTATCCAACAGTAAATCGCCTGTAAAGAAAGTTGGCAGTTTAACCTCTTGCTGGAGGACTGGAATTGAATTTTCACAAAAATTATTTTTTTGTGTTTTAATTATACTGAGATTTTTTATCCGATTTTGATGTGATATTTGCAGTTTACCCTCTTGCTGGAGGTCCAAAATATAAGGTGATAATTGCAGTTTAACCTCTTGCTGGAGGTCCGTAATAGAAGGAGATAATTGCAGTTTAACCTCTTGCTGGAGGCCTGGAATAACCTTTTCACATAAATTATTTTTTTGTGTTTTAATTATACTAAGATTTTTAATTGGGTTTTTATAAGATTTTCGCAGTTTACCCTCTTGCTGGAGGTCCGTAATAGAAGGAGATAATTGCAGTTTAACCTCTTGCTGGAGATCCGGAATAACATTTTCACAAAAATTATTTTTTTGTGTTTTAATTATACTAAGATTTTTATTCGGGTTTTGATAAGAGTTTCGCAGTTTACCCTCTTGCTGGAGGACCGTAATAGAAGGAGATAATTGCAGTTTAACCTCTTGCTGGAGGTCCGTAATAGAAGGAGATAATTGCAGTTTAACCTCTTGCTGGAGATCCGGAATAACATTTTCACAAAAATTATTTTTTTGTGTTTTAATTATACTAAGATTTTTATTCGGGTTTTGATAAGAGTTTCGCAGTTTACCCTCTTGCTGGAGGTCACAAAACATACCCTTCCAATTTTTATCCAACCTAATTTGGCCCATTTTGCCTTTTTCACCATTTTTAAATTTAATAGAAAAACCGGGTAAATCCAATAAACATATAGAAAAGTCCATAACATATTTGCACTCCAAAGAAATATTAACAGAAAATAATTGAGAATCCACTTGAATTATCTCCAAGTTAGCTGACCTATTGCAATCCGGGATCTCATCCTGAGGAGAGATTACAACATTAGAGCGATCAGCCCCTGCTACCCCAAAAAATGAGGGCTTCCATAATAATTTGAATCCTGAATAAATTGAAGACATAACGATAAAAAAAAATTTCAGCCGAGTTTAGGTAGTTTATCCTCATTTCGGAGGAATTAAATTCTTGATATCCCCTGGAGATACTCCATAATTTTGCCCCAAGGGCTTATCCACCGATTCCATAAAACCCAAAAATAAACCCCCATAATTTGTCCTACCATTGGACATAAAAAATAAACAGCCCTTTTCCAAAACATGAGTGCATCCAATTTATGCACTCTATTATCAAATGCCACTACACTCTTTATTAGTGCAGGGAAACCCATATCCTCCATAAAAATCTCTTCCTGAGATTGAAACAAATCCACCATACATATACCAGATTCATAAACGATATCCACATCTGAATTGCAGACAGTCTCCGCTTTTGAAGACAAAACCTGAGGTAAATATTCCTCTAAATCAAATTCCAAATTATCCAAGACAAAATTATCCCCAACATCCAAATTTTCTTCATCAGTGACAATAATATCTTCATCTTCAGAAACCTCTTCTTTCCAAACAGAAGAGTCAACAAAAATAATATCTTCAGGCTGGACAAAATCTTCAGGAATGGCTGAATCCGAAATTTCATCAGTAACTAATTCTTTTACACCATCCTCTTCTATCTCTTGAGCGACCTCAGTGTCTTCTCCAGAGTCCAAATCAACAGAGTTATGAGTATCCAGATGTTCCAAAATAACCTTCTTTAGCACCTCCATACCAGGAATCCTTGTTTCTCCATCTGGGAGATCCTTCATTAAATTCCCATTAATAAGCACCATCAAAACATCTTTCTTAACCTTTTCCCCCATAGCATCCCAAAAAACATACTTTGATGCATTATCATGAAATAAAATTTCATACTCCAACAAATAATCCAGAAACACCTGAACTTCAACCATAAACTGATGATACTGATGCAGAGATGTTACACCACCTCTTGATTCCCATTTCCTAGCTATATCCTTTAGATCCTCCAATGAATAAACTTTTGGCCACCTTTTTTCCATTTCCATCTTGAGCTTTCTCCAATCTTGATCTTTATAACCATCCATAGAAATAACCTCATTTTCCACCTCTCTGTCCAAAATAAAGAACCTAATCTGCTTCACCATATCCAAAGGTAAAGCACCATCAATCGCAGCTTCAGTTTCATACCTATGTAAAAATCCTTCTAAATCATCTCCAGAAAACTTGGGCCCAACCCAAGATACAATCCTTACTGATGCCCTAACAGGTACACCAGCAGCCAACACAGCAGTTCCACTAGTAGAAGACATCCCAAAACATAAAAAAAGCGTTAACAACCGTTTAAATAACAAGCCTCTTGCAGGCCAATAACAAAAATCCAATTAGAGTTCCAGAGAATAAGCCTCTTGCAGGCTAAGAAAGTCCTAGATCCAAGTAAGTCCTAGAAAAAGCTAGAGATTTCGAGACCCCACGTTGGGCGCCAACTATGGTAAGGTAAACTCTTACAGTCGCCTTGCTGTAAGCAGAATCCGGAGGAGATATGTGGATTTAGCTGAAAACCCCGTCCTTCCAATAAAAATAACAAAGTAGGTGTTCTAAATCACTAAGCTAACCAATCTACTTGGATCCGATTGATGAAAATAATGAAACTCTAAAATAATTAACGCTTATTGAGATTTAATGAAAGTGGCTGTTGAGAAAGAAATACTGAAAACAACAATTAAGGTGTACCAGTGAAAGATCTGAAAAGATTGACTTTTATGTTTTTATAATAATTTGAATTTTTATGAGACAGCAATAATCAAGTCCCAGTGATGAAGACCTTTCTAAAGATACCCTATATGAAGTGTGATTTAAATTGTTGAATTGTATTTCTAAAATGTTATGTAAGAATAATAAATGTTATAAGGGTATTATAACTTATTTAATTTGTTGAGTAATAAAAAATGAGACCGTGGTGGTTAATGATTAAGCTGTATGATGTGTCCCCACTCTCAATTTCGAGTTTGAGAAGCGCTTAAGTATTCCTAGTCACGTGCCTAAGTTTTCCCCTCCAGAGCTCTTCCAGAGTCAATCCGGAGCCTGTACGGAGTCCGTACGGAGTCAAAGCGGAGTCCGTCCGGACTTCCGGACTCAATTAGAACCTTAAAACTATAATAAAAAATCTAGAAAAATTACACATAATAGAGCTACTTCCCCTTTACATACCAAACTAATTTTCGTAGTCTGCGCAGCTCTAATTACCCCGTGAAAATTCATCAAAGTTAAGTAATTTCTGAAAACGTAAATATTTCTATAAAACTTTAAAATTCATTTAAAAATATAAGAAAAATAGTAAAAATTCTTGGAAAATTTCCCAAGGTTCTTGAGTGACTCGACTTAATACTTATAAATTTTTTCAGACCGTAAAAAATAAGTTTTCTCCGTAAAATAAATTGTTTTTGTGTAGGCATTCGCTCGTGACCAATTTCTTCATATTTTAAACTCCAATAAATTAAATAAAAGCCTTTTATATAAAAAATAATAACACCAATCTTGCATGCCGTGATAACTCCATTTACATATTTAGGTGCCGTACTAAACTTTAGGCTACCACAATGGTAGCTAGAATTATGTGGCGTCAATTTTTTTTAGATGTGAAATTCAGTGTTCCACAAATGTGCATCTGTACAACATGCAGCCAAGTAAATTCTAGCTGGAATTAGTATATGCATAGGAAAAAATGATCATGCTGTGTACAGTGCCTTGGCAACATCATTCTTGGAATTTAGATGAAGTTTATCATATGACTTGGAGAGCTGCATTTTTTTGAAAATGTGATCAGTGAAAATTCATGATATATACATCTGTTTGCAACCCAATTTATTTTTCCTTTCTCTTTCTCACTTACCTTTTTCAAAAATTATCAATCATATTTTTGCTTTATCATTTTGAATTATTGGTACTATTTTCTTGACCTTATCTGATTACCAGTAAGCAAATTTTTCTTGCTATTGCATTTCATATTATTTTGGTTTGTTACACTTCTTTACACTTTTGACAAGTTAATCTAATGATTCTAATTCTGAATTTATTTTTATGGTATCTTTTACTGTACCCTTTCGATTCATTATAAAGTAATTCTTTTTCAGTTAACTTAAAGGTTTTTTATTTGTTTGTTAATTTACTTTTCTTTATTCCTTATCAAAAATGTTCAATTTATTTATCTAACCATTTATTTTTTAAAACAGTGATTATAAAATAAACTTTATAATTAATTTTGATCAATCAGCTACAAATGGAAGAAGATTTTATAGACATGTAAGTTCATGTTTAGCTTATCATTTTTCTATATTTCTTTAATACTTTCTCAACCATTATATTATTAATATGAAAAGTAAAACATCATCTCGTACTTGCTGAAAGCATACAGGATAATGTTTTGCTTTTCATAATAATAATTAGATTGTTTGTACTTTACCTTTAATTTATTGATTTTTAAGTTGTTTCAAAGTCTCGTACTTGCTGAAAGCATACAGGACAATGCTACAATTTAAAAATTAATAATTTATTGAAGTATAACTTTCTAAGTCAATATATTGATCAGAGCAAGATTTTTCATTTTATATATGTGGATATCATAATTCCGTAAATTTTTTAATATTACTAGTGTATTGGAGTTATACTTTCATTATATTATTAATATTAAGTGTAGAGCCAAATCTCGTACTTGCTGAATGCATACAGGATAAAGCTATACTCTTTATATGTATAATTTAATAAAGTATACCTTTGAAACGCTTTCTTAATATTTGAAATAAAGAAAAAGTATATAAATTTACTAATATGTAGATATGCTAACTTTTGTATTTCTAATATTGAAGATATGATAAAGTTAAAGGTATCATTGACTGATAATTGAAATTATGTTACTATTTTCTAATTTTTGATTTTTTTCTATTTTAAATCAAAATTGAATTCTCTTAGGATTGAACCATCAATGAGTAAGGATTTGAAAAAAAAACAGCCAGGGAAGAACTCTAACAATAGGTGGGCAAAAGACATTGCCACTGGAATGAAACTTGTAAACACTCTTGGAATGGATACAAACGGGAAGAAGCCACATTTCTATGCACAATCTTATGCAAATAATATGACAGATTGCAATAATTATTACAATTTTTTTCCTGTATGTAGTATTTATAAACCAAAAGGTGTCTTAATACCTAATGTTCTTGTGCAGACTTTTGAAATTCATGAGCTCAAAGAACTAGATATGTTAGAAGCTACGGTGCAATGCATTAAGGATCTTTCTTATTGCGAACATGAAATTAAAAATAATGGTTATCATCGAAGAGCTGGTGGTTTTGGAAAAATGTTTGGTGGTGGCTTTATTTTAGATAGAAAGAAATCTTTATATATTCGTAAGTATCACTTTTTTTAATTTAAATACTGAATTTTTGAATGCTTTTCCTTGCAGATGAATACACTGATGATATTGTAAAAACGGATGAATATAAAAAACGAATGAAGAGGATTTCAATGTACTTTGAATATTTTTTTAAAAAATTATCATATGTAAAGTACAATGAGGCAACTAATCTTTGCGCAAAACTTGGTATTCCTGGATTTTCAAAGGTTTCTAGTGAAGAAGAGGGTGTACCGTTTGCTAGTAATTTAACTTGGACATCTGGAGGGAATGGTAATGGGTTCTCTAATGAGGTTCATCTCGATAAGGATTCAAGTGAGTATACTTTAGGAATATTTTTTCCTAAAGATACAGAAAAAAACACCATTCATATGAAGTATGATAAGACCCAACCACGACAAATAGGTGGAGAACTTATGTTTCCCGAAATTCGAAGTAAAATCAACTTTGAAGCAACTAATGGAATAACAGTGACATTATGGCCTGCCAATCAACTAAGGCATTTTACCTCAAGATGTCATGAAATTCCTGGCTTCACTAGGATAGGTTCTTCTATTCAAATCAGCACTAGACTTTTTCATGCTATAGAAAAGCTTAATGTTTTTGATATTGATATTTCAGAATACTTAGAAATTAAAAAAGAAAAATTTAGGTTAGAATATTTGATTAGTGCTTTAAGAGATTTTTGAAAAGAGATGACTTAATAGAGGAAGAAATAGAATCAGCAAAGTATTATTTATCTAATTTTAAGACAAATCTAAAAAATCTAGATATATAAATATTAAAAATTTATATTATATATACACAACTTAATGCAAATTTAAACATGATAAATACTGGGAGTGGCTGTAACATTTTCAGTTTTGATAATTATAGTATTATCTATTTTTTTTATTTGTGAAATAAAATAATTTTTTTTCATAATATTATAAGAAAATTTGATTTACTTTTGAGGAAATATATAAGTTGTGAAATCTTTAAATGTCATTTTTATTAAATTGGTAGCAAAGGTTGTAAAATAAAAAAAACTATGATAAAGAATTTGAAATATATTAGCCATAAAAATGTGCTTTAAATGCTACCAAATTAACTGTATAGTATTTTAGGTCAAACAGGCTTATTAATAAAAAAGTTAATAATAAAGAGTTGAAGAAAGAATTTTGAATCAATAATAGATTAAATTGTATTTCTTTAAGAATGTACTCATTTAATTATTTAAATTGTTCTACTTCTGATTAAAAATGTTACAATCAACGAAAATATTTGTAATAATTAATAGATTATATAATATTAAAGGTAAAGTAACAAAACTAGAGCAGTTATCATATTTTTATATAAACAATAAAATATTTAAGAATTTAATACAAGTATTTGAAATCATATAAGTAGATTCTAAAATCTTTGTTATTGCTGGACTTACAATAATTTTTTTTAATAATTAATTTAGAAAATCATGTCAAAGGTTACTTAATAAATTTCAAAGATGGTCACATTTTTGACGTATTTGAAGGAAAATAACTTGAATTATACAAGATATATCATATAGACAGAACTTTATCTATTTACATGTTGGAATATTAATTTATTGAAAGGCTATGTTTAGCAAAAAAAGGTGATACTGGCTGAATGGAGCTCCAGTGATTAAGAAAATCTGCAGAAATAGCCCTAGCAATTCTCGGAGGACTTGGGGTATCAAATTTTAAAGGAAATGGATCACACTTGCCTATAAAAGGTTTTATTAATGTTAAAATATAGTTATTTAAATTTTTTTAAATTATTTCTTCCATCAAATGATTTTTTTTTTCATGTAAATTAAGAAACTTAACTTCTGATATTACCTCCAAGCAATCAGCTGCTGAAGCCAATCTATGATCTTGAGAGCTCAGAAATAAACCACGGACACCATCGATTATATAGAATGTGAAAGATTGATATTGGTGGTGGGAGTATTCAGAATTTATTTTGTTTAGTGCAGCCTTTTGTTTCTCTCTCATTATAGTCAGTTCAGTATTTTCATTTTTCTCACTTGATTGTTGAGCTTCACTAGTCTTGCCACTTGATATTGTTGCAGCACAATATTTTGATTTAAGAATGATAATTGACATAATTATATCAATGATAATATTGCTGATTTGAAGAAGAGTTGACATTGATATATCACGGGTTTGAAGTGCAGTGGGACCAACTTCTAAGCCATCAGAAATCGGACTCTTCAGATTTGAAAGGTGAGCTAGAAGCTAAAGACCACGTTCAATTGGAAAATCTGAGTTAATGTTTTGATGTGATGGAAGCTGGCTGAATTCATGTGCGGTCAGATAAAGTGAAGATGATATAAGAGATACCCATGAAGAACGGCAGTGGTCACTTGGGATCATTAATCTCATGAGCATTTGGATAAGATTGGATTCAGGGTGATCCGTTTTCTTTGTTGAGGAAAGAATTTCAGTATTTAAACCATCAGGATCACATAAATCTTCCATTTTTTTGAAATAAATATTATTGAGTACCCATAGCTGTGAGCTATCAATCTCTAAAAAAATATTTGCTACAAAAAGAAAAAAAAATAAGTAAAAGAACAAAAGTCAAGACTAAAAATTATGGTAACTTACATAACTCAGTAAGTTTTGAAAGCCAATCTTCTCCACAAGATTTTTCCCAATGAAAAGTAAACATTGGAATATTTGACATGGGTTCTTGGGAAGAAGTAGAAGAGCATAATTCGAGGAGAGTAACAATTTCCAACCACGACCTGAGGACCTTTGCCGTGCTGATTCTACCTTTATAAAAATTATGAATTTTACAGAATTCCTCCTGCAAATCAGATTCTTTTAGAACTGAGGGTGAATAAGTTAGAGGTTTTTTCGATATCTTGATTGGAGTTGATTTCATTGGTAGAGAAGCTTTCAAAGTGGTCAAAGTAGGTAATTTAGGAGGTGATGGGTATTGCTTCTTAGAAATGAAGGAATTCGGTGATGAGCTGTTTGAATCATCATCTTTATCAAACATATCAACATGTCTTGAAGAAGATTTTAAACTTTGCTTTTTTTGATGAACAAGAATAGCTTCATATTCTGACAGTTGATCATCTCTATTTTCATCGCTCTTTTCATCATCTTCATTAGGGAGAGGGCGTTTATGGATGGAACAATCTACAGCAGGTGAGTTTCTGGTACAAAATATCAAAAGAAAGATAAAAAGTACAATATGTAAGCAATAAAAGAGATATATGATAGAATTTTAAAGATAAAAGAATAACAATAAAAAAAAAGGAAACAAGAATATACTCATTATCAAAACCTTTGCTTTTTTTTTGAGATTTATTATTTGATACATCAGAAAATTCATTAGCAGAAGCCGGTTTAATACGTCAAACAAAAGAGGAGCCTTGGGATAATCTCTTTTTATTGGAGCGGATAACAGGTGTTTCAAGATTTTCCTTAGAAGTTGAAGCATGAGTTAAATCTGATGGTTCATCTGTCTCATCATCATCCCTAATGACAATGATTTCATCAGGAGGAATCATACCCTCCTCATAAGCTACAAATATATATGAAGAAAAAAAAAGATTAATAATCTTATCTACTAATTTAAAAGGAGACAAAAAAGGTGAAGAACATACATTTTTCAAGGCTTTTCACATATTGGAGTAAGTCATTACAAGGGTTAGATAAATATGAAGGAGAAGGATTATTGTTAAGGATCTTGACAAGCTCTTCTGTTTTATCTCTAGCCAATTCAAGTAAGTTGCGATACTGAACTCTCGTTATTTCCTGCCTCTCATTGCTAAGTACAGGAGGGTTAGGTGCCATGCCATGTGGCAGACATGGTGCAAGCTAAAAATATTCAAAGCGAGTATCAATCAGAGAGTGGGATGAAACACCTTCGGGTGCTGGAAAATCAATTTTTTGAAAAAAAAAGATATAGAACATAAGTGAAATATATAAATTAAGAGAGAGGAACATGATATACATACAAAGTGGAGGTGTAGGATTTTGTATACTAGACATATTGATTAATGAATATTAAAAAAAAGTATTTGATATCAAAAAATTATGATGTAATATGATGAATAATTATAAGAAACTCTATTCTAGAAAATTGAAGTTGATAATTTAATAGGATAAAAAATTGAATAAGATTAAAATTAAAGTGAGGATGAAAGAAACAGAAAACATAAAGAGGGGGATTTTATATTATTTGAGCTTTTTTAACATGTATTATTCATAGTGGGGTAAACTGAGTAACATGCTAAATCACAATCTGTTTATATTGAAGCGAAATTTGATGTAGCTAACAGAAAATACTAGTAATTCTTTGGGGACTTTTAGTGTGAAAAACAAATAATAACAAATGTATATCCCATATGCAAATTGCCACGGGTAAATACAAAATTTTTTAAATTAGAATTTACTCCTAAACAATGGAGATACACTTAATTAGTATATTATATGAAAAAAAAAGGATAATCCTTTATGAATATTTGTTAAATTTACTTTCAGATGACAATGCGAGATTCACATATATACTGATATACCTCATCAAACAAGAAATGAATTATAAATATAAAATTGGTAACATTAGAATTTAAGATAAGAATTTGTTTTTTAAGTGACAGGAGGAGTGTCAGGCTAGGGTGTGGGCACCGTGACCAAACCTTTGATAAACTTGGATACAACTAAGGGAAAAAAAAGTGAATAGTTTTATTTTGCAATATATCTTAGTCTGCACAAGATATTGCATTGTTGTCCCTAACTATACCAATATTGTTACTTTTCAAAAGTTATAGGACTACTAAGTTGATAAAATATTATTATGAATCACCCAATGAAATACCTTAAGCAACATTCAAAATTATTAAAATATTAATATTCAATTTGAGATTTGGATTAGCTAATTTTTCACAACTTACCACAGTTTTGATTAATATAATAAAACTTGAAAAAAATTGTTGAGATAACCTAGAAATGGGTGCAAGAAAATGATGAAACATATGACTTGAAACTTAACTCATACACTATTGATAAACTTCATGGATCCTGATTAATTTCTATCGAAATTAATTTTGAGACTAGCATATTGAATTTTAGCTATGACCAAGTACTGTAAGTGCCATGGTTTGTATTCAATATATTGGTGTTGAAATTAATTTTGATAGGAATCAACAAGTATCATATGGCACCATGCATGAAACACTGACAGAAACCATCAAATTTATGAGGCAATGAACCTCATAATTTCGATCAAAATTAATATAGACCCCTGCATATTGAATACAAGCCAATTCACATGGACTACACAGACATAGATAAAATTCAACATGCATGGCTTAAAATTAATTTTGATCGAAATTAACCAAGGCATTAAAACATCAATTTTTATATGGTGTACTTGATCAAACCAGTTTATCTAAATGCTTAGCTTACCTATACTTATAGGAATTTTATGCATAGTCCATGTCCATATTAATTTTGATCGAAATTAATGTTGACTAATACATAATGAATACATGCTATGCCACTTACACTTGCCAGGCATAGCTACCATTAAATATGCCAGTATCAAAAATTAATTTCGATCGAAATTAATGAGCATGATAATCATGAATTTCTGGAGTCAACTGCTTATTTTTATGCATGGTGCCTTGCCAACATTAATTTCGATCGAAATTACTTTTGATACTGGCATATTGCATGTATATATGCCTGGAAAGTGTAAGTGGCATAGTGTCGGTCAGTCGTCTAGAAGAGGTAAGGAAAATAGGAGAAAAGGAGGAGAGAAGGAGGAGGACAAGGGAAAATAAAGAAATAAATCAAAATAATATATATTTAATTTATTTGAGAGGGAAACAACGGTGAGCAACTTTGAGAGGTGACAAAAACTTAGATTTTATTAACAATAATATTATTAAATGTAAGGGTTCTGCGCGGCAAACACTTTTAATTACTATCAGACTTAAAGCAACCTTTAATTTGTTATATAGACTTTTAATTAGATTTGTATTACTAATAAAAAAAATATAAACGTAATAAAATAGTTATTTAATTTGTTGAGTGTGTAATAAGTGATGAGGCTACAGGGGATTATCCAAGGCCCTTTTATAGGCAATGGGTCCTCTGAAGCGCTACTATATTTGTAAATTCAATGATTAGAATAGAATAAAACAAATATATCAAAGAGTAAATGAAACATAACAATATAGAGAAAAACATGAAACAATTAATTAAAACCCCAATTAAGAATCCAATTTCCCCGTCATTAATTCCCAAATCAGTAAGTGAAAATAGCGAATAACTAAACAAGATTGGAACATAGGAACTATGAGAAAAATAATTCCAAACAGATGGTACAGTCTGATTAAAGGATATTTTAAGTGAAACAAAAATACTTTGACGCAACAAAACATGTAATTAATCTCAATTCAGTCTAAATTAATTTATTTGTTTTTTCTAACACAATTAAGGGTCAAAAGAAGCGTCATTAATTATTGTTTAGTATCATATGAGAGGTATTATTTAATATATAAATTTAAGTAATTAATTTAAATATATTATAAGTCAATTTTACACTTATAATTATAATATATGTTTTTCAATTAATTAAATATAAACTTATAATTATTAAATACATAAAAATGCGCCATTATTTGTAGAATATATTATATTATGTTCAATTTAACTGTATATAAAAATATATATAACCAATAAATTTAATGTAACACTTGTATATAATAAAATACTTATATAATTTCATTATGCAATAAAATATTAAGTTATATTCATTAAATACAATTCTTACCCACTCTTTCAGGTTTTATAAGTTATATATCATTTACTGGACTCCTGGAATAGCCTGTCTGACACTCCCTCACTCTAAAAAAAACAATAAAAAAAATTCTAAGATTTTTTCTTTTTGTATTTTTTCAACAGAGCAGGCAGATTTGAAATTTCATTGCCAGGTATCCATGCATCATGTTCAGATGATTTGTTCTTATATCTCAATAAATATTCAGTACCTCTTTCAGAAGTGATAATTCTATCATTGAGAATTTTATCAATTTCTGCTGTTTCTGTGACTTCCTGAGGGTTCTTCTTAGGTCTTCCTCTTCTTTTTGGAAATAAGTCACTGTTGGAAGTATAAGGTTTAAGCAAAGAAATGGGAAAGACAGGATGTTTCCTATCATATGGAGAATAAAATACAACTTCTACTGCATTATCACCAACCATTCTTTTAACATCAAATGGTCCTACAAAAGGATCTTTTAATTTGTGGTTACCTTGTAAATTGAAATGTACAGTAGAGATCAACACTTCATCACCCTTGTTAAATGTGTATTCTTTATGGGATTTATCCCATCTTTTCTTTTCATATTCAAATGCTTTATCAATACAACTCTGAGCATGTTTTCTGCATAGCTGTTGCATTTGCATAAAAGATTTTACACCAGGGTGTAGTTCCAACTTAGGTAATTTATTATTGAGAATCTGAGCAGGAGTGTTTGGGACATAACCTAACCAAAGCTCAAAAGGCTTTTTCTCAGTGACATAATGAACAGTGCTATTATATGCAAATTCAAGACCAGGCAAAAGAGTGACCCAATCATGAGTAAATCTGTCATTGTCTTTATATTCTAAACCAAAGGCACAATACCTTCTAATCATATCTTCCAGAGTTTGAATCATTCTTTCAGCTAGACCATCAGTCTGAGGATGGTGAGCTGTGGAAAATTTTAACTCACAGCCACAAATATCCATCAAAGAGGTCCAAAACTCAGAAGTGAACTTTGGATCCCTATCAGAGATAATGGCTTTTGGAAAACCAATAATATTAAACATGTAAGACCACCATAAGAAAGCTAATTCTTTGGTGGATACATCTTTGTGGGTTGGAATAAATTTGCACATTTTTGTGAATCTATCCACTATTACCCAACAAGAGTTAAAGCTGTCTTTACCTGCAACAGGAAGACCAGTGACAAAATCCATATTAATGATTTGCCAGGGAGCACTAGGTGCTTCAATATGTTGTAATAACCCTGCTCTCTTACCTGTTAACCTTTTAGATTTTTGGCAGGAATCACAAGATTCAACATATAATTTTGTGTCTTCAGACATATTAGCCCACCATGCAGTGTTTTTGATTCTAATCAATGTTTTTTCAAGATCAAAATGACCAGCTAATATGTCATCATGACAAAGTTTGAGGATAGTTTCTTTCATTGAAGGAGGAATAACAATTACATTGGTAAGCTTCCTTCTATAATATATATAACCATCTTCAATAGAAAACTTTCCCTTATTTAAAGCATTTTGGTACTTTGCAGGAAGAGTTTTTATTAATGCTTGAATTGAAGCATTCTTAGGATCATTCAAAATAGTAACTAATTTATTTAAATCAGAATCTTTATCATATGAATCCAGTATTAACTGTAATAACTCTTCTTCCATATCAACTATAAATATACCATGTATATGAACAGTATCATCTTCAGGTACATAAGCAGGATTGGAGTCATTATTTGGCAGAGGCAATCTGGAGAGCATATCAACATTAGAGTGAACATTTCCAGCTCTATGGATAATAGTCATCCTTCCTCTGTATTCTTGAACAGCAAGTTGCCACCTGAACATATGTCTGTTAGGTGTCTTGAGGTTCAAGAGAGATTTCACAGCACTACAGTCAGTTACCAACTCAAATTTTTGGTCATCCAAATAGTAATGAAGTTTCTCAAGAGCCCAAACAACTGCTAAGCATTCCAATTGAGTGGCACCATATTTCAATTCACTATTTCTTAAGGTTCTTGAAATATAACAAATTACAACCTCTGAGGATTTATCATTAATAATTTGTTTTTGGTGAAGGGCAGCACCCAGACCAATAATGTTACCATCTAAATAAAGGACAAATGGCTTGTTAAAATCTGGAAGAGCCAATATAGGGGCTGTCATTAAGCAACTTTTTAATGTATCAAAAGCTTTCTGACAGTCATTATTCCAGAGAAAAGCAACATCTTTTCTGGTCAGTTTTGTAAGAGGCAAGGCTATGACCTGATAATTTTTAATATATTGTCTATAATAGCCACACATACCCAAAAAACTTTGGATTTCTCTTACAGAAGTTGGTGCTTTCACATTTTGAATGGCAGCAACTTTATTATGGTCTACACAAATTTTTAAGCCTGACACAACATGGCCAAGGACTTTCAAAGATTGAAAACCAAATTTACACTTTTTTAAAGATAAGTTCATATTGATTTCATCCATTTTTTGGAAAACTCTATTCAAGTGAATCATATGTTCATCAAAAGTTTTAGAAAAAACAATAATATCATCAATATAAACCATGAGCCAACCTTCAATAATTTCTTGATGGAAAGTGTTATCCGTGACTTTCTGGAAAACTGAAGGAGCATTTTTAGGGCCAAATGGCATCCTAACATACTTATATATTCCCATATGAGTAGAAATAAGCAAAAAATTTTGAGAATTTTTCTCAACTGGAACTTGATGATAACCTTTATTACCATCCAGACAACTAATAAATTTTGCACCTTGCAAGGTAGCATGTATTGAATTAATTCTGGGTAAAGGATAAATATCATCAACAGTATAAGTATTTAAAGCTCTGTAATCTCCACATAATCTAGCTTTATCTTTTTCATATGAAATCAAGACTGGGGAGATGACACAATATTTGGGGGTGACATCCACTTTCTCAATGATATTCATTTTCAATAATGTTTCAATATTATCTTCAATATCTTTTCTTTTTGATGGAGAAGCAGGATATGGTTTTTTCTTAAGGGAAGGAGGAATATCACTCAAATTACAGGATAAGGTAATTTTCATCTCTTCCTGAACAATTCCCAAGACATGAGAACCATGAGCAAAAGCCATAGGAAAGAGGTAATAGAGGCAACAATAGAATTCTTTTGTTCACTAGTCAACTGATCACCAAAAGAAGTGGTATTTATTTCATGTAATAAATCATCCATTTCAGTTGTTGTTCTACCTTTACATTGGGTCAGTGAGTTACAAGATTTCAACAAATGCCCAGAAGGTCTAGGAGAAGAAATTTTGAATTTTCTTTTCCCATTCATTCCTAAGGTAAAGCAATTATTTGCTGGGTCCAGTTTCACACCAAAAATGGTTAAAATATCATTTCCCATAATAAACCAATTGCTCAAATTATCATTTTTCATGAAAACAAACTCACAAATAGCTCTGACAAAACCACCATTATATTTGAAGAATACAGAGGTTTTGTATTTGCCAATAGGAAATAAGGTAGAACCATACCCTCTCCATTTTTCAGAAGTTATAGGCAATAATTTACTCAAATATTCCTTATCCACTGAAGCCAAAGCTTTTTCAGATACTACACTTCCTCCAGCACCAGAATCAAGAACTACATCAACAGTTTTACCATTAATGATAACAGGTGCCTTTAAAGGGGATATAGGAATAGAATTGTTAGTAATATCTTTAATTATTTCAGCATTTTCTACTGAAGATAAATTCAATACACAATCTTCAGATATATTATTTAAATAATGGACATCATGTTCCAACATTAAAACATCTTTAACAGATTCATTGTCATAGGAGATATTACTTTCACAGTCACTGGAAGAATTATTGACATCAAGTTAAACTTCATCAGTGTCTTCATTTTGTTCAACAAGATGAATTTTCTTGTCACAAACATGACCCTTCTGCCACGGTTTGTTACATTTATAACAAGTATTTGTTGCATATTTTTTAGGTGCAACTGGGGAAGAGTTTTTACCAGATATTTCTGGGAGCTTTATATAAGGTTTATTCTGATCATTATAAGATTTACTAAGGTAATTCTTTGGTTCATATCTATGGTTGAGTAGTACTTCATTACAGATATTAATGAAAGAAGAATTTTCCCTTACATGCTCAGTTCTAGCAACAATCAAATCCCTAAGAGAATTTGGTAATTTATACAAGATTTTATCTCTCCAAATATCATAATCCATCTTTGGATCAATTGCTCTAAGGATTTTAGTTATTTTCATCAGAAAAATAATGGGCTTTTCAACAGAGGAGGATACATATCTAGTATTCTCATACAGTCTCTGTTGAGCTAACCTGAATTTTGAACCACCAAACTGATTCTCAATCAAGGATTTCCAATCATTCCATGTATAATGATTGTTATCTAAAAGGACAGATTCATACCACATTAAGGCTACATTGGAAAATAAAGAAATTAGCTTAGAAACAATTTCCTCATCAGGTAGTTTATAAGATCTCTTTAAATTATCAATTCTTTGTATAAAGTGTTGCCAATCAGAGGAAGAATCACCATCAAAGGTAGGATATTGGTCTAACTTAGGCCAATTTTTCTGACTACTGGGATGGTCCACTTTTTGGTTTGAATCATTCATTATTAATAATTCCTGAAGTTTAGCCAGGTGTTCAGAAATTTAATTATTTACAGAAACAGCTGGTGCATGACCATCACAAGATTTTTTGCTAGTAGCAAAAGATTTTACAGACTCATTGTCAGTTTGTTTAATGGTTGAAATATGAGGAAGAAAGGATGAACTTTGTTCAGGTCTTTTCCCTTTATTTTTATGCAGCTTATTTACAGAAATCTCATTTAATTCATTATTGGTGTTTAAGGTTGAGAACTTTTCCTGTAGGTCAGACACATAGTTTCTTATCCTTGGAATTTCAGACATCTGGTCATTTACTTTTGCAAGAGATAGAACATTTCTGTCCTCAGAAACTGAGTGTTTGGTACTTAGTGCATGGAAATCATTTTTTAGCTTCTTAAACTCATTTTTCAGAGATTTTATTTCATTTTTGAATGAATAATTTTCCTCAATAAGGGGTTTCAATTCACTCAAGGTCTTATGTAGACTGATATTTCTATCTGAGATAGCTCTATGGTCACTTCTTATTTGTTTTTGTTGACTAAGAACAATATTCAAGGTTTCTTTGATTTTTAAATAAGCTGTATCTTGTACAGAAGAACTCACTTTACATTGCAAGGGTAAATTATTTAATCTATCATTTTCATGGATTAACACATCTCTCACATGTTTGTCTTTTACAATATTAAAGTCAAGGGTATCTTTCAATATTTCCTCAGAAGTTTTTTCAATTAAGGTATAGATTTCAGGGGGAACAGAATCATTTCTAATTGCAAGAGAAGGATTAATTAAAGATGTAGAAGTTAAATGTAAAGGTTCATCAAATGACAATTTGCTAATTACATCAATAGGGCTACTAGTTACAGGAAGCTGTCTTTTAACAGGTTTAACTGTTCTTTCACCATGTTCAATAATATTACCTGCAGAAGAAGATTTATTAGAAAACATACCCAAGTGACTATCAACCAAATTACTTACCATGGCAGAGGAGGAAACTTCCCCTGGGACTGGGTTTGGGATTGTGCTTGGGCCTTCTTTCTCCTGCCTTGTTGGTAGGGATGAGGAGGTGGATGGAAATTGGGTGTTCTGGATGGGCCAGGCTGATGATGAGGAGGGTGTTGCACATTCTGTTGGTAGTGACTCATTAGATAATCCCATTTCCATTGCTCTACTTCCATAGTATTTGGATTTTGGATGGTTGAGCTGGGTGGCTGTGAAGGTTGAGCCTGAAACTGAGGCTGATTGGGAGGCAACTGAGGAGGGGCCTGGGCCTGAATCTGGTTCCTGAGTTCTTGGACCTGATCCCACAATGTGTCTACCTTTGCTTTGTACGTCATATTTTCTGTCTTCAACTCTTTTATATGACTGGATAGGTTGCTGATTTGTTGTGGCAGAGGAAGCTTTTTTATTTTGAAGCCTTTTGGAAGACCTTCTTGAGGCACTAGAGGCTTTACTTCCTTCTGTGGTACTGGGGGAAGGGGGTTTGGTTTGTTTGCATTTCCTGTCATTTCCACATCCTGCAGTATGTGAATTCTTTGTGTTAGCATAAGATTTTTTATGACCAACTTTAGAAGAACTTACAGTGTCAGCATCATAGTCAATTTCTATTTCATCCACTTGCATGTTATCCATTTTTTCTGCCAAATTGTTGGACATACTAGTGGGAAGATTTATAATTTACTTTTTTTTTTATAAAAAAAATAATAAAAGTTAGTCAATAATTGCTCCAAATAAAAAAAAATTAATTAATTAAATTATAGAAAAAATAATTTTCAATATAAAGTAATAATTAAAAAATTAATTTTTAAAAAAAAATGGATTGCAAGGTTAAGTTGGGAATAACAATTAAGTTAATTTCAACCAATTAATTACCAATATAAAATATGGCAATATATTTGGGACCAAGCACAATGTACTTTTAAGTCAAGCAAAATTAACAATAATTAATAATAATAAAAATTAAATTAATAATTCAATTTGTATTAATAAAAAATGTCAATTCTTTTAGGACTAAGAGGATTTAACACTCTATAATGGTCAACTAGGAAAAAAAAAATTTTAAAAATTGAACACTTACACTCAGTGAATCAGCAATTAAGCCACAATCACTGTTATTGCAATAAAAATATAGTAATATGAGTGAGAGGCGCAAAGGTGAGCTTACTATAGTGATCGAAAAATCACTTCAAAATAATATAAAAATTAATATTATATAAACCTAAGATGTCGAACCCAAGTTCGAAACACAGTCGCAGCAAAAGTTTTGTTTTTGCTAGGTGGTCCGTGCGTTTTGTCGTTCGTCGCCAGGCTCGATCGTCGTCGTCGTTTGGAAAGGTCCCCATTTGTCGGTCAGTCGTCTAGAAGAGGTAAGGAAAATAGGAGAAAAGGAGGAGAGAAGGAGGAGGACAAGGGAAAATAAAGAAATAAATCAAAATAATATATATTTAATTTATTTGAGAGGGAAACAACGGTGAGCAACTTTGAGAGGTGACAAAAACTTAGATTTTATTAACAATAATATTATTAAATGTAAGGGTTCTGCGCGGCAAACACTTTTAATTACTATCAGACTTAAAGCAACCTTTAATTTGTTATATAGACTTTTAATTAGATTTTTATTACTAATAAAAAAAATATAAACGTAATAAAATAGTTATTTAATTTGTTGAGTGTGTAATAAGTGATGAGGCTACAGGGGATTATCCAAGGCCCTTTTATAGGCAATGGGTCCTCTGAAGCGCTACTATATTTGTAAATACAATGATTAGAATATAATAAAACAAATATATCAAAGAGTAAATGAAACATAACAATATAGAGAAAAACATGAAACAATTAATTAAAACCCCAATTAAGAATCCAATTTCCCCGTCATTAATTCCCAAATCAGTAAGTGAAAATAGTGAATAACTAAACAAGATTGGAACATAGGAACTATGAGAAAAATAATTCCAAACAGATGGTACAGTCTGATTAAAGGATATTTTAAGTGAAACAAAAATACTTTGACGCAACAAAACATGTAATTAATCTCAATTCAGTCTAAATTAATTTATTTTTTTTTATAACACAATTAAGGGTCAAAAGCAGCGTCATTAATTATTGTTTAGTATCATATGAGAGGTATTATTTAATATATAAATTTAAGTAATTAATTTAAATATATTATAAGTCAATATTACACTTATAATTATAATATATGTTTTTCAATTAATTAAATATAAATTTATAATTATTAAATACATAAAAATGCGCCATTATTTGTAGAATATATTATATTATGTTCAATTTAACTGTATATAAAAATATATATAACCAATAAATTTAATGTAACACTTGTATATAATAAAATACTTATATAATTTCATTATGCAATAAAATATTAAGTTATATTCATTAAATACAATTCTTACCCACTCTTTCAGGTTTTATAAGTTATATATCATTTACTGGACTCCTGGAATAGCCTGGCTGACACATAGTGTGTATTCATTATGTATTGGTAAACATTAATTTCAATCGAATTTAATGTTGACATTTGCATATTGAACCCAAGCCAGAAAACAACCCAGAAGATTCTTCATAAAACTTCCCATTAATTTCGATCGAAATTAAGGCTGACCATATACATATTGAATGGTATTTATATCTGGTCTGAGTAAGCGGAGATTACTTATATTCAATATGTATTGGTCAACATTAATTTTGATCAAAATTAATGAGCATTTTGATCATGAACTTTTTCAGTCAGTTAGTTGTTTCAATGCATAATGGCATGCCAACATTAATTTTGATCAAATTTAATGTTGAAATGATATAATGCTTTTTTGCATGACATGTAAAGGACGGCAAGTATTTTTAAGTATTGAAATTTACTATACATGTTGAGGGTAAATATAAAATTTACATATCCATATTAATTTCTATAAAAATTAATGTTGACCAATACATAATAAATAGTAAATATGCCTGGCTAGTGTAAGTGGCATAGCTTTTTTTCAATCTGCACTTGGAAACATTAATTTCGATCGAAATTAAGGTTCATGATTATCATCAATTAATTCAGTCAGTTGCTTACTGTTATGCATGGTAACATGTCAACATTAATTTTCATAAAAATTGAATTTGACATTCCACCAAGCATTTTTATTTAAGATGAAAAGTAGGGCACTCTATTCTTAAGTAAACACATTACAATGAATATTGAGCATGAAAATATCATTTACACATTAATAGTAATTTCAATCAAAATTAATGTTGACCAATAAACATTGAACACAAGCTTTACAACTTACGCACACCAGATATAACTACCATTCAATATGTATATGGTGCTCACTAATTTCGATCGAAATTAATGAGCAGTTTTATGAAGAATTTTTTGGGTCTTTTGCTGGTTTGGGTTCAATATGAAAATGTCAATATTAAATTCTATTGAAATTAATGTTGACCAATACGTAATGAATACACACTATGCCACTTACACTTTCCAGGAATAGACACCATGCAATATGCCAGTATCAAAAGTAATTTCAATCGAAATTAATGTTGGCAAGGCACCATGCATAAAAATAAGCAGTTGACTCCAGAAATTCATGATTATCATGCTCATTAATTTCGATCAAAATTAATTTTTGATACTGGCATATTTAATGGTAGCAATTCCTGGCAAGTATAAGTGGCATAGCGTGTATTCACTATGTATTGGTCAACATTAAATTCGATTGAAATTAATATGGATACATAAATGTGACATAAAGAGGTATGGACCATCAATTTGTTGAAAATACATTTTTATATCTCATACATTATTTGTTTTTCTTAAATAAAATGTTACTCTCTCTCAATATCACTTTATAACATTTACCAAGCTGCTTTGAAAAAAAACAGAATACATAAAATTCAATATAAGATAGCTATATTACACAGAAGATCACCGTTATACCTAAGTTATGATGATGTTGATGCTCTATTAATTGATTCCCGAATCTTTACCAGATCAATATCAGCTCCAACCCCAAGTGACTCATGTTCATTCACAGATAATCCTTGCAAAAATGTTGCTGAATAGCAATTCTTGAGGAGGTATTTGGGAACATTGAATATACCATTTTGTGCAACTGTCCTTTCTGATGACCGTGAATATGTTTTTAATTCTGATTTTCTTTGAGCTGGTGTATGGGCTAAGTCCTTTGTCATCTTATCCATTTTTTTAAACAAATCATTGAGTTCAGGATTTCGCCATCCAGGAATAGCTCGGATAGGTGCAGTTGGGGCTGGTGCTGGGCCTTCCTCAATATCAGAGATGCACCTAGTATCATGAAAAAGCACAACAAAACCTGGCACATCACTGCAGAGATCTCTTGCTAACTTGTAGCGTGCACTAGCAATCTGAATTCCAACTAAATCAGCTTCATAATAACAAAAAGTAAAGTAAAATAAAAAACTTACCTTGGTCCGATAACGTTTTACTTGTGCCCTTGCCCTCTTTTCAATCTTTTCTCTTTCTACCCTTTCCTCTTCTTGCCCAAACAACCTTATCATCTCCTTCCCCTTATTAACTACCCATTTCTCAATAACACATTGAGTGAACTGAAGCTTTGACTGATCGATTGTATTCAAGGTGGTGAGCCATCTGGTACAGTGGTTGCATACTATGCTTCCCATGACTTGATTCCAAGTTGATTCTGAAAAATCACGGCAAGTCCAATCAAACGCGAATTTCCGAAAACCTTTTTCTTGCAATTCACGCTCTAAGTTTCTTTTGACAGAAAGTGGGATCGGTGCTCCTCCTTTTAGTCCTCGAGGCTCAGGTGCTGGAAAAAATTCGGGTAGTCGAATTTTGGATCGCAAGAAGGCTATAGAATTGGTTATCAGAAATTGTCGATCAGCTTCAGAATTGGCACGGTTAGAAGATTGGACTTGGGTTAGGACAGTTTGAATTGGTTCCAAGATTTCCAATTTTCAATCTCCAAAGGTGTTGGGCTGGCAGGATATTTTGTTATTTGTGTTGGTCCCCCAAGACAATACTTCAGAAAGTGGTAAATATTACTATTTAGACTGTCCGAGCTCCTGGGAACATCATTCCTTCTAACTAAGCCTCTTACAGCCCTTAACCCCCATTCTCGCTCATGAGACTCTGCTGAATTGAGTCTGTGGTAATCACTGATACCCATAATGATTGAGGGATTCACTAACAATTCAAATAAGTTAATTAAATTGGTTATTTTTCAATAAAAGAATACACTACAAATTTGACTTACCTGCTCCACTTGTGCTTGCTCCTTGGTTAGGCTGAGCAGATGATGATTGGTCTCCGAAAAATTCCCTCAATACTTCACTAGCCCAATCTCTTCCTAGCTGATCAGCACTTTCAGAAGCAGAAGGATGATTGGGATTAAAATTTCTCGGTTCTGAATGAGACTCTTTGCCTGGATTGGGATTAGGTGGTACATATTGAGATGCATCTGGAGGTGGATCAGCAGAGGGTGGTGGAAGAGTATTTCCAGTATTAGTATGTTGAGGTGGAAAACAATCAGAATCGGTTGGGTCAACAGAAATCCCTTCAAAATTATCATCCATAATGAACTGTAATAAAATAAAATAAAATAAAATAAAAATAATCAGTTGTTAAAATTTATACCTATCAAAGCTAAAGTAAAAAAAGATACTATGTATATAGTCTTGTAAAAGTGTATTTTCTCTTGTCGAAAAATAAAGTGAATAATATATAGCTATCAGCTAAAGTTGGAAGGTCAAACT
Source organism: Hemileia vastatrix (assembly GCA_030280995.1). Classification (NCBI taxonomy): domain Eukaryota; kingdom Fungi; phylum Basidiomycota; class Pucciniomycetes; order Pucciniales; family Zaghouaniaceae; genus Hemileia; species Hemileia vastatrix. The sequence continues at coordinate 8,298,232 of JASXTE010000014.1, read as the reverse complement.
ATTTATAGTAGATGAATGAGCAAGAAGATCATTCATTAAGTAAAAATTTTATCATATTTCTCATTATCATGATTTTATTTCTTTCATTCTTATATTTAAGATAAAAATGACTCATTGAAAGCATGGGTTCTCTCGCAATAAAAGCAACCAAAGTAATTGTTCACTGATTTATGATAAGTTAAGTTGGATGCATTGCATTTTTTAATCAAGCATTGAATTATTTCTTTCACCATTTACAAATATCACCAATCCTACAAATTTCCCCAATCCCAAATTAACACAAAGATGTTAGTCAACAGAAAATAAATTTGATTAATTTTTTCACTCACTACTGTCTGTAGTCCAATGGCAGTGACAACCTCGTCTTTGATTCCAAACATTCCTTTTTTGTGATCAACAGTAGCTGCATGTCCAATTATTGCATCTTTCTTAATCACAATTTGAGTTGCTTGGCTACTCTTACTAACCGACAATGCACTTGTGGGAAAAGCTCATAGGGATCCTTTGATGTTTCTTCTGGACGGAGCTCTTTGAAAGGACTTACTATTAAATATATTTGATCATTCTCTTCCTTTGATCTGAAAAGATCATCAATTTGCCCAAACTGGCTATCTTTTCCATAGTAGAATTCAATTTTTAAATTAGCAATGTGTCGATGGTAACTAGTAAACCTCTTTCCATGTATCAATATGCTTGCTACATTTTCAACTACCCAATCCCCACTTTTCTCCGATGGTGTCAAAGCCCGTCTTGAAGTTTCTTTTCCTATTTGTGCCCTTACCCATTTAGTAAATAATGCCATACTTAGATGGATCCATTTGTTTTGTTTATCAAGATCAATATGGATTTTTTTAGTCTCACATTGATCATTATCTTCAGCTTCACCAAGATCTAATACCCTAGACTTCGGATACCAATGTTTGAGCATTGTTAGCGGTATCTCTCCTGTGGTAAATATTAATAAATTAGCACAGCTGAGTTTTTAAATCATTTCTTACAAACATTACATACGTGGATGGTGATTGTTTGGAATTTCAGATAATATATGATTCACCCGCTCTCCAGACCAAGTAGCTGTACCTGATGGTGGACCAAGACGCTTTATCATTTCAGGATAATGTTGAGTGATATGCAGATTTGGCTTTGCATTAATATTCTTCCAACCCTCTTCAAGGCACTCACGATACTCTAACAGAAATTGATCTAGATCTTTAAGCTCATTAGTCTGTATATTTTTTAATGTCAAAAAATTGGTGATCGAGCATAATGTTACAAGTGACTTGAGAAGATAATATTCTCTTGGTTTATCAGCTGAGGAAGCTGAAGATTCAGATTCTTTAAATTTTTTAAACCAAAGGGGTATAAGTGACAAAGGGAAGTAGAGAGTATACAGCATGTGACATTCTGCTGCCTTGAGGGATCCTGCCTTTTTAGATCCTACTGATTTTGGAACTCGTGTTAGCCAGGAAGGTCTTCTTACTTGATAAATCATCTTCCATACAACCTGTAGCTCTGCTGCTGTGATTCGTGGATTACTACTACCTTCATTTTCTTTCTCCTTACCTTTCCTTTTATTTTCTTCATCTCTAGCTGTCTCATTTGATGAGTGAGATCCTTCACTCTGTGATATGCTAATGCTTCTTTGCCTTAAGTTATACAATGAATTCCTACTGTCACTGCTGTGAGACTGTATTGAGGCCAAATCGCTATATGGAGGAATAAATTTGGAGCTGGATGACCTACTCTGGCTTCTTGATCAATTTGTTCCCAATCCTTCATTATCTAGTCCATGATGACTTGATGACTGTCTTGAACTTGTACGTCTTTGCCGCTTGTGCTGTCTCGTGTGTCCTGTATCATCATCATTATTATTTGTGGTGCTTAAGCTACTTCTACGTTTTTTCGAATGTTTGTGCAGTGAAGTATCAGAAAAGAAATCATCATCTTCTTCTCTTACATGCCAATTTTTATCCTTTTCCAGCTTTCTTTCTAGATCTTTTGCTGCATTTTGGATTTGAAAATAGCTTAGACTGTGATCTTTTAGGTTGCCAAGCATATGTGAATGCATAACATCAATTGAGCAATATTCAGTTGGATGCCAATATTCAAGGTTATTCAGCTCACTCCATTGTACCCCATGATTTTGAACAATTGATACACGCTCCCAATGTGACTTAGAATTTTTCCACTTTGTTGCCCAGCACATATGATCCTCATGATTCCGTAATGAAAAATTTCCCACATTCTTTTCACTAATTTCATCTTTAGAGATATTACAGAAAGAGCAGAACATTTTTGCAGAGTGACTCGAAAAGCCAGCCAATTTTCGTATTGCAGGAATGTCACCTATCAAAGAGAACAATGCAACTCTTAATTTCCGGCCTTGTGGATAAAGATGTGTCTTTTAAATCAATATACCATCCCATAGAGTTTGTAGATCATTAACCAGTGGTTTTAGAAGGTGATTAAGCTGTTCACTTGTGGGTTCTGTTGGTCCAGGTATAATAGCATACAAAAAAATATTTTCCATTTTGTATCTATCTTCTTGAGGTAGGTTCATACACACCATCATAATATTGCCTACAGACTTCTGATGACCTCCAATCCTATTGCCACAAGGCCTAAACCAGTCGACATATAAAGTAAACATTAAGTTGCCTGAAGTTATCGTATATTCATCGTCATTGCTATCCAGAGCTGGAGTGGTTATGGGAAAGTTTTTCCAAATTGAACCATCACAAACATCCTTCATCAAATCACACTCTACACGTTCTGCCACAGGGGTTTTCTTCTCAATCAGAAGCTCAAATTTGAACAGTTTGATCTTTTCCTTAAGCCAGTTGATAAAAGAATGGTGATGAAATGTTTTAAGAGATAAGTATTTTACATGTTCTTGATGTTCCTCCATCAAATACAGCCTTTCATCACATTTAACTGCAATTTTTCCTGCTCCAAACATTTTTAAATAGCGCTTTGATGATGAAAGAAACGGTTGATTGCAACATAGTATAGATGGTTGAGATTCAGAGTTATACTCATAAAGAGCAAAGCATTTAGGACAGCATGTTTTAGTGAAAAATGATTGATTGAGCTTTAATTGACTAAAAACTGTATCTATCGAGCGTGGGACCAGACGGACAATGCTATCAGAATCCAGTATTCCACTATCACCTAGAAGTTTGAGCTTCTTAATTTCTTCATCCAAAAATTGAGTACAACCTTCTTTGCTCAAATGATGAATAAGAGAAAGCTTTGCTGCCTGCCACATAATTATTTGGCTATACCGTTCCCCAAGATTTGAGTTTCTAGAGACTGTTGAAGATACTTCTGCCCCCAATAGCAACTGCCCCTATGTAATAAATCATTGAAACATCATAAAGACTTTTATTCTCACATTGAACTATAGATATACAGCTTACTGTTTCTGTGGAGCTGGAACTTCCAATGTTAAGTGGATTGTTGGAAGAAATAACCATCTGGGCCTTCCTATTTCTTTCCTCTTGATGTTTTGCATAAGAATTAGAGCTTTTGAAAGCCATACCAACTTCAAAGGACCCAGAAGAAGTTTGATACTTTCTATTGACACATCCAAGATCTTGACATTGACATACATGAAAAAATGGAGGCATTGTAATTGTGATAATTGTAGGAATAAGTTAGCTATTCGAAGTTACCGATTGAAGGTATTCCTTTTTTTGAAAGGCACTAGCTAATATAAGCTACATTTTTTTATCAAAAGAATATGATGGAATATGTGTTGAAATTATTTAAGTTTAAATGTTTAATTTTTAATCAGATAAATTATATATTAATTTAAAGTTATGTAGTCTACTTTATTTGTATTCTGTATACTCTCTGCATTTGTACAACAATGCATGCATGTTTATCAGAATATTTTCTATCATAGAAAAAATTCTGTTGTACGCACAAGCATCTTAATTATTTTTCTATCAAATGCCTTCTGAGTTATATCTAACTATCCTATCATTATTTGATTTTGATAAAAATTCTTAGTTATGGACTATAAGAAAAGTAATCCATATTTTTAACATAATTATTTAAAAAATTACCCCAAAAATCAAAGTTAAACCCAAAAATAAGGTTAATATTTTGTAAAAAACAATCACAAACATATTTCTTTCACTTTGAAAATTGGTCTGTACTAGGTAGAATTTTCTATAAAGAAAAAATCAAAAATACTCAAATAATAGATGCTACAAAAGTGTAAACCTTAAAGAATTACATAAAAGCTGAAACCTTGTATAACTTTTCATACATAAATGTGATGAAGTGGCACTCTAGTCTATTTATTCAGGTTGAACAAAAATTACTCAATAGAATATGTATTACTATCATATTGGACCAAAAATAATTTTTTGGTAATCAAAAAATGAACATAGCCTCACATTTAACAAATTATTTTTGTGGAAGAATTTTTTGAAAAGAAGAAAAAATCCGTTTCTTAAATGAGTCTGCTTTTATCACATAATCATTCTCTTTATTTTATACCATTCCTTTTGAGTTCAAGTTTCATATAAAAATATAATTTATGCATATTATAATTCCATAAAGTTGAAATATTTCTTATTCTTAATTTTTGTGATATTTCTCCTTAAATCAACTTTGATCGTAAAGTTTTGGAGCTCAACAATTTATCCTTCCTCTTTGTTTAATTTAATTGAACACTTTCTTAATCTAATTATTTATGAACCCTAGTAGCTCTTACTTTCCTCATGGAAACCTGCCCACAAACACAAGAACACTTAATAGAATTTTTAATGAGACTTTGCCTCCATTCAATTCTCACTTTTGTAGATCTATACACAATTTTTGTCGTTCACTTTTGGATATGTCACCAGAATCAAATGGATGGAAACAAAACCCTACTGAAGAGCAATTAGACAGATTTTCATCATTCGACATGAATTCTTGCAACATTTCCTTTGAACTACCTCATCCAGAATCAAATTCAGCGGTTTTGGAAAAGTTTTCACCAATTTTCCGTGAATCTTTTATTGAGCACCTTCGCATGTGTGGTTTCCCAGGATCAACTTTCGCTTGGAACCTAGATTGGTTTGACAAATGGAACCAGGTCTTGGAAAATATTCTCATTAAACACTGGGACAATGCCTTAAAAACCAATAATTTGATTGCATATCCAATTGACTCAAATCAAATAGGAGTTCTTCGCCGTTGGTTTTTAGGTCATGCTGATAGATTAAGACTTGGGAAGGATTCTCATAGCTCTCAAGAAATAATCAAAGTGAGAAAGCATAAATATAGAATTAAAAAAAAAGTATGAAAATCCCTTTTTTTTCAACCGTTTTTATTTATGACCTTTATTTCAAATAACAATGATTCTTAGAATTCAGTTAACCAAACTAAACTTCTTAAACAACTTCCACATTGTGAAACTTATCACAACCTTTTCACAAACATCAAGTGTTGTTCAGACACCAAAATTGATAATGATGGATCGTTAAGACGTATCTTAATGCAATGGAGGTCTGAAGATTTTTCTAAAGTTGCACAATATCTTGACCAACAACACTTTGATATTCGAGATAATTCAACCTACTCTGGAAGTGTGCTAAAGGACTTGGCCTTGTACAAAAGAATCAGTTTGGTTTCAACATTATCCCTTAACCTTAATCCTTCTCATGTCCCCCGGGGTTTGCCGAATGACTGTTATTCTCCCTTATATCTTGCATCTCTAAATCCTCAACAACTCAGACTTTTAAATCCTCAAAATCCCATAAATTTACCTGCTCTCCTTGAAATTCTTTCTTCCTCTAATGTGAGTGATTGACAAACTCCCTTAATAATAGGTTTGCACACTCATACTCCTCATTTCCACTGTTTGGGACACTTAGCCTTGAAAACAAAAACATAATTTTAATGATTACTATTATCATTAAAATTTATAGAAATGAAATTTGGCTTACATTGTTAGCTCCATTTTTTTCCTTTGAATCTTATACATGCTGAATTCTATTCTTCCTTGTACAAAATAATTCAAAACATTTACTTCATTTTGCTGCCCCATTCTATACAGCCGATCAACAGCCTGTTGCTCAACTGCTGGATTCCAATTTGGCTCCTATTTCAACATTGAACATATAAAAAATTTAATATTTTTGTTCTTAATATGAAATAAAAGACATTGAGCTTACCATTATATATACATTTTGAGCACACCTGAGATCTATACCCACTCCTGCAGCCTGAATCGTTCCAACCAAAACTTGGCAATTTTTATTAAAATGGAATTCATGCATATTTTTGTCTCGCTTTGTCCTGCTGAGTTCACCCGTAAGCTGGGTATACCTAATATTGTGGTCATCTAAAGCCATTTTTATTCTATTTTGAAATATTAGAAAATTGTTTTTAATAAGCCAACACAATTTTGTAAAACAATTCATTATAGAATCACTTACATCTGCAAAAAGTCTGAAAAGTTGGAGAATATAACAGCTTTTGGAAAATTTTTACCCCTTTCACCAGACAAAAAGTTTTTTAAGTGGCCTATAAGATGACAAATCTTTGCGGAATGCTGCCAGTTGAAATCAAAAGTTGGAGTTTCATCCAGATTTTCGTAGATTGGATGGTTGTAGAATTTTCTTAAAATCATCAGCTCTCTTAGAAACTCAGATGAGTCCCAAGGGAAGTCAGTGCTTCTGGAGGGCCCATATCGCTCAGTGAATCCTTCTTGAAGCACATCAAGTTTAGACCTCCATGGATCTGCTAATTGAACCGATATCCCCCTTTGAATCTTTTTTGGAAGAGACAAAATTGCATCCTTTGTTCTACGTAGGCTTATGACTTTCATTAAGTGATTGATTGATTTAATAGAATTAGCCTTTCCTTTTTGCAAACCTGGAAAAAGGAAATTCTTCCATAACCAGTCTTCTTGCCACTTTTCGATTCTAAGAAAAAATATGAGACTTTGAAGGTCAGTGGGCCTGTTCTGAAGTGGAGTTCCAGTCAAGCATAGTCGGTGTTGGGATTCCAAGTCAAATATTGTTTGAGCCCTCTGCGAGTAAGGTTTTTTAATGTAACTAAAAGAATATTTATAAAAATTGATTATAAAAATTAAGTTTTAAGTTTTAGATATAGAAATGGGCACTAACTGTGCTTCATCTAAAACAACTCTATACCAAAAGAGCATTTGAGTCACCAGTATCTTTTTTTGGCTTTGATTTTTTGACATCATTGGGCTAGCTATTTCATAGGTTGTTAAAACAATAGCAGTTTCCTGTAGCTCATTGACATTAGTATTTTGACAATCCTTCCCATAAAGAACCTTGAAAGGAAGTGCATTATCTTCAAAGTGCACACTTATTTCATTGATCCAATTCAATAGTGTTGCCAGGGGGCATATAATCAGTGTGGCTGAACTCCGATTAATACCTTCTTGATTTTCTGATACCTGGAATTGTCTTGCTTCACCTTGAGTTGCACTTATAAGAGAAAGAGTTGAAAGTGTCTTTCCCAAACCCATATCATCAGCAAGTATTGACCCATTTCCTTCAGGCGTTAATTGATTGTTAGGAAACTGATCTTTATAGTCATCGAATCCAGTTCTAAGCCAATGGTTGTCCTGGTGCCTCCACATGATATCCAACTTTTCCTTTAACATTTGTTAATTGTCAATCATAAAATTTATTGCTTGAAGTTGATGTGTTTTGAGAACTGTTTTGATTCCTCGGATAAGTTGATCAGCTTTCCAATCTTGAGTACTCTGAGATATTTGGAAAGAGCCTTCAAAAATTACATGCAGGATATTAAAAAAGATAGTGGAGTCGTAGTTCAGGATTGGACATAAATCGATTTGAGCAGAAGAAAATGCTTCTTTAGCAAGACTTAAGTGTACTTGAAGAAAAGAGGCATCCCCAAAGTTGATACTGATTACCAAAAACTGGAACCAAGTAAGCATGAAAATAGAAAGGCTTCATAGGATTCAAGGCACTTCTTTGGTTTAAATGGTGAGATCCAGAGCCAATGTCACCCAATAGTGGTCCAATGTGCTGACTCTGCACTTGAGAAATATTACTGACAAGGGTTGGTTTTCTTTCTTCAAATAGTCCAAAAATATGAACATTCAAATGGCCTCTCTGTAAAATCGTGGGGGTCGGTGAGTTTTGAAATCTTGAAATTACATTCATATAAATTTGATCGATTGTTATTGAGAACTGTCCAACACATCTGAGACTTGACATATTAAGTAAGAATAGTATCTGAAGATAGTGGTTGTTAAAAGATGAATTGAAGCAAAAAATGAATAATCAGTTTTGAATAAAACAACAAAATAACTTTTTAGCATATGCTATGCTAAGCTCATAATTCTTTCACATGTATTATTATTATCTTTTTAATAAATATTGGAAGTAAATCAATGATAACTGAAATGAATAATATGGCTTAAAAATAAATCTTGAGCCTATAGAGTAAATTTTGGTTTGTGGAGGAAGAAAAATTTTCTCAATAAAAATTTGCTTTATTGTTACATTATAATCACAAAATAGAATAATTTCACTCTTATTACACTTTTTTATGTTTCTGTCTAATAGTAAAATGCTTTAGATGTCAGTTCAAAATCCAAATTGAAACTACTACCTAGAACGATGTCTTGATACTAACATACTTTTTGTAAGTCTTTGGAAAGACACTTATGGTGATCTCAATAATATTAAAATTGATTTGAATTGTATGTTTTATCAAATATCTATGTAGTCTAGTGTAATAATTGAGATACTACAGTTTAACCTTCTGTTACCAACTTGGCAAGAAAATATATGTAGATATTCTTAGAACGAATATCAAATTTTGCTTTCCACAAGATGGGAAAGTGAATATTATGATATGTTAAGTGATATGTTCAAGCTTTGCTCAATCTGTGCTCAGCTCAAAATCAAAGTAATAACCAAGCTCCAAGAAACCTGTGATTGAGTCTGGTTGAACCTAGGTCTAACTGATTACCAAATCTTTGTCCAATTAATTTAAATCTGGTTTCACAATGAACTCCCAACAGCCTTCCAACAGCTTTCCAACCACTTCCCAACATTTTTAAATGAGGGGTATTGCTAGCAATACCCCCCCAAATTTTCTGTGTTAATTCTGCCACATTTTTGGCAGTTAGATTAATAAGAGGCGCTGCCTCTACCCAACCAGATAAATCATCTCTGGCCACAATTAAATATTTATACCTTCCCTCTTTTATATGAACGGCATATAAACTAACTCTTCCAAAGAGCGTATATTCACCGGTCGCGCGTCCAGGTTCTTTTGGCCTTAAATAACTTCGTCTTTGACTTTCTTTGCATGACTGAACCCACTATTTAACAGCCATCTTCATGCCAGGCCACCAAAATCGATAAGAAATTCTTCTATACGTTTCTCCAACGCCTCTATGCCCGAGATCTTCATGCAGTTATTTCAAAACTAATTCTTGCCCCTTCTGTTGAGTTATAACTACTTGAGGATTTGGATACCTTCTCCTCATTAAACGTCGACCAGATAGGTAAAACGTAGATGACTTCCTCTTGATAGCCACACATTCATTGTCTTCACAATCTTCTGGCCTCTCTAAAGTCAACAAATATTTGACTAAAAAAAATAAAAACCAGTCTGACCCCAGACTTCATCTTGAAAATCGATTAATATAACATCAATAGGGACTTCTCTATCACCAATATCACCTGCACATGAATGAGCCAATAATCGTTGACCCCTAAATAAATCTTTAATTGAGCTATGTTGACGTTTTTCTTCTGAACCTTTGGATCCTTCGTAAACCGTATTTGAAAATACCTCTTTCTCTTTATCCACCTTTTTATTTAAATTCTCTAATTCTCCAACATATACACCATTCCTTAACTTACTACTATCCCACACTACCAATCCATCTTCCTCTACATACACCACATCTTCTTCTACCTCTTTTCTACCGAATTTATCTACACCTTTTCCAACACCTTTATTAACATAAAAACTATTTTCCAGTTTATCCTCTTGGTGGAGGTCATCATCACCATAATCTAGACACAATAATCCTTCCAGTTTAACCTCATGGGGGAGGTATGGAAAGTCTTCAGCTCCTTTAGTGCTGGCTTTGATAATAGGTATATCTTCATCGAACTCTTCTGAGTTTGAATCTTCTTCAGTGGGTGGTCTCCTTGATAAACCATCTGGCATAGTAAAAGTTTTGCCAGGCTTATGAACTAAATCAAACGAAAAATTTTGAATAAAAGCTACCCATCTTGTCATGGGTGCGTTCGGTAAACTTGGGGAATTAATCATCTGGATTAACGATTTTGCATCCACTTGCAACTCAAAATGTTGCCCCCACAAAATATGCTGAAGTTTCTTCAGTATTTTTGCCACACCACATAATTCCAATTTCGGTTGAGAATATCTTGATTCGACCTCAGTAAATACTACAGATTCATACCTAACTGGCCTGATGTAACCTGCTTTATCCATCTGAGACAAAACCGCCCCAGCTGCAACCTGACTTGAATCAACTGCTAAATAAATTCTACCAGCATCTTTTCCATAATCCAACTTGTGCAGGACTAAATCCTTCCCCACAACCTCCTTCAACTTCACAAATGCTTTCTCACACTCTTCATCCCACTCCCAGTCTGCATCCTTTCTCGTTAACCGTCTCAATGGAGCTGCCAATGAAGAAAAGTCCTTGATAAACATTTTAACATATACGCAAATGCCTAAAAACCCTCTAACTTCGGTCGTATTCTTGGGTCTTGGCCAGGACTGAATTTTGTTAACTTTCTTCTTGGACATAATCCTACCCTCTCTACATACTACATGGCCTAATATTTCTAAGGCTGGCACACAACATGAAAATTTTGAACCTGAAATAGTTAAACCAGCCTCTTTAATTCAAAACAAGATTCTTTCTAATGTAATTGCAAACTCCCAAATGAATTTGCATATCCTGGGATTCTCTTCCAACACCTGGTTATCATAGTCGGTTGTTGGTCCCTTAATTCCTCCATAATCTATAAAGATTCCAGCATATTGTGCAATTTCGTCTTGAAGGATCCAAGCCATCTGAGCTTGATAAACTGCAACCAAATTTGTTGCTTTTTGAGGTAATCTTGTTAACTGTAAACGTCCTAGTGGTGTATCAAATGTAGTGAGAGGCCTTGAGTCCGGATGTAACTCTCTCTCATCATATCCACCCATAATATCTCCCAAACCATAACACACTCTCCCTGAAAACGCTTCAACAAACTCCTCAGCACTAGGCGGTATACCAGCATCCTTTATTGTAACCCTATTTAATTCCCTAATATCATTAACAACTCTAAGCTTGCCATTTGGTTTCTTGATACAAAATACCGGACTAGAATAACTTGATGTTGATTGCTCATACAGTCCAGTGTGTATCTGTTCTCTGACAACTTCAATATAGGCTTCTTTTAATGCAGCCAGAATACGAATTGGTTTCTTCTGCCACGGTTCATGACATACCACAGAAATCTTGTAAGGCTCCCCATAGGAATGCTTCAACACATCACTCTCCTCTTCTACAAAAGCAATGGCCTTCTCTCGCTTGACCATCACATCCAACAAAAACTTCTTCTCTTCTCCAGACAACCAACCATCAGGTCCAAAATTAACAACACCCATTCTCTCAAAAGTGATTCTTGATGTCTCAAAAAATTCAGGCGGATTCTTTACCAAGGGACTTTCATATGGATCTCTTGATAACCTTGGTCTTCTCAAGGGTGGATTTAATTCGGCAGGTAGCGGTTCATTAATAGGTCGAACTTTATTTGCTACCTTCTTATATTTGGCTGCGTCCACATCTAAATAAATTTGAGGTAAAATATTTACTTTTGTATCGCCATTAAAGATTTCATCAAATAAATCTTCTTCATCGTCAGAATCGGAATAAGAAAAATTAGAAAAATATTTTATTTCATTTTTAAATTTTACCCTTTTCTCCTTTCCCTGGTCTAATTTATAAACAGATTTTCCAACACCTTTGCTTCCCTTATCCAACAGTAAATCACCCGTAAAGAAATTTGGCAGTTTAACCTCTTGCTGGAGAGCCGGAATTGAATTTTCACAAAAATTATTTTTTTGTGTTTTAATTATACTGAGATTTTTTATTGGATTTTGATAAGATTTTTGCAGTTTAACCTCTTTCTGGAGGTCCATAATAGAAGGATATACTTGCAGTTTAACCTCTTGCTGGAGGTCATAAAACATACCCTTCAAATTTTTATCCAACCTAATTTTGCCCATTTTGCCTTTTTCACCATTTTTAAATTTAACAGAAAAACAGGGTAAATCCAAAAAACATATAGAAAAGTCCATAACATATTTGCACTTCAAAGTAATATTAACAGAAAATAATTGAGAATCCACTTGAATTATCTCCAAGTGAGCTGACCTATTGCAATACGGGATCTCATCCTGAGGAGAGATTACAACATTAGAGTGATCAGCCCCTGCTACCCCAAAAAATGAGGGCTTCCATAATAATTTGAATCCTGAATAAATTGAAGACATAACAATAAAAGAAAATTTCAGCCCAGTTTAGGTAGTTTATCCTCATTTAGGAGGAATTAAATTCTTGATATCCCCTGGAGATAATCCATAATTTTGCCCCAAGGGCTTATCCACCGATTTGATAAAACTCAAAAATAAACCCCCATAATTTGTCCTACCATTGAACATAAAAAATAAACAACCCTTTTCAAAAATATGAGTGCATCCAATTTATGCACTCTATTATCAAATGCCACTACACTCTTTATTAGTGCAGGGAAAACCATATCCTCCTTAACAATCTCTCCCTGAGATTGTAACAAATCCACCATATCCATATCTTCATTGCAGACAGTCTCTGCTTCTGAAGACAAAACCTGAGGCAAAAAATCCTCTTAATCCGATTTCTAATCATTCAACACAAAATTATCCCCATCATCCAAAATTTTGTCATTAATGACAACAATATCTTCATCTTCAAAAATCTCTTCTTTCCCAACAGAATTGTTAACAAAAATAATATCTTCAGGCTGGACAAAATCTTCAGGAATGGCTGATTCCAAAAATTCAACAGAAGCTAATTCTTCTAAACTGCCCTCTTCTATCTCTTGAGCAAGAAAAACCTCTTTTCCAGAGTCCAAATCAACAGAATTATGAGTATCCAGATGTTCTAAAATAGCCTTCTTTAGCACCTCCATACCAGGAATCCTAGTTTCTCCATCTGGGAGATCCTTAATTAAATTCGCATTAATAAGCACCATCAAAACATCTTTCTTAACCTTTTCCCCCATAGCATCCCAAAAAACATACTTTGATGCATTATCATGAAACAAAATTTCATACTCCAACAAATAATCCAGAACCACCTGAAATTCAACCATAAACTGATGATACTGATGAAGAGATGTTACACCACCTTTTGTTTCCCATTTCCTAGCTATATCCTTTAGATCCTCCAATGAATAAACTTTTGGCCACCTTTTTTCCATTTCCATCTTGAGCTTTCTCCAATCTTGATCTTTATAACCATCCATAGAAATAACCTCCTTTTTCACCTCTCTGTCCAAAATAAATAACCTAATCTGCTTCACCATATCCAAAGGTAAAGCATCATCAATTGCAGCTGCAGTTTCATACCTATGTAAAAATCCTTCTAAATCATCTCCAGAAAACTTGGGCCCAACCCAAGATACAATCCTTACTGATGCCCTAACAGGTACACCAGCAGCCAACACAGCAGTTCCAATAGTAGAAGACATCCCAAAACATAAGAAAAGTGTTAACAACTGTTAAAATAACAAGCCTCTTGCAGGCTAATAACAAAAATCCAAATAGAGTTCCAGAAAATAAGCCTCTTGCAGGCTAAGAATGTTCTTGATCCAAGTAAGTCTTTAAAGAAAGCTAGAGAAATCGAACCCCACGTTGGGTGCCAACTATGGTAAGGTAAACTCTTACAGTCGCCTTGCTGTAAGCAGAATCCGGAGGAGATATGTGGATTTAGCTGAAAACCCCTACCTTCCAATAAAAAATAACAAAATGAGAATTCTAAATCACTAAGCTAACCAGTCTACTTGGATCAGATTGATAAAAATAATGAAACTCTAAAATATTTAACGCTTATTGAGATTTAAGTCAAAGTGGCTGTTGAGAAAGAAATACTGATAACAACAATTAAGGTGTACCAGTGAAAGATCTGAAAAGATTGACTTTTATGTTTTTATAATAATTTTAATTTTTATGAGACAGCAATAATCAAGTCCCAGTGATGAAGACCTTTCTAAAGATACCCTGTATGAAGTGTGATTTAAATTGTTGAGTAGTATTTCTAAAATGTTATATATAAAATAAAAAGTTATAAGTGTATTACAATTTTATTTAATTTGTTGAGTAATAAAAAATGAGACCATGGTAGTTAAAGATTAAGCTGTATGATCTCTGATTGTATGATGATTGAAAGATGATGCCCAATTTCGAGTCTGAGAGACTCTTAAGTATACCTAGTCATGTGCCTAAGTTTTCCCCTCAAGAGCTCACCCAGAGTCAATCCGGAGCCCGTACGGAGTCCAAGCGGAGTCCGTCCGGAGTCCAAACGGAGTCCAAACAGAGTCCGTCCGGACTCAATTAGAACCTTTAAAACTATAATAAAAAATCTAGAAAATTTACACATAATAGAGCCACTTCCCCTTTACATTCCCGACTAATTTTCGTAGTCTGCGCAGCTCTAATCACCCCGTGAAAATTCATCAAAGTTAAGTATTTCTAAAAACGTAAATATTTCTATAAAACTTTAAAATTCATTTAAAAATATAAGAAAAATAGTAAAAATTCTGGGAAAATTTCCTAAGGTTCTTGAGTGACTCGACTTGATACTTATAAACTCTTCAGACCGTAAAAATAATTTTCCTCCGTAAAATAAATTATTTTCGTGTAGGCATTTGCTCTTGACCAATTTCTTCATATTTAAAACTCAAATAAATTAAATAAAACCATTTTATAAAAAATAATAACACCAATCTTGCACGCCGTAATAACTCCATTTACGTATTTAGGTGCCATACCAAACTTTAGGCTACCACAACGTTGGGCGCCAGAAATGTAGACAATCCTATAGTGCTAGCTATCGGCCTTGACCAAGGGAGTTGGAGAAAAACCAGAGAGAAAATCCCCTGTCCCTTTAGAAAAATAGAGTGAGATTTACTTGCTAAAGTAAGTTGGTTCCTGTTTTGCTAAAGCCCCTTTTCAACACACTTGACTGCTTGATGAGCCAAGAAAGTAGTCCCCAGATAGACTACCAAACCAAAGAACTGAAATGTAGAACAAAGTCCACACCAGAGACAGCAAAGATACTTGATGTAGGCTGCAAATCCACACCAGAGACAGCAATAATACTTGCTATAGCTTGCAAGACTATAACAGAGAAAACAGTTGCCAAAGTTAAGTTAAATGAAGAACTCACTTGCAACAAAAACAGCCAATTGTGGCCAGAAAACAGTGAAAACTGAGTGAGGAACAATGATATCACCTCCGGATGGTTGTATGATGATTGAGGTTGCCCCAAAGTGTCTTATTCACTATGTACACACAGACCACTAACTAAGAGCCCATGCGCACCCACCAATCTGGTGCCTGTACCCGCCAAATTGCATAAAAAACCCTCCTGAAGCGCTCCCCAACCTCCTAAAACAGAGGCGGGCGGGCCGCCCGACATCTGATATGCTGCCTGAAGCGCCCCGGCCTCCCTGAAGCCAGAAAACCAACAAAAACCACTAATCTACTTAGAAAAATTAGCTACAACTACTAAAACCTTTAAAACAAGGAATTTCACTATAACAACATTGAGACATATAATATAGAGAAAAATTAGCTCTATCCAATGGTACTAAGCACTTAACCCTAAGACTTATGGTTATCCCGTAAAACACAAAAAATAAAATTAAACAGCAATCTTTTATAAATGAAAAATGAGGAAATGACCCCTTAAAACTCAGAATATGAAAAATGTCTTCAAGACATAAAATAGAGAGAAAAACCAGGGCTATCCAATGATAGTACCCACATACCCACAGACCCAATTTCCATGGAATAAAACCAGAAAAATACCCAATTCCTTAACAGATGTCATTTAAGACATGCACAAACAGCGCCAAATCACACAACAAAGGCCCCTGACAATGTTGGAAGACCACAACGGCAGCACCATTTCCATTTGAGCCAAAGCGACATAGAGCAACAGCAAGTTGGATGGCAGGATTACCCTGTTTGTTATGAGAATTGTTATGGAAGATAGGATGTTCAGAAATGAGTTGATAAAGGTTGAAGAAAGAATCGGGAGAAGTTCTAAAAATTTGCGTGAAGTGTAAATGAGGAATGTTGAGAATGGAGGCCAGATCATATCGGGGATCATGATAAAGATTTGGCCCTCTGGTGATGATGTAATGCTTTTTGGAAAGAAAACACATATAAGCTAAAGCATCTTCCAAATCAGAGTCAGATTTATAGTAAAGAACTAAAAGAAAAGTGATAGCATTCATTGTTGAGTGAAGTAGCTTCCTAGTAGAGAGGTGTTTCATTGTTGTCGGTGGAAGGGATATGTGATGAGGGAAGTAGGAAGTGGAAATTCACCGCCAAATGTGCAGTTGAGGTGTGTAGATAGAAAAAAACTTAAGTGTTCGCCACCAAAATTAAGTGGCATAGAGTGAGGAAAGACTTAAGGATGGCATCAGAAATTATGAGTCATGTGACTTTCTTGCAAATCCATCATGGATGTGATGAGTTTGGGATCAGGAATTAGGAATGGAAATTGGGGTATAAGAGGCGGGATAATGCATTATTGTGGATTTCTTATCCACTAGCCCTGGGGCTAGTGGATAAGAATCTTCCACAATTAATAATGTCTGATCCCAGGAAAAAAAATTCCTGATCCCTAATTGCGGATCCCTGAACATTGATACCCCCTATTTAGTATAAAATTATAATTAAAAATTAAACATTGCAAAAATTAAATAGTTATCAAATGATGAAATGTGATATTGGAAGGTGAACTTGTGATGAAACATTTCTAAATGAGACTCATGAATAATGTGAAGAATCATGAAAATGTAGTATTACAAAATGAAGTGGCAAACAAGTTAAAAGAAACGTTACAGTAAGATAAAGAAAAGTTATCCAATGAGTGCTGGTCATATGCAGGATGAATGCAGTGCACAGAAAAAAAACACATTGTGGACTTGCATGCAGGTCCCTCCCAGATTTTTACCTGGTGCAACTTCTTGATGAATTCCTATGCCTCCCAAAGAAGTCTTGAAGTAATTCTAAACTCTCATTCCCCTTGAGCTTTCCTGCCTAAGTGTGTATGCTTTCCAGTGAAACCAGACCAATTTTTGGAATGCCACACTGACCTCCACCATGATTCTTATCTTCCATCTTCTATCACTACATCAATGTTAGTCCCCTCTGCACCTTCAGTTATTCCATTCCAACTCAAAGCTTTCCTCAACTCTTCCAAGAACCCTCCTAACTTACAAAAACCAACTCTTGAAAAAATGTATACTGTTCCCCAAAAATATCTTGAAAACAAAGTCCAAAACCCAGTAACCTATGGTATTTGTGTGCAGAAAATCAATTAGAATGGGAGAGCTTTCCAGCAGAAGAACTAGAACGTTACATCGAAAGCATGCCGGCAAGAATGGAAGTGTATGTCCAAGCTGGTGGTGGATCCACCCCTTTGTGTTGCGATTTTTTTTCTTTTTTTGTATAAATAATAGTGTGAAAGTCCTGCTTTCATTTAATGAAACTCTCAATGTCATAACATTATTAGTTTGAGGGTGATAAGTAAAAGAATGACATGCTAAAAAATAAAAGTTATATTATAGAAAAACTAGCAAGTGTAATTGAAAATTATATGAGTCCAGATAGTCTATTTAGTGAGAATAACAACTTTTTTGGTGGTTGGAGTTTAAGAGTGATGCCAAAATAAAATGTGACCAAAACACCTTCTCCGGCCACTGCACAAATTGCCGCAGTGGCGGCTCTCACAAACTTAAACCTAACATGTTTGACACTATTTTTGGCGAGATGTCGAAGGATTGAAATCCAAGTATTTTATCCAAAAACCGTATCTTATTAAATAAATAAGCTAACAGCTATTTCAAGAATGGCTGGTGCACATCTTGAAGAAAATTGCAACTTTGCACTGCGTTTGAGCTGTCGACTGAATTGTTGGATTGCATTATCAATTCAATTGGCTGTCACAATGCGGTGCAAAGTTGAAAGATTTCTTCAACTTGAGCACCAGGCAGTCTTGGTATAGCTGTACCAATTTAGACAATCAAGAGTGTGATTCTACTTATTTCGTCGGTCCAGTAGGAAACACCAGTAAGAAAACTCACACCTGCTAATAGGTCCCTATTCCAGACTGAACTGCGATAGTTTGATTAGGGCATTTACAAGCGTCAAGCTAAACCCTTCACTTAGCTAACTCCATTTCATTTCAGCCTCGTTTCTTGGCAAAGCGGAATTGAAGTTAGCTAAGTGAAGGGGTTTAGCTTGACGCTTGTAGATGCTCTTAGGGAATGGAACCTGCCACTTGCTAGCAGGTGCTAGCATGTTTGATCTTGGGGAAAATATCACTATTTGAGAGTTATCTTTGCCTTCTTTTCTCAAACTTGGTTTGTCAATTAAAAGTCACATAAAGTAAAAATAAAAGTTTGAACTGCTACCCCATCACTGTATGTAGGACGCCTCAAGTTAAAGATGTTGCTATTTTATCTATCTGCACAGTTATTACAAATTCATCCTTTTTATTCAAAACCATTAAACATGCAAAATATAACCCCTTCTTTAGCCAGAGTAAATCTGGAGCTATCACTGGGTCTCCCTAATGACTATCAGGGAGCCAACGGACAAGTATTTTCATCTGTGAGTAAAGAGGAGTCGCCAACAAACCAGTTTGCTACAACTCATCCCAGCATAAGCTCAACAACCAACCCTCAGAGTGATCCATCAATGTGGAACCTAGTGCGTCATCTACGGAGGAAACGTATTTAAATAATAATTTACCCACTCATAATTTTTTTCCCCAACTTTTTATAGGGCTCCTACGGCACTTTTGGAAACAGATTTGACATTGCGCCTGAAGAACGATTAACCTTACCACTTTTCCCGTCACTGAGCGATGCAGAAAATATACAGTCTAATTCAGGAAAAGTTGGGCATGCGGAATCATACACTCCATGGGTTTGTAATTTTTATTGTTCATTCAAGACAGATGAAGACTGAAACTCTTATTTAGGGAACCCAATCCTGGTCATACCCACAAGCTTCTACATCCCAGGACGTGTCAAATCTGGCACAGGAAATAGGAATTCCATTTTATCAACACAGTAGCCAAACCTCTTCATTGTATCCTCATAAGAAGGCCTCAAAACTCAAAGATATTAGCGATCCTCCATTACATCTTGAAAATGGGTTTGATCAACGTAATTACCTCTACTTGCCATATCTACAAGCCTCTCAGTCCCAGGATACATTGAAACCAGTACATCAATTAATTGTTCCATCTTATCAACACACCGGCAAAAACCCTGCTACGCATATTCCCCCGCAAATCGGAATGCTCAAAAATATCCGCGATCCTTCATCATATTGGCAAAAAGACCTTGTTCATCATCACCGATACAGGCCTTATCCGCAAGTTTCTTTATTCCAGCCCGCTTCGAACCAAGCCCATGATATTGGCATTCCTTCTTATCTACATGTCAGCGCTAACCCTGGTATACATCATTATAAGAAAGCTGAAAAGCTGAAAAATATCAATAATCCTCAGCCACCTTTGGAAGAAAGCCTTGATTACCATAATAACTTGTTTGCAATTCCAACTCATGCCAAAAAGAAGGCAGGCACGAAAAAGGATGAGTTCATCACTAATGATACTGCCCATACACGAAATATACACTCTGGTATAATAACGTTTTTCGGAATGGGTAGGGAAAGTCGCGATTCTGAGAGTAAGATTCAAAAATTTCTATTAGATCTTTCTGATGAGTGGAAATCAGTAACAGCGGTGTCAAAAAACGAAAAGATTAAACATCTACAGGATTACGTGAAGGTAATCTATCAATTTTCTGATAAGACTCTGACATATTCACCCGCAAAGCAAGTAGCCAGTCGAGCAAAGGGACCGTTTAAAATTTATGAGGCTTACTATAATGGACTGGAATCATATTTGAAATATTTTTCCTCTCAATATAAATTTCCTATTTACAAAGCCAGGATTGCCCAACTTATAATCTTTCAAGATGTTCAGAAAATTACAGAAATTCTTGAGATTTTCAAACCTCCTAAATCTCAGGCAGATGCAGATATTTTATTTTACTGGAGGATGTATGCCACTGTTTTAGAGCTAATGGAACAGGGTTTACATTGCAGTATCGCAATACGTTGCGTTGTATATGCACATTCTTTTATGGAATGTTTGGATAAAGAGCTCCTCGAAAATCAGGAGAAAAGACTAATCTACGAGAAACTCATCCTTCTGATTGGAAATTGGCTAGATGCCAGTGAAAAAGGGGAGTTCGAGAGAATAAAATCTATTACAGGCAAAGTCTCATTAAACTCCTTTAGCATTCCAGGGAGCAGTCAAGATAATAAAACACGGCATCGAGAAAATTTTTTGCTCTTTCTTCTGTTGAAAACGTCCAATGATGTTCCAACGAATATCTTCTTTCAAAATGAGGTGCAGC
Source organism: Hemileia vastatrix (assembly GCA_030280995.1). Classification (NCBI taxonomy): domain Eukaryota; kingdom Fungi; phylum Basidiomycota; class Pucciniomycetes; order Pucciniales; family Zaghouaniaceae; genus Hemileia; species Hemileia vastatrix. Next base: position 8,277,470 of record JASXTE010000014.1, on the reverse strand, counting down.
TCATTTATAAAAACATAATTCGAGAGAAATATAACCAGGTGCCTTTAAATATTGATTACCAAGATGAGCGATCCGCGGGCCTGGATTTCGTAAAATTGTTTCCAAATCAACTGAAGAGGTACATTTTGTCACCAATCGTAGTGAGCAGATATTACAGTACTATAGTAAGATTAATAGACATTCCTGAGGCAAGATTTTCTCGTTTAAGTCGTGTAATTCTTAATCATCACACAATGAATTATGGAAGGCATGTCAAAAGAGAAAAATAATGATACTTATAACATTGAAAAAAATACAGCAGGATGGTGGGGAGAAGTCTCAGATAAACAAAACACGAGTTTTTAATATATGATGATCTTCATTCTCATAAATATATCAATATGTTTTTTCACCATGTTAGTTATAAATTTAGAATTATTTTATGACGAAGAAAAATGCTGATTGGTTTCATGCTCTGGGTTTCTTTATTATTGTTGATGAGACTATTGGAGTAATTTCTGAAATCTTATCCTAATTCTCTTTTTTGTATTTTTGTTTTCTCATTGAGAAGAGCAAGAAAGTGACATTCTTGATTACTGATAAAAAGATTTATATTTATCTTAGATCTCAACTTTATGATACTAATCATGATTTTTGTTGATAAAAATTACATTCATGACTCATTTTTTGGAAAAATCACTAGAGGATAAATGGTAAACATTCAAGTGACTCCTTCCATTAAAACCAACAGGGGGTGAAAAAGTTGGCAAATTCGCACTTACAAACCCGCACTTATCTAAGTGCAGATTTTCGAAACACATCAGCCCCAGCACTTGTGAATTTCAAAACTCAAATATGTCACTTATTTCACTTAATTCATACTTTCTCATCCAAAAAAGCTAGTTTTACAATAATAGTGGATTTCACCAATTTGTCAGTATCATCGCATTCATACACAGCACTTTTCCGCCAGGCTACTAGACTTACCCAGGAAATAATTAATTATTTACTAGAGTAGAGCTACGCCTTTACCTCTCATTTTATTAGTTATAATTAATTTATAAATTACTTATAATATTTAAACTAATTAATAAGTAAAATTAAGTAAATATATAATTAAATTGTTCACTCATTTTTTATTCCTTGACAATGTCCTCATGACAGCTGAAAAGTAGACTAAAGTATAAAAATACTAAATAATAAAATCAAGTATTTTTATTTTACATTGACATATACAGGAAAACTAGGTAAATCAAATAATTTTAATAAACTTGACATATACAGATAAATATTGTATATAAGAACATTCTTTATAGAACAAACTTTAAAATTGGAAATTTCTATTTTGTGGGATTGTTCCCTCTATGATACTCTTGTATGTAGACTTGTGGTTCCTATTTTCTCTCTTTTTTACCTATATAAGGCCTCTCAATCTGACTGTTTCATTTCATACCATTCTTACTTTACAATCAATTATTATATACACAATAAGTCTATTACTACTATTACTACTATTAGTATTTACAATTTAGTATCTCTAGGATTTCAACATAATAATAATAATAAAACAATTTACCTTTTTATTTTGTAAATTATAAAGAATTAAATACCTATCTTAATGTTGAATTCTTGAGTAACCTTTACCTTCAAAGCCATTGAACTGCTGGAAAAATCTTCTAGACCAAAAGTGCCCCTTGACAACTGGGGGCCTTTCCAAATAGTTTTTGACCCATCTTTATCTTGATTCTGGAAACCATAGGACCATTTACTCCAGCACCTATAGCAACTATTCGGATGAACATTGTATGACAAATGTCAAAAGCACATGACTAACTTTTTCTGCCCTGGCCAGTTTTTGAACCTTGCCCCAAATTTATAGTTTATATAGACATAATTGTCCTATATATTTTTAGTGACTATAGCAGTTATTATCTGTAGGTCTCACTCTGCATATTTCATATTATACATATATCTTTTTTACTCTGCACTCTGTAATTGGCATTAAGTTTCTCAAATTACAGGGGGAGGTGTCAGGTATATATATATTTTTTTTCTAGTAGACCAACATAGAGCAGAATTGTTCTTAGTCCTAGAAGTAATACAATTTAAATTATTTAATTAAAAAATTATTTTAATTAATTATTCCAGTTGAAAAATTGTTGTGATAATTAAGATATTATTTTATTATTTCAGTTGACTTTTAGTCCTGGTAATTAAAAAATTAAAATATATAAATTTATTATTTGATTGAAAAATTATATTAATTAATTATTTTAGTTGACTATTTGTACTGATAATTAATAGATTATTTAATTATTTCAGTTGACTTATGATCCTGATAATAAATAAAAACAAATATATTAGTTAATTAATTGATTAAAAATTCTATTAATTAACTATTTCATTTGACTATTGGTCCTGATAATTAGTATATTTTCATTATTTCAGTTGAATATTAGTCTTTGTAATTGATAATTATTTTTTTAATATTTTTAATATTTTTATATCTTCTTTTTAAAAAAAAACAAAAGAGAGTAATAACTAACAAAATATTCAAATATTTTTCTTTCAGCACAAGTTCTTAAAATAATGGCTGGTTTGAGTCTTTCTACCAACCATGAAGAGGAATTTGATCCCATTGATTATGATTCTAATTAATTAAGCTCTCCTTTGAATACAAAATTTTCTCAAATTAATCAATTAGTAAACCAAACAGGAATTAGAAATGCAGAAGGTAGAAATCAAGAAGAAACATCCTCCCCTGGACTTCAAGCCCCAGGTACTCCCCCCAGAAGAGCTTCCAAAAGGCTTCAAAATAAAAAAGATGCCAGTACAACAGCAGGTAAACAACCTGTCAACTCACATCAAGGAGTTGAAATCAGAGAACCTTAAGTTAAAGGAAAAGGTAGAGTTTCTAGAAGAAAAAAACAGTATAGATAGTTTTCTCCAAGAGAAGAAGAAACCTCTTCAAGCTGAAAAACCACCTCCTCATTTGGCTCCTCAGCAACAAGAAAAAGTGGAAGTATCAAAATGGAAGTGGGACTGTCTGAACACCCAATGGGATACCCTTCAGGCTCAGAAAATGCAACAGGCTCCTCAAGCAGGACCCTCCAGGCCCAAAACTTCAATCCAACCCCTCCTCACCCTTACCAAGGAGGAGGAAGAAATAAAACTAATCACCTTTAAGTTGTGCCAAAAACATGGAAAGACCTTCCATTGAATCTCAATTTCTTTTTCTTGTAACTGATTCTGTTCCTTCAGTTAACTCTGGGATGAGAGATGACACTTTGAGACCAGAAGAAGCTAGTTCTAGCAGAAAAATTAATCAATGTGCTACTAATGTAAATACTCCTTTAGTTTTAATTGCTACCTCAATTATAAGACCAGATATGGCTATTATAGATGAATCAATTGATCCAGAAGTATATGAGACTTTTGAAAATTTCTCTGTCTCTCTCCTGATAAATGCTCCTGATGTAGCAACTATTAATGACCAATATTTGAGAGAAATTATCACCAAACAAAATCAGATAATAAAAAACCAACACTTGACACATAAATTTAATAGCTTGTTAACTGAACAAGGATACCAGGCATTGAAGAGTGATTTGAATAGGGTTTCTGATGAATTGTTTAGATACAAAGTAAATTATGATAAGAAATTTGCTTTGTGGAAAAATATTAAAAATGATCTATAAAACTTACAAGAGACTATTTCTATTTTTTTCCAAGAAGTAGAAGGTCATAAAATAAACTTGAAAAAACTGAATGACCATTTATTCATCTCTGAAAAATAAGAACCAATTATATTTTGTAAACATCAATGAGAAATTAACTAGTATTCCAAGGGTGAAAACTAGGTTAAAAATTAAGAATAATTGAACTCATTTTTATTTGACAAAAAATACTCTGTTACTTCTTTGAAAGAAAATTTTCAAAAGCTACTCCAAATTTACCTGAGCCAGGTTCCTCTAAAGGAAAAATAGTGCAAGAGAAACCTGTAAATATTTCTGAGTTTCCATCAAAAATTGATGATGCACCCTGTTCATATACCTATGGGTTAAATAATGAGATTACTGCTCAATTAGAGAAATTTCACCCTCTTCTTACACAGAAACAAGTAAGCCACAAGGAAGTTACATCAAATCAGAAAAATTGGCCCAAACTTGACCAATATCCAATATTTGATGGTGATTCTTCCTCTGATTGGCGGAAATTCATATGCAGAATTGATAATCTGAAAAACTCTTATAAACTACTTGATGAAGAAATTGTGTCTAAATTAATTTCTTTGTTTTCCAATGATGCCCTCATGTGGTATCAATCTGTCCTTTTGGATAATAATGATTACTCTTGGAAGGATTAGAAGAAATTAATTAAAGCACAATTTGGTGGTTCAAAGTTTAGGTTAGCCCAAAAAAGGCAGTATGAGGAATCTAAATATAGCTCATCATCTACAGAAAAACCTATTGAGTTCCTGATGAATCTAGTAAGAATACTGAGAGCAATGGATCCAAATTTGGATTATGAACATTGGAAAGACAGAATCCTTCATAAATTTCCAATGTCATTAAGAGACTTAATTGATGCCAGAACTGAATACTCAAGGGCACCTTTTTCTTTTATTAATAATTTTAATGAAGTCCTTTTGAATAAAAGGTATGAATCTAGGAAGTTCTTCCCTAGACCTTCAGGGGAGAAAATCTCTAACTACCAACAAAATCTTCGAAAAAAGTTGGTAAACCTTTTTCCCCTGTTGCAGCTAACAACTATGCAAAAAACACTTGCTTTAAATGCAGAAAACCTTGGAAGAAAGGCCATGTTTGTGACAAAAAAATAAACCTTGTTGAACAAACAGAGGATCCTGCTGATGAAACAGTTGCACTAGATGATACTTCAAGTGATTGTGCCAGAAACATTTCTTATGAGTCTTACCAGGAAATATTGATGCTGGAGAAAGATATTCAATATTTAAATAGTATTGAAATCGATAACAATGATTTATACACTGTTGAAGATGCTGAAATCATAAGAAATCTTGAGGACACCTCAATAATTGCTATCCCTCTCAAGGCACCAGTCTTGATTAATGGAAAAAACAATGAGGTTGTTTTGAATTCTGTAGCTTGAGGAAGTGTTGTATCTTAAAAAGCACTTGCTTCAGTTGATCAGGATTATAAGTTAAAACTTATGCCTGTCACTTCTCAAAATTAAAGAGTTTATGTCTCTGTTTTTTTCCCATTGGTAAATACAAAGCTACAGAATTTTTCAAATATAACCATGGCTTTGTAAGAGCTATTTGTGACTTTTTAGTTATGAAAAATTATAACTTAAGTACTTGATTCATTGTGTGAAATGATATTTTTACCAAATATTGCATTAAACTTGATACCTTAAACCAATGCTTCACAATGGGGTTGAATGGGTAGAGAAAATCAAAAATTTCCACCCCCAAAAAATCAATAACACCAGGATTCAACACATGTAATTCCGTGGTTCAATATAAAGGAAGATCTACAAAAGGAATGTCTGCCCTCCTGTATGAAATTGGTGCAGAAACTTTTGGAGAAAAACTTTCTGGTGAGGAAAAAGATTCCATCATTCAGCTGATAAAATCTTTTCCTATGGCCTTAGCTCATGGGTCACATGAATTAGGATTGGTAAAGGAATAAATGAAACTTTCATTATCTTTCCCATTGATAGAAATACCACCTAGTTTAAAGAAGAAGCCTTATCCAGCTTCTCCCACAAAGAGAAAAGATATTGAAGACATTATCTCTACCCTTTTAAAAATGAATATTTTTGAAAAGGTAGTTGAAACACCTAAATATTGTGTTATCTCACCTGTCCTAATTTCTTATGAGAAGGATAAAGCCAGGTTATGTGGTGATTATAGAGAATTAAACACTCATACTGTGGATGATATTTATCCTTTACCCAGAATTAGCTCTATACATGCTACCTTACAAGGTGCTAAATGTATTAGCTGTTTAGATGGTAATAAAGGATATCACCAGGTACCTGTTGAGAAGAATTACCAGAATTTTCTGATGATTTCTACTCATATGGGTATTTATAAGTATGTTAGGATGCAATTTGGCCCAAAAAATGCCCCTTCAGTTTTTCTTAATGTTATGGATAACACATTCCATCAAGAAATAATTAAAGGATTGTTAATGGTTTAAATTGATGATACCATCATATTCTCCAAGACATTTTAGGACCACCTTAAACACCTATTTAAAGTTTTCCATAAAAAGGATGAGATAAATATAACACTTGCTTTGAAAAAAATGCAAATATAGATTTCATTCTTTGAAAGTACTTGGTCATGTTGTCTCAGGATTACAGATACGTGTTGACCAGAACAAAGTAACGGCCATACAAAAGGTAAGAGCCTCTAGTACAGTTAAATAGATCCAAAGATTTTCGGGAATGTGTGGATACTATGAATAATATATTAAAATTATCAGGTCATAGCCTTACCACTAACTCAATTAACTAGGAAAGATGTTGCTTTTGTCTGTAAAAGTGAAAGACAAAGAGCCTTTGTCACCATTAAAAAATGTTTTATTTCAGCTCCAATTCTTACATTGCCTTACTTTAATCAACCATTTGTTTTATACACTGATGAAAGTTTTATTGACCTTGGTGCTTCTCTCCACCAAAAACAAGTTATGAACAACCAGGTATCAGAAGTAGTAATTTGTTTTATTTCAAGAACTTTGATAAATAATGAATTAGAAATATTGGTGCCACTCAACTTAAGTGTTTGGCAGTTGTGTGGGCTCTGGAAAAACTACATTGCTATCTGGATGACTATAAATTTGAACTTTTCACTGACTGCAATGCAGTGAAGTCCCTTTTAAACTTAAAAACACCTAAAAGACACATGTTCAGATGGAATTTGGCTGTTCAGTTATACAAAGGAAGGATGAAAAAAATTCACAGGGCTGGTATGGTTCACTCAAATGTGGATATGTTATCATGGTTACCTTTTTCATATGATGAATCTAATCTTGCATATGTTCCTGAGGATGAAATTGTTCACATTCATGGGATATATCTGGATGATATGGAGGAAGAGCTATTACTGCTTATTCTGGATTCATATGATAAAGATACCAACTTGAAAAATCTGTGTACCATATTTAATAATCCAAAGAATGCTTCAATACAAGAATTAATTAAAAACCTTTCAACAAAGTACCAAAATGCTTTGGAATAAGGTAAATTTTCAATTGATGAAGGCTATCACTATTATTGAAGAAAATTGAGTAATGTTATTTTTATTTCTCCTTCTATGAAAGAAATCATCTTGAAAATTTATCATGATGACATATTGGCAGGAAGTTTGATCTTGAAAAAAATGATTATAATTCAGAAAACTGATGGTGGGCTAATATGCCTGAAGACACCAAACTATATGTTGAATCCTGTAATTCTTTCTAAAAATTTAAGAGATTAACTGGAATAGAGCTGGATTAATGCAACATATTGAATCTATTGATGCACCATGGCAGATTATCAATATGATATTTGTTACAGTGCTACCCATTTCTGAGATAGATAGTTATAACTCTTTCTGGGTTATTGTGGACAGATTTACAAGAATTTTTAAATTAATTCCTACTCACAAAGATTTTTCCAATAAAAAATTAGTCTTCTATTGGTGATCTCATATGTTTAGTACCGCTGGTTTTCCAATAGCCATGATCTCTGACAGAGATCCTAAATTTACTTCTGAATTTTGGATGTCTCTGATGGATTTTTGTGGTTGTGATCTGAAGATTTCTACTTCCCATCACCCTCAAACTGATGGATTGGATGAAAGAATAATTTAGACTTTAGAGGTCATGATAAGAAGATATTGTGCCTTTGGCCTTGAGTGTAAAGACAATTACAGGTTCACTTATGATTGATTCACCTTACTTCCTGGTCTGAAATTCTCTTGTATTAGCACTGTTCATTCTTTTACTCAAAGAAAGCCTTTTGAGCTCTGGATTGGATATTTTCCAAGTACTCCTGCCCAAATTCTCAATAAAAAAATACCTAAATTGGATTTACATCCTGGTTTGAAATCTTTTCTTCAAATGCAACAACTTTTCAGAAGTCATGCTCATAAATGTATGGAAAATGTTTTTGAATATGAGAAGAAGAGGTGGGACAAATCCCATAAAGAATTCAACTTTAAGAAGGGTGATTAAGTACTTATTTATTCAGTCCACTTCAACTCACAAGGTAATAACAAATTAAAACACCCATTTGTAGTCCATTTGTTGTCAGAAGAATGGTTAGTGATGATGCAGTTGAAATAATCCAGTATTATCTATATGACAGGAAACATCCCATCTTTCCAATATCTCTTTTGAAACTTTACACACCCAATAGTTATTTATTCCCTAAAAGAAGGGGAAGACCAAAGAAAAACCCTATAGATAAATCTGAGACTTCAGAAATTGATAAGATTCTAAATGACAGAATTATAACTTCTGAAATAGGTACTGAATTCTTATTGAGATTCAAGAATAAATATTCTTAATATGATTCTTGGATACCTGGGAAAGAGATATCTAACCTTCTTGCTCTACTAAAGAAATATAAAAAGAAAAAATCATATCATTTTTTATTGTTTATATTTGGAGTGAGGTAGTGTCAGCCAGGCTACTAGACTTTCACAGTAAATAATCAATTTTTTACAAGAGTATATCTTTACCTTTACCTCCCATTGTATTAGTTATACTTACTTTATAAATTACTTATAATATTTTAACTATTTGATAAGTAAAATTAAGTAAATATATAAATAAATTGTTCCCTCATTTTTTATTCCTTGACAATGTTCTAATGATAGCTGAAAAGTAGACTAAAGTATTAAAATACTAAATATTAAAATCAAGTATTTTTATTTTGCATTGACATATACAGGAAAACTAAATAAATCAAATAATTTTAATTAAACTTGACATATACAGATAAATACTGTATGTAAGAACATTCTTTATAGAACAAACTTTAAAATTGGAAATTTCTATTTTGTGGGATGGTTCTCTCTGTGATACTCTTGTATGTAAACTCTTGGTTCAATATTTTCTCTCTTTTTGCCTATATAAGGCCTCTCCATATGGCTGTCTTATATCATACCATTCTTACTTTACAATCAATTATTATATACACAATAAGTCTATTACTACTTTTTCTACTCTTAGTATTTACAATTTATTATCTCTAGGATTTAAATGTAATAATAATAACAAAAACTATTTACCTTTTTATTGAGTAAATTATAATGAATTAAATACATACTAAAATCTTGAATTCTTGAGAAGCCTTTACCTTCAATGCCGTTGGACTGCTTGAAAAATCTTATAGACCAAAAGCACCCCTTGACAGCACTCCACAGCATAACACTTTACAACTCAAAAAATGGTACAACATTTACATTTTTAAATCATATAAGAGTCATGCTTTCCTCAATCTCAATTCATCAATAAATCAATTATCACCACACAATATGGGGGGCAGACCTGCTAGCAAGTTGGCAACCTTTTACCCAAACACACCACAGATTGAACATAAATTAAGCTATTGATAAAGGTGCCATAAAATCGGGGATGAACACCACTCAGCAGAGCAGTTTTTGGTGGGTGTTCAAGTAGAGTTCAGTATGGGTTAAGTATGGGTTCAGTAAGAGTTCAGTCTGAGTTCCATCTGAGTTTATATTGAGGAATTTTTAGCAAGTCCACCCCCTATATTGCATAGTGTATGCTATTGATCTCATACTGTCACTACGCAATATAGGGGGTGGACTTGCTAGCAAGTCTTCAACCTGAGCTCAGATGTAACTCAGGTGGAACTCATACTAAACTCATACTGAACCCATACTGAACTCTACTTGAACACCCACCTAAAACTGTTCTTCTGAGTGGTGTTCATCCCTGATTGTATGGTTCCTTTATCAATAGCTCAATGTGTGTTCAATCTGTGGTGAGTTTGGGTCCAAGGTTGCAGACTTGCTAGCGAGTCCGCCCCCCATATTGTGTGGTGTGTGTATAATTCTTGGAAGTATGTCTGCATAATGTTAACAATATCTTTTTAAAAATTATGAGCACACAATATTGGTGGCAATGAAAATTTATACAAGTATAGATGATGAGGGAAGGAATAGAGGGTGGTCAATGCATCATTCAGAAAATTTATGAGATGAGTGGGGGAGTAATTTTATGAGGTCAAAGTGTGGTTTTGAGGAAAAAAAGGGATGATTAGTAGAAGTCAACTTTGAAACCCATTTCTGAAATAAAAGACTTATTTAAAAAAATTAAGTGAGGGTTTGTAAGTTCAAATTTAGTAACTGTGACACCCCCTAATGTCACCACACAATATGGGGGGCAGACTAACTAGCAAGTCCACACCCTTGGACCCAAACTCACCACAGATTGAACACACATTGAACTATTGATAAAGGAGCCATACAATCAGGGATAAACACCACTCAGAATGACAGTTTTAGGTTGGTGTTCAAGTAGAGTTAAGTATTGGTTCAGTATGAGTTCAGTTTGAGTTCCATCTGAGTTCAGGTTGAGGACTCACTAGCAAGTACACCCCCTATATTGTGTAGTGTTTGTGCCTACTTTAAAGTGGGTCTTAAACTAGGTGAAAATTTGGACATAGTAAGATGTTGGTTGAGATATGAAAAAACTTTTCCTTTTCTTTTTAACTGAGCTCAGGCTGGCTCTGGTGAGTGTATCAAAGAGTAGTTAAGCAAAGGATATGCAAGGGAACTTGTTAAAAATCCCCCTTATAATTTTCTGTGAGACCTATCACCAGGTGAAATTTGGGAGACTTGCTAGCAAGTGCCTTCACTAATTACATGTCAGACCCTTCAGTGATCCACTTATTGAACCCAATTTGAGGCCAGTTGTACACAAAGGCACACAAAGGTAAAAAATACTTTCCAACAATGTCTAACCTGGGTTCAAACAAGCTTAAACCAGGAAATTTTCCAGAAAGTCCTACCCTCACTTGTGTATCAAACTAAATATTTACACTCAGCTGATGAAAATCATGTCATCTTAGGTGTCTTCAGGAGTGAGCCAATTTGGGCTGTTCAATGTGTCAAGTATATGATGTAGATTATAAATAAAGTAATAGAATATGGAGTGAAAATTTATGAAAAAAAGGGCAAGAGAGATTAATAAAGTCAACATTACTAAAATAATTAATAATGTTTTAAATTTGAGAAAAGGAAGAAAATAATTGGGATTTTTGAAAGGGAGAATGTTACAACAAGTTTAGGAAGAGAATAAAATATTAATTCTTGAAAATGATGCCTTCTATCAGGGGACTTCCTAGGGATTTATGTAGCTATTGATTTCTCTGAAGAAAAAACATAATTTAAATACAGAATATCCAAGAATTCAAAGTAAAAAACTAACTAATGAAATGAAACAAAATGTCAGGCTAAGGTCAGGTAAAGATATGTGAATAGCTTGATTAATCAAATCTCTAGAAGATATAAATGGTCCAGTATGAGTTGGAGCTGTCCAGGTCCAATAAAATATTAAACAAAACTCAATATTTAAGTCTCAGTAATTTAATCTCACATAATTAAAACGTTCTACAGCTTAAAGCTTGTATATCAATAGAACTAATGATTTAAAACAATATTTATAAGACTTTTTAATTACTAATGGATTTTATTTCTAATTTTATGGAAATATATTCTAAAAGTTATAGTAAAGAATGTAGAATATACCCATAAACCCCTAGTGTCCACCCCCTGTTTTCCAAACCCCCTACACTGCTATTCCCAGCCACTACAGCACTTTGATGTTCCCCATCTCCTTGTGGTATCCACTTCAAGTAGCTTCACAGGCCTTGAACCATAGTACTTTCCCCCCACAAAATAAGAACCATTTAAAATGCCAAAATACAACAATAAAAAGAGATAATCTATCACAGTGAAGTAATAACCCAAAAACAAAATAGATGTGTGTTATTCTTTCAATAAAACACCTTTAAAAGGAAATAATAATGACTAAAATTATACACCCAATTGTAGAGGATCAGAATTATAAATTAAAAACTAAATATAACAATTTTTCTTACTGAAATTTCCATTTAACTATTGTGTCTCAAACCTTACCAAACATTCCTAGAGTGTTTCATTTAAAAAATCCTGCAAAAACATGCCATGAAACATTGCTGATTTGGTACTTGGGGTCTCAAAATGGATTCAAATAAATCCTAATTTTGTAAAGGTTTCTCAACCAAAATTCAGCCCACCAATATTGACATCATCCCGATCAACTATGAATTGCCTTCTTTCTATTCTAACCCATATACTCCACCCCAAATCTCTTCTCTCAAATTCTTTTCTAAATCAGATTTTTCTCCTTTACACCACAGTAAGCCTATCACTTTATGTTTTTTCTTTATCAAGTTTTCCTGCTCAAATTTCTATCCTTGAAACTTCTTATTTTATCTAAGGGATAATAAATTTAATCAAGGTCTGAAAATTACTGAATATAATACAAATAATCAAGAACTTCCTTTAGATCCTTTGGTTGAATCTCTTGAATTTGAAGAAACAAAAACATATTCTGAAATTGATCTTGATGAGATTATGGTAGTAAGCTTAAACTTCTTTTGTTATTATTTTTTCTTTTGTATTGATTTTTTAATTTCCATGTATTAACCAGATCCAAGGCTCATAACATCAAGAAATTTTCAAGGAAGTAACTGATGATAAAAGGTTAGATGATAAAGAATCAACCCCTCCTAGAAAAAGACTCAAGTAAAGGGCTTCTTCAAGTTTGTGGTTTCATTTACAATCAAAGGATGAAACAATTTTAGAAATTGAGATAGATTGTTCAGATTTAGAGAGGGGTAAGGTCAGAATTTAAAAAGAGATTAATGAAAAATTTAAAATTTAAACTGTTCATTTATCTTTGTCTAACTAAACTACCAATATCTAATAATCTAGAACCTACTTCCTCCTGCATACTTTCAATCTTTCAATCAATTATTTTAATGAATTTGTCTTTTGTCTTTAATTTATTGTTTTCTTAAATTTGTTCTCATATACTATCTTCATTGTCAGATTCTTTCCTGGATGCAGATTGCCAAATTTTTTTTCTATGTCAACAAAATATTTTAACAAAAAAATGGCAATACCCTCCCCTGTGTTTTATTGAATTAGGGGCCTAGATTTCCATAGTTTAAGTTCATTACATAAATTAAAATGTCAAAAGGTCATATAAAATAATTAAAAAAACTAAATTAATGACAATTAAAGTAAAAATGTGAGAGGAAATCATCTGTGACCCAAACCAATGAAATCAAACACAAGTGCATACATGAACATCATGAGAAAAAAAATTTCTCCTTGATTACCATCATAAGACACACAGCCTGATGGCTCATTAACTCAATTAAGTAGAGTATAATATATGACTTGTTAAATTTAATTTATGAAATAAAAATAAAACTTGAAAACCTATATTAGAATCCATACTTTTTTTGGATACCTAATGTTTAATTTTTTACATTACCTTTGTTTCTTACCTTATAAATCTAGTTGACCAACATTAGATTTTCAGTAATTTTTATCTAAAAAATGCAAAGAAAATCAATCTAAATAAAAAAATAATGAAATTGGATAAAAAGTACCTGAAATAGTTCAAGAAGTCACCAAAAATTAAAAACGTTTCCAGATAATTTCCAAAAAAAAAGCATCCAGAAATCTCCAAAAAAGTTCCTATAGATGTGCCAAAAAGTTTCAAATAAAAGTGTCCCAAAAGCTCCTAGAAAAGTGGCAAAAAGTTCCAGGAAAAGTGCCCTAAAACACTTTAAAATACTTTTAAATAATTTTCAAATTGTTTCATAATGTTTCTGAATGATTCCTATTGGTTTTAGTGAAAAAAGGACTAAAAACAGCCAAAAAATCACCTAAAAATCACTTGGTAATTCTTGGAAAATGTTTCCAAATTGTTTAAGCCAAAAAAAAGACCAAAACCATTGTAAAATCACTAAAAAAACAAGTATAAAAAACTCTTGGAAGACATTTCAAAACAGTTTCTAGATGATTCTAAAACAAGTTAGCAAAAAAACACCAAAAAACACCAAACAACACCAAAAAACACCAGTTGGTCAGTAAATCAAGAGTAAAAAAGAAGGATAACAAAGAAAAAAGGAAAAGAAAGGAAAATTCTGGATCAATCAGTTATTAAATTAAAAAAAATGATAAAAAAGATCAAAAAAAGATATCAAAAATAGCCTTTATAATTAGCAATTAAGTTACAGAAAATGAGAGAGTAACTTGCCTTGACAGCTGTGAAGTGAGAAGTATCAGAGCCAAAAATAGGTGATGGAAGTGAGAGATGAAGAGAAGATGGGATATTTTAGTGAGAATTTATCTTAGAAATGTTATGCAATTTCAAATCTGGGAGCTGAACCAAAACAAATTAAACATGAACACCAGGTCAAAAGTTAGATGACTTGCAGTAAAGTGGTTGTTTAGTACCTGTGGTCTAACCTGAGTCAAACCTGTGTTGGAACTTTTGTGGGACAATTTTTCATCATGGCACATAGCTCATAGCTGAATCATTAGGACCAATTTGAATTCTTCATATAGTGCTGTTTGCATAATTTCCAACAAGCAATAGATCATACTTTGGTGTCTAAAAGGCATATATTGAATTCATAATGGATATTACAAAGATGATTAATAGGCACCAGCTATACTACTTAATGACATTATACAGACAGTACCAGATAAAACACCACCAAAGCCACTTGGATTGAGAGTTCTTTAAGCATGTCCAATAATATCTTTATGAATAATAATATTATTTTTAGACCATCTATTGTAGCATCAAAATGTTTTGAATCCTGCTTTTGAGAAAGGATTTTCAATTTTTTTTGAACAGCATCATACAATTAAACTCGAATAAAGATTAGATCTGGGAACTTCTTTGACTCCCACATTCTTAACACCACTACAACCTTGTTGCCTTTTGATAATTTGATCTCAATATTCCCATTCCCTTGATGTTTTGAGTATAGTGAGAAGTATTTAACACCAAGGTTAAAGTATTGGAGATCAGTAATTTTAGATGGAAGAAATTCTAAAGCACCAGTCAATTTACCTTATTCAAAAATATTTGAAAAACACTTTTTACCATCAATCTTGTTTAAATAATCCAGCCATAAAACATATTCTTCATGAAGTAGTTTAACAGTTGATTTTGAAGTATTTTTTTTTCTATATCAAAAACATCCTTCATTTTGTTTTCAAATCAATTTTACTTCCTCTCAAGAAGATATTGATGCTTCCCAGTCAAGATAAACATTTTCATAAAGGTTTTGTCCATTTCATCTAAAAAAAAAATTAAAGTAAATAATTATCAGGAACAAAAAGAATATAGGAGCACATAATTTTTTTATTATTGTGTGAGATAGATCCCAACATTCTATTCATACGCTCATTAGCCCAAGCTGCTGATGATTGTGCTGTCCCAAATTGTTGCAGAAATTCAGGAAAATGTTGGGCTAAGTGGACATTAGGCTTGATGTCAATATGTGGCCAAAATTCTTTAAGAAATTTTATATACCCTTTCAGATAATCCTGAAGAGATACAATTTTTTCCTCATTTATTTCAAAGGAAGTTAAAAGGTTTATTGTAGATACCAACAGGGAAAGAAACTATATCATATTCTTCTCTTGACATTCAGAATTTTCTATATTCTAAACTGGGAACAAAGAAACCATGTAATAAAATTTGTTTAATAAGAGCCATTCAGCTGCTTTGAGATTTTTTCCAGTCTCTCCTACATGATGTCGAACACTGGTTAACCATGAGGGAATGAGTGTATGGCAAATAAAATTTTGAAAAATCATCAATTTGCTATGCCTTATACTTAAATCAGAAGTTAAATCATTTGGTCCTGCAGATTATCCCAAATTGATTTTAGGTCTAAAACAGGCAGAGAATTCCTGAAATGTGGACTTCAAAGAAGATATCATTTTGGAAAAGTTTATCTAATAATGAGTCAGCTTAGCTTACTTGAACTGTCTACATCAGAACTAGATTTTTCTTTAACTGAGCTGGGTACTACACCCAGTGGTTTAACACTTCTTGACAAGCCGACCATTTTTAGAGCTTCTTTGGATTTCTTTCAACCAATATCTTCATACAATAATTGTTTTGAGGTTTTTTCTCAGTAATGGTATGACTAAAAAATAATTACTTTTCTTTTCTACTGCTACTTGAATCATGAGAAGAAGAATTTGGGGGGAAAGATGGTATTTTTAAAATTTTGATTAACATATCCTTGCATATGAGCTCTGTCTTTGAGTGTGAACCTTTCTCCTATTCTGTATTTTAGTTTATTATTTTTTAAGATATTCATTGTTTTTTATTATTTTTATTGTGTATTTTTTATATAATCAGGCTTCTTCTTACTGTTTCAATTTTCCCCAACCAAATAATTTTCTCTATACTCTCTTTATCTCTTTGATTTCTACCTCTAGTCCTCTGCTTCCCTCTCAGCTGCATCTGACAGTACTTGAGCTGTGTGGGGATATTACAGTCTTTTTTCTAGGTTCATTCATTTTCTCTTCTTTTTTATTTTCTTCTTATCCACTTAATTCTAACAACAGAAGCTCATCATTGTGTCCCTTATAGTTTTAGAACACACTTTTTTGTAGTTACTTGTTTTTGTAAGGTGCACAGTTTCTGATTGAACTGTGTTTAGGTATGTTTATTCTTGTAATTATATCCAAATATTTTTCTCTCTATCCCCCATATCCCTTCCATTTTTCCCTCCTCTTCACTGCTTCCCCTTGGCTGCATCTGAAATTCTTTTCACTGTGCGGGGAAAATAGAGTTTTTTTTCCAGTTCTAGCACATGCTTTGTTGTAGCTACTTGTTGTTGTAAGGTGCACAGTTTCTTATTGAACTTATTTGTTCTCTCTCTTTGATAAAAATCTTCATTTATGTCTTTTATAGGATGATAAGGTCTGATAGGAAATAAGAAATCAGGGGAAATGTGAAATATTTGATTTTTTTGATTGAATATATCTTGTACAGGACATCCCAAAGGATTTAATGGGTTAAATTCTGGAAGAAAAATAAATATGTTGGAGAGTGACTCACTTTCTTCAGATATATTTACTTGTAAATTAGAGAGTCAGAAAATCTAAATATTAATTAGTAGGGGAAATTTAGTATCCTTTTGGGTTTATAATGTAGCTTCAACTCATATAGAGGGTGAATCCTGCCCTGGAAGCCAACTCCCAAAAGGAGCAACTAAATTTTTATAGTTTTGTGGGCCAAGTAGGTTATAGAGGATGTGGGAATGAGTAGGGAAAATTTAACCAATTTTAATATGAGGTGAATGTGACCTAACCCCAATAGTATTTTTTATATTAGAGAGATAAAGTGAAACAGTTTGCTCCACCAAACCTGGGGAGCTTCTGAAGTCAGATATGTGAGATCAAAGCAAGCCAATGTAGATGGGAGAGATAGTCTAAGATCATTCAATCTTGAATAGAAATAAATGTTGAGTGGAAAAGAGATAATTCAGGAAGAAATCAGTATTTACACAAGACTAGAAACATTTCTTGGCCAATTAAGTTACATTATCTGAATGATGAACAGATTTCCCATAGTGTGTATAGATTTTTCAAGAACTTAAGGTCCAGATAAACTACCAGAAAATATTTCAGCAGTTAATATTTACTGAATTAAACTTTGTACCTAGAGTAAAGTCACAAGAGGTCCACTTTACCACTGAAAATTTGAAAAATTAATGATTGGTTTATTGATGTATAATTTGAGCTCCACTTATTAAAAATATGAATTAAGGTTTTCTCCCAAATTCAAAGCATATATTAGTAATAATTACATAGTAAAAGAATACTGAAACTTTGAATTTTACAAGAGAAGAAACTAAATTTTGGCCTGGGGAGAAATTCTTATGGACTTGAAACTACATCCAGTACTTGTGAAATGCTTCTATTACCTAGTATAGATAAAAATATGCAGGACCCAGAGGCCCTTGTATATGCGCTTACTTTTAAATTCCTGTTTTAAACCTAGGAACAAAGATGAGCTAAAATAACAGTGGATCCTAGCCAAGGTATATAAAAAATCTGGTACTTCACATGCCTTATAATTTTATGTGATGGCTGTTGATGAGCCAGAGAAAAGGCTCAACTTCTTATAGTCAAAATATTGTTAGTAAATTTACTATCTCAAGTCTATCTAAAAAAATAATGTATTTTTAATAAAAAATATTAAATTATATTTTTCCCCAGTATTTTTCTCAAAAAAATTGCAAAAAGTAAAACCAGATTTCAATTCACTTGATTTGAGCTCCAGTAAAAGTTACACAATACATAAAAATATTAAACTTTATATATTTAAAAACAACTTCTGAAACTGAAATAGATGTACAGTCATGCCCTGGGGTGCCCCGCCCTACCCCCTGCAGGCAACCACTTGGCCCTGCACAAGCCTTTCAAAATACCTCTTAATCCACTTAATTGTTTCATTCTCACTTAGCATATTTTTATCATGTACTCTGAATTTTTGCATAAAATGAAATTTTCAAACAAATCAGTTGTAATTTTCAACAACATTTCAAATTAAATTTACTGAATCTCTCATTCAAGACAAAATTTATTTAGTATTAATGAAGCAATCACCAGCATATAGATAGTAAACTTCATTTAATCTTTAAAAAAGTTACATGTGATAATGCTTATGTTATTGGAAACTAAATTATTCTAATAGTGAATCATAAAATTATGCGAAATTTTGTATCATGTTTGGAGATTTTTACACCCACTCCACTTACTCTACTAAGTGAAGCGGCAATGCAACATTTTTCTTAACACTATTTAAGGAAAAGTAAAAATTTAAAGACTCTACAACAGGTAAATTGAGGCAACATGTTTCTTTATGAAATTTATATATAACTACATAGACTCGAATGCTGCATGATTTAATGTTAAAATGAGTATCTTCCAATTTCAATTATGTAGAAAATATTTGGAATCTTTTAATTTTTATGATTAGGCAACATCTGTAGAAAAAAATGTGTAGATCTTTTGCATCTGCAATAGCCTTGCACCTGGCAAAAATTTTCCCCATTCAGTAATCCTGTAGTAACTTAAATGCAGCAGCTGCACGGAGATCTATATCACCCAATGCAGTACATTAATTTCATTTAATATCAAAAAGTGCTTATTGTGTATTTTATACATTTGGCAATAAACAGGGTATTATTTTTTCATTTCTTGGATATGATATTGCCTAATTTCAAATTCTCTATGCAGGCAAACATGAGGCAACATGTTGTCTCATGTTTTCCCACACATTCTCACTAAAGTAATAAAATACAGAATAGAATCTTAATTCTATGTTAGAATGAAAAAGTACATACATCATTTGCACCATCTCCTCATGAAATGAGGCAGCACAAAGTCTCATGTCACCAAGACATGGTACATTTGCAAAATGATGAGGATATGCCACCTCATCTTATGCTTTGTGGAAAAAAATTTAGGTATGCGGAAGGGTGGTTTCTTACATGCATATATGAGGCAACATGTCGCCTCATATATGCATGTAAGAAAATGTCTTATTTTCTCACATTATAAAATATATGTATAAAAAAGGAATTTCATATTAGAAACATGAGGCGACATGTCGCCTCATGTATCCAATATGAACAGCAGAGCAAAAAAAAGGGCAAAAGATGAGGCAACATGTTGCCTCATCTTTTGCTTGTTGGTCAGTGGTGAGTAGCACATGGGCTAGTGCAAAACATGAGGCAAAACTTCACCTCATGTTTTGCATTAGCACATGTCTACTGTTCCTACAAGAAGGCCAATGGGTGGAACTAAGTTATTTCAAAAAGAGGTGACATTTAGCCTCATGTTGCCTGGCTATCTGGTGCACATGACCAGATAATCAGCCAACATGAGGTGTAATGTTGCCTTATGTTGCATTATGTCAGTTCTCACATGTAACTTTACTTTCAAGCACAGTAGGCATGGGCTAATGCAAAAAATGAGGTGCCATTTTGCCTTATTTTTTGCACTAGTACATGTGCTACTCACCACCAACCAACAAGAAAAAGATGAGGCAACATGTCGCCTCATCTTTTGCCCTTTTTTTGCTATGCTGTTCATATTGGATACATGAGGTGAAATGTCGCCTCATGTATCCAATATGATATTTTTTCTTATTCATGTATTCTATAATTTGAGGAAGTAAGAAAGTTGCTTAAATGCATATATGAGGCGACATGTTGCCTCATATATGCATTTTGGCAACAAACACCACCAAAAAATCACAGCCATTCCCAGCGTGATTGTCACCTGGGGTTTCACATTGGGTTTGCGTAAAATGTGCAAATGCCAATGCAAACACAACACACATTTTCAAAACCCTCCGATCTTTAGAGCGTAAGTAAAAATTCTGCACTTCCCTCTCACCTTGACTCACTGGTAACTAGTTTTGGTCTGATACCTCAGAAAATCAAATTTCAAACCTACTTTTTCTCTCCTTGCTCTTATTATCTGCTTGCCTAATTAATAATTTACCTCTACTTATATTTAAGTATACTCATAAAAAGTTGTAAAAAATCCAAAAATTTCATATTTTATTGCTCAAAATGTGACAAATATTTTTGAACCGGCCATCTTAGAATCACTAAAAATGGAAAATATATTTCTGCTTAGGAAAAGCTTAAGCATTTCAGAAGCAATGAAAAAAACATCAATTTACTGATGCAAACTTCTGATGAGGAGCCTACAACTAGCTCTGAAGCATTTTCCAAAGCCTCAGGATTGAGTCCTTAAGTCTTTTGGAAGAGAGTGGCAGTGAGGCTGATGTGAAATCTCAAGTGGAAGTTACTGGGTCCACTTGCATTTCTTATGTCTAGCCCAATAAAATGTTGTACTGTTCATCAAAGCAGGTTCTGAATATGTCCCAAGATTTAAAAATTAGCTTGGGTTGATTCAGCAGTGCTCACTGGTGGTGGCTGAGTATCATCCATGATATCTCCAAAAAAAAAATTAACTGGAACAAGAACAATGTAAGTAAAATTAAATGCTTAAGGTAAAACAACAATCCTGAATCCATTTCCTTTACCAAATTATTGCTTGTGTTGCCTCAATAAATACTGGCAGATATCCTAGCAATAATCCTCGCACCCAACAACTCCTCTTTGTTTACCACTTTAATTTCCCTTTCATTTCCCTCCTTTCTTTTCCTCATCTCACTTGTACTTAATATTATATTTGTTGTTTCTTCCTTCACTCCTCCAGCTGGGTGGTTAAAATGAAATAAAAAAAGTAAAAATAAAAGAGAATAAGTTATTGGAAAATACTATAAAATTGAGGGGGGAATAAACTCTGGTAAATTTCCCAAGAAACTTCCCCTCTCACAGTAGTACCTAGTCTTTGTGTCCTTTTCCTTTCCCTTCTCCTCTTGTCTTGTGCCCCCCTCACACTTTTTTACTTAAAATATTTTATCTACTGCTCTTTCATGCCACAATTTGGGTGAGATTATATGAAATGAATAAAAAATGAGGAGGGAATGGTATATTGATCAATGGACAAGGAATATGAGGCATTTGCACTGACACTCCAAAGATTGGTGGTGTTTTCAAATTTGTGTTGTTTTTGCATTGGCATTTTCAGTGGAATTTTCACATTTTATGCTAACCCAATGTGAACCCCTGGGTGACAATCACACTGGGAACATCTGTGATTTGTTGGTGGTGTAAGCTAGGCTGTACAATTTTTATTCACTGTCATTTATAGGTCCAGAGTGGCATTTACTTCACTTGTTTATGTTCCCTCTATAATTATCTTGATGCCTCTGTCAATTGTCCTAGCCTTGAAATCTTTACAAAGATTATAACTCTTCTACCATCACAAAGTCACCAAGTCATTTTGAAATTTTCAAATTTTTTGCCAGAGTTCACTTTTAAAAAATCGTATAATTAAGAGGATTATATTATTTCATGTAGTAAAAGTTTAAATGAGTAAATTCATCCCACACACCACACAATATGGGGGGCGGACTTGCTAGCAAGTCCGCAACCTTGGACCCAAACTCACCATAGATTGAACACACATTGAGCTATTGATAAAGGAGCCATACAATCAGGAATGAACACCACTCAGAAGAACAGTTTTAGGTGGGTGTTCAAGTAGAGTTCAGTATGGGTTCAGTATGAGTTCAGTCTGAGTTCCATCTGAGTTCCATCTGAGTTCAGGTTGAGGACTTGCTAGCAAGTCCACCCCCTATATTGCGTAGTGACATATCCTTAAAAACAACAGGGTATGATAGTTTTAAATTTTATTTCATTGATTTTTGTCTTGGTAAGGTCTATCATTCAAACCTGCAGAAAGAAAATCATGAAAAGGTATTTCATGGGCCTGGAATAAGTGGTGTAAGGGTAGTTCGCATGAATGACTTCTTTCCAGGAAAAAAAGTTAATATAGCACCAAGGCACAATTTTCGGAAGTCACTCAAGATTAAATAAGATAGAAAGCTTTAACAATAAGCAGTGCAATATACTTTCTCTAATTTTCTTTTTGGTAAAGTGACATTCAGAGTTTTGGTCTGGATTGTAAGTAATTTAAGCACTGAAATTCCTTCAAAGGTTACTTCTGATGTTATGTTAAGATACCTGAAAAACCACTTGACTGCTCATTGCACAAAATTTTAAATTAGCTAAGCTAGGCATTCAAAATGAGAAATGGTGATTATTAGTGTTTTAGCATTCATAGCAATGATTTGAGATTATGAAGTACTGCTATATTCTATAGGTGGGGGTAGTTCAGTATTGGAATCAGTACAAGAATTAACCACTATATCAAGAGCTAGAGCTGTAGGAGTGATCTCAAGTTGATGGCAGACTGAAATTGGCATTTTATGTCTTAGAAAGAGGGTTGTATAATAATATCCTTTTGACACAATTGAAGATGGGTTGGTTCTCCTGTCTAAAATAATTTAAAAATAAGCATCTGCCACTCTAATATTTAAAGACAGTGAAAGTAATATGTAAGTGTTGTGACAGAAAGAAGAGTAAAAAATTATATAAAAACAATGGAAAATATAATATATTTTAAGTTAATTAATTTTTCTGATAACTAGATCTATTCTCAGGAAGTGTTAGTATCCTTAGTTACTCCTACTTTAAAGCACTCTCTCTAATATGATCCTTACTGTAGCAATAAAATAACTCGACAATACAAATTCTGGCTATGTACACCCATTATGCACACAAAAGATATAATATATGAATGTATTACTCTAAAATCCTTATTCTACTTCACTCTCTTTCTTCTATATCTATCTATCTATATGTCTATATATATATATATCTATGTATAATACACACACACACACACACACACACCCTTTTTTTAAAGAGTGTGTTCTCATTAAAATACCCTATATTCTCAGTTTCCTTTATCTATTCTCTCTTTCCCTACTGGTTCCCTTGCACAATTTCAGTACTATTATAAGTATATCAAACGGTAAACTAATTATCTCAGTAGTATAAGTACAGTGTCAGCATAAGTCTGTTTTAATAGCACCTAAAGTTTTTATAAAAAATTTACTATTAGCACTTTGGAAGTCTAAGGACTAGTATGGCACCCAGGGTTATTTTTGGGAGGATTAGAATGGTTTTTTTGGGATTTGGAAAAGTTAATTTAGCTTAAAAAATTGTTTTATTATTAAAATAATGGATGGTTTAGTTGCAAAAAAGGGTTTTTCATATTAGTTAAGTTAAAAAAATTATTTAAAAGTTAACGAGTGCAAGTATAGTTCTTAAATTGTATGGAAATTAAAGCTAGGAGTCTCAAGAACCATTTAAAACTTTCTCAGAACTTTTACTGTTTTTCTTATATTTCTATTAATTATTCAAGTATTTTTGATAATTTGCTCAACTTTAATGATTTTTATATAGCAAATAGTGTTTTGCATGCTCTCAAAACTTAATGGGAGCCTCCCAAGATTTAACCCTATCATCTTTAACTTTTTTAGGTTTTATACTAAGGTTTGAAGGTTCTAATTGAGTCCAGAAGTCTATACAAGCTCCAGGATTCTCCAGCTGGGAAAAATAGGGCGCATGACTTACTATTCATAGAAAGCCTGTAGGCTTGAAATTAGATAGTTGAATAAAAAATGGATAACCAACAACAACAATCATTATTTACACAACATTTTTATATTTTGTAATACCCTTATAAATATAACATTTTTACATAACATTTTATAAATTTTATATAACAACTCATAAATAAATACATATAGGGTACCATTGTAGAGGTCTCATCTTTAGGGACTTGACTTTAACATCTTTTCAAAAAATAAAAACTATATAAAAAAATAAATATTCAATCGTTTATATAACTTTTCAGCCAGGCTATACCAGGAGCCCAGTAAATTTTACGTCAAATTACTGAAACTAAAAGAGGACATAAAAATATGCTTATGATGTATATACATTAATTTTATATTGCATAATGAAATAATATAATTATTTTATTAAATATATATAATAAGTATTATATTAATTTTATTAATATTATGTAAATTATTTATACATTTAAATTAAGCATGATATATATTCTATAAATTATGGCGCATTTTTATGTATTTAATAAATAAAAATTAATAATTGATTAATTAAAAAAATATATTATAAATTCTAAATGAAAATTTAACTTATAATTTAATTAAATTAATTAATTAAAATTTTATATTAAATAAGGCCATACATATCTTATTAAACAATAATATTGGGCGCTTTTTTTACCCTTAATTGTGTCGGTAAAATTATTAAATAAATTATAACACTTATTTAATAAAATGGTATTAAAGTTCTCACTTTAAATTAGAGATAGCATAAAATTAATTATTTGATTCAATTAAACTAGTTATTGAATTAATTACATAGTTAAAACAATTAATTAAAATTGCTTGATACTGGATTGAATTAATTACATGGATTTTTGCGTGAAAATAATTCTATTTGTTTTAATTGAACCCTTTACATCTCACTGTAATATCTGTTTTTGGTTATTTTACTCACTGTTCTTATATTTCAGACTTACTTAGTTACTAATTATTTTAATTAAGTGTTTTTGGGAAATTATGGTGGGAAAATTAGTTACTTAATCACGGGTTTAGTTGAATGTCTCATGTTTTTTCTCTCAGTCTCCATGTTTTAGTTCCATTCTTTTTAATGTCTAGTTTCATGTTATTCCTTTTTGTAATTACTATATGGTGACGCTTCAGAGGGTCCTTTGCCTATAAAAGGCTTTGGATAATCCCCTGTAGCTGCATCACTTATTAAACACTTAACTCAAATACAATTTTAAATATATTATGTTTATTTTATTTTTTATTAGCATTATAAGTCTAAATTTAAAAGTAAATAAATTATCTAAGTTTACTATAAGTCTATTAATAATTATAATTTTGAACGGCGCACTTCTATATAACTTACAAGATTCAAATATTATAAGTTGAACCTCACTGTTGTGTCACTGCTCAAATCTTGTCATAGCATTTCTTTATTTCTCTCTCTTACTTTCTTAAGCTATCAATTATTATAAAAATCCATTTTATCATTTTCCTTTAGTTCCTTTTAGTTTCTTCTCCCTTTTCTCCTTCTTCTAGACAACCGGCCGATATACATTTTCTAAGTACAACTTTGCTGTTGTATTTCTTTTCCTCATTATAAAGAAAACAGATTCTACATCTCAAAACCATTTAAATTAATTTTTCAAAAAGTCATATCATATCATGTAGACTTTTTATCTTAGTTAATTGTGAACTCCATATTTCCTTAAAGGGGCATAGTTTTCTTTGGTTTATAAAACTCCCTTGGATTCTGCTTACAGCAAGGAAACTGTAAGAGTCTTTCTACAGTGCCTTACACAACACCTATCTTTACATACCCAACATTTTTTGAGATCCCCAACTACATAATAAGTACTATAACATTTTTCATTCTTAAAATTACGTGTGCACTAGCCATGTGAGTATTCACTAATCCTAAAATTCTCAGAACTCAGTAGGAGCCATTCCTTGTTTAGAGTCTTACTTTTGCTTTCTTATATCTGAGCACTGCATATACACTTGTTTTCTAATCCACTTTTTTTTCTAGTACTGCATTCAATCATTTTTTCTAGATTTCTAGGCTAAAAGTATCAGATACCTGTGTACCAAGTCTATGTACCATAACACCTACGTTAGGGTGAGACCCATACCATCACTTGAAGCCTCTCCCTAAACCTATACTATGCTTTCAGGGCTAGCCATGATTACCCCATATCTATACTGTGTTCTTGTGCTATATTCTAGTTTGTACTTCTCTCCATATTCTACTTTCCCTGGCATGTACATCCATATTTCACCAAAAATACCTGAGCGTAGAGAGTCTACTTTTTCAGCGCTTTGAAGACCCTTTTGTTGTGCTTTTGTAATCATCCTTCATGTCAACCCCTTTTCTTTGCTTACTATAAACTGAGATAATTACTGCATTTCTGAGAGATGTGTACCACAGTACCCCTCTACTTGCAACTGTCTCCAGAAACTATAAAACTAGGTAAATATCTCATGCTACTTCCTCATTCCTCCATCATCCCTTCTTATATAATTTCTACTTCATTTCTAGTTTCTCTTCATTTCTTTACACTAGTGCCTGTCTTATTTTTTTTTTCTTATTCCTCCTTTTTTATCATCATCATGAATCCTAAAACAATGTCACAAATGCTTTCCAAAAGTTTTTTAACACATGGCCTACAACTGTTGTTGTTCCTAGGAATGATTGACCTGAAGTTAAAAACATTCTCAAGGGTGAAGAGAGCTGTCAGTGCTGCATCAATAAAAGAGTTACTCCTTGTTGATTCTCAAAAGATTGCTGTGGTAATGGATTCTTCACTGTAATTTTTCCTTGCTTTTTTCTTCCTTTTTTATTCTTCTGCTACTAACCCCTTTCTTGATTTCCTTTAGGTATGAAACTTCTGTAAAGAAAGCAAGAAGAAATGTAGCTAAAATGGTCCACTGACTGTCAATTCCAATGCGTTCACATCAAATATCTTGATTCAGTTGGATGTTAAGTGCCCTGCTCCTACTACTCATACTCCTTCCCCAAAACAGGTAAAACAAACTCATTGCTCCCCTATGCCTATCATAGCTTCAAATACAATGCACCACTCACTCTTTTCAGAGAATTCAATAGACACTGTAAGTTCCTTCATACTTTATTCCAAATATAAATTTGTTTTCTTTCTTTTTAGGACATACCAGCTACTCCTTACACTGTGACTCCCTCAACTTCATTAACTGAGTTTGTCATTCTGGGCTATTCCACCTGATGCTACCTTTTTGCCTCCCCCTGAAGAGGTGACCTAGCCTGGGTGAGATGCCACTCCTCTTCATGCTGTCCTTAATAATTGGTTTTTGGCCCCTCTCACTCCAGTTGCATCCTTTGAGGATGACACTCCCCATATCCATCCTCCTTACCCTCAAGATCGGCAACTTCTGATTCAAGTTGTTGAGGTGCCCTATTACCACACCATTGACCAATTCAATAATGCCTTCAATACAGTATTTAATTATCTTGAAATACTCCAGCTCTTGAAGAGAAGGAAATCCAAAATTGAGTCACCTTATTTGAAACATTAAATGCAACTTATAATAAAATTTATGCGGATTAGGAGTACACCTTCCTTGATAGAAAATAAAGTAAGTCCCCTCATTTTTTCTTTTTTAGTAATGTGAAGCTAATATCCTTTTCTTATCAGAAAACTCTTTTCCTTTTTTATTTTCTTCTTCTTATTTTTAACATCATCCTGCCATATTAGTTTTAAATAGTGTATTATAATCGTTGTAATAATAAAAATCTGATATATATATATAAATATCTTCTGTTGCCACAGAAAATTATTTTGCCCAATATTTTATGTGTGAGAGATAAAACTTTACAGCTAGAAAACTAGAAGTTCTCTTAAGCATTGTTACACCTGTAATGTTTTCCTTCACTTCCCATAAGCTCCTAAAAAAACTTGAAACAAGATTTTAAAATTTTCCCTAGATAACTTAGTTTGTTAGTATCAACGTCTCTCCTTATATTTTTTATATGTCATATTCTTGAAGAAAGTTCAAATCTTACCAAGATCTGCACTCCTTAGTGCTGATCCTCTTTTTACTTAGCTTTGGTACATTCCATTCTTCCTCTCATTAGTTTCTAACTTGGATACTATTCAGCGCTTTGCTTTTGCTATAAATAGAGACCTCAAATCTTACATCCTTCCATATCTGAATCTTTTCATCACACTAGTTCTATAAAGATTGTGACTCAATACCACACTTTACTTAGAGATCAATCTTTTATCTTTTTTTTCTCACAATTTCAACTTTACGTTCTCTAAGCCTCCAAGTTATGCCACCTTTAAAGATGACTGCAATAAATTCTTCAAATATCATAAAACTTGTACCTTTTATTACACTTATCCATCATCTCCTGGTGAATTTTTAAAATTTCCTCCTGATGATAGATCTAGAGCTCCTACTCTCCTAGCTAGTCCTAATAGCACTACTCATCAATCTACTGAAACTTTATCTGTCAAAAGCACATCTCTTCCCACTTACACTCAACAAGAAATTTCCATACAGCCCAAATTTTAGGATTTGTGTTGAGAGGTTAGGAGGAAGAGCACTGTGGGAACCATGAATTGTAATAGGTAGGAAAGAGGGAAATAGCATAAGGGGATTTAGTGGGGTGAGCGCTGTGGAGTGCTCCACATCACTCAACTTATTTAGTGATCCAGTTACTTCTTAGTTTCCCATAGTTGTAACCCTCACTGTTGGAAGCCCCAACATATTCAGTCTAGTTAGTCTCACTTCTGTATCAACATAGTAGCTCCTGTCTTTGACTAGTCTTAGAATTAGTAGTATTCCCCCCTCTTAGGTCTTAAAATTTAGTCTGATCCATAACCAGTGCACAAAAAAAGAATAATGAACCCCTCAGGTAAATTTGATGCGGCTCTCTTTTCTGCAATTCAAGAGCAGATGTAATTCTTGCAATAGTAGAAATCCAGACTCTTGGAATTTCTGGTAGAGGAATAAACCTCATATTGCAGCCCCATTGAGGCAGAGATGGATTCTTCTGAATCCAAAGAACTGGAACTTCCCAAAACACTAGTGTCACCTGTCAAAGGCCCAAAAATTACAGTCCCAGAAATCTTTGATTTAAAGCAAGCCCCCCAGGAAGATCATTATGCATCACAGGTAAACCTTTATGTCAACCTCAAAATTCAGAGAATCCCAGATGAGCAATCAGAAATTGGATTTACAATATCTTAACTCACAGACAAGGCTTCACACTGGGCAAGCCCATATACTAAAGAGCTTCTTGAAGGTGCCAATGTGGCAACAAATTTTTTCCAGTTCATGGCAGTATTTGAGATATATTTTGGTAATCCTGATGTTTCCACAACCTTGGAACACACATTAAACCAATTACACCAGAAACATTCAGTGGCCATGTATGTGTCCAAATTCTAGGGCCACACCAGCTATGTCACAACATAAAGAGAAGGAGTTCTCATGTTTCACTTCAGGAAGGGTTTCTCACCAAAAATCATAAATTCCCTAATCACTAACTCTTGTCCAAGCTCTCTCCAATCACTCATGGAGCTGGCTATCCAAGTCTTTAATGATTTTATGCATCAACAAATGGATGGCAGAGGTTGAAAAACTTGAAACTATGCCTCATCAAGTGGGGCCAGTGCCCAGGACCCAAATATCATGGATATTGACACATTAAATTCACAGGGAACTAGCTGGAGGAAATTGCTTTCAAATGAAGAATTACAAAGGTGCATGAGTAAAGTTTTGTGTCTAAGGTGTGGAGGCAGTGGTCACTGGGCATGGGAGTGTAGGGGTAAAATGAGGGTTAGTGAAGTGGAGGATAGCACAGGTAAGTCACAGGTAAAAGAAAATTCTCAGGAGTGAAGGTTGTTCCCTCCTTTATTGGAATAGAGGAAAAGGATAAGGTGAATTCAGTAGAAGAATTATCAGCATGTAAGACACTTTAAGTAAATGATAATTGTATTATATTGAATTCTCCTATAATGAACCTTGAAGCCACAACAAATGTATTATCTCTGCTAGACTGTGAGGCCACAGACTGTTTTATTTCCAATAAGTTTTAACAGAGGAATAAAATGAAATATAATAAATTGTACCACCCCAAGAATCTAATTATGTTTTATGGGTCACCAGGTGGGGGAGGACAAGTAAGAGAAAAGGTTTTTTACAGATTTTGGTGAAATGAAAGGGAATCTCAGTGAAAGTCATACACAAAAAGCCTGAAAGACCAGTATGGAATGGTACTGGGGATGACATATCTGGACCAGTACAACCCACACATTGACTTGAAAGAAAAGATGGTTCAAATGAGAAGAAAATGGAACACTGGTGCTAAAGTATTGGCCCCCTGGCCCCTTCAGAGTCATGGGCCCATAATGGTGAGTCTTCTGATGTTTTGTTATCATCAGTTGACTTTCCACCAGTACTGATGCTTTCTCTTGGTTCTAAGCAGAATTATATATATGGATCACCAACAGGGAGCACCAGAAAGGGCCAGAGAAGGGATGAAGTGCGCCAAGAGTAGAAGGTGCAGAAAAAATGGAGGAATGCAGAAGATGGAAAGGGGAATTGCACAGATAAAGTATTAGTCTCCTGATCCTCCCTACAAGTCTCCTGGCTCCTTATCATCATAATTATACTTGTCGCAAGAACTGAAACTTTCTCTTCATGCTAAGTTTTAGGACTTAGAGGGGGGTCTGAAGGAAGTGTCAGAACTGGAATGTGAAGCAACAGCACAGAAAATATCCACTAAGAATTCAGCCAAGGTCCAGTCCTCAAAGCCAGAAAAAAAGTCTCAAGAAAATGGTCCCTGAAGCTTATTAAGAATTCTTACTGCTGTTTAAGGATTGAGGAGTCAAGACCCTGCCACCTCAGCAAGTGTAAAACTCTGCCATTGATCTAATTCCAGGAGAAAATACTAAATTTATCTGCATAATCCCATTTTAAACTTTGTATTCAATAGTGCTAAAAGATATGATTGATGAAAATTTTAAAAATTTCATCATCAGAGAATCAAAACCTCCTTGTGCAGCTCCTGAAAAATTTGCAGGTAAAAAGGATGTATCACTGATATCATGCATGGATTTCAGAAAGTTAAATGTGCTGAAATTTATATAAAGATACCCCCTTCTGCTAGCTAGTGAGCTGATTGATAGTCTTCAGGGTGCAGAAATTTTCGCATCCTTAGATCTTAGAAAGGGCACCACAACATACATGTGAAAAAAGTAGATGAACACACACTGGAATTTTGCACAACATTTGTTAATTTTGAATGGTTGTTAATGTGGTTTTGTCCATGTAATGGGCCTTCCGCTTTCCAACACTTCAACAATAGCATCTTCAGGGATAGAATAGGGATATATGTAGCAGTATATCTGTAAAAAATCTTGACTTACTTCAGATCAATGGAGAAACACCAGATATGTGTGAAGTATTGTTTACGGCATGTAAGGGAGGTACAAGTATAGTTGAAACCAGAAAAATGTGTCTTCTCAGTAAGTGAAATCCCCTACCCGTGGATGATCATTTCAAAGGATAGGGTGAAAATGGATCAGGAGAAGGTAAAGACAGTAAAAAAGTGGCCAAAAATAGTGTCAGTAAAGGAGTTCCTGTCATTTTTAGGCTTTGTAAGCTTTTAATGCTGCTTTATTGAAAATCACTCCCAAATCTTCCAACCACTCCACAGCCTCAAAAAAAAGGAAGCCAAATTCACTTTGAAAATAAGTAAAAAAGATGTGTTTGACTACCTGAAAAGAAAATTTTTAAGAGCCCCTATTCTTGCAATCCCAGACTTACTAACTCCATTTGTCCTAGAATGTGACTGTTCAGACTTTGCGCTAGGTAAATTATTATCCCAATATGACACTGAGAAACTTTTGCACCCAGTAGAAATTTGTCATGTACACTTCTAGGCACCAAGTCAAACTATTAAATATATGATAAGGAGCTATTGGTACTTGTAGAGGCTGTACAAACCATCGGGGTAACTATTTATAATGAGGACCACACCAGCTACAAGCTATTATCTACACAGATCACAAAAACTTGGAAACCTTCCTGACCACTAAAAAGTTGACTCTCTGGAAAGTGTACTGGGAGGAACTGCTAAGAAGTATTAAATTTTTTGTTCAATTCTTCCCAGGAAAGAAAATTAAAAATTAGGGTTCATTATTATGACATCCTGACTTGCACCCAGCTCAAAACCAGCTGCATACTGTTGGCTCAGCCTTGCTGAAGGGGGACCTTGAAGAGGGGGTAATCCTAGATGAGGCAGAATTGGCAGATGAGGATTTTATGGAATGAGTGATAAGGGAGCAGATAAAGGATGAGGGAGTGCAGGAGTTAGTTAAGGCACGCTTATATAAGGAGGTATTTGTAAGGAAAATATTGGAGGAGTATCACCTTGAAGGGGAAGCACTGTATTGGAATGGTAGAATAGTGGTTTCAAATAATGAAGAGCTCAAGAGGCAAGTGGTCAGATCAAGGCATGACTCCCAAATGGCAGGATTCCTAGAGCTGCTTAAGACAATGGAGCTGGTAAATTGAAACTTCTACTGGAATTCCATGAAGGCATATTTCCAGTGCTATGTAGCAGCATGTGACTTTTCCAGAAGAACCAGGGGAGCCCAAAAGCCATTCCACTAACCCCATTAAGCATACCCAATCAAAAATTCAAGAAATTCTCTTATGATCTTATAGTGGAGCTACGCAAGTCCCAAGGAAAGAATACTATTCTCAAAGTAGTTGACCGCTTCACCAAGATGGTGCACTTTGTCCCCACCACTACAAAGGTTACATCAGAATGTATTGCAGACTCAATGGTGGCATATTTCTGGAAGTTGCATGGATTTCATGAGAGTATAGTATCAGAAACTACGCAATATAGGGGGTGAACTTGCTAGAAAGTCCTCAATCTGAACTCAGATGAAGCTCAGATAGAACTGAGACTGAACTCATACTTAACCCATACTGAACTCTACTTGAACACCCACCTAAAACTGTTCTTCTGAGTGGTGTTCATCACTTATTGTATGGCTCCTTTATCAATAGCTCAATGTGTGTTCAATATGTGGTAAGTTTGGGTCCAAGGTTGTGGACTCGCTAGCAAGTCTGCCCTCCATATTGTGTAGTGAGATAGGGGGAGTAGCTATAACTCTTAGTTGTTAAAGGTAATGTATGAGCAACTAAACAATAAGCCCATTTTTTCAACAGCATTTTATCCAAAAACTGATAGGAAATCTGAGATAGTAAATAAGGTGATTGAACAATACTTGTACCAACTCATTAACTATCAGTAAGATGGTTGGGTACAGCTGATATCACTGGCTGAATTCTCATACAATAACTGGACAAATTCTGAAACAGGCATGTCACCTTTCTACACCAGCTATGGATACCACCAAATATTCTAAATTGGAACCCTATTATAGTTACAAGTTCAGGAAGCTGAAAAATGAATTCAAAAAATAATAAGTATATTTCAAGAATTAGAAGCAGCAATCAAGTTTTATAAACAAAAAATGCAGCTCCATCATTATCAAGGGAAAACCAAGCATTGAATGCTAAAGGTAAGTGACAAGGTTTGGCTAAGCTCACAATTCCTTTCCATACTATGCCCAAGTGACAAGCTAGATCATATGAAGGTAGGCCCAACTAATATCAGACAAAAGATAACAGAATCAGCATATGAACTGGAACTACCATGTTCTATGAAACAACTGAACCCAGTGTTCAATATTTCATTACTCAAAAAGCATCAGGAAGATACAAAAACTGGGTTCCAGAAAAATCACTGGTGCCTGTTTATGTAGGAAATGAAGAGGAGCTTGAAGTAGAAAAGATTATTGCTAAAAGGGTGTGCAGGGGAATTTTCAGTATTTGGAACTGTGGAAGAAAAATGGTAAACAGATGTTGGGTTCAGTTCACATACTGAATTGATTCAATTCAGTATGTGAACTGAACCCAACATCTGGTTGCCACTTTTTTCCCTCTGTGTTGCACTGGAAATGATATGGAGTAGAAGATAAATCTTGGGAAACAATAGAGAACTTAGATAATGCTAAGGGGAAGGTGAAAGAGTTTGAGAAGGAGCATAGGGTACAGGAAGGGAAAAGAGGGGGTAATGTTAGGATTTGGGTTGAGAGGGGAGGAGGAGGAATACTGTGGGCTCCATTCATTTTAATAGGCAGGAAAGAGTGAAATTGCATAAGGAGATATTAAGGGGTAAGTGCTGTGGGGTGCTCCTCATCAGAAAACGTATTTAGTAATCCAGTTACTTCTTGGTATCCTGTAGTTGTAACCCTCATTTATAGAAGCCCCAACATAGTCAGTCTATTTAGTCTCACTGCTGTATCAGCATAGTTAGTCCTGTCTTTGACTAGTTTTAGCATTAGTAGTAGTCTGCCCTCTTAGGTCTTAACACTAAAGCCAAATTTCTTACCTCATTTGAGAAAGATGTTTCCATTCAATCATCTTCCACTTGTGTACCTAATGCAGCAAGAATAAATTCAACTTCTGCACACCCTAAAAATATCTTTGCAAGTAAGTAATTAATTCTCACTCTAAACACCTATTTCTAATTTTTATTTTCTTCAAAGGCCTTAACAAATCTATTTCCTTGGGATGGGTTCCCTAACCTCTTCCATTCTTTCATTCAATGCAAATCTTTTGTGCCTTTTCCTTATCTATGATTCTATGTCATCATCTTACAATTGTGCTACTTTCTTTTTAGAAAATAAATTAAAGGCTTTCTATAATCATATTGAAATGATCGGTAAACTAATAATCTAAATCAGCTATACTTTAATTCCTGATTTCCCACCGTGCTCTTCCAACATTAGCAGGGGCCTTTTTTGTGTTGTTTGGTGCTGTTTGTAGATGTATTAATTGACATTTAATTGTGAATTATGGGTTTTTCTTATTTTATGGGGTCAATATTTATACTATTTGATAGCCCTTGTTTTTCTCTACACTTCATGTTCCAATGAAATTTCTCATATTCTAAGTTTTAAGTGTTCTTTCTCTCATTTTTCATTTTTAATATAACTTTAATTTTGTGTTTTGTGTTTTTTTGGATAACCTTAAGTCTTATGGTTAAGTTCTCAATACCATTAGATAGACCTATTTTGGCTCTATAATTCATTTCACAATGTGATTTTTACCTAATTGTGTGTTTTAAAGGTTTTTGGTAGTGTACTGAGTTTCTTAAAGGTAAATTGGGGTATTTTGGCTCAGAAGTAGGTGCCCGCATGCCAGTATTTATAAGCATCTGGAAGGTGGGGAGAGTGCTTGGGAATGATTTTTATGCATTTTTAGAGGTTTTAAAGAAGGAATTGGGCAGATTAGATGTGCTCTGTGCGTACATACTGAATAAGACAGTCTGGGGCAACTCTATAAATCTTACAACTATCTGGTAATTAGATCAGTGTTTCTCACTAAGTTTTCACTGTTTTTTGGTCAAAATTCGCTGTGTATTTTTTAAGGTTAGTTCTTTTTTAACTCAACTTTGTTAACTGGTTTCTCTGGTGTAGCTTTTCAACCTGCATCAAGTTTTATTGCTTTTTTCTGTGCAACAAGTGCACTGGGTTTTTGGTTTCTGGTGTGGATTTTATCTGAATTTCAGGTTTTGGTCCTTTGGTTCTCAGTGGTCTGCTATTGGCTACTTTCTTGAATCTTTAAGCAATAAAGAATCTGTTGCAAGTGGTATTGTAAAAGTCTCTAATTTGTGGTAGCAAATTAATCACATATGGTATTTCTCAAAGGAACAGGGGTTTTTTCTCTCAAGTTTTTCTTCAACCCCTTTGTGCAAGGCCTATGGATAGTACTATAGCATTTTCTAAATTTCTGGCTCCCAATTTGGGGTAAGTATTATCTGGGTTTTTGAATCTCTGTTACTGCTGTACTCTGTTCTTTGGTGGATTTTTGTGTATTTTGGAAATTGGTTTTCTGAATTCCTTTGGACCTATGGCTTCTGAACCCTTATTCTATGTTGGTGGTGAAGTATCTAAGGATGTTTCTCCTCTTTTTTCTGTTAAACCCTCTTTCACAATCAAGTCTTAGAGGGGGCTAATATTTATGGGGTGGGATTTGAAGTTGTTTCTGGATTTTTTTGAGGCTTCTGGGAATGTGGATGGGGCTTCTCACCTGAACATGGTGAAGAAAGTCATTTTCTATATTGGTGAAATGCCTCTGGTGAAGGAGGTTGCTGCTATGGAGGGTTAAATAAGGAAGGATTGGAAGAAGTTGTGTCTTCATATGATGGATTGGTGGTGGTCTAGGTAGTTTATGTTATATTTAGATATGATTGCAAGTAAATGAAAATCTTATGGATGGGTGGATTATTTACACTCCCATAGAAAGTTTAAAAGAGTTCTCAGGGGAAGCTTCCTCTCTTGCCATGGTAAGTAACCTTTTTGATAATTATGTTGGTATGTACAGCAATAAGTCTTCTTTCTTAGGTAATATTGTTGAAATTAGTGACAGAACTGCTAAACCTATTAAAAAAAATTCCTGTTATGAGTAGCTCAAATGATGTAATTAGTAAATTTTCATTTAATGAGCCTTTACATTTAACTTCAACCACTTTATTTAATCCTTATCTTTCAATTTAAAATAATTCTGTTTCACCTGAAAATTATGTCTTTCTTGAGAAAACTTCTGAAGAAATATTGAAAGATTCTCTTGATTTTAATGTTATAAAAGACAAATTTTTGAGAGATTTATTAAAGCATGAAAATGAAAATTTAAAGAATTTCAATTTACATTGTAAAGTGAGCTCTTCTGTAAAAGATAAAGCATATTTCAAATTAAAAGACACATTGAATAATGTACTTTCTCACAAAAAAAATAGGAAATGATCACAAGGAACCTTTAGATAAAAATCAACATCTGAAAAAATTATTAGTAAATTTTAACCCCTTATAGATGAAAATACTTCATTAAAAAAGGACAATAAGTCATTGCATAATGAATTGAAAAAATTTAAAATTGATTTTAAGGCTTTGAGTAATAGATTCTAAGTAGATGAACACAGAAATTTTTCATCTCTTTCCAAAATCAATGATCAACTCTCTGATATTCCTAGGTTAAGAAAAAATCTGTCTAATCTTGAGGAAAAATTCTCTACATTACCAGTTATTTCTACCACAAGGTTAATCAGCCTAGTAGCCATATATTTTGGCCTAAAATTGATCAATATACTTCCTTTGATGGTGATTCTTCATCTGACTGGCAGCATTTTATTAAAAGAATTGATAATTTACAAAAAATACTTAAAAATTTTTAGAAAAAGAGATAGTTTCTAAGTTAATTTCAATATTTTATAATGTAGCCCTGATGTGGTATGAATCTGTTTTATTGGACAATCAACACTATACATGGGATGAGTGGAAAACATTAATTTAAAATTAATTTGGTGGTTCAAAATTCAAGTTGACACAGAAGATATTATATGAGAATTCTAGATATAAATTCTCTTCTGCTGAAAACCCTATTGTATTTCTCATGGAAATAACAAAAAATCTTAGAGCTATGGATCCAAAAATGGATTATGATATTTGGAGAGACAAAATTCTTTATAAATTACCCAATTCTCTCAGAGATTTGACTGTTTCTAGGACTGAGAATGTGAGAAAAATTTCTTCTTTTATTAATATCTGTAATGAGGTACTACTCAACCACAGATAGGAACCATGGAATTTTCCCTCAAAACCTTACCATGATCAGATGAAATCTTCTTCAAAACTCCCAGAAAAAACTGGTTAACCCTCTGCCCAGTTGCACCAAAGAAATATGCAACAGATACTTGTATTAAATGTAAAAAATCATGGAAGAAAGGAAATTTTTGTGACAAGAAAATCAATCTTGTTGAAAAAACTTTGGGAACTGAGAATACTACAGTTGATCTTGATGATTCATCCAGTGACTGTGATAGTAATATCTCTTATGAAAATTCATGATTCAAATGAAGTTCTAATGTTGGAACAAGATATGCAGTATTTAGATAATTTATCTGAAGTTTGTAATTTGGATTTATCTTCAGTATAAATGCTGAGATTATAAGAGATATTACTGACAGTTCCATATTAATACCCCCCTTGAAAGCACCAGTTATCATTAATGGTAAAAATTTTGAGATTGTTCTTGACTCTGTTGCTGGAGGAATTTTAGTGTCTGAAAAAGAACTGGCTTCAGTGGATTAAGATTATCGTAGTAGACTATTACCTATGAGATCTTAAAAATGGAGAGTTTATGGTTCTGTTTTATGTCCCATTGGAAAATACAAAACCATTGTATTCTTTAAGTATAATGGTGGCTTTTTCAGAGCTATTCGTGAATCTGTTGTGATGAAAAATAATAGCTTGAGAAATTGGTTTATTATGATTAATTACATTTTGATGATGTTTAGTATCAAATTGGATCCAGCAAACATTTTTTTCACCTTTTGTTGAAGGGAAAAAGAAAATTTAAAATTTTTTCCTCTAAAAAACCTTCTTCACACTTTTTGAACCCTTGTGATTCATTTATTCAATGTAAAGGTAGATCAACAGAAGAAATGGATGTATTTTTTTCTGAAATAAGTACTGCTTCATTTGGTGATCCCTTAACTAGTGAATAGAAAGAGTCTATAACTACTCTGATTACATCTTTTCCTATGGCTTTTGCTCATGGACCACATGAATTGTGAGTTGTTAAGAATGAAATTAAAATTTATATATCATGTAAATTGAGTTATATTCCTCCTAGCCTTAAGAAAAAACCATTTCCTACTTCTACAACAAAGAGAATAGATATTGAGGATAATATTTCTACACTATTGAAAATGAATATTATTGAGAAGGTATATGTTACACCAGAATATTGAGTCATCTCACTAGTCTAAATCTCTTATGAAAAGGATAAAGCTAGAGTATTTGGGGATTATAGAGCATTGAATACTTAGACAGTGGATGATCTTTATCCTTTACCCAGAATTAACTCAATTCATGCTCTGGATAGTAATAAAGGTTATCACAAAATACCTGTATAAAAGAAATCCCAAAATTTTTTGCTTATTGTAACTCATATGGGAATATATAAGTATTTTAGAATGCCATTTGGCCCTAAAAATTCACCTTCAGTTTTTCAAAAAGTGATGGATAACACCTTTCATCAGGAAATAATTGAAGGATGTTTAATGGTCTATATTGATTACATCATAGTTTTTTCTAGACCTTTGATGAAAAAATCCATCACTTGAGTAGATTCTTCCAGAAGATTTATGACATTAACATGACCTTATCTTTAAAAAAGTGTTAATTTAGTTTTCAATCCTTGAAATTCCTGGGTCATGTTTTGCCTGGCTTACAAATCTGGGTAGATCAAAATAAAGTTGCTGCAATCCAGAATGTGAAAGAACCAACTTCTGTGAGAGAAATTTAAAGTTTTTTGGATGTGTGACTATTATAGAAAGTATATAAAAATTATAAAGTCATAGCCTTACCTCTTACAAAATTGATAGGAAATCATGTGGCTTTTATATGAGATGAGGATACACAAAAAGCCTTTAATACATTGAAAAAATGTTTACTGACTTCCCCAATCCTTGCTATCCCAGATTTCAATAAACCTTTTTTCTTCTACACAGATGCAATTTGTTTTGGACTGGGAGCGGCTCTCCACCAGAAACAAATTATTAATGATAAAAGTTCAGAAGTAGTAATGTGATATATCTCAAAGACCTTGAAAGACAATGAATTTTAATATATTTCCACTCAATTAGACTGTTTATCAGTGGTATGGGCCTTGTAAAAGCTTCATTATTACCTGGATGACCAAAAATTTGAATTTTTTACTGACTGTAGTGCAGAAAAATCCCTATTAAGCCTAAAAACACCAAAAAAACATATGTTTAGGTGTCAAGTAGCTATTCAAGAGTATAGGGGTAGAATTAAAATTATTCAAAAGGCTGGTAATGTTCATTTAAATTTGAATATTTCATCTAGATTGCCTCTGAAAAATGATGACTCCAATCCAGCTTATGTACCTGATGATGATAAAATTCATATACATCTTATATATATTGTTGATATGGAAGAATAAATATTGCAATTGATTCTGGATTTATATGAGAAAGATTCTGATTT
Organism: Hemileia vastatrix; assembly: GCA_030280995.1. Classification (NCBI taxonomy): domain Eukaryota; kingdom Fungi; phylum Basidiomycota; class Pucciniomycetes; order Pucciniales; family Zaghouaniaceae; genus Hemileia; species Hemileia vastatrix. The sequence goes on along the minus strand of JASXTE010000014.1, from coordinate 8,237,167 downwards.
AAATAAATTAGTTACAATCTTAAATTATCCATAGAATGCTTCAATTCAAGCATTAATTAAAACTCTGCCTCAAAAGTACCGGAATGCTTTGAATAAAGGATAGTTTTCCATTGATCATTTTTATATTTATTACATGATAAAACTTACTGGTATCATTATAATTCCTCCTTCTTTGAAAGAAACCATCTTGAAACTCTGTCATGATGACATATTGGCAGGTTATTTCAATCTAGAAAAAACAATAGTCATAATAATAAACACTGCATGGTGGGAAAATATTCCTGAAGACACAAAACTATATGTTGAATCTTGTGATTCTTTCCAAAAATCTAAAAGATTAACAGGTAAAGGATTAGGATTAATGCAACATATTGAAGCACTTTATGCTCCATTTTAAATCATTAATATGGACTTTGTCACTGGTCCTTCTGTAGCAGGAAAAGACAGATATAATTTTTGTAAATGATAGTGGATAGATTCACCAAAATTTGAGAATTTATTCCTACCTATAAGTATTTATCCACAAAGGATTTAGATCTCCCATGGTGGTCATATATTTTTAATATTTTGGATTCCCAAAAGCCATTGTCTTTGACAGAGACCCAAAATTTATATCTGAATTTTGGATGTCTTTGATGGATATATGTGGCAGTGAGCTGAAATTATCTACTTCTCACCATCTTCAAACTGATGGTCTAGCTGAGAGAATGATTCAAACTCTAGAAGATATGATTAGAATGTATTTTGCCTTTGGATTATAATATAAAGACAATGACAGATTTACTCATGACTGGGTTACTCTATTACTAGGTCTTAGATTTGCTTATAATAGCACTTTCTATTCTGTCACTGAGAGAAAGAATTTTGAGCTCTGGCTAGATTAAGTCCCTAAAACTCTTGCTCAAACTCTCAATAATAAATTACCAAAGTCAGAACTAAATCCTGGTGTAAAATCTGTTATGTAAATTCCGAAACTAAGCAGAAAACATTCTCAAAGTTGTATTGATAAGGCATTTAAAAATGAAAAAATGGATGGGATAAATGCCATAAAGAATACACATTTAAAAAGGGTGATGAAGTACTGATATATACAGTCCACTTCAGTTTACAGGGAAATAAACAATTAAACAATCCTTTTGTAGGACCATTTTTTTGTTAAAAGAATGGTTAGAGATAATGCAGTAGAAGTTGTATTGTATTCTCCATATGACAGAAAACATCCTGTTTTCCCCATTTCCCTACTTAATACTTTTAATTCCAACAGTAACATATTTCCCAAAAAGATGGGGAAACCTAAAAAAATCCTCAGAAGGTCACAGAAAATGCAGCAATTGATAAAATTCTCAATGATAGAGTTATCACTTCTGAAAAATGTACTGAATATTTATTGAGATATAAAAATAAGACATCTGATAATGATGCATGGATACCTGCAAAAGAAATTTCTAACCTTCCTACTCTGTTAAAAAAGTATAAAAAGAAAAGATCTTAGCATTTATTTACTTTTTTTTAGAGTGATGGAGTATCATCCAGGCTGTACCAGGAGTCCAGTAAATGTTATGTTAATTTATTGGAAATGAAAGAGGTAAAATAACTATGAATATTATGTATATAAAATAAGATTAAGTTGTGTAATAGAATTATATAATAAACTAATGATAATATACACCATGCAATATGGGGAGCGGACTTGCAAGAAATTCCTCAAACTTGACCCCTAATTCATATTAAATTGAGCCCACATTGAGATAGTGATGAAACCCCCAAGAAAAAAGATTGACATTTTGGTGAACTCAACCTGAATCTAACTTGAAAATTTAATAAAGCATAGTTAATAAAACTTTGAAAAAATCCTGACATATGAAGAATGATATTTTTTATAGAAATCTGAATTCAGTGCAGACAACACCCAAATTATGCTGAGAAAGACATGTTTTTTAAACTACTTAAGTTTATAAGCACAGTTTCAAAAAAACACCATAGTATAGATTTAATAAGAAACCATCTGAATTAATTATATAAGTTTCTTTGGCTAACAATAGATGGAGAAATTATAACATATAATATGTGAATTTTTTCATGAAAAATTATTTTTTGCATTGATATATTTATTTTAATCTTTTCAAAAATTGAAAAAATTGTATACTAATAGTGTGATTAGTTAGTATTGAATCTTATAACTCATTAAAATATCTAAAAAAGGCTCAAAAATAATAAATATGATGCTAAAAAGACTTTACTTAGACATATAAATTTCAAAATTAATATACATACTATATTTTAATAGTAAATAAAAAACATTTTCATACTAATATTTATTAAAATTTGTTTCTCTTCATCATCTAAATTTCAAAATATTTAAATGTAGATTTTAATTTGATTTAAGTAAATGAAGAAAACAAAAGTATATGACTTGTAGGTTTTTAGGATTCAGGTAATTACTTTTCTTACTCTTTGTAAGATATTTTGTTTATTTATTTTGTATCATTATCTTCTTTCACCCTCTTTGTTTACTACCTCTAAAGAATACCACACTCCTTCACCTCTGAAAGCTTCTTTTTTTTCTCCTCTCATCTTTCTCCCCACCCTTTACACTCCCCTCTTAATTTTTTTCCATCCCTTTCCACCTTCTAATCTCCCTCTCCACCCCTCTCCACCCTTCTGAACCTCTATCCACTCCTCTTTATCCAGCTCACTTACCTCCCCACTTCTCCCCAACACTTTAATTTTATAGATAGAAATAGGGACTGGATTGTAAGGGAGGATGATGGGGTTCAAAGGTTGGGGAAGTGAGGTAAAGGGGAGAAATGGGGTGTTAAAAATTATGAGTCTAGAAGGGTTGGGTAGGCTAGCCAGAGGGGTGAGGAAGGTTATGTGGGGCAGAAAGAAGGTTAGGCAAGAGTTTTAGGGGTAAATTAAGAGTTTCCCAAAGGTATTTAGTGTAGAACAGGGCTTGGAAGGGGTTGGGTGGGGTAAATGGGGAGCAAAAAGGGAGGGCATACAATGGGTTTGGGAGGGTAGCAAAAGGGGTGGGGAGGGCATAAGACTATGTGTTTATTTTACTGAGGGGTGTGGGACTGGTACAAACTATTAATGAAAAAAGGAAGATGGTGTTCTTTGGGTAAAGAACAGAGTACACTGACATATAATGTTACTTAAAACATGAAATATGTAAGGTACCACAATTAAATTGAAGTAGTTTTAGACATACATCAGCATTGTAAATATCATACAACAGCTCTTTGTTTATGCTATAATGTAAAGAATTTTTGAATTATAGTGTATGTATTTTTATAAATTCTCACTAATTAAGCATGCAGATGTATTGATCAGTATCTTTTTATATTAAAATAGAAATAATAGAAAGCAATAAAATAAAAAAAACCCATATAATAGTAGTATAATTTCTCTTTATAAAAATTTTATGTAATGTGTTAATCATTATATATATGATGAAAAAATATGTATTTTTTAAAATAATTTGAGCCAAAAAAATTGATTAAAGCTTTACCCATTTTCATAGGCCTCATTAGGTTAACTTACATAGTTTTGAATTAACATGTGATCTCTTCTGGTGAGGTTAAAAGAATCTTTCTCATGAATTATGAGCTTCAAATGAAAATTGAACTCAAGATCTATCAATATAACTAAAATTTTATCTTAATATCTTAGTTTCTGATAACTGTATATACATTAATATATACATATAATAAATAAACACTCAGATAAATAAATCTTATAATAGTTATTAATATGCATATTATTATTTAATAAATAAAAGCAACAACTCTTTGGGCTCTTTTAATTCCTATAATTCATTTATGGAAACAATTACATACAATTTTATAAAACTAAATATCTTAGCTTTGATAGAAGTTAGATTGAACTCTCAATGACAGCCTATTCCTGAATGTGGTTCAAGCTTGTTTAAGCTGTGAGAAGCTCTTTTAAATTCTTAAAATTTAAAAGTAGATATTATAATATAAATTTAAGTATATCTTTTTTATCAAAAAATTTTTTATTATATTTTATGAAGTCATGGGAATAGATAGAAAACTTTGTAAAATCTGTTTTCAAAAAAAATTAAATATCTTTCATTTTAGTTTCAATTATTATAGTATGATTTTGCTTCCAAATGATCAACTAAAAAATCATACAGTTATGTATATAGTCCTATAATATCTATAAACAGGTTACGTAGTTCCTATTTACATTAAATATATTTAAATGAAAGTAGTATCTATTTTAAATAAAAATAATTCAGGTACTTATTGGTGACACATTATTTTATATAGGTTTATATGTTTAAGTTTAAATAACACCAATGCATAAAATTGGAAATATTTAAAATAGAAAGAAAACATTTTTAAAAAATTTAAATTTAAATTAAATGTAACTTATGAAGTTGTTTTTAGGGTTAAATATTCACTGAAAGCTCATATTATTATCAGTTTAAATTAATTTAAAAAAAAATTATTTATTTATTTAATGAATTTTGATACTTGGAATATAAAAGAGGATATATATAGTATTTTTTCAGAAAAATATCAAATATATTGACTCATTTAATGTCTAAAATAATTCATTTTTACCCATAGTTTTTATTAAAAATTATTAACACCAGGATTGAACACATGTGATTCTGTAGTTCAATATAATTGAAGATCTACAATATAAATGCCTGCCATGCTGTCTGTAATTGACACTGATTCTTTTAAAGAAAAACTTTCTGGTGAGGAAATCGATTCCATCATTCAATTGATAAAATCTTTCACTATGGCCTTTGCTCATGGGTCACATGAATTAGGCTTGGTAAAAGAGGAAATGAAGTTCTCATTATTTTTCCCATTAAATGAAATACCACCTAGTTTAAAGAAGAAGCTTTATCCTGCTTCTCCCACAAAGAGAAAAGTTATTGAAGACAATATCTCTACCCTTTTAAAAATGAATAAAATTGAAAAAGTAGTTGAAACACCTAAATATTGTGTTATCTCACCTGTCCTAATCTCTTATGAGAAAGATAAAGCCAGGTTATGTGGTGATTATAGAGCGTTAAACATTTATACTGTAGATGATATCTATCCTTTACCCAGAATTAGCTCTATACATGCTACCTTAAAAGGTGCTAAATATATCAGATATTCATATGGGAATAAGGGATACCACCAGGTACCTGTTGAAAAGAATTCTCAGAATTTTCTGATGATTGCTACTGTCAGCCTAGATATCACTAGGAGTGAGTATTTCTTATACTTAAAATACGATAATCTTAAGTACATTAAGGTTATATCTTAAAAATAAGGTTAAAACAATAATATATATAATTATTACTCTATGATATAAATTATAGTAGTTTAAATAGCTTATCCATGGCCTAATAATACTTATTAAGGTGCTAATGGAGTCATAATATACTTATCTTAAGTGATATTAAGTAATTATTGACATACATAAGCTTATATGTATACATAAATCTCATATTCAGTGAAATATGCAGTATATTATGTATATTTAGGTGTATATAAGTGGTTTTTAGCCTCTTAATAGCCTATTAACTTTGTTTTTCTGCTTATTTTAGGTCATATGGAAGTATCCAGTTGACTCACAACGCCTACAGAAGCATAAACGTCTATTTCAGGCGCATACACTCAGTTTGGACAACTTAATCTGCTTCCTTGGATGGATATTCACAGATTTATGGGTTGGGAGGTCATTGCCGGGTTAATATGGATGCTTGGGGATGTTATTGGGGGCTTGGAAATCTCATTTTTTCCCTTTATATTCTTTGGGTTTCATTATATTCTCTTCGGATGAGTTATTTTACCTGTTTCTTTATGGTATCCAATTTGATCTGGATTTTCTATTTATGGTATGGGTCTGTGTTATCATTAATTGTGATGGAGGGTCCTTACTGGAGGTCTGGGTGTTTGATCTCTTTCAAGTGGACGCCATGGGGAGGTGATGGGCCCTCACAGTGCTGTAATTGCTGGGGATAGCAGTGACATCATCTGGATTGAAGGTCTGTGCACTCCAGTGGATTTTGGTATAAGTAAGGAATGATTTTGGCGGTTATTAGACATCACTTACTTACTAAAATTCAAATAAACATTTTAACACAATTATTATTATTCAAAGATATATTATAAAGCCATTATAAATTGATATTATCTTTATATAAGCTATAGCTATATTATATTCATCTATTTTCCACCACTAGTATGCATTTAAATCCAAATATTGTGAGTTTTATTTGAGAATAACTATTTAATTAGTCTTCCCCTGAGGTTTAATCACTAAATCATTTATTAATAAGTAGTAGGGCCATTAATAAATACTATTAAATCATACTTATATACTAGATACACTGACAATTGGGGGTCTTTCCTTAGTTTTTACTTATTATTTAGTATAAGCCTTGGGACGTGATTTTTTTTTAATATAGCTCAAAAAAAACCAAATATTTGAGTCTACTGCATATTAGTGGGTCATCATAACTCAGTGATTGCAGAAAAGAACCCTTTTAATTATTTTACTAATTTTTTTTAATAAATATTTGGTATTTACAGTAGTAACTGTACCCAATATAAACCTAATTTCACTTGGTATTTGGTCACCAATATAACACCCAATTAAATTGATATTTGGTTAAATCTTGGTAAGCTATTTATTAACCATTATAAAGGTCTAGTTAAACTTATTTTTTTATTTTTAACAGATTTTTCTGAATTTTTATTACATTTTATTTAAATAAATAAAGATTTAAATTCAGGGTAAGCTGCAGTGCTTTTTATTAGTAATAACATTGCAAATACTTTTAATCTACTAATTCCAATAGGTTTTCCTTCGTGTAGACGTGATATATTTTTATTTATATCAATATGAGTGCTTCCCAGGACAATGTAAGTGAAAATCCTGCTTATAATACCAGGTCTAAAGCTAACAAAAACATTGCTCCAGGACATAACCATGGAGGGTCAGTCATACCCCCAGGCAGAGCAAATGAGCGTAGAGGAAAAAGACACCCTCTTAAAAAAGATGTCTCCTCCTCTTCAGGATCAACTATCCCATCTGGCAAAACAGGTATTGAAGTTGGAGGAATCAAAGTCCCTCATGCTCAAGGAGGTAGAGCAATTACATATAAGTTGCAAGGTAGGATTTTAGCAGATGAGCCAAGAATTGGAAGAGATAAAGGGAGGACAGACAAGTCAGAAACCCCCTACCCCAGGAGGGTCGCATCACTCCCAGGAGAAAAGACTGGTAGACAAATGGAAGTGGGATTGGTTCCATCAACAATGGTCCAGTCACAACTGCAACAAGGATCCTCCTCCTGATCAGAATTTCTCAGTTCACCCCTACAAGGGAAAACAAAGGCGCCAAAAATCAGAGCTCACACAAATCCCGTGGTAAGTAGATTACCCTCTCAGATTGAACACAATACTGGTAATTACAATGTAGGTAATATTATTGATGTCAAATCTGTGCAAAAAATAGAGGAGGACTTAAGAAAATTAGGTTTTAATGTAGATACACCTGACTTGTCTTTTGTCAATAACAACAGTAGTATTTATAATACAGTTAATCCTCAGTCGCCACCATTTACTAGTGAGATGAGAATATCACAAGAGAGTGAAAGAATTTAGAAGGAAGACATGGAGTATTTTAATAATAATCCAACTGTCCATAGAATTGTTTCAGCATTGTGGAATAGAATGACTGATTGTGAGGAACAGACAGTTAAGCTCACAAGTGATACAATTTCATCTTTAACATTAAATATTTCTCAACTGGCAACATGTAATAAAGAATTAGAGAATGAAAATTTGTCTCTAACTCTTAAATATGATTCATTGAGTAGTAAATATAATGAACTTTCAAACAAATTCTGTGAGTTGGAAAAATTGTATGAAACACATTTATTGAAAACTGAATCAAGAACTAAGTTATCTTTTTCCCAGACAAATCAAAGTGTCTCTGAGCTGCTACAAAGATTAACTAAAGTTGAGATTGAAACTGCCAATCAACTAATGAACCAGGATAATCATAAGTATACTCAGTATAGTAATAATCCTTTCATTGGCAAAAGTGAATCTCATTCCTTCGCTATACCACCACAACTAAAACCATCTGGTGGTAGTGTCAAATCTGAAAATGTAAGTCACAAATCCATACAGGAGGAAATACAAGACCATTTATCAAGAGTAAATGAGTTGTTGAATTTACCTAAGATTAGTGTAATAAAATCTAATCAGAAGAACAGGTCTAAGATAGATAAGTACCCAACTTATGATGGGGAAGCCAGCTCTGATTGGCAACATTTTATCCAAAGAATTGACAACTTAAAACTCTCATATAAGTTATCAGATGAAGAAATAACATCAAAATTGATCTCTTTATTTAAGGATGTTGCTTTATTATTGTTTGAAGCTGTTTTTAATGAGGGTAAAGACTACTCTTGGGCTGAATGGAAACAACTAATTGAAAAACAATTTGGAGGTTCTAAACTCAGACTCACTCAGCAGAGACTTTATGAGAAAACCAGGTACAATCTGTTGAATGGTGACAAACCTATGGTATTTTTAATGAATTTAAAGAAAATATTAAAAGCCATTGAGCCTAACATGGATTTTAACTTATGGAAAGATAAGAGAATATTTAAATTACCTATATCTGTCAGAGACATTGCTGTAGCTAGAACAATTAATGTTACTGAATATTCTGACTTTATTAATATTTGCAATGAAAGATTATTAAACCATAAGTATGAAGCAAGGTATTCCACTTATAAACAAAATGTTGAACCTGTGAAAAATCATAATTCAAAAAAACTTCAGGAAAAGCAGAAAAAACCTACTGCACCTGTAGTACCAAAAAAGTATGAGACAAATACTTGTTATAAGTGTAACAAACCTTGGGTTAAAGGTCACAAGTGTGAGAAGAATATAAATATTGTTGAAAATCAACTTGAATCTGAAACAATTCAAGTTATTATGACAGTAATATCTCATATAGTGATGAAAATGAAGTCTCTATGTTGGAAGATGATTTTTCCATCTTTGACAATACAATATTAAATATGGACTCAAATGAATCTTTAATGAATTTTGAGGATGCTGAAATCATTAAAGATATACAAGCTGATAATTTCGAATGACACCTATCACGGTTCCAGCTAGCATTTCTGGTGAAAATGTTAATATAGTATTGGACAAAGGAGCTGCTGGTTCTGTTGTTTCTACTAATACATTACAGAAAATTGATTGTGAATATAAGTATAAGCTTGAACCCCTCCAAAGTAAAAATTGGAGAGGTTTTGGATCAGTACTACATTCCATTGGTAGATACAAAGCTTCTGTTTTCTTTAAACATCAACATGGTTATTTAAGAATAACTTGTGACTTTGTAGTAATGGATAATACTAACTGTAGTAACTGTTTTATCATTGGAAATGATATTCTGACTAAGTTTGGTGCGAAATTAGACCCTGCTAATAAAAATTTTACAATTGGCATGAATGGTAAAAGGAAATTTAAAATAAATTCTTTTAACACAGTCTTACACATTGAGTCAGTAACAAATATTCGGTGCAAAGGAAGAGAATCCAGTGAGATGGAACTTCTTGAAACAGAAATTTCAAAAGCATCATTTGGCACTCAGATAAGTGAAGCTGAGAAAAATAATATTTTGGACTTAATTAAAGCATTTCCAATGGCTTTTGCACATGTTACAAATGAACTTGGCATTGTAAAAGATCATGAAATGAAGATTAGTTTAACCTGTGATATGGATAATATTCCTGCTAGTCTTAAAAAGAAACCATACCCTGCTTCACCAATGAAGAGGAAAGACATAGAGGAAAATATTAATATGTTGATAAAAATGAACATTCTTGAAAAGGTTGAAACTCCCCCAAAATATTGTGTAATATCACCAGTGCTAATTTCTTATGAACAAGATAAAGCAAGACTGTGCGGTGATTATAGAGCATTAAATACATTTACAGTAGATGATATTTATCCCTTGCCAAGGATTACCTCTATACATGCTACCCTTAAAGGTGCTAAGTATATAAGTAGCTTAGATGGAAATAAAGGGTACCATCAAATTCCTGTTGAAAAGAATTCACAGAACTTTTTGTTGATAACAACACACATGGGAATTTATAAATATGTCAGGATTCCATTTGGACCAAAAAATGCTCCATCAGTATTTCAGAAGTTAATGGATATTACATTACATAATGAAATGATTGAGGGATGGTTAATGGTATATATTGATGACATCATAGTGTTCTCTAAGACATATGATGAACACTTAATCCATTTAAAGAAGGTATTTCAGAAAATGGATGAAATAAAAATGACCCTTGCATTAAAAAAATGTTAATTTGGGTTTGAATCTTTAAAAGTGCTTGGTCATATTGTATCTGGCTTACAAATATGTGTGGACCAAAATAAGGTGGCTGCAATAAAGAATATTGGCATTCCTCAAAATGTAAAGGATGTACAATCTTTTCTTGGTATTTGTAGTTATTATAGACAATATATAAAAAACTACCAGTTAATTGCTGCACCATTGACCACACTGATAAAGAAATCAGAAGCTTTCATTTTGAATAATGAAAGACAACAGGCTTTTTATAAGTTGAAAGAATGTTTGATGACAGCTCCTATCTTGGGATTACCAGATTTCCAGTTACCTTTTGTATTATATACAGATGCAAGTTTTATTGGTCTGGGTGCTGCTTTGCATCAAAAACAACTTATTGAAGGAAAAATGTCAGAAGTAGTAATTTGCTATATTTCACGTACTCTAAGAAGTAGTGAATTGAAATATGGTGCTACTCAACTTGAATGTTTGGCAGTAGTATGGGCTCTTAAGAAGCTACATTATTACCTTTAAGACCAAAAATTTGAGTTAATAACTGACTGTAGTGCAGTAAAGTCACCCTTAAACATGAAAACTCATAATAGACACATGTTTAGATGGCAATTAGCTGTACAAGAATACAGAGAACGGATGACTATTACACATAGGGCAGGAACCTTACACTCTAATGTAGATTTGTTATCTAGAGTACCTCTGCCTAATAATGATGATAATCCTGCTTATGTTCCTGAATAAGAGATTATTAACATTTATGGCATTTATATTGTAGATCTAGAGGATGAATTTATGCAATCAATTTTTGATATGTATGCTTCAGATCCTGACTTGAGTAAACTCACTACAATATTAAATGATCCATCTAATGCTTCAATGAATGTTTTAATAAAAACATTACCAAATAAGTATAAAGAGGTATTAGAAAAAGGAAAATTTTCCATTGAGGAAGGTTTTATATATTACAGGAAAAAATTAAGTAATTTAATTGTAATTTCCCCTTCAATGAAGGAGTTAATGTTAAGTATGTGTCATGATGATATATTAGCAGGTCATTTTGACTACCATAAAACATTAGCCAGAGTAAAAACACAGCTTGGTGGATTAACATGTCTGAGGATGTTCAAAAATATGTTGAGACATGTGATTCTTGTCAAAAATCTAAAAGATTAACAGGTAAAAGAGCTGGTTTATTACAACAAATTGAGCAACCAAAAGCTTCATGGGAAATAATTAACATGGACTTTGTAACAGGTTTGCCAATAGCAGGGCATAAGAGTTATAACTCCTTCTGGGTAATTGTAGATATATTTACAAAATGTGTAAATTTATTCCTACCCCTAAAGAGGTTTCTGCAAAGGACTTAGCTTTTTTATGGTGGACACAAATGTTAAATATAGCAGGTTTCCCCAAAGCAATAGTTTCTGACAGAGATCCTAAATTTACTTCTGAGCTCTGGACATCACTTATGGATGTTTCAGGGTGTCAATTAAAACTTTCTACAGCACACCATCCACAAACTGATGGGCTAGCAAAAATAATGATACAAAGTTTAGAAGATATGATAAGAAGATATTGTGCTTTTGGTCTTAACTTTAAAGACAATGACAAATTCACGCATGATTGGGTAACCCTTATCCCAGGTTTAGAATTTGCATACAATAGTACAGTACATTCTGTCACTGGCAAAAAGCCATTTGAGTTATGGTTGGGTTATGTACCTAATACCCCTGCTAAAACTCTTAATAAATTAACTAGATTGGATATCCATCCAGGCACTAAATCCCTTCTTCAGATGTAAGAATTATGCAGAAAACATGCTCAAGAATGTATAAATAAGGTGTTTGAGTATGAGAAGAAAAGATGGGATAAAGCCCATAAAGAACAAATTTTCAAAGAGGGTGATGAAGTCCTTATTTCTACACTACATTTCAATTTGAATGGTAATGATAAATTGAATGATATATTCATTGGACCATTTGTAGTTAAAAAGATGGTTGGTAACAATGCTGTCAAAGTTATTCTATATGCACCATATGATAGAAAACATCCAATATTTCCTATTTCTCTTATAAAACTATATCATTCAAATGATACTGCTCTTTTTCCAAGAAGATCAGGAAGGAATAAACAGCAACCTGAAGAAATAGTTGAAAAGGCAGAAATTGAAAAGATACTTAAAAAGAGACACCTTACTAAAGAAAAGAAAGTTGAGTATCTATTAAGATTTTAAAAAAAATCAGATGAATATGACCAGTGGATTCCAGAAAATGAAATCTCTGATCTTAAAAATCTCTTGAAAAAATTTAAATCAAAATAATACTTTTTATTCAGTATATTTATTATAGAAAATGTTAAAAAAAATTCTATTCACTCCTTACTTTTAATTAAAATGTCTTAACATTTTTTTTATTGTTTTTTTTTGGGTGAGGGAGTGTAGTCCTAGATATCCCTAGGACTGAGTATTTTTTATACATAAAATAAGATAACCTTAAGTAAATTAAGCTTATATCTTAATAATAAGGTTAAAACAATAATATATATGATTATATTACATATATATATAATTATTACTCTATTATATAAATTATAGTAGTTTAAATAGCTTATCCATTGCCTAATAATACTTATTAAGGTGTTAATGGAGTCATAATATACTTATCTTAAGTGATAATAAGTAATTATTGACATACATAAGCTTATATGTATACATAAATCTCATATTCACTGAAATATGTAGTATATTATGTATATTTAGGTATATAAGTGGGTTTTAGCCTCTTAATAGCCTACAACCTTTGTTTTTCTGCTTACTTTAGGTCATATGGATGTATCCAGTGGACTTACAACACCTACAGAAGCATAAACATCTATTTCAGGCACATACACTCAGTTTGGACAACTTAATCTGCTTCCTTGGATGGATATTCACAGATTTATGGGTTGGGAGGTCATTTCTGGGTTAATATGTATGCTTGGGGATGTTATTGGGGGCTTGGAAATCTCATTTTTTCCCTTTATATTCTTTGGGTTTCATTATATTCTCTTTGGATGAGTTATTTTACCTGTTTCTTTATGGTATCCAATTTGATCTGGATTTTCTATTTATGGTATGGGTCTGTGTTATCATTAATTGTGATGGAGGGTCCTTACTGGAGGTCTTGGTGTTTAATCTCTTTCAAGTGGACGCCATGGGGAGGTGATGGGCCCTCACAGTGCTGTAATTGCTGGGGATAGCAGTGACATCATCTGGATTGAAGGTCTGTGCACTCCATTGGATTTTGGTATAAGTAAGGAAGGATTTTGGCGGTTATTAGACATCACTTACTTACTACAATTCATATGAAAATTTTAACACAATTATTATTATTCAACGATATATTATAAAGCCATTATAAATTGATATTATCTTTATATAAGCTATAGCTATATTATATTCATCTATTTTCCACCACTAGTATGCATTTAAATCCAAGTATTGTGAGTTTTATTTGAGAATAACTATTTAATTAGTCTTCCCCTGAGGTTTAATCACTAAATCATTTATTAATAAGTAGTAGGACCATTAATAAATACTATTAAATCATTCTTATTTACTAGATAAACTGACAGCTACTCATATGGGTATTTATAAGTACTTTAGGTAACCATTTGGCCCCAAAAATTCCCCTTCAGTTTTTCAAAAGTTTATGGATAACACATTACATCAAGAAACAATTGAAGGATGGCTGATGGTTTACATTGATGATATCATCATATTCTCTAAAACATTTGAGTACCATCTTAACCACCTGTGTAAAGTGTTTTATAAGATGGATGAGATAAATATGAAACTTGCCTTGAAAAAATGCAAATTTTGTTTTCATTCTTTGAAAGTATTTGGTCATGTTTTCTTAGGTTTACAGATATGTGTTGACAAGAACAAAGTGGCATCTATACAACAGGTAAAAGCTCCTACCACAGTTAGAGAGATCCAGAGTTTTTTAGGAATGTGTAGATACTATAGACAGTATATTAAAAATTACCAGGTCACAGCATTACCCCTTACCCAATTAACTAGGAAAGATGTTTCTTTTATCTGTAAAAGTTAAAGACAAAGAGCTTCTGACACTATGAAAAAAATTTTGATGTCAGCACCAATTCTTGCATTTCCTGACTTTAATACAACATTTTTATACACTGATTCCAGTTTTATTGGTCTTGGTTCTGCTCTCCATCAGAAAAAATTTATGAATGATAAAGTATCAGAGGTAGTAATTTGTTATATTTCAAGAACATTGAGAAATAGTGAATTGAAATATTCTGCCACCCAACTGGAGTGTTTAGCAGTAGTGTGGGACCTATAGAAACTACATTATCATCTGGATGACCAGAAATTTGAACTTGTCACTGACTGAAGTGCAGTTAAATCCCTCTTTAACTTGAAAACACCTTACAGACATATGTTCAGATGGCAGCTAGCTGTTCAAGAGTACAGAGGGAGGATGACAATAATTCATAGGGCTGGTATTGTTCACTCAAATGTGGATATGCTATCAAGGTTAACTTTTCCAAATGATGACTCTAATCCTGCATATGATCCTAAGGATGAAATTATTCACATTCACTGAATATATGTGGTTGATATGGTGGAAGAGCTACTACAGCTTATTCAGGATTCATATGATAAGGACACTGACTTAAAAAAGTTATGTACTATATTAAATGATCCAAAGAATGCTTCAATACAAGCATTAGTTAAAGCTCTCCCACCAAAGTACCAGAAGGCTTTGGAAAAAGGTAAATTTTCAATTGATGAAGGCTACCTCTATTATAGAAGAAATTTAAGTAATATTATTGTTATTCCTCCTTCTATGAAAGATATCATCTTGAAAATTTGTCATGATGACATCTTGGCAGGACATTTTTATCTTGAGAAAACAATGAACAGAATTAAGAACACTGCTTGGTGGTTTACTATGTCTGAAGACACCAAAATATGTGTTGTAACCTGTGAATCTTTCCAGAAATCAAAAAGACTGACTGGAAAAAGAGCTGGATTAATGCAACATATTGAAGCTCCTGATGCACCATGGCAAATAATAAAAATGGAATTTGTATCAGATTTACCCATTTCTGGAAAAGACAGTTATAACTCTTGCTGTGTTATTGTGGACAGATGCACAAAAATGTGTAAATTCATCCCTACTTACAAAGATGTTTCCACTAAAGATTTAGCTTTCTTGTGGTGATATCATATGTTTAATAATGCTTGTTTCCCAAAGGCCATAATCTCTTACAAAAGCCCTAATTTTACTTCTGAATTTTTGATGTCTCTGATGGATGTTTGTGGTTGTGATCTGAAGCTTTTGACTGCCCATCACCCTCAAACTGATGGATTAGCTGAAAAGATGATTCATACTTTAGAGGACATGATAAGAAGGTATTTCGCCTTTCACCTTGAGTACAAAGATAATGAAAGATTCACTCATGATTGGGTTAACTTACTTCCTGCTTTAGAATTTGCTTAAAACAGAACTGTTCATTCTGTTACTCAGAGAAATCCTTTTGAGCTCTGGCTTGGATATGTTTCAAATACTACTACCCAAATTCTCAATAATATAATACTTAAATTTTATTTATATCCTGGTGTAAAATCGTTTCTCCAAGTGCAACAACTTTTCAGAAGTCATGCTCCAAAATTTATTGAAAAATCTTTTGAATATGAGAAGAAGAGGTGGGACAAATCCCATAAAGAACACACTTTTAAAAAGGGTGATGAAGTACTTATTTCTTTAGTCCATTTCAATTCACAAGGTTATAACAAATTAAAAGATCCATTTGTAGGTCCATTTGGTGTCAGAAGAATGGTTGGTGTTAATGCAGCTGAAGCTATCTTGTACTCTCCATAAGAAAGGAAAAATCCTGTTTTTCCAATATCTCTTCTGAAACCTTACACATCCAATAGTGATTTATTTCCCAAAAGGAGGGGAAGACCAAACAAGACCCCTATTGAAATCACTGAAACAGCTTAAATTGATAAGATTCTTAATGACAGAATAATTACTGCTGAAAAAGGTACTGAATATTTATTGAGATTCAAGAACAAATCTTCTGAATATGATTCTTGGATTCCTGGGAATGAGATATCTAATCTTCCTACTCTACTATACATGTATAAAAAGAAAAAATCATAGCATTTTTTTATTTTTTTTTTTAGAGTGAGGGAGTGTCAGCCAGGCTGCTAGACTTATCCAATAAAATAATTAATTATTTTTTTGGATGAAGCCACGCCTTGTTTATTTCTTATTTTATTATAAATTATATTATATTTACTTTAAAATCACTTGTAATAAGTTAACTAATTAAAATAAGTAAATTTAGTAAATATTAAAAATAATACTAATGTCCCTTATATTTTTTGGTCCCTAACACAGTGCTCAATGATAGGTTAAAAGAGATAAAAATATATTAATAATAAAAATGAAAGAAATTAAAATTAGTTTATTTAAAATACTCAAATTATATTAAATTCAAAAAATTGAAAATTCAAATTTTTTTTGTACTAAGTGTGAAATTTTAAAGTGATCTTAAAAATATATCAAATAAATTGATATATATTAAAATATATTGTATTGGCGCATCTTTTTAGTACTCTCTTGTATTTTAAATTTCTTATTTTTGAAGGATCTTTTCTCTCACACTGTTGTATGTAGGCTTCTTAACTCCGTGTGCTCTCTCTCCTTTTTGCCTATAAAAGGCCTTCCACTTTGTGCTGTTTTTATTCATTCCATACAACTTACAATTTTGTTATATAAAAACTAAAAACAATTTTATTACTACTAATACTGTTTTAGTACTTACATTTGTGTAAATCTAAACCTTATAAGTAATAATAATCTTATCATTATACCTTTTATTTTAGTAATTAAACACAAAAGATAAAAATTACATACTTGCTTTGAAATTCTTGAGTTACCCACCTTCTCTGCCGTTTGGACCGCCGTAAAACCTTCCAGATCATTAGGACCACTTGACAACTTTTCAAGTTTTTGTAAAATTTTCAAAAGGAGACTTGGAAATAGGGTTAAGTTTATTTGAATCTAATGTTCTTTTTACTGAAGATTCTCTATAAGGCTACCTTTCATTTCCCACAAACTGATTTGAATTCGGTTCAGTGGTTTCTGAGATATTGACTGTTAAAGTTGAGCCTTTTTTTTCCCATTTTAAATTTTTATTTCATTTTGTTATGTAAAAAATTAGGTTTATGTTTATTTAAATCACCTGTCCTTTAACTGAAGATTCTACTAAAGCCTATCTCTCATTTCCCACAAACAGGTTTCAATTAGGTTCAGTGGTTGCTGAGATTTTATCCTTTTAAGTTGAGCCTTTTTTTCCAAATTTCACTTCTCTTATTTCATGTTTTTATATTGCATGATTAGTGGATAAAGATTTGGAAACTCTTATCTGATTATTATCTAGGCTTTTATCTCTCTCTTATTGGACTTTTCATCATCACTGTTCAAGTTTTTGTGCAAACTTGAAAAGTAGAGTCAGAATTAGGGTTAGGTTTATTTGAATCAACTGTCCTTTTAGCTGAAGATACTTTAAGTTTAAATAAACAAACTAAATTTTGTGAGATTTATTTTTTTTTCCAATTTATTTTTTTGGTTTTAGACACAAAAATATTTTTTTCAGAGAAAAAAATGTCTATTTTGTCAGTATCACCTCTTACTTCTCTATCATCATCCTCTTTATCATCTTTATCATCATTTTCAAATTCAACTTCATTTCAATCATCATCCAAAATATCAAAAAAAATAATGATGATTGAAGTCAGAAGAATAAAATAAAATTAAAAAAGAAAATTTATTTGAATTGCTTATTTGGCCATATATCAAATATCAAGTACTATAAAACTAGAGTGGATCAAAAAAATTCTTATACAAAAAAGTTACCAGAAGATTTAATGTATTTAACCAAATCAGGAGAGGATGAAATTAAAGAAGTTATCAGTAATTCTTTTAAACCTCAATTTATTTTTGAAAATCATTCTCTCAATGGTTCAAAAGATGAAACCTTTAATCGACTATCCAATCTCATAATAACACTATATCAAATGGCTTTGGTTCACTTACAAGTAAGGAATACAAATTTTTTGGGTGGTATTATGATCAGATTTGATAAAGGATATTCTCTTGTTATGTCTGATAATATATTTTTCATTCTTAAAATCATGTCACTAATTTTATTTCCATAGGCATCTATTCTTTACTTAAAAATTTATCTAAAGCTGAAAAAGATGATGATTTTTGCTTGTGGGACACCTTACCTTCTTTCAATAATTTTATTACTCTTTGACTCAAAAAAATACGCAATAAAGCTTTTGAAAAGAATAATTAACTTTTTACCAAACACCACACAATATGGGGGCCGGACTTGCTAGCCAGTCCGCAACCTTGGACCCAAACTCACCACAGATTGAACACACATTGAGCTATTGATAAAGGAACCATACAATCAGGGATGAACACCACTCAGAAGAACAGTTTTAGGTGGATGTTCAAGTAGAATTCAGAATGAGTTCAGTATAAGTTCAGTCTGAGTTCCACCTGAGTTCTATCTGAGTTTAGGTTGAGGACTTGCTAGCAAGTCCACTCCCTATATTGCGTAGTGAAAGTTGGAATACCAAATTGTTGTGACTCCAAATGATAAGAAATTAGCAACAAATATCTTTTATTTTAAAATTTTATTATTACTCATTCAGGATTCCATAATAAGATTCATATCAACAGGAATGATGCCAATTATCTTAATTTTGGAATTTTCTAATATATCAATCCAATAACTGGCCAACCAATACCATCTCCAGCTAAAATCAAAGGACATGCACCACGCAATATGGGGGGTAGACTTTCTAGAAAGTCAGCAACCTTGAACCCTAATTCATATCTTTTTCAGAACACATTGAGGTGGTGAAGAAACAATCATGAAGAAATATTGAATTTACTTTGAAAACGCCTTGAAACTGATTTGAACCTTCATTGAACCACAGTTGATTATTAGTTCAAAAAATATTCACAGCAGGAAAAAGTGTGCACTAGAGGTCTAGTGCTTTTTTTGCTTCCTGAAATAATTCCTGGTAGAATTTCAAGTGGGACTTCCATCTGATACCTTCCTCCCCTAATTCTCACATATCTTCAATCTTCATTCCTCTCCCATCCCCTTATCTCATTGCTAACATTGCCATTTACTTACCCTTTCTACCCTATCCCTTCCCTTCACAGTGAGAAAACAACTCTCCTCTCCTTCCACCACTCTCCCTTCTCTTCTCTTTATTTCTCACACCTCCCCCATAGCCTCACTCACCTTTCTAAGCCCACTGTCATTATCTAGTTTTATTTTACTTTGTATTTTTTTCTTTTTTCATGTTTTTTCCCTACAAATATCTTCCTTTCTCAACACTTGGCCACCTTTTTTTGGTAAACACAAGCAACTCAAATTCTGAAACATGTATTTAGTTACTTTACTTAACACTTTGAATGGTTTATAATTCCTCAAGATTTTATTTCTCATTATTTCTAATTTATAAAAATTAATTATTCTCAAGTTTATCAAAAATTGCCTACTTCCCAAGCCCTTGCATGCCTCCCCAGCACTTTTTTCACCTCTAAAATCTCATTGCTCACCTCACGCAGAAAAAACGAGGGACCAGGGAACTCTGGAGAAGGTGAGAGAAGGGCTTCACAGGGCTGGGAGAGGTTATAAATGCCCCTAATCCACTTCAGGAAGGCTGGAAAAGGTGAGAGAGGGTCTTTAAAGGTCTAGTAGAGGTGATAAAAGCCTTTCACCTACTACTCCCAGCCCTACTTAGTCTTTACAGGACCTCACTCACATCTCCCACCAAATTAAGGGACTGGGGAGGCTGGGGGGATGATAAAAGCCTCTCATTCACTTCTCCCAGCCCTCCTTAGTCTATACAGCACCTTGCTCACATCTCCAGCCAAAGTAAGGGACTGGGGGAGGCTGGGGGAGGTTAGTTAAGGGCTGGAAAGCTCTTGGGAAGGTGAGAAAAAGCTAGGGGAGGTAAGCGAGAGCTGGGGGATGTGGAAAATAGACTGGGGAGGTGAGTAATATTTTGAGAATGTGAGAGAAAGGCTGGTGAGGGCTAATGGAGGTAATTTGGGTGATTGAGGGGAACATGAGGTGAGCGAGAGGTTACAAAAAGGGGTGGAGTTGTGTTAAAAGTGAAAATAGAGTGGAGGGGAGTAGTGAGGAGGGCTTAACCTTATGTTTTGAAGCTTAATGGGTGTAGCAAATGTATCAGAAGGGCAATAAAAGGGTGGGGAGTGGTAATAAAATTAACAGAAATGACAAGGCAGAAAAATTTGTGTGGAGAGATTGAGAGTTTGTCCATTGAGGTAGTGAAAAATGGAGAGTGAAATTTGTTCTTCAGGAAAACATCAGAGTCCACCCCCTCAATCTACAGCTCTATTCTGCCAATATGGAAAATTATTGATAATTATTTTTATTGATATTTTTGAACTTAAACCTATAGTTTATACATCTTTATTTTATATTCTTGATTTACAATGCACTTTAAGACTAAGAAAGTAATATAATAAAATAATTGGTAATGAAATACTATTTTGCTTTTTTACACAAGTATTCACAGAATGCTTCTGATAACTATTCATGATATAAATATATAATATAATAGGAAAATTGTAGAAAAAAGTTGAGAACTAGAACAAAACATTTAAAAAAATTTTAAACTATTGAACTTATGTATTTTATGAGTTTATTTTATTTATTTTTAAATGTAATAGTAAAATATGTTGGTTATATTTCATAATCAGCAATATTAAAAATACAAAAAAAAATCAGGTAATATGGTGTAAATTAAAAAGTAAAAGCTTTAAATTCTTGGTTAAAAGGAGTTATCTTTTAAAAGAACCCTTGATCTTATTTTATACTTTTTCAAAAAAAAATAAAATAAAATCATTAGAGAGGTTAAAAGTGATGTTTTTGAAAGAAATAGTATAATTTTCAGTATTTTTAATGATCAAGTGAAATTCAAAATGAAAAAGAAAATGAGTTTGATGAAAAAAATTCTGTGAATGGATCAGATTATTAATCTTTCCTTGTTATTATTTCTATAAACTATTCATTAAACTTTCACTATTATTCCAGCATAGTCTCATCCATTTTTGGTTAAGAGCTCAAGATGAGTTCAAAGTAAAGTTCAGCCTGAGTCAAGTCTGAGTTCAGTCTGAGTCCAGTCTGAGTTCCATCTGACTTCAAGTTGAGGACTTTCTAGGAATCCCCCCCCAAATATTGTGTGGTTATGGCTTATATTTTCCAGACCATCAGTGTATGATTGATTTTGGTTTGGGAAATGGTGTGATTGAATAAATTTGGAACTCTTATCAGGATCATCACCAAACAACCAAAGCTCCACCTGGCTTGGAATCTTGTCAAGAGTTTACACATTTTGGATGTTATTTTCAAATAAGTCATAACTTAATCCACCAAATAAACAAGGTATAAAAAGAAGGTAAGCTTAACAGATATAAAAAAACTTAATGTAGATCAAAAAATTATGGGGATTAGTAGAGTCATCGAATATTTTTTATTTTCTCATAAATTTTTTATAAATAACTCTTAAATTTCAAATTTTTAAAATAAAGTAATGGGCCAAAGACCCTGTGTTGTATAAATGGTAATCATGATAACATTAAATTTTTTCATGGGGTTCATCTTTCCTATACCTGTGGAAAGTCTCAAACTTAGTTTCTAGACTTGGTCCAAATTTTGGCAGGATAAATTTTCATCACTTTGAAACTAGGGATATTTATATATATTAATTGTTTATATATTAATTTATGTAATTATATATAATTTTGGTGATTTTCACCCCTTACTTCAATAAAATTCAGGGGAGGGTATTGCCAAATTTTCAAATCTGACATGTGAAATTGATGACTTGGAAAAATTTTGGTGATACCCACCCCTTGCTTCAATAAAATTAAGGGGAGGTTATTGCCAAATTTTTTAAAAAAATATAGAGTTTTGTTGACTTAGCTGTATTTAGAAAAGTAAATTTAATAATTTGAATGTAAAGAAGAAAAAATGTATGAGTTTTTCAAATTTTTGTAAAAAAAATCCCCTAGAATCAAGACCTTTAAAAAATCAGAACATATGAAATTATCACCAAAGAGAAATAAAACAAAATTAATTTAACCAAACAAACAAATAATCTAAAATTTTGCAAATAAATGTTTTAAATATCAGTGAGGAGTGTGTGCCAAGGATTGATTGTTAAGTTTAATGCATTCTATCAAGAAAACTTTGTAAATGAAATAAAAAAAACTAGTTATCAAACATTTTCATTAAGTGTTCAATTTCCTCAGTAGATTTATTAGCTTTAACACAATCTCTCAAGAAATCTTTCTTTTTTGAACCTTCTTCAAGTTGATACTTGAGTTTCATTTGATCCAATAGGAAATTGTACTCAAGAGCCTTCTCCTCTTTCTTTATCTCAAATTTCTTCTCCTCCAAATCAGGTGCCCTCTCATCCCTCTTTAAAGAAAGCTTGAATTTCTTCTCCTCCTAATCCTTTTACCTCTCATCATTCATTAAAGAAAGCTCAAATCTCTCCTCCTTCAAGTCTTGTGACCTATCATCCCTTTGTAAAGAAAGCTCAAATTTCTTCTCCTCCAAGTCTAGTGCCCTATCATCCCTTTGTAATGAGAGCTTGTATTTTTTCTTTTGAAAGTTGAGAGAATCTCTTGCAACTTCAAATTTACCTAGAGTGAAAAGGAATATTAAAAAAAGAAAAGAAAAGATCACTTAATTATTAAGAGGTATACTACAACTTACCATATTCACATTTCTCCAGAAAATCATCAATGGAAGAAAAAGGGGTTTGGGGAAAACTATCTCTGTTTCACTTTCTATGACTGTTGAAATTCAAAGTAGTTGATGTTCTTTTCTTTTTTTTAAAGGTAGAATTTTCCTCTTAATCATTGATGCTAGCTTCAGACTCACTTTCTTGAGGATCCTGGGTTTGTTCATTAGCCTCTTTAAAAATAAAAATAAAACAACTAGACAAGAAATAAAAACTTACTGGAGTGGGATCACATTGGTTTATATCACCATAAGGATCTATTGGAAAGCTATATATATTTGTTGAATTTAGAACAGGGGAGGTTTGAGTGGAGGAAGAGGATGGGAAAAGATTTCTTTTGACATCATGTTTGGAGATAGCATCTTCACCATCCAAAATTTTGGCAAGATTAACATTGGCTGGCTCTCCAAAAATAGCATCCATCTCTTTAAAGTATGGACTTAAAGATTCAATTTTATCATCTATGGATTTTATGTCCTTACTGATATCAATGCCAGTAATACTAAAACCAGTAGAAAATGAAAGAGTCTTTGCCTTCTTTTATTTATTTTGGTAATTCTTGAAACATTCAGACATCTGTTTAGGCAAAAGATCAATCCTTCCTTTTGTCTTATTTTGTAATTCATTGGCCATTAGAAGATAGCCATTTACTTTTGATGCAGGGGGCCATCCTACTTTAGTTGCATTCTCAGTAACAAAACAAGATTCATAATTAGTTTTTATTTTTAGCCACTTGATAAGTATGAGATGATCATATTTTTTTAGTTTAAAAGTCTTTTATTTCTTAGCTGAGTGGGGGAAAGAGGGAGTAATAGGATTTGAAGAACAACTGGGGGAAGGCTGTCTTTGAGAAGATCTATGATGACAAGGCATGTTAAGATATTTGAAGATGAAAAGGAGGAGAAATAAATATATGAGATGGGGAGGGGTTTGAACTGATAGAATAAATAGACAGGATGGGAGTGCGCAGCAAGGTAGGGAGGCTGGCACATCCAGAAAGTTGTCCAAGATGTGGTTATGAAAAATTGAGGATAAAAATGTCAGATAGAGGTGAACATTGACATGCAAAAGGTCTAATAACCCAATTATTAGCAAAAATAATTGTTGAAAATAATTGGGGTATAATGATTTTTATCTGAAATTAATTTAATTGTGGATCGGTCAACATTGATACCCCCTATTATGTATGTGATGAGTTTGGGATCAGGAATTAGGAATAGAAATTGGGGTATAAGAGGTATGATAATGCATTATTTTTCATTCCTTAACTTCTAGCCCAATGGCTAGTGGATTAGAATCTTCCACAATTAATAATGTCTGATCTGAGGAAAAAAGTTTCCTGATCCCTGATTGAAGATCCCTTAGCATTGATACCTCCTAATTTTCAAAATGTGTCTTGAAATATTGGTTCTCGTTTTTTAGTGCAATTGATTTGGCTACTTTTTAGTCTTAAAATAAAACTTCTAAAAATTGTTTTTATGCAAGAATTGAATTATTTGTATTGGCCTTATGCTGCCTGCATTTTTCCCATGTGCATATCTTTATTAGCTAAAAAGTTAGTAATTTCACCCTTATTAATCACTAAGTTATATGTACTATATGTTTAATCACTCTAAAATAGGTTAGAGGTATTTATTCAGTGTCCTAACTTCATTACTCATGCACTGGCCTCATTATATGCACTAATTATCTCATCAACCTCAAGATCAATGCCCAAAATTGAAAATCACACCTAGAATTTTCTGAATGTGCTATGTTAGTCAAGGATTTACCTGTTCAAGGAACTTCCAAGACTTTGCATTCAATTACCCCACGTTTCACATCCCTTTCTGGTTTTTTAATTTGTTTAAAGGCTATATTGAATATTTTTAAATGGGTATTTTCATGAAGAAAATTGTTTATATTTAGTTTTTAATTTCCACTGTTGATCTCTCTTATTTAGATATTATTTTTAGATTCTTTTTTTTCTTTTTTTAACAGTTTATTTAGAGAATAACATGCATATATTCTGATTTTGGGCTACTACTGTCAGCCAGGCTATACCAGGAGCCCAGTAAATGATATGTTAATTTATTGGACCTGAAAGAGGGCGTAAGAATTGTATTTTATGTATATAAATTAATATTTTATTGCATAATAAAATTAGATAAGTATCTTATTAAATATAAGTGTTACATTAATTTTATTGTTATATATATTTTTTATAAATTTAAATTAAGCATAATATATTTTATATTCTACAAATAATGGCGCATTTTTATGTATTTAATAATTATAATTAATTAATTAATTAATTACAAACATATATTTTAATTATATATGTAAAATTGACTTATAATGTTATTAAATTAATTAATTAAATTTATATATTAAAAACAACTTTTCATATATTTTTAAGCAATAATATTGGGCGCTTTTTGGACTTTTGATTGTGTCAGAAAAAAATTATTAAATAAATAATAATACTTATTTAATAACATAGTATTAAAATCCCCACTTTAAATTACAAATAACATTAAATTAATTATATGTTTCATTTAAACTAATTATTGAATTAATTACATAGTTAAAACAATTAATTAAAACTGCTTTAAACTGCATTGAATTTATTATATGAATATTTGGCGTGAAAATAATTTTATTTGTTTTACTTAAACCCTTTACATGTCACTATAATGTCTGTTTTGGATTATTTTACTCATTGTTCTCATGTTTCAGACTGACTTGGTTACTAATTATTTTAATTAAGTGTTTTGGGAAGTCATGGTGGGAAAACGGCTAATTACTTACAGGTTTTAGTTAATTGTTTCATATTTTTCCCTTCATATCCATGTTTCATTTCTACTCTTTTATTTCTTGTTTTAGCTTATTACTATTTTGTATTTACTGATTTGTGGCGCTTCAGAGGTCCCTTGGTCTATGAAAGGGCCATGGGTAATCCCCTTTAAAGGAATCACCTATTACACTCACCTTTTATTACATATTTAAATATTATACAAAATTATTATTATTATTATTAGTGTCATAGTTCTAATATAAATTTTAATAAATTTCTATGTTTGCTCTAAGTCTAATAATAAATATAAGTGTTTCTGCGCATTGAAATTAAATCCTTACTTAAATAAATATAGTCATTTAATAACCCTTACTTTTGTGTCAACTCTCAATTAACTTGTCGTTGCCTCCCTTTAAATAACTTAAATCCTTTTATTATTTTATTTCTTTTACTCTTTATAATCCATTTTCTTCATATTCTTCTTTCCTCCTCTTCCTCTTTCCCCCTTCATTCCTTCTTCTAGACAACCGGCCAATAATTGGAGGCCTTTCCAAACGACAACAACAACTACGGACTTGCGACAAATGACATAGCGCACAGACCACCCAGCCCAAAAAGTAAGCTTTTGCCGCGACCGTTTTTTGAACTTGGGTTTGATCATTTAGGTTTATATTAAATTAAATAATATATTATTTTGAAGTGATTTTACGATCACTATAGTAAGTTAACCTTTGCACCTCTCACTCATATTATTATATTTTTACTGCAATAACAGTGTTTGTGGCTTAATTTCTGATTCACTGAGTGTAAGTGTTCATTATTTTTTATTTTAATTTTTTTTCCCTAGTTGACCATAATAGAGTAAAACTCTTAGTCCTAGAAGACAATTAATATTTAATAAATTATTAAATTAATTTTATTATTATTTTTTGTTTATTGGTTGACCATAATGTTACTCAGTACTTAGTCCCAATATTACCATTATATTAAATTTTGGTATTAATTATTTTGGTTGACTTATTAAACCTTTATTGGTTGGTCCCATTTTATTTATTGTTAATTCTTAATAAATAATTGTAATTACATTTATTTGTATTACATTTTTATTAATTAATTGATTTTTTGATAAAAATTAATTTTTTTTTTTGTTAAAATTCAATAAATTTTATTTTGAAATAACAATTTGAATCATTAAATAAATTTGATTCTATTTTAACAGTTTAAATGTCCAGTAGTTTGGCTAACAGCATGGATAACCTACATGTGAATGAGATTGAAGTGGATAATGACACTGAATCTGTAGGTTCTTCTAAATTAAGTTACAAAAATTATTCAGCTGACAAAAAACCTTCAGGACGTGGACATGGCAGGAGAAGTGGAAAACCCCCCTCACCAAACACCTCTGAAAGAAGTAAAACCTCTAATAAATCAGGACAATCAACTCAAAGGTATAAAAATAAAAAAGATACCTCTAACCCAACAAGTAAACAATCTGTACAGTCACATCAAAGAACTAAAAGCAGAAAGCATGAAGTACAAGGCAAGGGTAGACACACTCTGGCAGCAGATGCAGGAATTATTAAATCCCAAACAGGCTCAAACTCCTCATTTTGCAGCCTCTCAGCCTCAGCCTCAACCTCAGCCCAATCAGGTACCCAGCTCCTTCACACAAAATCAAAGCACTCTGCAAGTGGAACAGTGGAAATGGGATTACTTGATGAGCCATTACCAACAGAATGTTCAGAAACCACAAGCTCAACACCCTGGCCCATGCAGGACACCAACCTACTATCCATCTCCTCAGCCCCATCCTTATTAGGGAGGCAGAAGAAAGAAGGCACAGGGGAAGTTTCCTCCATTACCATTTTGAGTAATTTGTTTTATAAACATGTTGGTATGAATAATAACAAAGCTTCTTCAGGTAATATTGTGGATTCTGGTAAAAGAACATTTAAACCCTTAAAAAGACAACTTCCTTTAATGAGTAGCCCCAATGATGTAATTAGAAAATTATCATTTGATGAACCTTTACATTTGACTTCTACTTCTTTAATTAATCCTTCTCTTGCAATTAAGAATGATTCTGTTTCCCCTGAAGTCTATACTTTAATTGAAAAATCTTCTGAAGAAATATTGAAAGATACCCTTGATTTTAATGTTGTAAAAGACAAACATTTAGGAGATTTTTTAATACATGAGAGTGATAGATTGAATAATTTGCACTTGTATTGTAAAGTAAGTTCTTCTGTACAAGATACAGCTTATTTTAAAATCAAAAAAACCTTGAATATTGTTCTTAGCCAACAAAAATAAATAAGGAGTGACCATAGATCTATCTCAGATAAGAATATCAATCTGCATATAACCTTGAGTGAATTGAAACCCCTTATTGAGGAAAGTTATTCATTAAAAAGTGAAATTAAATCTCTACAAAATGAGTTTAAAAAGCTAAAAAGTGATTTCCATGCACTGAGTGCCAAACACACAGTTTCTGAGGACAGAAATGTTTTATCTCTTGCAAAGGTAAATGACCAGATGTCTGAAATTCCAAGAATAAGAAACTATGTGTCTGACCTGCAGGAAAAATTTTCAACCTTAACCATCAATAATTATGGTATAAATGAGAATGCTGCCCATAAGCTGCATAAAAATAAAGAAAAAGTACCTGAGCAGAGTTCCTCTTTTCTTCCTCATATTTCAGCCATTAAACAAACTGAAAATGAGTTTGTAAAATCTTTTGCTACTAGCAAAAAATCTTGTGATGGTCATGTACCACCTGTTTCTGTAAATAATGAGATTTCTGAACACCTGGCTAAACTTCAGGAATTATTAATGATGAATAATTTAAACCAAAAAATGAACCATCCCAGTAGTCAGAAAAATTGGCCTAAGTTGGACCAATATCCTACCTTTGATGGTGATTCTTCTTCTGATTGGCAACAATTTATCCAAAGAATTGATAATATAAAGAGATCTTATAAACTACCTGATGAGGAAATTTTTTCTAAGCTAATTTCTTTATTTTCCAATGTAGCCTTGATGTGGTATGAATCTGTTCTTTTAGATAACAATCATTATACATGGAATGATTGGAAATCCATGATTGAGAATCAGTTTGGTGGTTCAAAATTCAGGTTGGCTCAGCAAAGACTGTATGAGAATACTAGATATGTATCATCCTCTGTTGAAAAACCCATTGTTTTTCTTATGAAAGTAACAAAAATCCAGAGAGAAATTGATCCAAAGATGTATTATGATATTTGGAGAGATAAAATCTTGTATAAATTACTAAATTCTCTTAGAGATATAATTGTAACTAGAAATGAGCATGTAAGGGAAAATTCTTCTTTCATTAATATCTGTAATGAGGTACTACTCAACCATAGATATGAACCAAAGAATTACCTTGGTAAATCTTATCATGATAAAAAAAAACCCTCTACAAAGCCCCCAGAAAAATCTGGTAAACCCTCTTCCCCAGTTGCACCTAAAAAATATGCAACAAATATTTGTTATAAATGTAACAAACCATGGCAAAAGGGTCATTTTTGTGACAAGAAAATTCATCTTGTTGAACAAAATGAAGACACTGATGAGGCTGAAATTAATGTCAATAATTCTTCTAGTGACTGTGAAATTAATATCTCCTATGACAATGACTCTGTTAAAGATGTTTTAATGTTGGAACAGGATGTCCATTATTTAGATAATATATCTGAAGAATGTGTATTGGATTTATCTTCAGTGGAAAATGCTGAATTAATTAAAGATATTACTAACAATCCTATAGCCATATCCCCTTTGAAAGCACCTGTTATCATTAATGGTAAAAATGTTGATGTAGTTCTTGACTCTGGTGCTGGAGGAAGTGTAGTGTCTGAAAGAGCTTTAGCTTTAGTAGATAAGGATTATATGATTAAATTATTACCTATAACTTCTGAAAAATGGAGAGGGGATGGTTCTACCTTAATTCCTATTGGCAAATACAAAACCTCTGTGTTCTTCAAATATAATGGTGGTTTTGTCAAAGCTATTTGTGAATTTGTTGTCATGAAAAATAATAATTTAATCAATTGGTTTATTATGGGTAATGATATTTTGACCATGTTTGGTTTGAAATTGGACCCAGAAAATAATTGCTTCACCTTGGGATTGAATAGCAAAAGAAAATTCAAATTTTCCTCCCCTAGAAAACCTTCTGGACATCTGTTAAAGTCTTGTAACTCACTGATACAGTGTAAAGGCAGAAAAAAAATTGAAATGGATGATTTATTAAATGAAATAAATACTTCTTCTTTTGGTGATCAGTTAACTAGTGAACAAAAGGATTCTATTATTGCCTCAATTACCTCTTGCCCTATGGCTTTTTCTCATGGTTCTCATATCTTAGGAAGTGTTCAGGAAGAAATGAAAATTAACTTATCCTGTAACTTGAGTGATATTCCTCCTATTCTTAAGAAAAAACCATATCCTGCTTCTCCAACAAAAAGAAAGGATATTGAAGATAATATTGCCACATTATTAAAAATGAATATCATTGAGAAAGTGGATGTCACCCCCAAATATTGTGTCATCTCCCCAGTCTTAATTTCTTATGAAAAAGATAAGGCTAGATTATGTGGAGATTACAGAGCATTAAACACTTATACTGTTGATGATATTTATCATTTACCCAGAATAAATTCAATACATGCTACCTTGCAAGGTGCAAAATTTATTGGTTGTCTGGATGGTAATAAAGGGTATCATCAAGTTCCTGTGGAGAAAAATCGTCAAAATATTTTGCATATTGCTACTCATATGGAAATATATAAGTATGTTAGAATGCCATTTGGCCCTAAAAATGCCCCTTCAGTTTTTCAAAAAGTCATGGATAAAACTTTCCATCAGGAAATAATTGAGGGATGGCTCATGGTGTATATTGATGATATCATAGTTTTTTCTAAAACTTAGATGAACATATGGTTCATTTAAATAGGGTTTTCCAAAAAATGGATGAAATCAATATGATCTTGTCCTTGAAAGAGTGTAAATTTGGTTTTCAATCTTTGAAAGTCCTTGGCCATGTTGTGTCAGGCCTACAATTTTGTGCAGACAACAAAAAAGTTGCTGCAATTAAAAATGTGAAGGCACCAACTTCTGTAAGAGAAATTCAAAGTTTTTTGGGTATGTGTGGCTATTATAGACAATATATTAAAAATTATCAGGTAATAGTCTTACCTCTTACCAAACTAACTAGGAAAGATGTTGCATTCATCTGGAATATTGACTGTCAAAAAGCTTTTGATACATTAAAATGTTGCTTAATGACAGCCTCTATCTTAGCTCTTCCAGATTTTAACAAACCATTTGTCCTGTATACAGATGCTAGCTTTGTTGGTCTGGGTGCTTCCCTCCACCAGAAACAAATTATTAATGATAAATCATCAGAAGTTGTAATTTGTTATATTTCAAGAACCTTGAGAAATAGTGAATTGAAATATGATGCCACTCAATTAGAGTGCTTCTCAGTTGTTTGGGCTCTGGAGAAGCTTCATTACTATCTAGATGACCAAAAGTTTGAATTGGTAACTGACTGTAATGCTGTGAAGTCCCTCTTAAACCTGAAAACACCTAATAGACATATGTTCAGGTGGCAACTTGCTGTTCAAGAATACAGAGGACAGATGACAATTATCCATAGGGCTGGAATTGTTCACTACAATGTTGATATGCTGTCCAGATTGCCTCTGCCAAATAATGACTCCAATCCTGCTTATGTACCTGAAGATGATACTGTTCATATCCATGGTATATTTATAGTTAATATGGAAGAAGAGTTATTGCAATTAATACTGGATTCATATGATAAGGATTCTGATTTAAATAAATTAGTTACTATCTTAAATGATCCTAAGAATTATTCTATTCAAGCGTTGATTAAAACTCTTCCTGCAAAGTATCAAAATGCTTTGATTAAAGGAAAGTTTTCTATTGAAATGGTTATATATATTATAGAAGGAAGCTTACTAATGTAATTGTAATTCCTCCTTCTATGAAAGAAACTATCCTCAAACATTGTCATGATGACATATTAGCTGGTCATTTTGATCTTGAAAAAACAATTATCAGAATTAAAAACACTGCTTGGTGGGTTAATATGTCTGAAGACACCAAATTATATGTTGAATCTTGTGATTCTTGCCAAAAACCAAAAAGATTTACTGGTAAAAGTGCTGGATTAATGCAACATATTGAAACTCCTGGTGCACCATGGCAGATAATAAACATGGATTTTGTAACAGGATTACCTATTTCTGGAAAAGACAGTTATAACTCTTGTTGGGTTATTGTGGACAGATTCACCAAAATGTGTAAATTTATCCCTACTCACAAGGATGTTTCCACTAAGGAATTAGCTTTCTTATGGTGGTCTCATATGTTCAATACTTCTGGTTTTCCTAAAGCCATAATCTCTGACAGAGACCCTAAATATACTTCTGAATTTTTGATGTCTCTGATGGATGTTTGTGGTTGTGATCTGAAACTATCTACTGCCCATCACCCTCAGACTGATGGATTAGCTGAAAGAATGATTCAGACTCTAGAGGACATGATAAAAAGGTACTGTTCTTTTGGCCTTGAGTATAAAGACAATGACAGATTCACTCATGATTGGGTTACCTTACTTCCTGGGTTGGAATTTGCTTATAATAGAACTGTTCATTCTGTTACTCAAAAAAAGCCTTTTGAGCTCTGGCTTGGATATGTTCCAAATACTCCTGCCCAAATTCTCAATAATAAAATACCTAAATTGGATTTAATTCCTGGTGTAAAATCTTTTCTTCAAATGCAAAATCTTTGCAGAAGTCATGCTCAAAAATGTATTGAAAAATCATTTTAATATGAGAAGAAGAGATGGGACAAATCCCATAAAGAATACACTTTTAAAAAGGGTGAGGAGATGTTTATTTCTACAGTCCACTTCAATTTACAAGGTAATAACAAATTGAAAGACCCATTTTTTGGTCCATTTGTTTTCAGATGAATGATTGGATATAATGCAGTTGAGTTTATTTTGTATTCTCCATATGATATAAAACATCCTGTTTTTCCAATATCTCTTTTAAAACCTTACACATCCAATAGTGATTTGTTTCCCAAAAGGAGGGGAAGACCAAAAAAGACCCCTAATGAAATCACTGAGACAGCAGAAATTGATAAAATTCTAAATGACAGAGTAGTTACTGCTGAAAAAGGTACAGAATACTTATTGAGATTCAAGAATAAATCTTCTGAATATGATTCTTGGATACCTGGGAAGGAAATATCTAATCTTTCTACTCTGCTAAAGAAATATAAAAAGAAAAAATCATAGCATTTTTTTATTGGTTTTTTAGAGTGAGGGAGTGTCAGCCAGGCTACTAGACTTACCCAGTAAAATAATTAATTATCTTTCTGAGATGAAGCCACGCCTTTTTATCCTTATTAGTAATTAATTATTTACTAACTACTTATGTATTACTTACAACTAACTAGCTAAGTACAATAAGTAATGTAAATAATTAATAGAAATAAGTAATTGTCACATACATTTTTACTCCCTAACACCGTGCTCAATAATACAGATGAGAGGGAATAAAAATAGTACTAAAAAATATAAAATATAAAAAGAAGAAACTTTTCAAATTCCTTTATTTAGATTTTGTTGAATCAACATTTTAAATCAAATGTTTCTGTAGTTAATGTTTTGGACCAAGGGATTCTAATTTTTATTTCAAATAAATGATACCTTTTATTTACACACTATTTAGTATATCTTTTATTATTTCACATACACTCTTTATTTAGTTTCTTTTTTCTCACACCCTTGTATCAGGTGGTGTTAACTCCGTGTCTTTATTTCTCACATCTTTGCCTATAAAAGGGCCCTCTCTTTTTGTACTTTTCATTCATTACTTACTTATTTTACCAATTCACAATACATAAATTAGAACTTTTATTACTATATTTTATAACATTAGTATTTACATCTATGTAATTCTAAAATATAAATTATACTAGTATCTGAAACCACCTCTTATTATTTGAGTAATTAAATCAAAAGATTAAGAAAATACGTACATTAATTTTGAGCCCATAAATCCCGTTGTTACCACCATTGGACCTCCTTGAAAAACCCTCTAGACTTGAAAGACCCCTTGACAAATATAGTCATTTAATAACCCTTACTTTTGTGTCAACTCTCAAGTAACTCGTGGTTGCCTCCCTTTAAATAACTTAAATCCTTTTATTATTTTATTTCTTTTACTCTTTATAATCCATTTTCTTCATATTCTTCTTTCCTCCTCTTCTTCTTTCCCCCTTCATTCCTTCTTCTAGATGACTGGCCAATAACTGCTATATTTTGATGGGTTATTCCATGTTATTCATGTATTTTGGCATTTGAAATGTTTTTCTATTGTGAGGGGAAAGTCCTTTGGTTACTAGGCCTGTGAAAATGCTTTAATTGGATTCCATGTTATTCATGTATTTTGGCATGTGAAATGGTTTTTCTATTGTGAGGGGAAAGTCCTTTGGTTACTAGGCCTGTGAAAATGCTTTAATTGGATTCCATGATGAGATGAGCACCCTCAAAGTGCTGTAATGGCCAGCGATATCAGTGTAGTGAGTCTGGGAACAAGGGATAGAAACCAGGGATTGATGGGTTTATAAGGAGGAAGTTTTTGGGCTAGTATTCTACATTCTTTACACCAATTTTTTAATTTTTAACCAATAAATTACAATACATATTCATTAGTCATTTATAAGTCTCTTACTTATTGTTTTAAATCATTAGTTCTATTTTTCTACCAATTGTAAGCTGTAAACCATTTTAAATAAGTGAGATTAAAAAACTGAGACCATTATATTGAATTATGTTTAGTTTCTTTTTTGGACTTGGACAACTCTATTCATACTGGGCCTTTAAAATCGTTTAGAAAACTGACTAATCAAGCTATTCAGGCTCTGTACTTGAACTCAGCCTGAAATTTTTCTCCTTTTTTCTTATATTTTTAAATTAGTTTTATTTAGGGGTTTTTTTTTATTGTTTTATGGGTTTTATGTGTTTTTTATGTGTTTTTGGAGCTGTTCTGCATGTCAAGAAGCCCACTCACTTTGTTTACAGTTTGCTTTGAAGCTTACTAGTCTTCTAGTATGTGACTTTCAAAACAGGGCTATGGATTCTGGATTAGTCTTAAGTTTTTGTGTGTAGGTTTTTGCATAGGTGTATAGAGATTCTTTGGGATACCTTAATCCATCATTTGATTAGTCTATCTAGTCACTTTTAATTTCTGTACCTTTATTTTTTTGAGACCACATTTGGCTTGTTTTCCACAAAGTCAGCTCTTTATTGGATCTTAACTCTTGTTTTTAGTTCATTGTTGTAGCTTTTCAGCTTACATAAAGTATCATTCTTATTTTTAGTGCATCTTCAGTGCTGGTGTTATTTTTGAAAGCTGATGCAGTTTCTATCTTTGCATTTCAATTTTCTGTTTCATTAGTCTGTTTATGGACTACTTTCTTGATTTTTCAAGTAGTCAAAAGTGCTTTTAAAGAAGGACAGATAAATGTTCTGTAACAAGTTAATCTCATTTGTTTTGATTTTTGATTTTTGATTTTTTTTTTTTTTTTTACAGGGACAGAGGTTTTTCTCTTTAATTTTTTTTCCAACTTTATTGATCAAAGGCCTATAGCTAAGCTAGTGGCAATGGGATGGATATACAACACAGAGTAGTATTCTTTGGAGTCATATCTTATTTTTGAAATACACTTTCTGTGGGGCTAGTAAAATCTTATATAATAAAAAAATTTGAAAAACAAAATATATATATATATATAATGGGAGCCATTAAGTAGACAGGGTCTTTTTTTGTGATTTATTCCAGCCAAGGACTTTTGCACCAGTTTCAATTTAATTTTTTTTTATTTATTTTTTTTTTTTTTTAGCTTTGCAGACGAGCCTCAAGACTCTGGTCTATCTTTGAGCAACATGGGATCCAACACAACTTTGCAGCTTCTCAGAAGGCTGATCTCTGTCAACCTCCTCAAATCAGATTCAATTTTTTTTAAACATTGACATGTTTTTTTTTTTTTTTTTTTTTTTTTTTTTTTTTTGCTTATGTTATGAGTTGACACATCTTCATTGTTTGTCATGAAGAATAGCATGAGCACTAAGAAAAAGTGTAGCAAATCAATGTGTTTGATTTCATTGTAGATATTGTTTGTAATAGCTTTGAGATTAGAGTTCTGTGATTGTAAGACAGCAAGTATCTTAGTAGTTTTTATTCCAGCTTGATACAAAGTTCTCACTGTATTACACTGTTCTTTTGTGAGTCTCTTCTTTTGGAGCATAAGCAACAAGGGTTAAATCTAAATTGTGGTTATAATAAACACAATCATAAATCAGCTTCCACATAAAAAGATTTTCTACAAGAATATTTTTTTGATCTGTATCACTTTCCAAGACTCCATCCAACATTTTTTGTGAGTATTGTCTTTTTTTAATTTTTCTTCCCTCCCACATATCAGATTCGCCCTCCAAGGGCAGTCACACTGTGGAATTACTTGTTTTCAAAGATGTGTCTTCTCAGTCATATATGACTGATGGTTTTGATATTAATTAGAATGAACGCACATGTCGCTATCTTTTCTTGATTGGTAGCATACCAGACTGGCACCTTGTGCAGCTTCAAATTTTTCTAGCAAGATCCTCAGCTTTGTTCAATGTTTAGCACACTTTGATTTTGAGGACACTCAATGACATGGTGAGTTTTTAATATTGAGGCAAAAAAGACAAAGCAAGAGATGGTGCAACTAGTGAGTATTGTATGTACACATATATTGGATCACATGTTGCTCAACGCCAGACCCGAGCCTTGTGGCTCCACTGCAAAGCTTAAAAAAAATAAAAAATAAAAAATTGAATTGAAAGCGGTACAAAAGTCTGTGGCAGGAATAAAACATGAAAAAAGACCCTGTCTCCTCACATACTGGCTCCTAAAAGAAACCAATGTTGATCTCTTCATAAAATCTCAAATCAATCATGCTCTTGCACCAGACATACATAAAATCAGATGTTTTTATAATAAACATCAAGTGGCACTTAATAACTATTCACCAACTTCTTGGCACTGTACATACAAGAATCGTTCATAAGGAAACATGGTTCACTTTGTCTTAATGGATGTTAAAAACAAACATTCATTCTCGCCAACTTGCCAGCGTGGCACTTATATTAACAGACAAGAGAGAGATTATATGATTCATAGATAAATCCAGTTTATTTTCAACTGCATCATGACAGCCAGCTTAAGCAAATTTATAGATATTGTGATCAAAGAAAAATCACCTTCCTGTAAGCAAACAGACAATACTAAAATATGTGACATAAATGCCGAGATAACACGGAATTACATGAACAAGAATCAAATTTAAACACTGTGACATCAGTTGAATGTATTAGAAGGGCGAAAGACAAGGTAAAAAGAATGAGAGAGAAGAGAGGGTATATATCTACTACAGCGGATCTTGAAGGACGAGTCACATGTACACAGTTTTTGAAAAAGGTGAAAATTTGGCATGAAGTCATTAGAAGAGATATGCCAATGATAAAAAAAATAAATGCATATTAAATTGAAATCAGGGAAACCCAACATGAAAGATGAGGGAAAAGATGAGTACCAATACAAAAAAACATATGCTGCTTCCTGCACCAATGATTAAAATCAGAATAATGCCGAAAATTCATAGATTAGGGTAATAGAAAAGTAAATTCCTCCAAAATGTTCGCTATACGCCATTCAGAAATGTTGAAAACAATATGGTTAACTAAATGAGATCATTTACGCCGTGTAAAAGTCTTAGAAAAGAGCAATGCATGATTAGTAAGAAAATATAAACCTTGAGTGACCTTCTGAGCGCCGTACCTTATTCAGCAATGTAAGTGTTTTGAGGACCGATAATTGCACATACTCCAAATCTAGAAGAGCAACATTGTCTTTTTGTTTCTCGAGCTTATGGAGGTTCACGCACCAGAAGTCAATTACATCTCAAAGCCTTTAAGTCTAAATTAGAGAAAATACCAATTCTCTACTTACCAAATCGTCGATTTTGAGATCCATTTCAAGAATTGCTTTTTCTCGTCCTTTGTAATGAAGAGCAATGATAAAAGTTCCAGGAGAAGGAGAAACGATTTGAAAAAAGATGTTGGCACGGCTAATTAATGTACAAAAAAATAATAATATTAATAATTGACTTTCTAGATATGACGTAGAACAATTAAAACAAAAGCACTCACCGATTCTCTGGAACATTAGTTTCTACCAGAATACCATCTTTTTCGAATTGGGCATGAGTGAATTTGAAAGGACCCAAAGCTTGAGACTTGGGAGCTTTGCGCTCCTTACCGTCAACTGTCACGACTCCAACCCCGCCACCCACTGTTTTGCTTCCGCTCTTATTACTCACTGCACTAGTCATACGAACATTCTGAAGATATGCTTTGTACTGTTCTAGTTGAGAACGCAAATAATTATTGTGATCGCAAATAGTCTTAAAGACAGCTTCTAAAGATCGTGTCTCCGCAATGACTTTTTCCCTCATATTACCTAAATGAGCAAGTTCTGTAGCGATTTCATCAGTTAAAAGCTTGTGGCCATCTCGCTGGTCACTGAGTTTAATTTCTTCCAATTCTCGTAACATCTCTTTCACTTTCAAGCCTTTCCGAACCAATATAGCATCTTTGGCTGTTGCAGCTCTCTCAGCAATATTTGGTAGATCTATAGGTCGCTTATCTGCAAGCTGGGGAATCGACCGGATGATTTGGACAAAAATTGACTTTGTTTCCATGTATAAAATGTCATTTTGGGTGAGATTATTTTCGGCCATCAAAGCGGTCGTGATATCCTGAATTGGCATTTCCCATCTACTGTAAAGCGGTAGCTCAATCGCCTGGTTTTCCTTTCGAGGAACCTGAGCTGGGGCAGGACCCAGTTCATCTAACAATATTCTTAAATGTTGTCGCTCATTTGGTGCCTGCAAGATAAATATCAAAGTTTAAATTGTGCCTCCAACTACATAGCATAGTATAAAATTGAAATAGAAACAAACGGACAAGGACATCTAAATGTTGAATGAGAAGAGAATGAGTATTATAAAGCTCGTTCAAAGTAATGTTAATTTGAAGGTCCTTTTTTGATAGAGCCATATATTGATCCATCTGTTACCCATACATTTTCATGCCATACAGCTTCATCAGAATCATCCAAATTAGATAAATAAGAATACTTACTTCAAGAGACTCGTAAAAATCCTTAACTTCACACAGCATGTTCAAAAATTTGTTTATTCGGACTTTGTTGTTATCAACAAAAGGATTGAGGCTCATCATGTACACTTCTTTTGAATATGAGGGTTTATTAGCCAAATTCTGTAGCATCTTGGCAATCTGCAATGATTATCAAAGTCAGCATGAGCTTATGCATAAACAAGATTCAAATAATGAGGGCCGACCAATGTTAAAGTTCGACGAGGATGTTTAGCATTGCTAGGCAGATTTTCAATCAGCATATACGCCTGCGGAGTTACTATAGCTGGATTAATAAATCTCAAAAAGAAAAATCCTCCAATAAGAGAGCAAATGGCTATATCTGATGCGTCGGGGAATTTCCGCTACACAGAACAAGAAAAAAAGTTCAAAGGAGTTTGAAATTTGAGTCTGATCTTAACCCATAAAATGATGATAGTCGTCATAATGATGATGCTGATAAAACACTTACCTTGGTTAAACTTCTAATCTGCTTGCAAATCCACCGAATACCATAAGGCACACTGTCAATACTTTCAATTATGGTCATGAGGAAACTGTTGGCGATTTCCATTAACATTGCAAGTCTAGGAGCGATGATGTTTTGAACGTCAACATTTGCCGCTGCAACCTCGGGAGAAATTCCTCTTGGCAAATCATCGGGTAGCGACCCAGTCTCTTCTTCAATTTGCTGAATCATTTGATCATAAACCTAACAAATTTTTGAAGAAAAGTAAACATCAAAAACAGTTTAGTTTTTAACTTGCAATAGAAATCAGTCTCACCTTCAAAGGATTAATTTCCAAATTGAGATCTTTGTGTTCAATCAAACTATTAATTCTTTCGGCCAAAACGCTTTTCAAATAACTCTGCCCGGGACCCCGCCTTGTGTAAGTAGTCATCATTCTAGAAACTGGCGTATTAGCGCGTAGTAAGGAGCCAAAATCGGTGGCAGTTTCGAATTGGGCCGACAATACAGACTGTTTCATTTCAGCAGTTAAAACTACAACATCATGTAACCCCAAGTATATTGTAGTGATCCACTTACTTGAAACATAGTTAGAAGTAAATGCTCTTCACGATTTTCGTACTGGTTACCGTATAAAGTAAACATTACAGTCTGCAGGAGAGTGTCAATTTCTCCCATAGAAACCAGACGACATAGGGCAGCGATGTGACGAGGCTCGCTCTGAAGCAAGAAGAATAGATTCGCATATTGCTGTGAGAAAGTGAAAGATATAGATATATGTGGTCAA
Organism: Hemileia vastatrix; assembly: GCA_030280995.1. NCBI lineage: Eukaryota > Fungi > Basidiomycota > Pucciniomycetes > Pucciniales > Zaghouaniaceae > Hemileia > Hemileia vastatrix. Next base: position 8,196,539 of record JASXTE010000014.1, on the reverse strand, counting down.
TATGTGTTACACTTAAGGATATAAGCAACATGTGTACCTGTGTCCGTCGGTCATCTAAATAAAGACCTTCAGAATCATCCGCTTCTTCAAGATGCTCCCGAACTTCATCTCGTTCATCAAGAGCCATTCGCTATTCGGAAGAAGGAAGAAATGAATAAAAGTCGTGATTAAAATTGCTGTGAGATGAGAAATTCAGTGTGCTCACATTTTGGATTAGAAGGGCAATCCGAGAATCTAAATATCGAACATCCCTCTCTAAAACAAAGTTTTTTTTGGATTGAGAAGAAATTCGGGTTTTGAGATCTCGAAGTTTGAGCTGGGCTGAATGAAGATGAGAAACAAATGATAGATTCTTGTTAATAGAGAGGACGAAAAGGGGCTTTATAGCCTGTTTTTGTAGATAAATGAATCGGCAGACCCCTAGCAAGTTCATCTTCAATCTCTGTATCATTTTCAGCAGCCATTGAATATAATTGTGTCACCGAATAGCGGTTTGTGTTTCTAAATCCATCCCAATTTACAAAAAGTCGGGGCATGATAGGGGAAGGTCAGTAAGATGAAAAGAATGAGACATGAGGACAAATCAAAATGAACCGGTTGGAATCCCGACCAGCTGCCAACGCTCCGCCAAGCGAATTAAAGGCAGCCATGTTTCCAATAGGTCGCTTGTTGGACCCAGATGATCCACTGCCTGAAGGAGAGAGTGGAGGAGGAAAAAGATTTGGAGATAGTGCAGCCGACATGGCTTAGAGAGTGATAGATGAAAGCAACTCGCTAGTAGCCAGAAGATAGAAGGAATGGATCCACACCAACAAGAAGCAATGAAGTAGAGGAATAGAAGAATAGAACGACTTGAAAAATTAGAATGTCCGAAACGGGAGTACAATGAAAAAAAAAAGGTAAATCAAGTTGGAAAGTAAGCGGATGACAGGTAAATAGAGTAAATTGGTGTCGAGTGGATCAAGAACAATGCCGACGTGTTTTGGTCTGGATAGTCGCCGGGAAAGATAGCAGAGGGTCTGAAGGTTGTATACAGGGCTTGTCGATTGATGACAGCACTAAATACAGTGCTTTTAGGGAAAATAAAAATAAAAACGCCAGAAATAAGGTTGGTGCAAGGAGAGTGGTAGACAGAAGGGATACGAAATCGCTGGGTTTGATGAAGTTCGCGGCTGGCAATGAATAAGAAAGATCCTTGAAACTTGAAATGTCTGTGGGATGTTTGTTGGTTGATGATGGATGAGAATGGATGAAGAGTGGGGCAGGATGAGGATGAGGATGAGCAAGGGATGATGGGGGTCAGAAGCGAAAAAGGGGGAAAGAAGAACAGAAAATGGAAAAAAAAAAAAAAAAAAGGATATGAAATACGAGATAAGAGATAAGGGATACGCAAAAAGAAATATGAAAAAGAAAAAGAAAAAAAAAAGATAAAAAAAGCCGAAAAAAAGATCAGGCCAAAGCGGTCAACACCGTCCAATTTGGAATGAAGAGAGATGCCGGGAAAGAAAAGCAGATGGTGATCAAAAAACAACTTGAGGAATAATAATAGAAAAAAGAGTAAAAATAAAAAATAAAAAAATAAAAAAAAGTAAGGGAAAGAGAGATAAGGGTTGAAACTCTGGCTGACCACTAATCAAAAATTAAAGTGTGGGTGCTTTTAAATGAATCAGGATTCATAAGAAAAAAAAAAAAAAAAAAAAAAAGGTCAGCAGAGGGGGAAAGATGTGGAAATGGGGATGAAAAACTCAAAAACAACCGATAAAAAACCAACCGAAAAAAATTGCCAAAGGGAGAAAAGGGGCAAAGTAAAAATAAAAAAAAAAAATATATATATATAATTAAAACAGTGACAGTGACAGTGTCAAAAAAAAAATTAGGGGAGGGGAAAAAGGAAACCAGGAAAAAAGGGAGAAAGGAAAAAAAAAAAAATAGATAATTTGGAGAAAAAAAAAGTCGGAAGTAGTGCAAAGGGAAGTGTGGGAGAAGAACACCAGTCAAGTAGCGTGAGAATAAGACTAACAAATAAATATAGATGGCACGAGTCGTGTTTTGAAAGATGGAATCTTGAAAGGGGATGGAGGACCAGCGGACGATAAGGAAATACTGAAAGAGAAATGGATGTGTTGGACAAGGCTGAAAAGACAATTTGTTGTTAGTATCTTGTGATATGAAACAAAAGGCCAAGTTGAAATGGTGGCATCAAGAGTAAAGAAAGTATGGATGGAGTGATGGGTTAACTAACTGGCTTATTGTTACGGACCAGTGAAAAGATGCAAAAATCCAGCAATCTCCAAGGCATGCACTCATTTATATGTACTATATTTTGTTCATTCTGTGGAATTGATTTTAATTGCTAGGTTAATCACCTTAATACACTTTAAAATGTTGATGCTGTTAATTTTGTTTAAATTTCTTGATATTGTTGGCCTTATTTACATTTTGTTGATTGTATTGGCACTGCTTTACTTACCGTGTTGATTTGGTTGAGTTTACCAGTTTTGTTTACACTTTTGGTTTTGTTAATTTTGCTACTTTTGTTTACCTCGCTAATTTTATTAAATTTGGTGACTTTGTTTAATGTCCTGTTCAACTTCATTCTTTTAAATATTGTAAACTGGTTGCTATGTTGCCAATCCACACTATCCCTTTCAAATGACTAGCTCTTCTTCCTTGCTTTCAGTTTTACGTTGTCCTGTAACAACATTTTGTAGATCTTCACTTCTTCCCTTTCACTTGGCCTCTCCAATTAATCCGCCTCAAATTTGATGGACGATCATTTTGAAAGTTGGAGCCTCATGAAATTAACTATGAAGCACAAACTAAGCTGATAACATCAAGCACTTTAGTTATAATTCGCACAAAGCATACAGTTAATTCCGAAAAACTTGCGGCATTCTGGACTTATTTTCTTCTTCTAGCCCCCAGAATGTCAGTTGGGGCCAGCTCACCTTGTGCATCTAGCCCTCATTCCTCAAGGTTAGCTGACCTAAACCCCATAATACCCCGGAGGATATAGAAGAGGAAACCACTTTTGGAAGGCCGAAGGCTTTTCTGAATTCGGTGTACTAATTTTGTACTTCACCCCCGTTTTATCCATCGTCTTATCAATCTCACATGCACGCGACTATAAATGGGATCCCTATTCGTCATTCCTCTCCATGTGAAGCGCTTATTAAGCATTTGCAGATGGATCTGGCGCCGAGGAAATATTGCGCCTATTCTATTCCAACACTTTGGCGTATAAAACCTTACAATTGAATGTTCTAATGACCGATAAATCGTGTTTGCCCAGTAGCATTTATGGCAACATAGTGAGGCGAACAAATTACAATGCTGCACAACGAAATAAGCAATTTTCCTACCAAACACAACACCAATTATCCTTGATCATCACCTTTTGCATTCATCTCCATTTCCTTCTTTGCATCACCCGTAAAAAACCGACGACAACTCTTACCTCTATTTCCGAAAAGCCTACGGTTTTCAATTCACCCATCCCTCACCAAAAACATGACTTTAGGTCGCTTTTTGGTAGGGGATGAGAGAACGGCAAGAAACTCGCCACTTTTTTTCAGAATAGCTATTACCATAAAAAAACACCTGGCACTTGCTAGCAGGTGCCATTCCCTCAATCTGTTTGTGATTCAAGAATAGCCCAGATTTGATGCCACGCAACCTGACATGCTCAATGTTTAGTAGTGTGCAGTCTTCTCAGAAGAATTAAAGCTGAGCTGAAACTGAATCAAATCAAAGATATGGATTAGCACCTGCTATCAGGTGCCCACATTTTTTTTCTGTGTAAACCAGCAAATTATTATTGTAATCCCCATTAATGCCTTGATATTATTTCACCTTCATGTTTATTTCAGGATGTCTCTTATTGATGCGCTCTCGAAATGAATTTTTTAACATGATAATATAGCTACAGCTATTTGGGAAAGGCTTGCTGTGCTTTTGTCTTCCACTCCCCGCCAAAAACATGAGTTTAAGCCGCTTTTGGCGGGGGATGAGGGGCAAAAAAAGAGCAAGCTTTTCTCAAATAGCTGTACTTCAATGAATGTGGGCGAGTTTTTGCAATTTCAAGTTCAACTTTTGGACAGGTATCTGCAGGAGCGGCAGATACTTGGCCCCACTCTCGACATAAAACTTCGGCCTAGTGTGTATAATAATCTTGAGAGTGGGACAGGAATATGTGTCGCTTCTGCAAATACCTGTCCCAAAGTTATTCTCGAAGTTGCAAAAACTCACCAACAATTGATGAGAAGTAGCTATAATATGAAAGCCTCTCCCCTCCTTTCATTCCCTTCCAAATGGATTCTGCTTAAGAGTGGTACTTCTCCTCATAGCTCCATCCTTGGCATTTGGGGCTAATAGATTCTCCCAATTGCTTTTTTAGGGTTACATCAACAAATTCACATATATCATTACTTGTCATAGCATACAATCACTGCAGGCAAAACTGTGTCACGTTTGCGTTTTGGGTGGCAATGTCCCGCACGCAAAACGAGACATGGCATCTGATCTCGCACATGTCACGCCGTGTTGCTTGCAGGAGGGGCGTAATTGAGAGTCGTGCGGTGTGTGTGGAGTAAGAAGTGATGGTAGTACTCTAGAAACTTCTTATTCCCACACTAAATAGCACGCTAATATTTATATACATTTATTCTCTAGTCGAGTGTGTATTTATGTACAGTGGGGTGTTAAAAGTATCCACCTGTTTTCATTTCGTCATATCTCAATAAATACTCACTCTACGCACATGTAACACAGTTGCTCCCAACTCAGACAACCATGTAGAAAACAATCATTGTAATAATTTTTTGATTTGCCAATGTTTTTATAAAATAAATGAAACTATTACAAATGGTAACCCTCATCTCACCAACAGGTAGAGCCACCATGGGCATCTACCACAGCCTGCATCCTGGCAGGCATAGATGCAATCAAATTCTCTAATTTTTTATTTGAAAGGTCATCCCAGGCTTGTTGTATAACCTTGCGCATTTCAGGTATGGTCCTTGGTTGATAATGAGTAGAACTTGCATCTTGAAGGTCCTTCCAAACATTCTCAATTGGATTGAGATCAGGAGTCTGGTCTGGCCAGTCTAGCATCTTGCGTAAGCTTACAGCACTTCAGAAGCTGTTAGCAAGTTGAGAGGTATGAATGGGGGCATTATCTTCCATTAGCATAAGTTGGTTTTGTCTGTCATGTTTGGCAAGCCAGGGCCATAACTTTGAAAGGTATACATTCTCAATAAAGTTCTTTGTTGTTCACTGCTTGGGAGGAAGAAAAATATAGGTGAACCTTCACATTGCCATGAAAAGAGCCCTATACCATTACAGAAGAACACCCACTCTTGAAAGTGGGTGTGAGTCAATCCTTGCCAAACTTTTCCTTTGCTTTACACCACACTAAACCTTGTCCTGACAGCTTGCCAATCTCAAAACTTGACTCATCAGACCACAGGACCAAGTTCCAATCACTAACTGTCCAGTTCAAGTGATCATGAGCAAACTTGAGGTGTCGACTTTCATGAATGGTGTTTATACATGGTTTTTTAACCAAAACTTGACTGGGGAAACCAAGTTCATTTGCATGCCAGGACAGGGCACAAGCAGATACACCAGCAATTTCAACTTTTTTGTTGACTTTGTGTTTTTTTTTTTAGGCTTTGTGCTATTTCATTCATGTCATGCTAGTTGTTTTGCAAGGTCAGCCAGAGTGAGAGGCAGTTTCCACTGAGCCAGTGACATCATATTTTTTTGATGATATCATGCACAGTAGCCAGAGGAAATCCATAGCAGTGTAAGATTTGGCAGGGATTAGCACCCCACATTGACATACCGACTATTTTAGCTTTCTCCTCTGATCATAAAGTAAATTTTGTGAAGAAATAATGCAAGTGCTAAAATTATCAGTAAGGTGATGACATATTATTAATATGAAGTGATCCATCCACTACTGTATAATGTAAGCAAGCAGTACTTATTTAAAGAAAGAGATCATAACAATAGAAGATAAAGAAAAGAAATAAATAAAGAAAGAAATAAAATAGGAATCAATAATTATTCTGACACCCTCCCTGCTTGAGGTATTTCAGAAGAGAGACCACAAGCATTTCAAAAAAGGCTCATAGTTTTATGAGCAACTGACTTTTTAAGGCCATCAGAAAGCATACCATTAGTAGGAGTATATGGAATATGTAAATTTATAGCTATACCTTGTTCAGGAAGCCAATGATATTGAACTTCAATGTGTTTGGTTCAAGTTTAAAACACAGGGTTCTTGTCTAAGGCTATTGCACCCTGATTCTCACCAAAGATGGTTAGTGGAAGTCACATAGGCAGAGATAGTGAGTTGAATAAAATTCTAAGCCAAATTCCTTCTTCTTCTCCAGAAGAAGGACATGAGAAATATTTTGGTTTCAGAGGCAGAGAGGGAAACTGTGGGTTGTTTCTTAGATTTTCAAGAGATGGCTCCATTATGAAGGATGAATACATAACCTGAGGTAGATTGTCTGGTGTTTGAACATTCAGCCTTAATATGCATCTGAAAACCCTGTAAGATGTGATCAGGAATGATGAAAAGTTGGAGTGGAGGATGAGTTACCTGAGAAGGTGAGACCAAGATCTGTAGTACCAGAAAGTTAGCACAGAATATGTTTGAATTCAATCCTATGATTGATGCCTGGATTTTCCAAGTGTTAAGAGAGATTACTTACAGAGTAGGCTAGATCAGGGTAAGAGCATTTTACCAGGTAGTTAAGAGATCCAACTGCACTCCTATAGTTAACATTGACCTTTGCAAAGTCTTCTTTTTTCTTGATCATTGGCAATTTTCAAATGATGATGGGGAAGCATTGGCATAACAACAAATATACAGTCAGACATTTTATATGTTTTAAGAAAGTTGAGGATGTACAAAAGTTGAGAAAGACTGATGGATCTGATAGAGATGTTTTGGTTAAGTCTCATGCCTAAGAAATAAGTCAGACTTCCTAGGATGTCCATATTAGGGGGTGTCAGTTCTGGCAAATCCGCACTTAACTTAAGTGCGGATTTCAAACCAAATCAGCACTTACAAATCAGCACTTAAATTTTGCAAAAAAGTCACTTATTTCAAAAAAGGGTGTCAGTTATGACCTCAAATCAGCACTTTTTTCCCGTTTTTTTTCACAACCACATTTTGGCCACAAAACATCCCTTCCTTTCTTACCCCATCCCTGTCACATGTGACACACTGACCTTCCTTGCTACCTACCCATCAATCCTAGGCACACACCCCTTCCTGACATTTTCAATATTTTGACCAGGCATGTTTACATTCTTTTTTACTTATTTCTTCTACTTCTTAATCTTTTTTCTATGGGTGTCAGTTCTGACCTCAAATCAGCACTTTTTTCATGATTTTTTTTTCAAAACCACATGTTGGCCACATCATCCCTTTCTTTCCCATACCATTTTGTACTCTCCAAATGTCCTCTTTGTGTACTTCATTCACTTGGGTTGGTATTTTGGTTTGTTGCATATTCATTTTTTTTTGGAATTTACGGTGAATTTTTTTTTTTTGGATGGCTCATTGGTTTTCTTTCACCAGCTCAACATGAAATTGCATATTTTCTAAAATTGCATATTTTGTCAGTGATTTTTTTTTTTCATTCATCCCTCATATCCTTTTCCTATTCTCCTCCAACATCCCTCAAACAATTTGGTTTCATTCATTTTGTCATCTCATCTCTCCAGGTAAGTCACTTTATTCTTTTTTTTTGATTTTTTGATTACTAATTATAATTTTTTTTTGTTTTTTTCTGTTTATTTTATTTTTTTTATCTAAATTTTTTTTGTAAGTGGTTATTTTGGATTTCAATGTTATAATTAACCTTTTTTTTCTCTCCCTCTTTACTTTCTTTTTTAGCTCCATCACCCTACTCTTCATCCCTCCTTGGCATGGCCATTATCCCCCCTTTCCCTTATTTCACTTTTTTTTGGCTCCATTTCATTGAAACACATACATTGCACATTCTTTATGCATTTCACTTACTCCATATTCAATTTCCCCACAATTCCAACATCAATCTTTCTGTCAGCCTGTATATCTCCAGTACTGAGTAAAAAGTAATTATAAGTTATGTTAAACACATGAACTATACATGGGAATAATAAATAAGAGTACACAAATAGTATACATAAGTAAAATTATGATAATACACAAAAAATGCCATTATAACACCTTATATACACGCATATATCCACCTTTTATAGGTCTTATGTACTTAATATTAAGTTGGAATATGTTAGGGTAATCTTAAGAACCTTAAGTATAAGGCTACATAATTTTTAAGTACACTTAAAGCTGTTATATTCATTGTTTTATGCAAAAAACAAGAAATGCGCTTTATTTCACTTAAAAGTTGACTATATGCGCTATAAAATTGAGAATATCGAAATTGCGCTTTGACAGATCAATTGGGCTCATTTAGAACTATTGATTTGGCTATTTAAATGCATAAAAATAACACTTTTCAAATTTGGTGTTTTTTATGCCAGAAATGGCTTCTGTGTACTGGCCACATACTGCCTGTTTTTTTCCCGTGTGAATAGCTTCATTTTTAGCAAAGTTAGCTTTTTCACACTATAATTACCCCACATTCTACGCCCACTGTGGGGAAACACACTAAAATAGGTGACAGGCGCTTATTTAGTGTCCTAGCTTAATTAATAATGCATTGACCTTGTTTATATGCACTAATTTCATTAATAACCTCACTCTGGGCACTTTATTTCATCACCATGCTTAAATTCGCCTAATTTTAGTCAAGGATTTACCCGTGCAAGAGCCTGCCAAGAACTGCATGTAGTTACCCCACATCTCACGCTCTTTTTTAAGTTTTTGGGTGGTTTCTCAGTCAATTTTGGTTATTTTTGAATGGGAATTTCACGTAGTATAATGTCAGGATTAGCCCCATTATTTCTACAGTCAATCCCCCTTATTATTAAGCTATTATTAACCTTAAAAAGTCTCCTTTAGTCTTTAATATTATTGTTTTATACGCATATACTCTCTTTTTGTCTTTTTCTTTAATTTTGATGGATTTCCCTTATTATTACAGGATTTTGGCGGGTGTTACTCTTCTAATTATGTCATGGGTTACTGGGAATGTTGATGGGCATGTCTATTAGTTGTTTAGAGGCGTCATTAACTGTGTATTGGGTGGTACATCAAGGGAATCATTGGGGAACTCAGTGTGTATAAAAGGAGGAGGTTTTTGGGTTGTATTTCTTCATTCTTTATCATTACAATTTAACCAATATAACCAAACCAATTACAATACATATCAATTAGTACTTTTATAAGACTTTTGAACAGTATCTGAATTTATATAATCTATTTTTCTACCAACTATAAAGATTGTAAGCCATATATAAGAATAGTGAGAATTATATTACTGAGACCTCTATATTTGATTATATTTTACAACTTAGTGGATTAAAACTACAGTATTCATATAGGACCATTAAAATCTTCTAGACAACTGACTATTCAAGCTAGTTCACGTCCTTGTACTTGACCCTAGCCTGACAATTGGGGACCTTTCCTCAAGAATTCTGTTATAATCCTGTAAGTGAAATTTTCAAAAGAAGGTGCACGTAAATAATATCCCTATAGAAATATTTGGATAATTACAACAGGTTGGGGTCACTTATATAGTGATTTCAGAAAAAGAAGCCCTGCTATATTATAAAATTGTGATATTGAATCAACAATTTTACCACTAACTTAACTTATAATTGTTATTAGTGGGTCTGTCAATAGACCAATTAAATTTGAGATCTTTGCAGATAAAATTTTTACCACTAATTTAACATATAATTGTTCTTAGTGGGAGTCTGTCAATAGACCAATTAAATTTGTGATCTTTGCAGATAATAAACCAATTAAACTGATTAATTGTTTTCTTTTAACAGGACTCTTAATCTTTTCTTTTATTGGTTTGTAAAATTCATTAAATATTTAGAAAGAATCATACTGACAGTTGTTTTCTTTTGAATATAAAAACACGGCTACATATTGTAGACCAGTTAAATCAAGTGACCACATAAAAGCATATTTGACTTTTGGCACTTAAATATTCACTTCATACCAATAAGTAGGCAATAAAATTGTCTTCAGTGGTATTGATAAATACTGATAAAACTCCTTTTTGAAGTTTTCAATTCTTTAAATTCCACGTAAAAATGTGTGACAACAATGACATTGTAAGTAATAAGGTAAAACCTTATAACTTAAGACCTAGAGCTGAAAGACCTGTTACAGGACATTCAAATGGAGGGCCAGGACTCTCCCATAATCAAAAACACTCCGTCAATGTCTCTGGAGGAAAGGGAAAAGCTTTTAAAGCAGGTTTCAATAAAGAAAACAAAAAATACTTTACAAGAACAAGTTCACTCCCTATCCACCCTACTGAACACCTTGACAATAAGAGTCAACAATATAGTGGACCAGATCAACAATCTGGAAAAGAGAGCAGCTCAAGGTTTCATAGAAGTCAACCAAGTTCTAGTGGACATAAAGACTCAACCACCAACAGTGGCACCCAACAATTCCATAGCAACACCTCCAGCCCAAGAGGAGGACCAAAAAATTACTGTAAGCAAATGGAAATGGGATTGGTACGCCCAAAACTACAACAATCCTCAACAGCAGGGCTCCAGCAGTCACCCTTACAGGGGAAAGGCAAGGAGAGGCAGGGGAAGTGGGATAAGACCTTGGTAAGTCATCCAACATTATATCAACCTGAAAATAAATTACTTATAGGTAATGAGATTGATAAGGAAATACTGGATATTATTGATAAGGATTTAAAGGATTATTCATTTGAACAGAATATGTTAAACTTGTCTTTACATGAGGACAATGTAAATAGTTTTATTGATCACCAGGAAAATACTATTAATATAAAAATGGAATCAAATGAATTAAATCTTGACCCTGATAATGAGTCTTCTGAATTGGACACGGAAAAAATAGAATATTTTTTAAAAGAGAATCCAATGGAATCAAAAATAATAAGTAAATTATTATTGAGAATTGAAAAATTGGAAGAGTTCTCAAAAGAGTCAAACATTAATACAGAAAATGTATTATTACAACTAACACAATCATTGAGTACCACAGCCAATAAATTAAAAATTATTGAAAATTCAAATAATGAATTAATCAATGAGAATAAAAGATTAAAATTTGAGATTAGAAATTTAGAAAGTAAATTAGAACACTCTCAGAATATTATGGCTACCATAGAGGGACGTGTAAAATTGTCTTTTTCAAATGTAAATGATACCTTAAATCATGTACCTGTGATAAAAGATAGGTTACAAAGAGTAGAAATTGAAGTAGCTAACATTTTGAAAAATACTGAAACAATAAAAGATAATACCTCTTATGTAGAAAGAGTACCAGTTTTTATGAAACACTCTGATGATAAACCAATGATTGAACATGAACATAGTGTTATGGGCTCTGAGAATATAAAATCAGTAAAAGATGAAATAAATGATCATCTTTCTAAAGTAAGTGAATTACTCAATATTCCTCAGGTTAGGGAAGCAAAAACTAGCCAAAAGAACTGGCCTAAGTTAGATCAGTACCCTTCTTTTGACGGGGGTTCAAAATCTGATTGGCAACAATTCATACTAAGAATTGATAACTTAAAATTTTCATACAAATTACCTGATGAAGAAATTACTTCAAAGTTAATATCTTTATTTACAGATGTGGCCTTATTATGGTTTGAATCTGTATTGAGTGAGGGAATTAATTACTCCTGGAATGAATGGAAGGCACTAATTGAAAGGCAATTTGGTGGCCCAAAATTTAGAATCACTCAACAAAGACTGTATGAAAGGGCCAGATATAATCCAAATGCTGGAGATAAACCCATGGTCTTCTTAATGAATTTAATAAAAATCATGAAAGCTATGGATCCAAAAATGGATTATGAAGAGTGGAAAGAAAAAATAATATACAAGTTGCCTATATCAGTTAGAGACATTATTGTAGCTAGAACTGAAACTGTCAGAGACACCTCTGGATTCATTAATATATGCAATGAGATATTATTAAACCACAAGTATGAAACCAAGTATAGTAATTACAGACAAAGTGTTGAAGTGGTAAAACCTACTACAAGTAAGTTACCAGTGGAAAAGAAAAAACCTTCAGCTCCCCTTGTCCCTAAGAGACAAGAAAATAACACTTGTTACAAATGTAATGAACCTTGGGTTAAGGGTCACACGTGTAAGAAAAGAATAAATGTTATTGAAACCTCACAGAATTCTGAACCCAGTAATCATGAAGATGAAAATGTGGAATCTAGTGAGGATTGCAAAAGTAACATATCTTACAGTGATGATGAAAATGAGATATTTGTATTAGAACAGGATATAATGTTCCTGAATGATGCTATACCTCATACAGACACATCTTTAAATTCCATAGAGGAAGCTGAAATAATTAAAGATGTATCTCATGATACTTACAAAATAACACCTATCAGAGCACCTATTATCATATGTGGAAAAGAAATGAATGCCATTCTTGACACTGGGGCTGCTGGTAGTGTAGTTTCAATTGATACATTAATGAAACTTGATAGTAAGTACCAAGAAAAACTAGAACCTGTTCAGACAAAGAACTGGAGGGGTTTTGGTTCAGTATTAAATCCAATTGGCAAATACCAAACTGCTGTATTCTTTAAATATAATAATGGTTATGTTAGAGCAGTTTGTGAATTTGTAGTAATGGATAATAATAATTGTAGTGATTGGTTTATTATTGGCAATGATTTATTGACAAAATTTGGCATTAAACTAGATCCTGCAAACAGTTGTTTCACCATAGACGTGAATGGTAAGAGAAAATTCAAAATATGTTCTGAAAATTCAGTATATGCCATTTCTCCTAGAGAAGAACAACTGAAAGGTGGAAGAACCACCAATGAAGTGGGTGAATTGGAAAATGAAATCCAAAAGGCCTCTTTCAGCCCTCAACTCTCAAAGACTGAAGAAGAAGATATTTTGAGATTAATTAAATCATATCCTATGGCATTTGCTCATGGCTCAAATGAACTAGGATTGGTCAAAGACCATGAGATGAAAATCTCTCTAAGCTGTGATCTGGATAATATTCCTGGCAGCTTAAAACAGAAACCTTACCCAGCATCTCCTGCAAAAAGGAAAGATATTGAAGACAATATAAAATTGTTGTTGGAAATGGGTATTGTTGAAAAAGTGGACACAACACCTAAGTATTGTGTCATTTCACCAGTATTAATCTCTTATGAAAAAGATAAGGCAAGATTATGCGGTGATTATAGAGCTCTGAATACATATACAGTAGATGATATTTACCCTCTACCAAGGATAGCTTCTATCCATGCTACCTTACAAGGAGCAAAATATATTTCCTGTCTGGATGGGAACAAGGGTTACCACCAGATTCCTGTGGAAAGAAATTCTCAAAATTACTTATTAATAACCACACATATGGGTATATTTAAGTATGTGAGAATGCCATTTGGCCCAAAGAATGCCCCTTCAGTCTTCCAAAAATTGATGGATAGTGTTTTTCATCAAGAAATGGTTGAAGGATGGCTATTGGTCTATATTGATGACATCATAGTGTTTTCAAAAACATATGATGAACATTTAAATCACCTGAAAAGAGTCTTTCAAAAAATGGATGAAATTAATATGACTATTGCATTAAAGAAATGTAAGTTTGGATTTAAATCCTTGAAAGTACTTGGACATGTTGTATCTGGATTACAAATTTGTGTTGAACAGAATAAAGTGGCAGCAATTAAAAACATTGGGATACCTAAAAATGTAAAAGAGGTTCAAAGTTTTTTGGGTATGTGTGGATATTATAGACAATATATTAAAAATTACCAATCCATTGCAGCCCCTTTAACAACATTAATCAGGAAGAATGAAGCTTTCATTTGGAATAATGAAAGACAACACGCCTTTAATAAATTAAAGGAATGTTTAATGTCAGCTCCAATATTGGGACTGCCAGATTTCACCCTACCTTTTATCTTGTACACTGATGCAAGTTTCATAGGTTTGGGTGCTGCTTTACAGCAAAAACAGATAATAAATGGAAAATTATCTGAAGTAGTTATCTGTTATATATCCAGAACCTTAAGAAAAACAGAATTAAGGTATGGTGCCACACAGCTAGAATGTTTAGCCGTGGTGTGGGCTTTGGAGAAACTTCATTACTATCTGGAAGACCAGAAGTTTGAACTTATAACAGATTGCAGTGCAGTAAAATCATTACTAAACATGAAAACACCTAATAGGCACATGTTTAGATGGCAACTAGCTGTACAAGAGTACAGAGGAAGAATGACAATCACTCACAGAGCAGGAACATTGCATTCAAATGTGGATTTATTATCCAGAAGTCCTTTGCCAAATGATGCTGACAACCCAGCTTATGTACCTGAAAATGAGGTTATAAATATATTTGGGATTTATATAGTGGATTTAGAAGAAGAGTTTATGCAAACTATATTGGAAAATTATTCATCTGATAAAGATTTGTCTAAACTATCTACCATTCTTAATGATCCAACAAATGCCTCCATGAGTGCATTAATTAAAACCTTGCCTCCAAAGTATAAAAATGCGTTGGAAAAAGGTAAATTATCAATTGAAGATGGATATATATATTACAGGAAAAAGTTAAGCAATGTAATAGTAATACCACCTTCTATGAAAGAGTTAATGTTGAGTACTTGTCATGATGACATCTTAGCTGGTCATTTTGACTTTAACAAAACATTAACCAGAGTTAAAAATACAGCCTGGTGGATAAACATGAAAGAGGATGTACAAAAATACATTGAAACATGTGACTCTTGTCAGAAATCTAAAAGATTAACTGGGAAGAGAGCTGGGTTGTTACAACAAATAGAGCAGCCAAAAGCTCCATGGGAAATTATAAACATGGATTTTGTAACTGGCTTGCCATTAGCAGGAAAAGAAAGTTTCAATTCTTGCTGGGTAATAGTGGATAGATTAACAAAAATGTGTAAGTTTATCCCTACCCATAAAGAGGTATCTGCTAAAGACTTGGCGTTACTATGGTGGACTCAGATGATGAATACTGCTGGGTTCCCCAAAGCCATAATCTCTGACAGAGATCCTAAATTTACTTCAGAGTTCTGGACATCTTTGATGGAAGTATCAGGTTGTCAATTAAAATTGTCTACAGCACACCATCCACAAACTGATGGGCTGGCTGAGAGGATGATACAAACTCTAGAAGACATGATCAGAAGATATTGTGCCTTTGGATTAGAATACAAAGACAATGAGAAATTCACACATGACTGGGTAACATTAATTCCTGGCCTTGAATTTTCTTATAACAGCACAACTCATTCTGTAACAGAGAAGAAACCATTTGAACTCTGGCTGGGATATGTACCAAATACCCCAGTAAATCATTTAAATAAACTACCAAGGTTGGATATACACCCTGGCACTAAATCCTTTATTCACATGCAACAAATGTGTAGAAAGCATGCAGAAGAATGCATCCAAAAAGCATTTGAATATGAAAAGAAAAGGTGGGACAAATCTCATAAAGAATTTGAATTTAAAAAGGGAGATGAGGTCCTCATATCAACACTACATTTTAACTTACAAGGTAATGTTAAATTAAAGGATCCCTTTGTAGGACCTTTTGTAGTAAATAAAATGGTTGGGAATAATGCAGTGGAAGTCATATTATATGCTCCATATGATAGGAAACATCCAGTTTTCCCTATCTCATTATTGAAACCTTACCATGCAAATGATCCTGACTTATTTCCAAAAAGAAGGGGAAGGCCTAAAAAGCAACCTGAAGAAATTGTGGAAAAAGCAGAGATTGAAAAAATACTCAAGAAAAGAATCCTTACTAAAGAAAAAGGAACTGAGTATTTACTAAGATTTAAAGGGAAATCAAATGAATTTGATAAATGGATACCTGAAAAAGAAATTTCTAATTTATCCACCCTTCTTAAAAAATTTAAACAGAAATAAATTTCTGTTCAACCAGCTGAGGGGTTAAAAAACCAGTACTCATAATATTTTATTATGTTTTATTTCTTTAAAGTTGAATCTTTAATGCTACAGATTTATTCTGAATACCTGAAAATTACAAATTAATAAAATAAAATGTATAACTTATCATTTTTTTTATTGTTTTTTTGGGTGGGCGAGTGTCAGCCTGTATATCTCCAGGACTGAGTAAAAAGTAATTATAAGTTATGTTAAACACATGAACTATACATGGGAATAATAAATAAGAGTACACAAATAGTATACATAAGTAAAATTATGATAATACACAAAAAATGCCATTATAACACCTTATATACACGCATATATCCACCTTTTATAGGTCTTATGTACTTAATATTAAGTTGGAATATGTTAGGGTAATCTTAAGAACCTTAAGTATAAGGCTACATAATTTTTAAGTACACTTAAAGCTGTTATATTCATTGTTTTATGCAAAAAACAAGAAATGCGCTTTATTTCACTTAAAAGTTGACTATATGCGCTATAAAATTGAGAATATCAAAATTGCGCTTTGACAGATCAATTGGGCTCATTTAGAACTATTGATTTGGCTATTTAAATGCATAAAAATAACACTTTTCAAATTTGGTGTTTTTTATGCCAGAAATGGCTTCTGTGTACTGGCCACATACTGCCTGCTTTTTTCCCGTGTGAATAGCTTCATTTTTAGCAAAGTTAGCTTTTTCACACTATAATTACCCCACATTCTACGCCCACTGTGGGGAAACACACTAAAATAGGCAACAGGCGCTTATTTAGTGTCCTAGCTTAATTAATAATGCATTGACCTTGTTTATATGCACTAATTTCATTAATAACCTCACTCTTGGCACTTTATTTCATCACCACGCTTAAATTCGCCTAATTTTAGTCAAGGATTTACCCGTGCAAGAGCCTGCCAAGAACTGCATGTAGTTACCCCACATCTCACACTCTTTTTTAAGTTTTTGGGTGGTTTCTCAGTCAATTTTGGTTATTTTTGAATGGGAATTTCACGTAGTATAATGTCAGGATTAGCCCCATTATTTCTACAGTCAATCCCCCTTATTATTAAGCTATTATTAACCTTAAAAAGTCTCCTTTAGTCTTTAATATTATTGTTTTATACGCATATACTCTCTTTTTGTCTTTTTCTTTAATTTTGATGGATTTCCCTTATTATTACAGGATTTTGGCGGGTGTTACTCTTCTAATTATGTCATGGGTTACTGGGAATGTTGATGGGCATGTCTATTAGTTTTTTAGAGGCGTCATTAACTGTGTATTGGGTGGTACATCAAGGGAATCATTGGGGAACTCAGTGTGTATAAAAGGAGGAGGTTTTTGGGTTGTATTTCTTCATTCTTTATCATTACAATTTAACCAATATAACCAAACCAATTACAATACATATCAATTAGTACTTTTATAAGACTTTTGAACAGTATCTGAATTTATATAATCTATTTTTCTACCAACTATAAAGATTGTAAGCCATATATAAGAATAGTGAGAATTATATTACTGAGACCTCTATATTTGATTATATTTTACAACTTAGTGGATTAAAACTACAGTATTCATATAGGACCATTAAAATCTTCTAGACAACTGACTATTCAAGCTAGTTCACGTCCTTGTACTTGACCCTAGCCTGACACTTTCTCACTCTATTTTTCCTACTTTTCAATCAAGGTAAGTTTCATCTCCTTTTTTTCATGCCTATATGATATCTCATTCCTTTTATGAAAAGTTCATACTTAAATATATGTATGACTCTTATCTGGATAACAGTGAACCTATAAAACTCCTTTTGATCTCATCTTCATTACCACTTTTCAAGTTTTTGTAAAATTTTGAAAATCAGACTCGGAATTAGGGTTAGGTTTATTCAAATCTAATGTTCTTTTTACTGAAGATTCTCCTGAAGGCTACCTTTCATTTCCCACAAACAGATTTGAATTTGATTCAGTGGTTGCTGAGATATTGACCATTAAAGTTGAGCCTTTTTTTTCCCAATTTAAATTTTTATTTCATTTTTTTATGTAACAAATTAGGGTTAGGTTTATTTAAATCACATTTCCTTTAACTGAAGATTCTACTAAAGCATATCTTTCATTTCCCTCAAACAGGTATGAATTAGGTTCAGTGGTTGCTGAGATTTTGACCTTTGAAGTTGAGCCTTTTTTCCGAATTTCACTTGTCTTATTTCACATTTTTATATTGCATATTTAGAGGATAAGGATTCTGAAACTCTTATATGATTATTATCTAGGCATTTCAATTATATAGGCATGTATTGGTTGCTCAAGAATATCACTAAAGCTCAAAAAGATGAAGATTTTTACTTATGGGACACTCTACCTTCCTTTAACTCTTTTCTTGCTCTTCGACTCAAAAAGCACTGTAATAAAGCATTTGAAAAAAATCATGAACTTGCAACCAAAGTTGGAATACCGAATTAGTGTGACTCCGAATGGGAAGATATCAGCCACGAATATCTTTTATTTTCTAATGTTATTATCACTCATTCTGGATTTCACAATAAAATTCACACTGATACCAAGGACACCAATTTTCTTACTTTTGGTATATTCTCATATATCAAACCGATTACTGGCCAACCAATACCATCTCCAGCTAAAATCAAATTACATGGTTTATATTTTCCAGACCACCGGTGCATCATTGATTTTGGTTTGGGAAATGGTATCATTGAAACTATTTGGAATTCTTCTAAGGATAATCATCAAACGACCAAAGCTCTTCCTGGTTTGGAATCCTGTCAACATTTAACACATTTTGGTTGCTCATTTCAAATCAGTCATAAGTTGATTCAAAGAATCAATAAGGTAATGAAAGAAGGTAAAGTTAATTGATTTAAAAAAACTTTATTTAGATCCAAAAAGTATGGGGATTAGAGTTGTCATTGAAAATTTTATATTTTTTTGTAAATTTTTAATAAATATTTTTTATGTATCAATTTCCTCAACTAAATTAATGGGCCCACGACCTTGTGTTGTATAAATGGTAATCATGATAACATTTATTTGTTTCATGGGGTTCCTCTAGCCTATACCTGTGGAAAGTCCCAAACTTTTGTTTCTAGATTTGATCTGCATTTTGGCTTAAGGGATTGTCATTACTTTAAACTAGGGAAATTGATATATATTAGATATTTATTTAATAATTTACGTAATTATATTAAATTTAGATGACTTCCACCACTTACTTCAATAAAATGCAGGGGGGGGTATTGCCAAATTTTCAAATCTGACATGTGAAATTGATGACTTAGAAAAATTTTGGTGATATCCACCCCTTGCTTCAATAAAATGCAGGGGAGAGTATTGCCAATTTTTTAAAACAGATATAGAATTTTTTTGACTTGTAAATATTTTGGTGAAAATTTTTGACGAGAATGTGAAAGTAATTGTTTCCACCTTGAGCAGGTTTCTGGCTCAAAGGAATAGCAGTACCATCAACAAAACCAATACATCCTGGGAAGCCCTCTGCTTGCATAACCTGAGATGATTCAAGTCGCTCTTCTTTTGTTGGCCAGGTGAGAAGTTGAGATTACAAGGAGTTGATGGCAGTGATACATTGTTTGGTATAAGTGTTAACTGAACCATACCCTAAATCAAAGACATTTTCTAAACGTTTCAAAGCGGCTCCATTACCATTTGAACCCAAATGACATAGTGTGATGGCCAATTGAATTGAAGGATGTTGTTGTTCTTTTTGAGCATTATTGTGAAATATGGGATGATCCTGAATAAGCTCAAGCAATTTAAGCAAACATTCCTGAGAAGTCCTGAACAGCTCTCTAAAACTGGGTGTAGATAGTTTAAGAAGTGTTTGGATGGTGTACTTGGGGGTATGAAGTACTTGAGGCTTTCTGGGAAGAAGGTAACGTTTCGTGGCCATTTTTGATAAAAAGACAAAATCTTCTTCTAGATCAGAATCAGAATCGCAATCAGAGTCCAAGAGCAGTTCAAGAGCCATGAAAGTCATTGCTTTATGTAATTTATCACGATTTGAAAGTGAGGAAGGCATAACTCTTATATGATATGATATGAAGATGTAAGTGATGTACGATGTTTTGAGTTATGAAGTGTTATGCTGCGGAGTGCTGCGTATGAATGGGATGATGCTGACAAATCAGTGAAATGGGACTTGATGGTGAAATCAGCACTTTTGGTTGAGAAAGTGCGGATTTGAGTGAAATAAGTGACTTATTTCATTTTGAAATCCACCAGTATTGGGGCTAGTGTGTTTTGGAAATCCACACTTATTTAAGTGCGGATTTGGTCAAATTTAAGTGCGGATTTGTAAGTGCGGATTTGCCAGAACTGACACCCCCTATTTTATTTCTTAGTTATAGTGGTGTTTAATGGAGCAAGATCTTTACAAAAGACAACTAGATCATCAACATGAAGATATAAGTAGATTAGATTATTTTTATCATGGGAGAGGAAAAAACAAGGATCAGCCTCTGATGCCACTAAACCAACAGAGACAAAAAAGGAGTTGATTTCTTGAGACTAACATTGTGGAGATTGGTTAAGGCCATAGATGGATCTCTTAAGATGAAGAATAAGATTAGTAATTTTTAAGTCACCATGAAAACCCACATGAATTCTCATGTATACATCCTCAGTTAATTTTCCATGAAGAAAGGCCCCCTTAACATCCATGTGTTCCATTTGATAGTTTTGTTCAGCACAGAGAGCCAGAATTACCCTGAAATTAGTGAGACATCTTGTTGGTGCATAGGTGTCAAAGAAATTAACTCCAGGTTTCTGTGAAAAACCCTGGGCACATAGGCAAGCTTTGAATCTAGAAATACTACCATCAAGATTCTCTTTAACAATAAATACCCAAGTAGCCCCTATAAGATCTACACTTGGAGGTCATTCACACACTTCCCACACATCAGAAGCTCCATGTTATCAAGCTTGGCGTTGATAGAACTCTTCCAGGAATAAACATCCTCACTGTTTACAGAAGCCATATAATGTGGTGGTATAGGAACATCAGTGGCTAAAGGAAGAGTTGAGAAGAGGAGTGTAGAATTAGGAGGACAACAGGAAGGGAGATAATTTATGATATTACCAGGATCAATGTTGGAGTTGATTTCACTTGGAGGTGGAATATTTTTGGGGACATATGTAAGACTTTCAGAAACAGGGATTCTGTTAGATGGATTTGGAAAATCTGTTGCCGAATTGTCATCTCCACTGGGAGTTTCTGCAGGAATCAAAGGTGGAGTTCCATAAGATGAGAATGCAGTTTGAGCTGGTGAGGCTTAATTCATAGGTTCTTAGGATTCTTCTAGAGTTTGAGGATAAGGAAGTAAGTGAATTTCCAGAGTATTTTTGAGAGAATAATAGGGAAACTGACTTTTGTAAAATACTACATCATGAGAATAATAGATACAAAGAGTATTAGGATCAAGGAGTCTATATGAGATTAGCTTCTCATCAAACCCATTGAAAATAAAATGTTGGGAAGCAGAATAAAATTTCCATTTTCTTTTGTCTTTAGGTATTTGTGAGTAAGCACTACAGCCAAAAATGTGTAGATGACTGATTTTTGGTGGAACACCATATAATTCTTCATAAGGGGACAGCATGTCTTGCAAAGAGGTAGGATTTCTGTTATAGAGGTAAACAGAAGTGGTACCAGCTTCTACCCAGAGTTCAGACAGAAGTTTTTCTCAGAAAAATATAGCTTTAGATTTTTCAGTGGTAGTTCTGTTACCTCTCTCTGTGAAAGGGTTTTTTTGAGGAGTGTATGGTGAAGTGAAATGCATTTGTATTCCTTCTTTGGAAAGAAAAAAATTTAAACTAATGACTTATAAATTTACCTCCACCATCATTTAATAAGTGACATATTTTTCAATATAGGGATAATTCAATAGATTTCTTAAATTTCACAAATATTTTAAATGTATCATTTTTTATTTTTAAGTATATAGATAAATTGATATGAAGTAAATTCATCCGTAAGTTGAAAATAGTAGGAATTGTGGCCAATAGAAATTGGTGATATTTTTTGGCTTAAATCAGCATGGATGAAATCAAGTGGACAAGTAGCTTGGTGTAAGGATCCAAAAAAAGGAAGATTATGGTGTTTGGAATTAATGCAGCATTCACAAAACAAATTAGTTTTTGGTAATACTGACCATTGGTTGGTTTTATTTAGGTGAATCATAACATTCTGACCTGGATGAGCTAAACAGTTATTCCCGAAAGTGAAAGAGTCAGTGAAGGTTGATAGCACAAGTGGAATAGGAGATTTTCCTGTAGAAGTTTGAATGACAAATAAATTATCACTGACAGACCCATTTATTAGAGTGTTTTTTATTACAGGAGAGTGTAAACTTTGCCTTTTTCAGAACAAGTGTAAGATCATGGTAGCATTTGTGAAGGGCTGTTAGGCTAATGAGGTTGAGTTTTAGAGTGGGAACATAGAGGAAGTTTTTTAGATTAACCTTCTGATTATCAATGATTAGTTTAATTTCACCATGACCTTTTCTGTAGATAGTTGAATCATCTCCAAAAGAAATAAGAGATTTTTCATTTTTAAGTTGAGAGAAGAGAGAGTTGTTACAATTAATATTCTTGGTTGCAACACTGTCAAGAACAAATAAATTAAGATCTTTCATGGATATGGCAGATAAACAATAATCTGTTGAGGTCTCAAGTTCAGATAAGTTGATAGTAAGATTGGTTTTAGAAGAGGACTTGTTTTTTTCTTGTTGGAGATTGGGATGTAGTTAGACCCATTCTGATTTGGAATGTTTTGTTTTAGGGTTGTGTTTTCTACCAGTGAATATCTCATGAGAATGTCTGTCAGAGGTCTGAAGTGCAGTGGTTTGAGTAGGAGTGATGGGATCATTTTGAAGTAAATGATTATTGAGAGCAGCAATAAGTTTAGAAACAGTTAAAGATTAACCTTTGGAACTTGTGGTCTCTTTCTGAGCATCTTGGAAAGTATTGATCTCAGAAGGAATTTTAAAAAGGAAATAAGAAGCCAGTAAATTTTTTATGAGTTTGACAGTGACGGCACCTGATTCAAATTCAAGGCTTTTAATTAACTCAATATATTTGGTGATATATCTGGGGTAAGTGAGATGAGTAAATTTTTGAAAAACCCACATTTGATTACTCTCACTTGAAGAGAAATAATGATCTTCAATTGATTTCCATAGAGTATGAGGTTTTGAGATGTTTTTAGAGTCCACAAAGAATTTCTTGTGATAGGAATCAAGAAATTGTTGAATAAAACCAAAAAGCTTCTCGCTGAAAATCTTTAATGCAGTTTCTTCTTCTAAAGTATTGACTTTGGAATCAGATAAGACTAGGTTTTAAAGGTTATGTTGAAGAAATAGAGTTTTCATTTTAGATTCCCAGAAGGGATAATTATCTTTAGTTAAAAGAGGGATGCCATGTGTGGCAGTAGAGACCTTGGTGGTTTGCGTTTGAGAAATGAGATTAAGTTTGTGCACCACTGAGTACAGAAATAGTGTGTAACCAATATGATAGAAAAGTAGATAACACCCAGTCTCATAATCTGTAAGACAAGATACCTTTTGGTATAAAGCTAAGGAGTGTCAGTAATGCATGACTTAAAAAGTATAGTGAGCCAGTTATACCTGTAAAGAGGATGGACTTGCTTCAGTTTATTGAAAAGGAAAATAAAGTAAATACATGAGAAGTAGGTATGGAACTTACTGTATAAATTAAAGGAGTATAAGTAATGAAAAAATTAGAAAGTATAATGAGCCAGTTACACCTAAAGGTTTAAGAAAGAAAGAAATGAAACAATACTGAGTGATAAATGGTATAGTTAGGAGAAGAGAAAAATACACATCTGTAAAGAGGACAGGATTGCTTGAGAAGAAAAGGCAATGAAGAGATACCTTTTTACCTCAATGAGTCAACAGTTTACAGTGTTATAATAGAAGTGAGATTAAAAATAAGGAAAGGGATATTAGCTAATGTAGGAGTCATGATCATGAAGTAAATTTTTTAAGGAGATAACTCAGGGGATAAAGATATTAGTAAGGTGATGACACATTATTAATATAAAGTGCTCTACTACTGTATTATTTGAGAAATCAGTACTTATCTAAAGAAAGATATAATAACAGTAGAAGATAAAGAAGAGAAATATAGAAATATAGAAAAAAATAGGAATCAATAATTATTCTGACAAATATATCAGTACAATTAGTGAAGTTTTGACCATAATTAATGATATAATAGTGAAATCTAAAGAGGCCATGAAAGCTCAAATGGAACAGCTTGTTGATAAAGTTGATATTAATGTTGATAATAGAATTGTGGATCAGATTATTAGCTTAAAAAAGCATCTAATTTTTTTTGCAAGAGACACAGAAGTTCATTAAGGCCCTCTCTTGCTTTTCTTCTTCTTCTTCTTACTAATCTAGGGATTATAAGAGGAGGAATTATGGTTATAATGGAAACAATAACCAATTTTCTGGAAATAGAAATGGAAATGGTTTTAGGGGTGGAAAAGGTGGGCCTAGAATGTGCTCTTATTTTAATAGAAGGGGGCGCAGAGCTGTTGATTATTTTTATTTGGATAGGAATCTGACTTCTGGTACAGTCAAAATTGATGGAAAGGCTTAAAATTTCCCTGATGGATCTCCCATCAATCCTAGTGAAGGACAGGTTCCTTCAGATTTGGTTAGAAAAAATATTATGGGTGAAAAAAGGGCAAGGTTTTAAGAGCTACCCAGTGTAGAAAAACCTATAGTAATAGCTATAGGCCTTGACAAAGGGAGTTGGAGAAAAACCAGAGAGAAAATCCCCTGTCCCTTTGAGAAATACCAGGTGAGATTAATTTGCTACAGAAAATTGGAGACTGTTACAATACCCCTTCCAAAACACCTCTTGACTACTTCACAGGTCAAGAAAGTAGCCTAGATATACCACAGAGCAAAGAAAACCTGAAATGCAGAAAGATCCATACCAGAAAACCAAAACACTGTGCACTTGTTGCACAGAAAACAGCAATACTACTTGATGCAGGTTGCAAAGCTACACCAGAGAAACGAGTTTCCAAAGTTAAATCAAATGAAGAACTCAACTTGCAACAAACACAGCCAATTGTAGCCAAAAAACAGTGAAAACTGAGTGAGAAACAGCTAACTAATTACCAGATGGTTAATTGATAAATAAAGTTGCCCCAAACTGTCTTATTCAGTATGTACACACAGACCACCATCTAAAAATCTATGCTACAGCCTCTAACTTGGCACTTCTTCCAGAAAAAATGCCTAAAAAACCTGTATATAGTCATTGAAATGAAAAACTTTAGAAAATAAATGACTCAAAGACTTTTTTCTTTTATTTAATAGATTATAGAAAAGATATTGAGGAAGCTAAAATACTCATTTTATTAATTTTTTGGTTATCATGACTAATTATTATTTCATGTACAGTAATCATAAAAACCAAAATAAAGCAAAAGGTTTACAATATATATCAATGTGTTTCATTTTAAATATTTATTTAAATTTTATTTTTGAATTTAAAAATATTATACATCTCACTAAAATTGTTCTGAACTAAATTAAAAGCTCTATACATTCATCTAAATAAAGAAAAAAAGCACATTAACTCAAAATTTTAATATAGGCTTTTTTACTTTTCCCAACTTGTTTCAAAGGTTTACCCATTTTATTGGTTTTCTATCTTATGCGTATTCTTAATAAACATTCTGTAAAAGACTTTGTAAAAAATCAAAATAGTATTTAATGGCTAGTTTTTACACACCTGTAGATCTTCATTGTCAATGTTTAGCACTTATTACAAACATTTAATAAACCAATAGCTTGTATGTATTGAGGGGTACAAATAGAAATAAACCACAATTACATGTTGTTTTTGATTGTGGAAAATGAGTTCTGAAATCAGACAGGGTGAGATCTGTTCTTTGGCCAAAAGATAGAGTCCACCTTCAGTTTTTTTCCACCTTCTTTCACATCTTTTTAAGCTCTATACATGCCTTTCTCTGCCTTTGTATTCCTTCTGACTTCATTCCCATATCTCTTCTTTTGATAAACATCCCAAGGCAGTTACTGTAGTATCAAAAATTCATGAGTAAGTTTCCATACTCCTCACCCCAACCCACTACTCTTGCTCCCCTCCTCATCTATGCTCACCCCTTTCTCACTCCTCCCTACCCCACCCCACCTTTACCTTTCCTTTCTACCCTTTAACCCACCAAGCACTTTTTAAGATATCCTATACCTCTCGCTTCCAAAATCTAACCTTCTTGTTCCCCATCCCAACCATTTAACTTTGAAATCATCTTGATCCTCTCTCTGCTCACCCAAACTCTTTGGCATGTCAATTCACCCTCTATTTTCCATATAGAAGAAGAGGGGTGAGAAGGATATCAGTTAAGTTTCATATTGATATGAGATATATAAGGGTGGATAAGGGATAAAAAGGGGTTATATGTGTATAAAATTGATTTAGGTGAGGTGAGGTGGTAGGAAGAGGGGTGGAGAAGGGGGATACAAGGGGTGGTGAGGGGAGAGGACTGGGGAGAGTAGCACTAAATTTAAGAGAGTGAGAGAATGTGTGAGGGGAACCATATGTGAAGCACAAAAGAGGGGAGGGAAGTATTAGGAAGGATAATTTTTAAAAAGAATAATTAATATACATATATAATAAATTATAGAGAATTGAAAATGAAATGGCAAAAAAAAAAAAACTTATAACTATTGTGCAAATATTTTTAGCTATATATTTTATTCTTTTTGAAATTTGACACATATTCTTTTTTCTATAATTAAGGTAATTGTTGGTCAGTTGTCTAGAAGAGGTAAGAAAAATAGGAGAAAAAGGAGGAGAGAAGGAGGAGGACAAGGGAAAATAAAGAAATAAACCAAAAATATATATTTAATTTATTTGAGAGGGAAACAACGGTGAGCAACTTTGAGAGGTGACAAAAACTTAGATTTTATTAACAATAATATTATTAAATGTAAGGGTTCTGCGCTGCAAACAATTTTAATTACTATCAGACTTAAAGCAACCTTTGATTTGTTGTATAGAATTTTAATTAGATTTGTATTACTAATAAAAAAATATAAACGTAATAAAATGGTTATTTAATTTGTTGAGTGTGTAATAAGTGATGAGGCTACAGGGGATTATCCAAGGCCCTTTTATAGGCAATGGGTCCTCTGAAGCGCTACTATATTTGTAAATACAATGATTAGAATAGAATAAAACAAATATATCAAAGAGTAAATAAAACATAAAAATATAGAGAAAAACATGAAACAATTAATTAAAACACCAATTAAGAATCCAATTTTCCCGTCATTAATTCCCAAATCAGTAAGTGAAAATAGTGAATAACTAAACAAGATTGGAACATAGGAACTATGAGAAAAATAATTCCAAACAGATGGTACAGTCTGATTAAAGGATATTTTAAGTGAAACAAAAAATACTTTGACGCAACAAAACATGTAATTAATCTCAATTTAGTATAAATTAATTTATTTGTTTTTTCTAACACAATTAAGGGTCAAAAGAAGCTTCATTAATTATTGTTTAGTATTAGATGAGAGGTATTATTTAATATATAAATTTAAGTAATTAATTTAAATATATTATAAGTCAATTTTACACTTATAATTATAATATATGTTTTTCAATTAATTATAAATTTATAATTATTAAATACATAAAAATGCACCATTATTTGTAGAATATATTATATTATGTTCAATTTAACTGTATATAAAAATATATATAACCAATAAATTTAATGTAACACTTGTATATAATAAAATACTTATATAATTTCATTATGCAATAAAATATTAAGTTATATTCATTAAATACAATTCTTACCCACTCTTTAAGGTTTTATAAGTTATATATCATTTACTGGACTCCTGGAATAGCCTGGCTGACACTCCCTCACTCTAAAAAAAACAATAAAAAAAATGCTAAGATTTTTTCTTTTTGTATTTTTTCAACAGAGCAGGCAGATTTGAAATTTCCTTGCCAGGTATCCATGCATCATGTTCAGATGATTTGTTCTTATATCTCAATAAATATTCAGTACCTCTTTCAGAAGTGATAATTCTATCATTGAGAATTTTATCAATTTCTGCTGTTTCTGTGACTTCCTGAGGGTTCTTCTTAGGTCTTCCTCTTCTTTTTGGAAATAAGTCACTGTTGGAAGTATAAGGTTTAAGCAAAGAAATGGGAAAGACAGGATGTTTCCTATCATATGGAGAATACAATACAACTTCTACTGCATTATCACCAACCATTCTTTTAACAACAAATGGTCCTACAAAAGGATCTTTTAATTTGTGGTTACCTTGTAAATTGAAATGGACAGTAGAGATCAACACTTCATCACCCTTTTTAAATGTGTATTCTTTATGGGATTTATCCCATCTTTTCTTTTCATATTCAAATGCTTTATCAATACAACTCTGAGCATGTTTTCTGCATAGCTGTTGCATTTGCATAAAAGATTTTACACCAGGGTGTAGTTCCAACTTAGGTAATTTATTATTGAAAATCTGAGCAGGAGTGTTTGGGACATAATCTAACCAAAGCTCAAAAGGCTTTTTCTCAGTGACAGAATGAACAGTGCTATTATATGCAAATTCAAGACCAGGCAAAAGAGTGACCCAATCATGAGTAAATCTGTCATTGTCTTTATATTCTAAACCAAAGGCACAATACCTTCTAATCATATCTTCCAGAGTTTGAATCATTCTTTCAGCTAGACCATCAGTCTGAGGATGGTGAGCTGTAGACAATTTTAACTCACAGCCACAAATATCCATCAAAGAGGTCCAAAACTCAGAAGTGAATTTTGGATCCCTATCAGAGATAATGGCTTTTGGAAAACCAATAATATTAAACATGTAAGACCACCATAAGAAAGCTAATTCTTTGGTGGATACATCTTTGTGGGTTGGAATAAATTTGCACATTTTTGTGAATCTATCAACTATTACCCAACAAGAGTTAAAGCTGTCTTTACCTGCAACAGGAAGACCAGTGACAAAATCCATATTAATGATTTGCCAGGGAGCACTAGGTGCTTCAATATGTTGTAATAACCCTGCTCTCTTACCTGTTAACCTTTTAGATTTTTGGCAGGAATCACAAGATTCAACATATAATTTTGTGTCTTCAGACATATTAGCCCACCATGCAGTGTTTTTGATTCTAATCAATGTTTTTTCAAGATCAAAATGTCCAGCTAATATGTCATCATGAAAAAGTTTGAGGATAGTTTCTTTCATTGAAGGAGGAATAACAATTACATTGGTAAGCTTCCTTCTATAATATATATAACCATCTTCAATAGAAAACTTTCCTTTATTTAAAGCATTTTGGTACTTTGCAGGAAGAGTTTTTATTAATGCTTGAATTGAAGCATTCTTAGGATCATTCAAAATAGTAACTAATTTATTTAAGTCAGAATCTTTATCATATGAATCCAGTATTAACTGTAATAACTCTTCTTCCATATCAACTATAAATATACCATGTATATGAACAGTATCATCTTCAGGTACATAAGCAGGATTGGAGTCATTATTTGGCAGAGGCAATCTGGAGAGCATATCAACATTAGAGTGAACATTTCCAGCTCTATGGATAATAGTCATCCTTCCTCTGTATTCCTGAACAGCAAGTTGCCACCTGAACATATGTCTGTTAGGTGTTTTGAGGTTTAAAAGAGATTTCACAGCACTACAGTCAGTTACCAACTCAAATTTTTGGTCATCCAAGTAGTAATGAAGTTTCTCAAGAGCCCAAACAACTGCTAAGCACTCCAATTGAGTGGCACCATATTTCAATTCACTATTTTTTAAGGTTCTTGAAATATAACAAATTACAACCTCTGAGGATTTATCATTAATAATTTGCTTTTGGTGAAGGGCAGCACCCAGACCAATAAAGCTAGCATCTGTATAAAGTACAAATGGCTTGTTAAAATCTGGAAGAGCCAATATAGGGGCTGTCATTAAGCAACTTTTCAATGTATTAAAAGCTTTCTGACAGTCATTATTCCAGAGAAAAGCAACATCTTTTCTGGTTAGTTTTGTAAGAGGCAAGGCTATGACCTGATAATTTTTAATATATTGTCTATAATAGCCACACATACCCAAAAAACTTTGGATTTCTCTTACAGAAGTTGGTGCTTTCACATTTTGAATGGCAGCAACTTTGTTTTGGTCTACACAAATTTGTAAGCCTGACACAACATGGCCAAGGACTTTCAAAGATTGAAAACCAAATTTACACTTTTTTAAAGATAAGGTCATATTGATTTCATCCATTTTTTGGAAAACTCTATTCAAGTGAATCATATGTTCATCAAAAGTTTTAGAAAAAACAATAATATCATCAATATAAACCATGAGCCAACATTCAATAATTTCTTGATGGAAAGTGTTATCCATAACTTTCTGGAAAACTGAAGGAGCATTTTTAGGGCCAAATGGCATTCTAACATACTTATATATTCCCATATGAGTAGCAATTAGCAAAAAATTTTGAGAATTTTTCTCAACTGGAACTTGATGATAACCTTTATTACCATCCAGACAACTAATAAATTTTGCACCTTGCAAGGTAGCATGTATTGAATTAATTCTGGGTAAAGGATAAATATCATCAACAGTATAAGTATTTAAAGCTCTGTAATCTCCACATAATCTAGCTTTATCTTTTTCATATGAAATCAAGACTGGGGAGATGACACAATATTTGGGGGTGACATCCACTTTCTCAATGATATTCATTTTCAATAATGTTTCAATATTATCTTCAATATCTTTTCTTTTTGATGGAGAAGCAGGATATGGTTTTTTCTTAAGGGAAGGAGGAATATCACTCAAATTACAGGATAAGGTAATTTTCATCTCTTCCTGAACAATTCCCAAGACATGAGAACCATGAGCAAAAGCCATAGGGAAAGAGGTAATAGAGGCAACAATAGAATCCTTTTGTTCACTAGTCAACTGATCACCAAAAGAAGCGGTATTTATTTCATGTAATAAATCATCCATTTCAGTTGTTGTTCTACCTTTACATTGGGTCAGTGAGTTACAAGATTTCAACAAATGCCCAGAAGGTCTAGGAGAAGAAATTTTGAATTTTCTTTTCCCATTCATTCCTAAGGTAAAGCAATTATTTGCTGGATCCAGTTTCACACCAAACATGGTTAAAATATCATTTCCCATAATAAAACAATTGCTCAAATTACCATTTTTCATGACAACAAACTCACAAATAGCTCTGACAAAACCACCATTATATTTGAAGAATACAGAGGTTTTGTATTTGCCAATAGGAAATAAGGTAGAACCATACCCTCTCCATTTTTCAGAAGTTATAGGCAATAATTTACTCAAATATTCCTTATCCACTGAAGCCAAAGCTTTTTCAGATACTACACTTCCTCCAGCACCAGAATCAAGAACTACATCAACATTTTTACCATTAATGATAACAGGTGCCTTTAAAGGGGATATAGGAATAGAATTGTTAGTAATATCTTTAATTATCTCAGCATTTTCTACTGAAGATAAATTCAATACACAATCTTCAGATATATTATTTAAATAATGGACATCATGTTCCAACATTAAAACATCTTTAACAGATTCATTGTCATAGGAGATATTACTTTCACAGTCACTGGAAGAATTATTGACATCAAGTTCAACTTCATCAGTGTCTTCATTTTGTTCAACAAGATGAATTTTCTTGTCACAAACATGACCCTTCTGCCACGGTTTGTTACATTTATAACAAGTATTTGTTGCATATTTTTTAGGTGCAACTGGGGCAGAGGGTTTACCAGATTTTTCTGGGAGCTTTATAGAAGGTTTATTCTGATCATTATAAGATTTACTAAGGTAATCCTTTGGTTCATATCTATGGTTGAGTAGTACTTCATTACAGATATTAATGAAAGAAGAATTTTCCCTTACATGCTCAGTTCTAGCAACAATCAAATCCCTAAGAGAATTTGGTAATTTATACAAGATTTTATCTCTCCAAATATCATAATCCATCTTTGGATCAATTGCTCTAAGGATTTTAGTTATTTTCATCAGAAAAACAATGGGCTTTTCAACAGAGGAGGATACATATCTAGTATTCTCATACAGTCTCTGCTGAGCTAACCTGAATTTTGAACCACCAAACTGATTCTCAATCAAGGATTTTCAATCATTCCATGTATAATGATTGTTATCTAAGAGGACAGATTCATACCACATCAAGGCTACATTGGAAAATAAGGAAATTAGCTTAGAAACAATTTCCTCATCAGGTAGTTTATAAGATCTCTTTAAATTATCAATTCTCTGGATAAAGTGTTGCCAATCAGAGGAAGAATCACCATCAAAGGTAGGATATTGGTCTAACTTAGGCCAATTTTTCTGACTACTGGGATGGTCCACTTTTTGGTTTGAATTATTCATTAGTAATAATTCCTGAAGTTTAGCCAGGTGTTCAGAAATTTCATTATTTACAGAAACATCTGGTGCATGACCATCACAAGATTTTTTGCTAGTAGCAAAAGATTTTACAGACTCATTGTCAGTTTGTTTAATGGTTGAAATATGAGGAAGAAAGGATGAACTTTGTTCAGGTTTTTTCCCTTTATTTTTATGCAGCTTATTTGCAGAAATCTCATTTAATTCATTATTGATCGTTAAGGTTGAGAACTTTTCCTGTAGGTCAGACACATAGTTTCTTATTCTTGGAATTTCAGACATCTGGTCATTTACTTTTGCAAGAGATAGAACATTTCTGTCCTCAGAAACTGAGTGTTTGGTACTTAGTGCATGGAAATCATTTTTTAGCTTCTTAAACTCATTTTGCAGAGATTTTATTTCATTCTTGAATGAATAATTTTCCTCAATAAGGGGTTTTAATTCACTCAAGGTCTTATGTAGACTGATATTTCTATCTGAGATAGCTCTATGGTCACTTCTTATTTGTTTTTGTTGACTAAGAACAATATTCAAGGTTTCTTTGATTTTTAAATAAGCTGTATCTTGTACAGAAGAACTCACTTTACATTGCAAGTGTAAATTATTTAATCTATCATTTTCATGGATTAACACATCTCTCACATGTTTGTCTTTCACAATATTATAATCAAGGGTATCTTTCAATATTTCCTCAGAAGTTTTTTCAATTAAGGTATAGATTTCAGGGGGAACAGAATCATTTTTAATTGCAAGAGAAGGATTAATTAAAGATGTAGAAGTTAAATGTAAAGGTTCATCAAATGAAAATTTGCTAATTACATCAATAGGGCTACTAGTTACAGGAAGCTGTCTTTTAACAGGTTTAACTGTTCTTTCACCATGTTCAATAATATTACCTGCAGAAGAAGATTTATTAGAAAACATACCCAAGTGACTATCAACCAAATTACTTACCATGGCAGAGGAGGAAACTTCCCCTGGGACTGGGTTTGGGATTGTGCTTGGGCCTTCTTTCTCCTGCCTTGTTGGTAGGGATGAGGAGGTGGATGGAAATTGGGTGTTCTGGATGGGCCAGGCTGATGATGAGGAGGGTGTTGCACATTCTGTTGGTAGTGACTCATTAGATAATCCCATTTCCATTGCTCTACTTCCATAGTATTTGGATTTTGGATGGTTGAGCTGGGTGGCTGTGAAGGTTGAGCCTGAAACTGAGGCTGATTGGAAGGCAACTGAGGAGGGGCCTGGGCCTGAATCTGGTTCCTGAGTTCTTGGACCTGATCCCACAATGTGTCTACCTTTGCTTTGTACGTCATATTTTCTGTCTTCAACTCTTTTATATGACTGGATAGGTTGCTGATTTGTTGTGGCAGAGGAAGCTTTTTTATTTTGAAGCCTTTTGGAAGACCTTCTTGAGGCACTAGAGGCTTTACTTCCTTCTGTGGTACTGGGGGAAGGGGGTTTGGTTTGTTTGCATATCCTGTCATTTCCACATCCTGCAGTATGTGAATTCTTTGTGTTAGCATAAGATTTTTTATGACCAACTTTAGAAGAGCTTACAGTGTCAGCATCATAGTCAATTTCTATCTCATCCACTTGCATGTTATCCATTTTTTCTGCCAAATTGTTGGACATACTAGTGGGAAGATTTATAATTTACTTTTTACTTTATAAAAAAATAATAAAAGTTAGTCAATAATTTCTCCAAATAATAAAAAAAAATATTTAATTAATTAAATTATAGAAAAAATAATTTTCAATATAAAGTAATAATTAAAAAATTAATTTTAAAAAAAATGCATTGCAAGGTTAAATTGGGAATAACAAGTAAGTTAATTCAACCAATTAATTACCAATATTAAATATGGCAATATATTTGGGACTAAGCACAATGTACTTTTAAGTCAACCAAAATTAACAATAATTAATAATAAAAAAAAATTAAATTAATAATTCAATTTGTATTAATAAAAAAATGTCAATTCTTCTAGGACTAAGAGGATTTAACACTCTATAATGGTCAACTAGGAAAAAAAAAATTTTAAAAATTGAATACTTACACTCAGTGAATCAGCAATTAAGCCACAATCACTGTTATTGCAATAAAAATATAGTAATATGAGTGAGAGGCGCAAAGGTGAACTTACTATAGTGATCGAAAAATCACTTCAAAATAATATAAAAATTAATATTATATAAACCTAAGATGTCGAACCCAAGTTCGAAACACAGTCGCGGCAAAAGTTTCGTTTTGCTAGGTGGTCCGTGCGTTTTGTCGTTTGTTGCCAGGCTCGATCGTCGTCGTTGTTTTGGAAAGGTCCCCAGTTGTTGGTCAGTCGTCTAGAAGAGGTAAGAAAAATAGGAGAAAAAGGAGGAGAGAAGGAGGAGGACAAGGGAAAATAAAGAAATAAACCAAAAATATATATTTAATTTATTTGAGAGGGAAACAACGGTGAGCAACTTTGAGAGGTGACAAAAACTTAGATTTTATTAACAATAATATTATTAAATGTAAGGGTTCTGCACGGCAAACAATTTTAATTACTATCAGACTTAAAGCAACCTTTGATTTGTTGTATATAATTTTAATTAGATTTGTATTACTAATAAAAAAAATATAAACGTAATAAAATGGTTATTTAATTTGTTGAGTGTGTAATAAGTGATGAGGCTACAGGGGATTATCCAAGGCCCTTTTATAGGCAATGGGTCCTCTGAAGCGCTACTATATTTTTAAATACAATGATTAGAATAGAATAAAACAAATATATCAAAGAGTAAATAAAACATAACAATATAGAGAAAAACATGAAACAATTAATTAAAACACCAATTAAGAATCCAATTTTCCCGTCATTAATTCCCAAATCAGTAAGTGAAAATAGTGAATAACTAAACAAGATTGGAACATAGGAACTATGAGAAAAATAATTCCAAACAGATGGTACAGTCTGATTAAAGGATATTTTAAGTGAAACAAAAAATACTTTGACGCAACAAAACATGTAATTAATCTCAATTTAGTATAAATTAATTTATTTGTTTTTTCTAACACAATTAAGGGTCAAAAGAAGCGTCATTAATTATTGTTTAGTATTAGATGAGAGGTATTATTTAATATATAAATTTAAGTAATTAATTTAAATATATTATAAGTCAATTTTACACTTATAATTATAATATATGTTTTTCAATTAATTAAATATAAATTTATAATTATTAAATACATAAAAATGCACCATTATTTGTAGAATATATTATATTATGTTCAATTTAACTGTATATAAAAATATATATAACCAATAAATTTAATGTAACACTTGTATATAATAAAATACTTATATAATTTCATTATGCAATAAAATATTAAGTTATATTCATTAAATACAATTCTTACCCACTCTTTAAGGTTTTATAAGTTATATATCATTTACTCGACTCCTGGAATAGCCTGGCTGACAGTAATGGTAAATAATTTTTTTTAAAAAATAGTGATGATAAAATATTTTTAAATCTAAAATCATGGTATAAATATTAATTTTTTGGATTGTAAAATTAACTAAATTATTTTTACCATCAATTTTGAACTTTATGTAGCTTCTACTAATACTTTAAAGCTTGAGAAATACTTAAGAATATATACTCGTACAATGAGAGCAAATATATACTTCAGGAAATTTTTACTAATAAAATTTTGATGAAAAGTATCATTTTAATAATTTTTTTTCTTGAATAACTTTTTATAGTATTGAGAGATTCCTTTATAAATTCATTAGTGAAAAATCTTGTAAAAGCATGCAAAAGGGATTTATTTCAATTTATACAACAATTTTTTATTTTTAAAGTAAAAACAAAAAACATGATTTTTCACAATCTTATGGATGTGCCCACTTTTTTTTGGTAGTGGGGCTCACTTACTTCAATATTCCTAAAAAAATTCTAGTAAGTAAAGCATCAAGATTTGTTTTTCTAATGATCAACTGTGCTTCAATAAATGTTTGAATTAATGTTAAGTTGTGTTCAAATTAAAATCAATATTTACTCATGATTGTTTCAACACCACCTCAATGTGTGCTCAACTAGATATGAATTTGTGCTCAAGGTTGCAGACTTTCTAGCAAGTCTGCCTCCCATATTGCATGGTACTTAAAACTTAGAATATAAAAAAATCATCAAAACATAAATTATAGAGAAACTTCAGTGCTATCCAATGATAATAGCTTTATCCACATAGCTTCAATATTCATCCAGTAAATCCAGAAAAACACCATAAACAAAAATCAATGCCATTTAAGACATCACCAAACCGTACCAAAGTACACAACAAAGGCCCCAGCCAATGTTGGATGACTACATCCTCCCTCCAATTAATAATTTTCACATTCTTCCTTCTTTAAAAACCACAATGTTCAAACACTTTTTAAAATCAACCCCTGAGATGGGTCCCTGTCAATACTGTATTGACCATAACCTAATCTGTACCATAACACCACCAGCTCATCCATACAGAACCGCTTGCGATGCCTGCTATTCCAGAAATAAATCTTGCTACAGACCTGTTCCCTCTTCCACTTCATCAACTTCATCTACACCTCAACCTTGTCTATCTTCCAACAGAACCAAAAGATCTAGGCCTTCCATCCTGATACCCAGATTAATCAACAAAATAAACCCTTCCAAAAAGATTTCCGACACCATTCCAAACACTAGTTCCACCATACCTGGTTCTTCTGATGGTAAACATAATATTTCTCCGTGCTGAATCGAAAAATAATGACTTTCCAGTTCATCCCTATCCAGACAGTGATGATGACAATGTGGGAAACATTGAAACACCAACACCCAATCATTTGCCCACCATTAAGGCCAAATTTCAACAACACTTTTCTCAACAAAAACATCTCCTACTAAAATACTTCCAATCCACTCCTGCTAAAGATCCATAGGACATTTAGAAAAGAAGACACCTCATCCACCAGCTCAAAGCTAATGCTGAACACTTAGTTTCATCTCTTGATTCTATTCTGTAATTTGATTCTTGACTGAAATTATTGACTTAGAAATAAAAAATTTGACCACTGTCCAGACTTCCTCAATGTATCCAACATAAAAAAATACCTCAGTTTAAAGTCTTGGGGAGCTGATCCTCAGTTTAAAGTCTTGGGGAACTGATCCTCAGTTTAAAGTCTTTGGGGACTAACAGCCCTCATTTTATAGTCTTGGGGGACTCAAAACCCTCAGTTTATAGTCTTGTGGGACACAAAACCTAAATCAAAAAGACAGAACAAGAGATAAAACCATTAAAGACTCAAAGAAACAAACTAACATTCTGGGGTAACTGCTCTAAAGAGCAGCCAGCTCATCAGTTACCCCCACACTTTCTTCACTGAATTCAGAGACTCCCCCTTTGGATGCACTCTGCCCAATTACCATACCAAAATATCAGTTTATAGTCATGAAGGACTCACCCATCATCAATCCTCAGTTTATAGTCTGGGGGGACTCACATTCCTTAGTTTAAAGTATTGGGGGACTAACAGAATTTTCAGTTTAAAGTCTTGATGGATTACATTTTTGCATAAGAATTTTAAACCTGTTCTCATGAATGCACACTCACATTCAACTTGCTGAACTTCAACATCCACTTCATCTTCTACCCATAACTGATAAAAAATTTCTTATCATCTCTTTCTTTTTTTATTCTTTTTCTACCACAGATCATGGTAAACCTTGTATCCCCTGATTTTGACCCATAAAAGCTTCCTTTCTTCACTGCTCCCAAGGACTATACTTTTAAACAGTACATCCACATGTTCAGACCCTGCACTTTCACTTTACCAACTCCAGAAGCCAAAACATACAACAGGGCTTGTGAATCTTGTAACTTCAAAAAGAAAAGATGTGATAGAGACACCAACTATCCTCTACCTCCACCTTAAACTTCCCACAAATACATTTCCAGATCCCCAACTAGATCCCCAGAACTAGGTCTAGCCTCTTCTTCTTTATCTTCAGCTCCTTCCAGAAACTCCAGGCAATCAGTCCCCAGAACAATCTCCAAAAGGCAAGCTTTATCTTCCCAAAAATATGCTTTTATCTCTTCAACTTCAGCTCCAAATGCTTCAAAATCAGCTCCTAGGCTTCTAGACTGCATCCAGGCAGCCCACCTGCTTCACTAGAAAGCAAAAATCAGGCTCAAAACTTCCAAATTCAACCAGAAAACAGCCAAACCCATCCAACAAACAATAACACTTCTACGCAACAACCTCCTAGTGCTCCCAGAGCAATGAAAACAAAAATTTCAAGGTCCAATGATGCCAAAACTTCTCAAACTTCTAGAAGACCTGCTAGAGCTCCCCAAGAAAGAATCAGAACTCCCAAAACTGCTCCAAACCCAAAATTACCTTCTCCATTCAGAAGAAGAAACTAAACCTCTCCTTTGCCTACCAACTAATCTTCTGAAAGTTCAATTTCTTCAAGAAATTTATCCAGAAGACAAAAATCAGCCCCTATATCACCTTCACCTTCCCCATCCCACAACAACTTTGGCTCTCTAGCACCAGCAACCAATTCAACTGAGCAGGATATCAGTAAAAACAAAAACACCAACAACAACTCTCCTTCTCCAGCTAGGCCCCAGGAACAGCTCCATCCCAGTTCACCTTCTCAGCACCCAATGGAAGAAGATCAAGACAACCCATATTTATCTCTGGCTGATCCTCCAGCCAAACACCTTTCTATTCCTTCAGAAGTCTAAATCCCTATGACTTACAATTTTAATGAACTTCCCATATGTGTAATTACCATAATATTTCATCCAATTTCATCAACAAAAAACAGCTTCTGAGAAAAATTCTTCTTGTTTAGATGGCACCCCTCCTCCTGAAACTACTATTGGAGTTGGCCAACCTCTTGAAACTTCTTTAACCCTGGATTATGAGGATATGAAGCAAAACCTAAGCATCATGTGTTCAAACATTCTAAATGCTTTTGCTCTTCATGGAACATTGAATGAGCTCGAAATGACCCTGATAAAGAAAATTCTGGACAACTACTGGAAGATGTCATAAGTCATCAAGAACACCTTCAAAAATTCTACTCCAGCATCTTCTTCTTCTTCCCACAAACTACCTTCCAAACCTGTTCCAGAAAACCATTACAACCCATACCATCTTTCCAGAAGAATGCACTTTAAAGAACACAGCACATCCAACACCCACAACAAAAAAAAGCATCAACACAATCCAAACCAACCTCCAGAATCTTCTTCTTCCAGAAATTAAATTATTGAAAACAGAAAATAAATTAAGTTAATAAATAAAGAAAAAAATTAATAATTAGCAATTCAAATTTTTTTTTATACTAATTACTACCTATAACAACTAACATACTAAAAAAACTTGAAAAGAATTAAAACCATAATGCCTAAAAGAAATATGAGAGCTGAAAAAATAAAATGAATAATAATAAAATAAAATAAATAATAAATACAAATGGTATCCCCCAGCCAATTGATGAGTTGATCCCCTGATATCTCACCCACATCCAAGTGGACCTTGAGGTGGATACACCTTTAAGTAATTTTTGAATAATTTTGAACAGAAATAAAACATAAATAATATTGAAAATTAAAAATAAATAAATAAATAAAAGAAACTGATAAATAATAATAATAATAGAAATAATAATGAAAATAGAAATAGCATTTCCCAGCCAATTGATGAGACTTTCCCCACCAATGCTTGCCCACAACCAGGTTAACCTGATGTAATAAAACCATATAATTTTGATTTTTGTAATTTTTCACCTTTTATCTAATTAACTTGCATAAAAAAATTAAAAGAAAAAAATCTAAAACCACATCCATAAACACATAAAACAAAATAAATTAAAATAATAAAAATAAAAGAAATACAAGGTCAAGTCCAGTCCAAAGAAAAGATCACTGGGTGGGCTCCCTCAAATAAGTAAAAATGATGGATGACCACCAGTGATTCACCACCATTCCAAAGAAACCAAAGATTAAGGAACCAGTCCATGCCAGTTTGGAGCCATAGAGAAGTAAAAACCTGAATGACAAAAACAGAACTAGAATTTAACTAGGACAAACAAAAGACTTACAAAATATATTCTTGGGTAACTGCTCTACAGAGAAGCCGTCTCATCAGTTACCCCCACACTTTCCAGAACTAAATCTAGAAGCCCCCCCATGGGTACCTTCTAGCAAAGACAAACATCCAACACAATAAGCCAAAAAACCATTAATGATGAAGAGTCCAGCACTTAAAGACCAAAGATAAACCAGTTTAAAGTCATAGAGGACTAAAAAACCTGTTAAAAGAAACCAATAATAAAGTTCAACCACATTAAGAGAAGGGGTTGGAAACAGACAATCTGGAGTAACTTTTAATAGAGCAGCCAGCCCATCAGTTACTCCCACACTTGCCAAAATGAAATCTAAAGCCCCACCCATGGGTACCTCTAACAAAAAGTTTCCAACACAAAAGCTGCTCTTCAGAAACCAAAATACAAAATTAAAAGAATGGTCTATAGTTTATCCTCATTGCGGAGTCAGTCTTCTTCACATCTTGTGCCTCTAGGATAAAACCTCTTCACTTGATCTTCAGCCACTCTTTTCTTTAAGACTGCACCATCTAACTCTTCCAAAAGATAAGAACCTCCAGATACCTGAGATCTGATTCTTTAAGGTCCATTCCATCTGTCAGAAAATTCTTTTCCCCACTGAATCTTCAAACTTGTATTATAAACCAACACCTAACAACCAGGCTTTAAGGGATTTCTGAGTCTACGAGCCAATTTCTTGTCCAAGTATCTGACTGATTTATTTCTAATCTTCATCATTCTAGAGTATGCCTTCTCTTGACATTCTTCTTTACATTCCAACTGTTGCATCCTAGCACAGAGAAAATCTTCTGTTGAGTTCACCTCATCCCAACCAATTCCAAGATAAGAAACAGCTTCCAAGTCCACTGGTAAAACTGCCTTCTTCCCAAACATTACCTCATAAGGAGAATAGCCAGTTTACTTTTTCACAGTGACCCTATCAGCAAACAACACCAAGGTTAAATAATTCCTCCACTTTTCAGCACTATCTCCACACATTTTCACCAAAGAATTCTTGATAGCTTGATAACCTCTTTCAACCATGCCTTCAGCTTCAGGATTATATGGTGTAGCCACTCTAACTTTAGAACCAATGCTAGCCACAGCTTCTTTGAATTCAGCTCCAAACTCTGGCCCACCATCAACAGTCCCCAACCTTATTAACCCATATCTATAAACCCATTCCTTTTTCAAAAAATCTGCCACATTTTTAGAAGTCAAATTAACCAGAGGCACAGCCTCAACCCAACCAAACAAATCAAATATTGCTTCTATTTTACCCCTGTAAACTTGTCAACTCATTGAGTTAAAATAGTATCTCTCCATTTCCTTTTCATCTCAAGAAAGTCTGTCCTCTTTAAAGGTGTGTGTTTTTCTCTTCTCCTAGCTATACCATTTATCACTCAGTATTGAGTCATTTCTTTTATTCTTAAAACTTTAGGTATAACTGACTCATTATAATTTCTAAGTTGTGCATTACTGATGCTGCTTGACTTTATACAAAAAGGTCCACTCCTACTTTTCATGTATTTACTTTATTTTCCTTTTTAATAAGCTCAAACATGTCTGTCCTCTATACATGTATAACTGACTCATCCTGTAGACAATCTTATAGTACTAGCTATAGGCCTTGAACAAAGGAGTTGGAGAAAAACTTGAGACAATAACCCCTGTCCTTTTGAGAAATACCAGATGAAATTAATTTGCTACATCAAATTAGAAACTTTTAAATTACCCCTTCCAAACATACTTCTTGACTGCTTAACAAATCAAGAAAGTAGACAATAGAGGACAACTAAGAGCTAATAAACAAAAAACCTGAAATTAAAAAAATAATGCACACCAGAGACCAAAAAAACCAGTTCACTTGTTGCACAGAAAACAGTAATATTACTTGATGCAAGCTGAAAAATCTACACCAGAGAAACCAGTGAAAAGAGTTGACTTAAATGAAGAGCTAACCTTGAAACAAACACATCTAATTGTGGCCAAAAAAAAAAAAAGTGAAACCTGAGTGAGAAACGGTGATCTGATTACAAGATGGTTGTATGATAAATAGAGTTGCCTTAAACTGTCTTATTCAGTATGTACACACAAACCCCTATTAAACACTAAACTACACCTGCAAAATTAGCTATACTGCCACCAAAATTTCATTTAAAAAAACCCCCTAAAAGTGCTTTCCAGGTTGCTATGGTCAAGGTGGGCAACCTCCCTGAACCAAAATAACCTCAGAAAACCTCTAAAAACCATGAAAAAACCAACAACACCTTAAACCTAAAAATATGCTAAAAAATCCACAGAACATAAAACATAGAGAAACATCAGCTCTATCAAATTTTACTAAGCACTTAAACCTAGCACTCAATGTTAGTGAAAAAAACTTCAAAAAACAAAATTAATCAGTTATAGTAAAAACTGAAATATGCCTAAATGAGCTATTAAAACCCAGAATTTAAAGAATATTATCAAGAAATGAAATGTAGAGAAAACCCAGTGCTATTTAATGAAAATATACACTTTCTATTAGAATAAATACTCATCCCAGTAATCAAGAAAAATTACATAAACCCTCAATTTGAATATACCTGACACCCCCAAATTTCAACCCAGCTACCAAAACAGCACCAAATCAACTGCACAAAAGCACTATTCATGTTGATATGACACAGTTCATTACTTATGCTCCTTGAATTTATACAAAAAGGT
Source organism: Hemileia vastatrix (assembly GCA_030280995.1). NCBI lineage: Eukaryota > Fungi > Basidiomycota > Pucciniomycetes > Pucciniales > Zaghouaniaceae > Hemileia > Hemileia vastatrix. The sequence goes on along the minus strand of JASXTE010000014.1, from coordinate 8,153,047 downwards.
ATAACTGGCTCATTATAATTTCAAAGTTGTGCATTACTGATGCTCCTTGGCTTTATAGCAAAAGTAGATAAAACAGGAGGTTTCTGCTGTCTATTAAGTGAAGTCTTACTCAGACTTTTCCTAGAAAACTCTTTTTACACATCTATCCTAACCCCTCTACTAAAAGCAGACAAAAATATATGCTTAGCCTGATTTTTATGAGAAATTACATCCACCAATACCAGATATTCCACCACTTCTGTCACGCGCCACGTGACACTCGAGGCAAAAGTAGCTCATTAAATCAATAATAAGAGACTCAAATCCATACTCAAAGCACAGAAAGCAATTCTCCATAGCAACTGCGACTTTCCTTTGTGTACTCGCTATTCAACCGCGCTAGTCTAAACTCTAAATCTAAATTAGTCAATTTCTCAATAGTGTGTCTTAGTCTTTTTCTCAATAAGCGACGCACAGTGCAATAATCAATATAATAGTACATTAGAAGGTTTATGAAATGTCTGTGGGTTATTAAGGGGTTAACGGATGTTAGTGAGGAGGGTCCAGGTGTAATGGATGTATTTTTAATGGTCTGTGATGTGCGGAATAATATATGGGTATGAGGTCAATGCGAGGAGGAATAAAGGATATAAAAAGGTTGGGTTTTTGGTTTGATACTCTTTAGAATTAAATTATAAAACATATTTATAGTTAATAGTGGTAAAAGCTTTAAGTGAAATCATTATTATTGTATCTTTCTTACTTTTCTCAATAATCATTTCTAAATCCTAAAACCTTGATTGTTGAGTTTCCAACCCTTTGTGAGATTATAAGAATTTTAACATTACCTTTAAACTATATTGGAATTCTTCTCGAACATATCTCGAAGCAGTAGTTCTTCCTTTGAGTCATCTTTGAATCACTTCCTCGAACCATCCCTCTGTGCTTTGAAGAAGTATCTAAACTCCTCATCTCACTTACAGGAACATTCACTACCTTGTGCGTAGGTTGTCCGGTGACTGTATAATTTAATTCTCCATAGTTCTCATTTTTTTCACTACTACATCCTTTTCAGGTGTTTTCTAAATTCTTAAAAATGGCACCTGTTCAACACACTCCTCCTACAGGTGCTACTACTAGAGCTGGTGCCAGAGGCAGGCCAACAGCCACACGGCCTGTTTCCCGCACTCACTCCCTGGAACCTCTCAACCTTAGGGAACGGCAACATTCAGTCCAATCTGTAGAAGACATTCCACAAGATTTTGAGGATTCTAGTGATGATGAAGAAGGTGAGGATACAATGCACGAGGCACCATCTTCCCCTGCTACACACCCTTCTGGTCAACCTCCAGAACCGGGACCATCTAATCCTAATTCTCTGGAAGACTTTATGAGACTTTTCATGAAGACCCTTTTAAATCCAACGTCTTCAGAGGGATCTAAATTCAAAACTCCTTCTATGAAATCTCCTGATAAATTCGATGGAGAACATCCGGACAGATTGCGACCCTTCTTGCAAACATGCAAGCTACTGTTCCATAATGACCCTCGAACCTTTAATAACAACCAATCAAAGGTTGTTTATGCTTCTTCATTCCTAGCCAGAAAGGCAGCAAGGTGGTTCGAACCTTATCTTCTCATGCTCTCTTCGACAGAGACCCACTTACCCATCAATAATTGGTAAAAATTTGAAGACCAACTTTTTACGTTGTTCGGTGACCCTAACAAAACTGACAACGTGGAAATTGAACTGGACTTCCTTCACATGAGTGATAATGGTAAAGCCTCTGAATACATCTCAAATTTCAGAGCACTTCAAACTAGAGTGGGTTGGAATGATGCTGCCCTCAAGTATCATTTCAAAAAGGGACTTCCTTCAAGGATTCTGGATCAATTAAATCTTCACGGTCAGAAGATGACTACTTTAACGGATTTAATGGATCAAACCCTTGAGCTCGACGGCGTTTACCAAGGACGACTTCAACATTGTCGATACACCAACAAATCTCAAGGCCTAAATTTTAAATCGGGACCTTCTTCACACCTGCGGACAACTCAATCCAAACCTAATAAGGGAAAGGACAAAACTTGACCAAAAAGCTTGAACCCAGGAAATATCAGTAAAGTACTGGACCCTAAAGGGGAACTTAAAGAAGCTGAGAGGAAGAGATAAGCAGATAATGGGTTATGTATGTATTGTGGGGGTAAGCACAAGCTGGAAGATTGTGTAAAATTGAAGGAAAGAGAAGGTACTAGTTCAAAGTCAAAAAACTAGTAGATAGTTTACTTGTGTGCAAAGAAAACTATCTTATCTCTCCCAGTTCACAGAACCTCCATGTCTTAAGGACTGGAGTTGCCTTAAACCGCTTGAGATTCATTCTTTTTAAGGAGGATACCCCTTTCAGTTGTCTTATAGACTCTGGAGCTTCAATTTCTTTTGTCAGTTTATCTTTTGCCGAGAAGTTACAACTGACATTTACAGATATCAATTGAACTCCAATTTATTTGGTTGAATCAGAGGAACCCAAATATTGGGTCAGCAAGAAAGTTTTATGGGTGTTCAACTTTCCGAACTTTCCCCCCTTCGAGTGAGAATCATCAGTCTTGGACGCCCCAAGGATGGACGATACCATTCTTGGCCATGAATTTTTAACGCATTTGAATCCTGAAATTGATCGTACACGGGGATTGATCACCCCATGTACTAAGTATATTTCTGATTCTTCAATGCAGGTCAATAGGGAGTTAAACAACCCGCCTGACAATGTCCTGCTAGAGGACAAATCTCTGCCAGATGACTTGCAAGCATCTGATCTTTCTTTAAATGAGCAATTGGCTAACCCTTCTAGCTCGATGACTTCACTCAAAGAGGATTTAAATTGCCTCGAAGCAATCAAATTATGCTCTCTCAATTCTGGTCTTCCCTTGACAGATTCTCTCGAAGATGATGAGGACAACCAAATCGACGTTGAAACCATTAAATCAACTCTACCAGAAATCTATCATGATTTCATTGATGTTTTTTCAATTCGCAAGGCCAATAAGTTACCACCTCATCGAACCTACGACCATCAGATAGAGTTAATAGGTCCAGTACCTCCGGCAGGTCCTGTCTATTCTTTATCGAAGGACAAATTTCAAGTTCTTCCAGACTACATTGCAGAGAATGTAGCCAAAGGTTTCATCAGAGCCAGTAAATCTCCAACCGGCTCCCCTGTTCTCTTTGTAAAAAAGAAGGATGGAAGTCTTAGGTTATGTGTTGACCATAAAAAGCTCAACACAGTCGCTAAGAAGAATGCATATCCTGTTCTTCCTATGTCATTGCTTCTTACCCTTTTTAATGGTGCTAATTTCTTTTCTAAAATTGATCTTAGAGGCGCTTACAATCTTATTCGCATTGAGGAAGGTCATGAACCACTGACTGCAATGCGCACTAGATTTGGTAGTTTTGAATATTTAGTTATGCCTTTTGGATTGTGTAACGCACCATCAACTTTTCAAACTTTTGTCAATGACATCTTTCAAGATGTTGTCAAACAATTTGTTGTCGTCTATTTAGATAATATTTTAATTTTCTCAAAGACACTAGATGAACATATTCATCATGTTCGACAGGTTCTAAATCGACTTCGAGATCACGGTCTCTACGCCAAGCATAATAAATGCGAATTCCACCTAAAATCTATTGATTTTTAGGGTTTTACGTTGTGGTAGCCTAAAGTTTAGTATGGCACCTAAGTACGTAAATGAAGTTATTAAGGCGTGCAAGATTGGCGTTATTATTTTTTATAAAAGGGTTTTATTTAAATTTATTGGAGTTTAAAATATGAAGAAATTGGTCACGAGCAAATGCCTACACAAATACAATTTATTTTACGGAGAAAACTTATTTTACGGTCTGAAAAATTTATAAGTATCAAGTCAAGTCACTCAAGAACCTTGGGAAATTTTCCCAGAATTTTTACTATTTTTCTTATATTTTTAAATGAATTTTAAAGTTTTATAGAAATATTTACGTTTTCAAAAATTACTTAATTTTGATGAATTTTCACGGGGTAATTAGAGCTGCGCAGACTACAAAAATTAGTTTGGTATGTAAAGGGGAAGTGGCTCTATTATGTGTAATTTTTCTAGATTTTTTATTATAGTTTTAAGGTTCTAATTGAGTCCAGAAGTCCGGACAGACTCCGTTTCGACTCCGTACGGACTCCGTACGGACTCCGTACGGGCTCCGGATTGACTCTGGAAGAGCTCTGGAGGGGAAAACTTAGGCACGTGACTAGGAATACTTAAGCGCTTCTCAAACTCGAAATTGAGAGGGGGGGACACATCATACAGCTTAATCTTTAACCACCACGGTCTCATTTTTTATTACTCAACAAATTAAATAAATTTGTAATACCCTTATAACTTTATATTTTATATATAACATTTTAGAAATACAATTCAACAATTTAAATCACACTTCATATAGGGTATCTTTAGAAAGGTCTTCATCGCTGGGACTTGATTATTGCTGTCTCATAAAAATTCAAATTATTATAAAAACATAAAAGTCAATCTTTACAGATCTTTCACTGGTACACCTTAATTGTTGTTATCAGTATTTCTTTTATCAACAGCCACTTTCTTTAAATCTCAATAAGCGTTAATTATTATAGAGTTTCATTATTTTATCAATCAGATTCAAGTAGATTGGTTAGCTTAGTGATTTAGAATTCCCATTTTGTTATTTTTATTGGAAGGACGGGGTTTTCAGCTAAATCCACATATCTCCTCCAGATTCTGCTTACAGCAAGGCGACTGTAAGATTTTACCTTACCATAGTTGGCGCCCAACGTGGGGTTTGAAATCTCTAGCTTTTTCTAGGACTTACTTGGATCTAGGACTTTCTTAGCCTGCGAGAGGCTTATTCTCTGGAACTCAAATTGGATTTTTGTTATTGGCCTGCAAGAGGCTTGTTATTTTAACGGTTGTTAACGCTTTTCTTATGTTTTGGGATGTCTTCTACTAGTGGAACTGCTGTGTTGGCTGCTGGTGTACCTGTTAGGGCATCAGTAAGGATTGTATCTTGGGTTGGGCCCAAGTTTTCTGGAGATGATTTAGAAGGATTTTTACATAGGTATGAAACTGCAGCTGCGATTGATGGTGCTTTACCTTTGGATATGGTGAAGCAGATTAGGTTCTTTATTTTGGACAGAGAGGTGGAAAAGGAGGTTATTTCTATGGATGGTTATAAAGATCAAGATTGGAGAAAGCTCAAGATGGAAATGGAAAAAAGGTGGCCAAAAGTTTATTCATTGGAGGATCTAAAGGATATAGCTAGGAAATGGGAAACAAAAGGTGGTGTAACATCTCTGCATCAGTATCATCAGTTTATGGTTGAATTTCAGGTGGTTCTGGATTATTTGTTGGAGTATGAAATTTTATTTCATGATAATGCATCAAAGTATGTTTTTTGGGATGCTATGGGGGAAAAGGTTAAGAAAGATGTTTTGATGGTGCTTATTAATGCAAATTTAATGAAGGATCTCCCAGATGGAGAAACTAGGATTCCTGGTATGGAGGTGCTAAAGAAGGTTATTTTGGAACATCTGGATACTCATAACTCTGTTGATTTGGACTCTGGAGAAGACACTTTGGTCACTCAAGAGATAGAAGAGGATGGTGTAAAAGAACTAGTTACTGAAGAAATTTCGGATTCAGCCATTCCTGAAGATTTTGTCCAGCCTGAAGATATTATTTTTGTTGACTCTTCTATTTGGAAAGAAGAGGTTTCTGAAGATGAAGATATTATTGTCACTGATGAAGAAAATTTGGATGTTGGGGATAATTTTGTTTTGGATAATTTGGAATTTGATTTAGAGGAATATTTACCTCAGGTTTTGTCTTCAAAAGCGGAGACTGTCTGCAATTTAGATGTGGATATGGTTTATGAATCTGGTATATGTATGGTGGATTTTTTTCAATCTCAGGAAGAGATTTTTATGGAGGATATGGTTTTCCCTGCACTAATAAAGAGTGTAGTGGCATTTGATAATAGAGTGCATAAATTGGATGCACTCATGTTTTGGAAAAGGGCTGTTTATTTTTTATGTCCAATGGTAGGACAAATTATGGGGGTTTATTTTTGGGTTTTATGGAATCGGTGGATAAGCCCTTGGGGCAAAATTATGGATTATCTCCAGGGGATATCAAGAATTTAATTCCTCCGAAATGAGGATAAACTACCTAAACTCAGCTGAAATTTTTTTTTTATTGTTATGTCTTCAATTTATTCAGGATTCAAATTATTATGGTTGCCCTCATTTTTTGGGGTAGCAGGGGCTGATCACTCTAATGTTGTAATCTCTCCTCAGGATGAGATCCCGGATTGCAATAGGTCAGCTCACTTGGAGATAATTCAAGTGGATTCTCAATTATTTTCTGTTAATATTACTTTGGAGTGCAAATATGTTATGGACTTTTCTATATGTTTATTGGATTTACCCGGTTTTTCTATTAAATTTAAAAACAGTGAAAAAGGCAAAATGGGCCAAATTAGGTTGGATAAAAATTGGAAGGGTATGTTTATGGACCTCCAGAAAGAGGTTAAACTGCAAGTATCTCCTTCTATTACGGACCTCCAGCAAGAGGGTAAACTGCGAAAATCTCATCAAAACCAAATTAAAAATCTCAGTATAAGTAAATCACAAAAAAATAATTTATGTGAAAAGGTTATTCCAGACCTCCAGCAAGAGGTTAAACTGCAATTATCTCCTTCTATCACGGACCTCCAGCAAGAGGTTAAACTGCAATTATCTCCTTCTATCACGGACCTCCAGCAAGAGGGTAAACTGCAAATATCACATCAAAATCCGATTAAAAACCTTGGTATAATTAAAACACAAAAAAATAATTTATGTGAAAATGTTATTCTGGACCTCCAGCAAGAGGGTAAACTGCAAATATCACATCAAAATCCGATTAAAAATCTTGGTATAATTAAAACACAAAAAAATAATTTATGTGAAAATGTTATTCCGGACCTCCAGCAAGAGGGTAAACTGCAAATATCACATCAAAATCCGATTAAAAATCTTGGTATAATTAAAACACAAAAAAATAATTTATGTGAAAATGTTATTACGGACCTCCAGCAAGAGGTTAAACTGCAATTATCTCCTTCTATTTTGGACCTCCAGCAAGAGGGTAAACTGCAATTATCTCATCAAAATCAAATAAAAAATCTCGGTATAATTAAAACACAAAAAAATAATTTTTGTGAAAATTCAATTCCGGTTCTCCAGCAAGAGGTTAAACTGCCAACTTTCTTTACGGGTGATTTACTGTTGGATAAGGGAAGAAAAGGTGTTGGAAAATCTGTTTATAAATTAGACGAGGGAAAGGAGAAAAGGGTAAAATTTAAAAATGAAATAAAATATTTTTCTAATTTTTCTTATTCCGATTCTGACGATGAAGAAGATTCATTTGATGAAAGTTTTAATGGCGATACAAAAGTAAATGATTTACCTCAAGCTTATTTAGATGTGGACGCAGCCAAATATAAGAAAGTAGCAAATAAAGTTCGACCTATTAATGAACCGCTACCTGCTGAATTAAATCCACCTTTGAGAAGACCAAGGTTATCAAGAGATCCTTATGAAAGTCCCTTGGTAAAGAATCCGCCTGAATTTTCTGAGACGTCAAGAATCACTTTTGAGAGACTGGGTGTTGTTAATTTTGGACCTGATGGTTGGTTGTCTGGAGAAGAGAAGAAGTTGTTGTTGGATGTGATGGTCAAGCGAGAGAAGGCCATTGCTTTTGTAGAAGAGGAGAGGGGTGTGTTGAAGCATTCCTATGGGGAGCCTTACAAGATTCCTGTGGTATGTCATGAACCGTGGCAGCAGAAACCGATTCCTATTCCGGCTGCATTAAAAGAAGCCTATATTGAAGTTGTCAGAGAACGGATACGCACTGGACTGTATGAGCAATCAACGTCAAGTTATTCTAGTCCTGTATTTTGTATCAAGAAACCAAATGGCAAGCTTAGAGTTGTTCATGATCTTAGGGAATTAAATAGGGTTACAATAAAGGATGCTGGGATACCACCTAGTGCTGAGGAGTTTGTTGAAGCGTTTGCAGGGAGAGTGTGCTATGGTTTGGGAGATATTATGGGTGGATATGATGAGAGAGAGTTACATCCGGACTCAAGGCCTCTCACTACATTCGATACGCCACTTGGACGTTTACAGTTAACAAGATTACCTCAAGGAGCAACAAATTCGGTTGCAGTTTATCAAGCTCAGATGGCTTGGATCCTTCAAGATGAAATTCCACAATATGCTGGAATCTTTATAGATGATGGAGGAATTAAGGGACCAACAACCGACTATGATAACCAGGTGTTGGAAGAGAATCCCGGGATACACAAATTCATTTGGGAGTTTGCAATTACTTTAGAAAGAATCTTGTTTCGAATTGAAGAGGCTGGCTTAACTATTTCAGGTTCAAAATTTTCATGTTGTGTGCCAGCCTTAGAAATATTAGGCCATGTGGTATGTAGAGAGGGTAGGATTATGTCCAAGAAGAAAGTTAACAAAATTCAGTCCTGGCCAAGACCCAAGAATACGACTGAAGTTAGAGGGTTTTTAGGCGTTTGCGTATATGTTAGAATGTTTATCAAGGACTTTTCTTCATTGGCAGCTCCATTGAGACGGTTAACAAGAAAGGATGCAGACTGGGAGTGGGATGAAGAGTGTGAGAAGGCGTTATGGTAAGGTAAACTCTTACAGTTGCCTTACTGTAAGCAGAATCCGGAGGAGATATGTGGATTTAGCTGAAAACCCCATCCTTCCAATAAAAATAACAAAGTAGGTGTTCTAAATCACTAAGCTAACCAATCTACTTAGATCTGATTGATAAAAATAATGAAACTCTAAAATAATTAACGCTTATTGAGATTTAAAGAAAGTGGCTGTTGATAAAAGAAATACTGATAACAACAATTAAGGTGTACCAGTGAAAGATCTGTAAAGATTGACTTTTATGTTTTTATAATATTTTTAATTTTTATGAGACAGCAATAATCAAGTCCCAGTGATGAAGACCTTTCTAAAGATACCCTGTATGATGTGTGATTTAAATTGTTGAGTAGTATTTCTAAAATGTTATATATAAAATATAAAGTTATAAGGGTATTATAATTTTATTTAATTTGTTGAGTAATAAAAAATGAGACTGTGGTAGTTAAAGATTAAGCTGTATGATGTGTCCCCCCTCTCAATTTCGAGTTTGAGAAGCGCTTAAGTATTCCTAGTCACGTGCCTAAGTTTTCCCCTCCAGAGCTCTTCCAGAGTCAATCCGGAGCCCGTATGGAGTCCGTACGGAGTCAAAGCGGAGTCCGTACGGAGTCCGTACGGAGTCGAAACGGAGTCCGTCCGGACTTCCGGACTCAATTTAGAACCTTAAAACTATAATAAAAAATCTAGAAAAATTACACATAATAGAGCTACTTCCCCTTTACATACCAAACTAATTTTTGTAGTCTGCGCAGCTCTAATTACCCCGTGAAAATTCATCAAAGTTAAGTAATTTTTGAAAACGTAAATATTTCTATAAAACTTTAAAATTCATTTAAAAATATAAGAAAAATAGTAAAAATTCTGGGAAAATTTCCCAAGGTTCTTGAGTGACTCGACTTAATACTTATAAATTTTTCAGACCGTAAAAATAAGTTTTCTCCGTAAAATAAATTGTTTTCGTGTAGGCATTCGCTCGTGACTAATTTCTTCATATTTTAAACTCCAATAAATTAAATAAAACCCTTTTATAAAAAATAATAACGCCAATCTTGCACGCCGTAATAACTCCATTTACATATTTAGGTGCCGTACTAAACTTTAGGCTACCACATCCTCCCTCCAATCGAGAATGTCCCCATTCTTATAACTTTGCATAAGTGGTTGAGCAATTCCAAAAGAATTATCTTTTCTAATAAAATAACTTGATAAAATTTTGTTTTTGCTTGGTCTTCTTAAACTTTCAACATAAATGATGTTTTCTTTCTTCTCTGGCTTGATATAACATAAAATAAAATAAAATAAATCTTGTGATGATTCCACTACTGAGAGCAAGGTTTGAATCCCTTCAGACTCCCATATACCAGTCTTCCTTCTTGTCACAGCATTGAGAGAGTGGATCTTCCTATGAGCCGAATACTCCTGATTCCAACCTCATAGGGCCCCCCACTGAGCCGAATTCTATGATTCCAATCTCGCCATAAGGTCCTCCAAGCTTCACACCAAAAAAAAATGGCCTAACTATGAGGCACTAAAAAAAATCATTCCCTAAAATCCAACTACCATCCTAACTTCTGATTCCTTCATCACAATTTTCAAACTTTGCTATACAGCAAACCCATAAAATACTTTTGCCAGGCTTCCAATAATAATTTTAACTTTAGACCATGTCAAAGCGCCACAAATTTCACCTAATTAACCATTATGCTTTCTTTAGCATCATTACCACCTAAAATTTTAGCCTCCTAAAGCTATCAGCACCCAATTCCAGAAATAATTGAATAACCAGTTTAGAGTCTTAGTGGACAGTGATAAATTAAAAGATTGAATTGAGTTATCCAAACAAGATTGACATTCCAATTTAAAGTCTTGGTAGACCAAACATATAATCGATTGCCAGTTTATGGTCTTGGTGGGCCAAAGATCGTTTAAGTGCATAAATATCTTGATATATTCCTAAGTAAGGCCTAGGCTTGACCAAAGATTGAATAAATTTGATAATCCAGTTTAATGTCATAGTGGACCAAACATTTGATCGACAAGTAATCCAGTATAAGGCCATAGTGGTCCAACGAATGTTGAATTATCCTGCAGATATTAATTTTCCAGTTTAAAGTCATAGTGGACTAAACAATGAATGAACTACCAGTTTAAAGTCATGGTGGACCAAACATTTAATCGATAAGAAATCCAGTTTAAGGTCATGGTGGACCCAACACATGATAATAGTCCAGTTTAAGGTCTTGGTGGACCTAACATTTGATTTATATAAAAAGAAAACCGTCTCCGAAAATATCCATAGAATCTTGAACGTCTTTTAATTTCAGTTTAAAGTCTTTAAGGACTAACAGCTCCAATATAAAATCTTTAATGACCGTCTTGAAAATTAGCCAGTTTAAAGTCTTGGAGGACTAACAGCTCCAAAATTTGTATAAAACCTTAAGGAAAGTCTTGAACAGTAGCCAGTTTAAAGTCTTGGAGGACTAAAAGATCCAAAATATGTATAAAAACCTTAAAGAACGTCTTGAACAGAAGCCAGTTTAAAGTCTTGGAGGACTAACAGATATCTTGAAGTAAAATCCCATTGGTATTGAGTTCTCCTAGACCCTGTTTCCTGTATAAACTAAATGAATAAAACTAAAAAGAATGAAAACTAAAAAAAATAAAACTAGGAAATATAATAATAATTTTGATTTAATTAATTAATTTTAATTTTAATTTTTTTTTTTTTTTTTTTTTTTTTTTTTTTTTATTATTTTTATTTTATTATTTTTTTTTTATTATTTATTTTATTTTTATTTTTATTTTTATTATTATTATTATTATTATTTTATTTTTTTTTAATTTTAATTTTAATTTTTTTTTTTTTTTTTTTTTAAATTTAAAATAAAAGATTTTAGAAAAGATAGTTTTGAAATAAAAGTTAAAATTTAATTTTAAAGAAAGATAAAAAAAGTACTAAATAAAATTTTAAAATAAAATTTTAAAAGATGCCCCCCGGCCATTTGATGAGCCGTACCCTCGACATCATACCCACATCCAAGTGCAACTTGATGTGGTTACACAATTTTGAGAAATTGAAAGAAAAGAAAATAAATGAAAGTTTTTAGAAGATAATTTTTATAATGATGATCGCTGGGTGGGCTCCCTCCAATTTATAAAAATGATTAGAGACCACCAGTGAGCATCACCTTTACAATAATTCATAATATATATTAAAGAAAAGAAATCACAATCTAACATAAAAAAATTAAAAACAAAATAAAATAAAAAAAAATCTTGAATCCGGCGTTGAGAGCGGTGTCTCTTGATTCGTTCCAGTTTATAGTCTTAGTGGACTTCCTAAAATTAAAAGACAAAGCCAGGATTCAACTAGAAACAGGGAAAATTTTGGAAACGAACATTATGGGGTAATTGTGTATAGAGCAGCCAGCCCATCAATTACCCTCACACTTGCCAATATTAAATTAAGAAGGTTCCCCTGTGAACACTTCTTCCAATAAATTTTAAAAAATTTTCCAACACTATCTTCACCCATATTTTAAGAAATTTTAATTTTTGAAAATTTCAAAGAAGGTCTTTTTAAATTTCGTTAAGTTTCATCACAGTTTCATTGCCCATATGCAGTGTAATGATAGTAAAGTATTTTTGATAAAAATAAGAAGATAGTTTATACTCGTTGCGGAGGTATAAATTTAATAAAAGTCATTAAAATTGTAGTTTATCCTCATTTCGGAGTTCGTCCATATAATTTCATAAATGTCATAGTTTATCCTCATTGCGGAGGAAGACTTCGACACTCCTGGTGCCTCTAGGATAGAACCGTTTCACTTGATCGGCTGCTACCCTCTTCTTTAATACTACTCCATCCAACTCTTCTAGCACATATGAACCGCCGGAAACTTGCTCCTTGATTTTATACGGTCCATTCCACCTATCTGCAAACATCTTTCCCCACTGACTTTCCAAACTCCTATTATACACCAGGACCATATCACCTGGGTTCAAAGGTTTCCTTAATCGATGTGCCAACCGCTCATCCCAATATCTGACTGATTGATTTCGGATCTTCATCATCCGCGAATATGCCTTTTCTAAATATTCTTCTTTCTTTTCTAGCTGCATCATTCTTGCACACAATAATTCTTCCGTAGTTTTGACCGTGTCCCAGTCAACTCCAAGATATGATTCAGCTTCTAAATCAACCGGTAAAACTGCTTTCTGTCCAAAAACAAGTTCATAAGGTGAAAATCCGGTTGTCCTTTTGGCAGTGATTCGATCAGCAAATAAAACTAAAGGTAAATAGTGCCTCCACTTTTCAGCACTTGTCCCACACATTTTAACTAAAGCATCCTTAATAACTTGATGCCCTCTTTCAGCCATGCCTTCAGCTTCAGGATAATATGGGGTTGCTACCCTAACCTTTGATCCAACTTTCAATACGGCCTCTTTAAACTCTGTCCCAAATTCAGGACCTCCATCTACCGTTACCAACTTCATCACCCCATACCTATATACCCAATTATTCAAAAAAAATTCTGCCACATTTTTGGCAGTTAAATTAATAAGAGGCGCTGCCTCTACCCAACCAGATAAATCATCTCTGGCCACAATTAAATATTTATACCGTCCCTCTTTTATATGAACGGCATCTAAACTAACTCTTCCAAAGAGTGTATATTCACCGGTCGCGCGTCCAGGTTCTTTTGGCCTTAAATAACTTCGTCTTTGACATTCTTCGCATGACTGAACCCACTGTTTAACAGCCATCTTCATGCCAGGCCACCAAAATCGATCAGAAATTCTTCTAAACGTTTCTCCATCGCCTATATGCCCGAGATCTTCATGCAGTGATTTCAAAACTAATTCTTGCCCCTTCTGTTGAGTTATAACTACTTGAGGATTTGGATACCTCCTCCTCATTAAACGTCGACCTGATAGGTAAAACGTAGATGACTTCCTCTTGATAGCCACCCATTCATCGTCTTCACACTCTTCTGGCCTCTCTAAAGTCAACAAATATTTGACTAACAAAAAATAAAAACCAGTCTGACCCCAGACTTCATCTTGAAAATCGATTAATATAACATCAATAGGGACTTCTCTATCACCAATATCACCTGCACATGAATGAGCCAATAATTGTTGACCCCTAAATAAATTTTTAATCGAGCTATGTCGACGTTTTTCTTCTGAACCTTTGGATCCTTCAAAAACCGTATTTGAAAATACCTCTTTCTCTTTATCCACCTTTTTATTTAAATTCTCTAATTCTCCAACATATACACCATTCCTTAATTTACTACTATCCCACACTACCAATCCATTTTCCTCTACATACACCACATCTTCTTCTACCTCCTCTCTGCCGAATTTATCTACACCTTTTTCAACACCTTTTTTAACATAAAAACTATTTTCCAGTTTATCCTCTTGGTGGAGGTCATCATCATCATCATAATCTAAACAAAAAAGTCCTGCCAGTTTAACCTCATGGGGGAGGTATGGAAAGTATTCAGCTCCTTTAGTGCTGGCTTTGATAATAGGTATATCTTCATCGAACTCTTCTGAGTCTGAATCTTCTTCAGTGGGTGGTCTCCTTGATAAACCATCTGGCATAGTAAAAGTTTTGCCAGGCTTATGAACTAAATCAAACGAAAAATGTTGAATAAAAGCTACCCATCTCGTCATGGGTGCGTTCGGTAAACTTGGGGAATTAATCATCTGGATTAACGATTTCGCATCCACTTGCAACTCAAAATGTTGCCCCCACAAAATATGCTGAAGTTTCTTCAGTATTTTTTCCACACCACATAATTCCAATTTTGGTTGAGAATATCTTGATTCGACCTCAGTAAATACTACAGATTCATACCTAACTGGCCTGATGTAACCAGCTTTATCCATCTGAGACAAAACCGCCCCAGCTGCAACCTGACTTGAATCAACTGCTAAATAAATTCTGCCAGCATCTTTTCCATAATCCAACTTGTGCAGGACTAAATCCTTCCCCACAACCTCCTTCAACTTCACAAACGCCTTCTCACACTCTTCATCCCACTCCCAGTCTGCATCCTTTCTCGTTAACCGTCTCAATGGAGCTGCCAATGAAGAAAAGTCCTTGATAAACATTCTAACATATACACAAACGCCTAAAAACCCTCTAACTTCAGTCGTATTCTTGGGTCTTGGCCAGGACTGAATTTTGTTAACTTTCTTCTTGGACATAATCCTACCCTCTCTACATACCACATGGCCTAATATTTCTAAGGCTGGCACACAACATGAAAATTTTGAACCTGAAATAGTTAAGCCAGCCTCTTCAATTCGAAACAAGATTCTTTCTAAAGTAATTGCAAACTCCCAAATGAATTTGCGTATCCCGGGATTCTCTTCCAACACCTGGTTATCATAGTCGGTTGTTGGTCCCTTAATTCCTCCATCATCTATAAAGATTCCAGCATATTGTGGAATTTCATCTTGAAGGATCCAAGCCATCTGAGCTTGATAAACTGCAACCAAATTTGTTGCTCCTTGAGGTAATCTTGTTAACTGTAAACGTCCAAGTGGCGTATCGAATGTAGTGAGAGGCCTTGAGTCCGGATGTAACTCTCTCTCATCATATCCACCCATAATATCTCCCAAACCATAGCACACTCTCCCTGCAAACGCTTCAACAAACTCCTCAGCACTAGGTGGTATCCCAGCATCCTTTATTGTAACCCTATTTAATTCCCTAAGATCATGAACAACTCTAAGCTTGCCATTCGGTTTCTTGATACAAAATACAGGACTAGAATAACTTGATGTTGATTGCTCATAAAGTCCAGTGCGTATCCGTTCTCTGACAACTTCAATATAGGCTTCTTTTAATGCAGCCGGAATAGGAATCGGTTTCTGCTGCCACGGTTCATGACATACCACAGGAATCTTGTAAGGCTCCCCATAGGAATGCTTCAACACACCCCTCTCCTCTTCTACAAAAGCAATGGCCTTCTCACGCTTGACCATCACATCCAACAACAACTTCTTCTCTTCTCCAGACAACCAACCATCAGGTCCAAAATTAACAACACCCAGTCTCTCAAAAGTGATTCTTGACGTCTCAGAAAATTCAGGCGGATTCTTTACCAAGGGACTTTCATAAGGATCTCTTGATAACCTTGGTCTTCTCAAAGGTGGATTTAATTCAGCAGGTAGCGGCTCATTAATAGGTCGAACTTTATTTGCTACTTTCTTATATTTGGCTGCGTCCACATCTAAATAAACTTGAGGTAAATCATTTACTTTTGTATCGCCATTAAAACTTTCATCAAATGAATCTTCTTCATCGTCAGAATCGGAATAAGAAAAATTAGAAAAATATTTTATTTCATTTTTAAATTTTACCTTTTTCTCCTTTCCCTCGTCTAATTTATAAACAGATTTTCCAACACCTTTGCTTCCCTTATCCAACAGTAAATCACCCGTAAAGAAAGTCGGCAGTTTAACCTCTTGCTGGAGGACCGGAATTGAATTTTCACAAAAATTATTTTTTGTGTTTTAATTATACCGAGATTTTTTATTTGATTTTGATGAGATTTTCGCAGTTTACCCTCTTGCTGGAGGTCCATAATAGAAGGAGATAATTGCAGTTTAACCTCTTGCTGGAGGTCCAAAATAGAAGGAGATAATTGCAGTTTAACCTCTTGCTGGAGGCCCATAATAGAATTTTCACAAAAATTATTTTTTTGTGTTTTAATTATACCGAGATTTTTAATTTGGTTTTGATGAGATTTTTGCAGTTTATCCTCTTGCTGGAGGTCCAAAATAGAAGGAGATAATTGCAGTTTAACCTCTTGCTGGAGGCCTGGAATAACCTTTTCACATAAATTATTTTTTTGTGTTTTAATTATACCAAGATTTTTAATCGGATTTTGATGAGTTAATTGCAGTTTACCCTCGTGCTGGAGGTCATAAAACATACCCTTCCAATTTTTATCCAACCTAATTTGGCCCATTTTGCCTTTTTCACCATTTTTAAATTTTATAGAAAAACAAGGTAAATCCAATAAACATATAGAAAAGTCCATAACGTATTTGCACTCCAAAGTAACATTAACAGAAAATAATTGAGAATCCACTTGAATTATCTCCAAGTGAGCTGACCTATTGCAATCCGGGATCTCATCCTGAGGAGAGATTACAACATTAGAGTGATCAGCCCCTGCTACCCCAAAAAATGAGGGCCTCTATCCCTTTCCAACAAACATAATTCACCAGAAGCCGTCCGTTTTATATGCCGCTTCTTGGTGCAAACACAACACTGGCACAGAGTAGTAATCCCTGGCCGTGTTTCCCAACCTTCATCTCCAGGAGGCGCTAACCGCATATGTAACCTCCGCATATCTTCACCAGTGATCTCCAAACTAATCCCCATGCCAGCTTGATACCCTATCCTGGCCTCAAAATCCATCAAAAAAGGACCACCAAGAACAGTTTTGACTGCTCCTCTGGCCACATAAAAGTGAACCTTACCAACAGATCCACCAATGCCTAACCTGACATGCTCAGCTGTGCCCATCAGCTCTGTTGCATGCCCTCCAATACCTCTGAGGTTTCCCCCAGTTCCACTTTTAATTGGCAAGCCTATACTCGTCGCTTGCTCCAATGAAATTAAATTAATTTGAGACCCTGAATCGACCAAGGCCTTTACTTCTTTACCATTTAGAGTTACCACCAGGTAACCCAGGGGAGCAGAAAAATGTGTATCTACATCTTCCCCAAACTTTTCAGCATTTTCACAAATATATTCCACCTCTCCAGTGGAAACCCGACGCCTCGTCAAATGCTTCTTTTGCTTTTCAGCAAGCGCCGGACTAATCGTAAATAACTCCCCCAAAGATAAGGGAATCTGAAGTTGATTCACCCTATTCAAAACTGCGTCCATCGCATTAGCTTGTCCAGAAACTACTGGCCGCTCATACTGGACCTTTGATTTAACAACCTTGGCCCTGGGTACCTCTTGAGGTCCAACCGAGCCATCTTCACCCCCCATAATAACATCTTCACTTTCTATAACCCTAACTCCATCACCAGCTTCTTGCACTAATCCTGATCCATCGCTAGTCCTTCTTACTCCCTCCATTGGGATGGGACCGCTAAAACTTGGTCTGGGTAGAGACGCCAATGGTACGTCCTCCTCAGAATCCGAATCATCCTCTGGCATAGGCTCACCATTTAAATCAAACTTGCCATAACTAGGGGGCCCCATATCAGCAATCCCCTTCTGCATTTTATATAATTCGTCCTTAGAGTAAGGGTTCAATTTGTTGGCGGCAGTTTGAGCACTAGAAATCTTGTCCTTAGAGTAAGGGTTCACTTTGTTATTGGCCTTGCCAGGATTAGCCCTCAATTGGCTCTGAATGCTACTTTTCGCCTTAGTAGCAGCTGCTCTTCTAGCAGCATTAACATCATATTCGCCAGCCATACAGCTACCCTCCACCTGGGCAACCGTCGCCAGCTCTAAACCACCAAAAGAAGTAGAGAACGTGGCTTTACTGACCTCTTTCTCCTTGCCCTTGTCAGCTTTACCACCATTACCATTACCATTTTTGCCACTCTTGGCATTAACATCTTCATCCGTCACCTCTTCAAATCTGGCTCTTCTTTCAGCCGTTAAACTTCTTCTGACCAAATCAGAAGGAGACTGTCCATCACTGGGCTTGATGAATGAACCATCAGGAAATTTATAAACTTTACCATCAAATAAAACTCGCCCAGCATCCATATCCTTATCAAGAGCAAAACAAACTGTTGCTCTATGACCCCTCCTATTACAATAGGAGCACACCTTTGGCTCATCGTAGCCACCTCTATATCCATTACCACCATTCCCACCATTTCTCCCATTGCCTGGGAAGCGGTTGCCATTATTATTGCCATTATAATTTCGACGTTCATACCCTCTGGATTGATAAGAAGTTGACGTCGACGAAGAAGCAATTGGGGCCTTATTGGCCTTCTGAGTTTCTTGAACAAATATTTTTAATTGTTTCGTTAAATCGGCCAAGTGATCGACCATCTTATTATCCACATTACCCTCAACTTTAGCAGCAGGTAATCCCATTTGAGCCTTCTTGGCCTCCTGGGCTTTGACCATAATATCGTTGTTTTCGGCCAAAACCTCGCTAACCTTGCTAACATATTGAGTGCAAGACTCTTGATATTTGTCCAACGCCAATAACTTGAGATGGGCCTGAATGTTCTCTTTGATAACCTCCAGAGCCGGCAGTTTCTGCTCACCATTAGGCAGTTCCTTCATCAAATCTTTTCTTGAAAGATCCTTCAAGACGTCCATACGAATATCCCTGCTGCATGCTGACCAAAACAAATCTTTTGCTTGGTTCTCATGCACTAACTCGTCCACCAGTATAAAATATTCCACCACTTCATCAAACTGAACACAGAGCTTTTTGAAGTCAGCCATAGAAGAAACTCCACCTTTTGCTTGCCAGTCTCCAACAATTTTATTGAGGTCCATCATTGTAAACCTAACACCCCATCTATCAACCATAGCTTTAGAAAGCTTAACCCAATCCTTGTCCTTGAATGCCTGCATAGCAATAACCTCTTTTTCCACCTCCCTATCAGCAATAAAAAACCTAACTTGCTTCACCATATCCACATGAGAAGCACCATCAACAGCAGCAGCAGCTTCATACCTGCTAATGAACCATTTAACCTCCTCCCCATCAAACTTTGGGCCATCCCAAGAAACAATTCTAACTGAGGGAGTAAGAGGGTTAGAAGATCCAGAAGCAACAGCAGAAGAAGACATCCCAATAAGTAATGAAAAGCATTAACAATCGATAAAATAACAAGCCTCTTGCAGGCCAATAACAAAAATCCAATTAGAGTTCCAGAAAATAAGCCTCTTGCAGGCTAAGAACGTTCTTGATCCAAGTAAGTCTTTAAAGAAAGCTAGAGAAATTGAACCCCACGTTGGGCGCCAACTATGGTAAGGTAAACTCTTACAGTTGCCTTGCTGTAAGCAGAATCCGGAGGAGATATGTGGATTTAGCTGAAAACCCCGTCCTTCCAATAAAAATAACAAAGTAGGTGTTCTAAATCACTAAGCTAACCAATCTACTTAGATCTGATTGATAAAAATAATGAAACTCTAAAATAATTAACGCTTATTGAGATTTAAAGAAAGTGGCTGTTGATAAAAGAAATACTGATAACAACAATTAAGGTGTACCAGTGAAAGATCTGTAAAGATTGACTTTTATGTTTTTATAATATTTTTAATTTTTATGAGACAGCAATAATCAAGTCCCAGTGATGAAGACCTTTCTAAAGATACCCTGTATGATGTGTGATTTAAATTGTTGAGTAGTATTTCTAAAATGTTATATATAAAATATAAAGTTATAAGGGTATTATAATTTTATTTAATTTGTTGAGTAATAAAAAATGAGACTGTGGTAGTTAAAGATTAAGCTGTATGATGTGTCCCCCCCTCTCAATTTCGAGTTTGAGAAGCGCTTAAGTATTCCTAGTCACGTGCCTAAGTTTTCCCCTCCAGAGCTCTTCCAGAGTCAATCCGGAGCCCGTACGGAGTCCGTACGGAGTCGAAACAGAGTCCGTCCGGACTTCCGGACTCAATTTAGAACCTTAAAACTATAATAAAAAATCTAGAAAAATTACACATAATAGAGCTACTTCCCCTTTACATACCAAACTAATTTTTGTAGTCTGCGCAGCTCTAATTACCCCGTGAAAATTCATCAAAGTTAAGTAATTTTTGAAAACGTAAATATTTCTATAAAACTTTAAAATTCATTTAAAAATATAAGAAAAATAGTAAAAATTCTGGGAAAATTTCCCAAGGTTCTTGAGTGACTCGACTTAATACTTATAAATTTTTCAGACCGTAAAAATAAGTTTTCTCCGTAAAATAAATTGTTTTCGTGTAGGCATTTGCTCGTGACTAATTTCTTCATATTTTAAACTCCAATAAATTAAATAAAACCCTTTTATAAAAAATAATAACGCCAATCTTGCACGCCGTAATAACTCCATTTACATATTTAGGTGCCGTACTAAACTTTAGGCTACCACAGCGTTTGTGAAGTTGAAGGAGGTTGTAGGGAAGGATTTAGTCCTGCACAAGTTAGATTATGGAAAAGATGCTGGTAGAATTTATTTAGCAGTTGATTCAAGTCAGGTTGCAGCTGGGGCGGTTCTGTCTCAGATGGATAAAGCTGGTTACATCAGGCCAGTTAGGTATGAATCTGTAGTATTTACTGAGGTCGAATCAAGATATTCTCAACCAAAATTGGAATTATGTGGTGTGGCGAAAATACTGAAGAAACTTCAGCATATTTTGTGGGGGCAACATTTTGAGTTGCAAGTGGATGCGAAATCGTTAATCCAGATGATTAATTCCCCAAGTTTACCGAACGCACCCATGACGAGATGGGTAGCTTTTATTCAACATTTTTCGTTTGATTTAGTTCATAAGCCTGGCAAAACTTTTACTATGCCAGATGGTTTATCAAGGAGACCACCCACTGAAGAAGATTCAGACTCAGAAGAGTTCGATGAAGATATACCTATTATCAAAGCCAGCACTAAAGGAGCTGAATACTTTCCATACCTCCCCCATGAGGTTAAACTGGCAGGACTTTTTTGTTTAGATTATGATGATGATGATGACCTCCACCAAGAGGATAAACTGGAAAATAGTTTTTATGTTAAAAAAGGTGTTGAAAAAGGTGTAGATAAATTCGGCAGAGAGGAGGTAGAAGAAGATGTGGTGTATGTAGAGGAAAATGGATTGGTAGTGTGGGATAGTAGTAAATTAAGGAATGGTGTATATGTTGGAGAATTAGAGAATTTAAATAAAAAGGTGGATAAAGAGAAAGAGGTATTTTCAAATACGGTTTTTGAAGGATCCAAAGGTTCAGAAGAAAAACGTCGACATAGCTCGATTAAAAATTTATTTAGGGGTCAACAATTATTGGCTCATTCATGTGCAGGTGATATTGGTGATAGAGAAGTCCCTATTGATGTTATATTAATCGATTTTCAAGATGAAGTCTGGGGTCAGACTGGTTTTTATTTTTTGTTAGTCAAATATTTGTTGACTTTAGAGAGGCCAGAAGAGTGTGAAGACGATGAATGGGTGGCTATCAAGAGGAAGTCATCTACGTTTTACCTATCAGGTCGACGTTTAATGAGGAGGAGGTATCCAAATCCTCAAGTAGTTATAACTCAACAGAAGGGGCAAGAATTAGTTTTGAAATCACTGCATGAAGATCTCGGGCATATAGGCGATGGAGAAACGTTTAGAAGAATTTCTGATCGATTTTGGTGGCCTGGCATGAAGATGGCTGTTAAACAGTGGGTTCAGTCATGCGAAGAATGTCAAAGACGAAGTTATTTAAGGCCAAAAGAACCTGGACGCGCGACCGGTGAATATACACTCTTTGGAAGAGTTAGTTTAGATGCCGTTCATATAAAAGAGGGACGGTATAAATATTTAATTGTGGCCAGAGATGATTTATCTGGTTGGGTAGAGGCAGCGCCTCTTATTAATTTAACTGCCAAAAATGTGGCAGAATTTTTTTTGAATAATTGGGTATATAGGTATGGGGTGATGAAGTTGGTAACGGTAGATGGAGGTCCTGAATTTGGGACAGAGTTTAAAGAGGCCGTATTGAAAGTTGGATCAAAGGTTAGGGTAGCAACCCCATATTATCCTGAAGCTGAAGGCATGGTTGAAAGAGGGCATCAAGTTATCAAGGATGCTTTAGTTAAAATGTGTGGGACAAGTGCCGAAAAGTGGAGGCACTATTTACCTTTAGTTTTATTTGCTGATCGAATCACTGCCAAAAGGACGACCGGATTTTCACCTTATGAACTTGTTTTTGGACAGAAAGCAGTTTTACCGGTTGATTTAGAAGCTGAATCATATCTTGGAGTTGACTGGGACACGGTCAAAACTACTGAAGAATTATTGTGTGCAAGAATGATGCAGCTAGAAAAGAAAGAAGAATATTTAGAAAAGGCATATTCACGGATGATGAAGATCCGAAATCAATCAGTTAGATATTGGGATGAGGGGTTGGCACATTGATTAAGGAAACCTTTGAACCCAGGTGATATGGTCCTGGTGTATAATAGGAGTTTGGAAAGTCAATGGGGAAAAATGTTTGCAGATAGGTGGAATGGACCGTATAAAATCAAGGAGCAAGTTTCCGGCGGTTCATATGTGCTAGAAGAGTTGGATGGAGTAGTATTGAAGAAGAGGGTAGCGGCCGATCAAGTGAAACGGTTCTATCCTAGAGGCACCAGGAGTGCCGAAGTCTTCCTCCGCAATGAGGATAAACTATGATATCAATGAAACTTTATGGATTCCTCCGCAATGAGGATAAACTATGAAATTTCTTAAAATTTATCAACTCCGAAATGAGGATAAACTACAATTTTAATGACTTTTATTAAATTTATACCTCCGAAATGAGGATAAACTATGATATCTACGAAATTTTATGGTTACCTCCGCAACGAGGATAAACTATCTTCTTTTTTTATAAAAAATACTTTACTATCATTACACTGCATATGGGCGACGAAACTGTGATGAAACATAACGAAATGCGAGAAAACCTTCATTGAAAATTTTCAAAATTTAAAATTCTTAAAATATGGGTGAAGATAGTGTTGGAAAAATTTTAAAATTTATTGGAAGAAGTGTTCACAGGGGAACCTTCTTAATTAAATATTGGCAAGTGTGGGGGTAATTGATGGGCTGGCTGCTCTATACACAATTACCCCATAATGTTCGTTTCCAAAATTTTCCCTGTTTCTAGTTGAATCCTGGCTTTGTCTTTTAATTTTAGGAAGTCAACTAAGACTATAAACTGGAACGAATCAAGAGACACCACTCTCAACGCCGGATTCAAGATTTTTTTATTTTGTTTTTGATTTTTTATGTTAGATTGTGATTTCTTTTCTTTAATATATATTATGAATTGATGTAAAGGTGATGCTCACTGGTGGTCTCTAATCATTTTTATAAATTGGAGGGAGCCCACCCAGTGATCATCATTATAAAAATTATCTTCTAAAAACTTTCATTTATTTTCTTTTCTTTTCAATTTCTCAAAATTGTGTAACCACATCAAGTTGCACTTGGATGTGGGTATGATGTCGAGGGTACGGCTCATCAAATGGCCGGGGGGCATCTTTTAAAATTTTATTTTTTTAAAAAAAAAAAAAAAAAAAAAAAAAATTTTATTATTACTTTTTTATTTTTCTTTTCACATTCGTTTATCTTTCTTTAAAAATTAAATTTTAACTTTTATTTCAAAACTATCTTTTTTTTAATAAAAAAATTAAAATTAAAAAAAAAAAAATCTTTTATTTTAAATGATAAAAAAAAAAAAATTAATAATAATAAAATAACTAAAAAATAAAAATAAAAATAAAAATAAATAAAAATAATAAAAAAAAAAAAAATAAAATAATAATAAAAGGTATTTTAGTTTTAGGTAGTTTAGATGTTTATATTTTATTTTTCAAACATTATTCAAGAAAGCTACATACCAGGAAGAACACCATCAAGGGTTGTTATCTTTTGAAGGATCGAAATAAGAAAATTTAGAAGAACCTTGATCGATTTCCTGGGATTCGAATCTTATTTCACAGTCACGATAGTGTTGAAGCCAGTTGGCTATTTTGAAAAGGTCTCTTAACAGTTGCTCTCTCATCCAAGATTCTGATCTATCAGAGGGCGGGTATCGTTGGAGATAAGCGATAAGGTTATTAAAATTGGCAAAAAGCTTTTCAGACACTAGGTGAATTGGAACTCTAGGGAAGCTTGGATTAGGTTCTGGTAGTTCATAAGCAGAATATGAAATTGGAGAACCGGTGGACGCTTATCAAATTAAAATATCAGCAAATTAAAACCTGAAGATTAAGAAAATAAAAAGAGACAACTAACCTGTGTCAACACTATCATGATCATAGATAAATGGCTTACTTGGTAATGGAGTGGGATTTTTTATGTTTAGAAAAGGATTTTTTATTTTTGATAGATGAGGAGGATTGGTGTTGGATTTGGTGTTTGAAGTAGATGTTCTGGGCCTTTTGGATGAAACAAGAGAAGATGAAGACTGCTGGCTATTATAGGACCTTTTGTGCTTCAAGATGTTGGAAGAAGGAGAAGAATTGTTAGAAGGCTGAAGCATGGCCCTGGGAGCAGCAAGAGTTCTTGGGGGACTAGCAGCAAGTCTAGATTGGAGAGAAGGACCCAGAGGATTAGGTGATGGAGAAAGGTTTAAATAGGCTGATGGAGAAAAAGGTATGGGATCTTTAGAGGTTGATGGAATAGGGGGTGGAGTAGAAGGTGAAGAAGATGGAAGAGGTTTGCAGAAGGCGGCGAAGCTAGTAGCAGTGATGGGGAAAGAACCACAGTTCAAGCCAGAACATTTTCTTTTCTTCTCATAGCAGGCTAAACAGGCCCTGTTATAAGTGTGCTTTTGCCAGTTAAAAGAGAAGATACATTCCCTATGGGTGAAGGCACAGTATTTGCAAGATTGATCAGCTGAAGCAATGAAGTCAGAAGGTTTCATCTTGTTAGGAGATATTTTTTTGAAGAAGAAAACTTGAAACTAGGATGAAGAAAGCTGGTGGCAGAATCTGGGTTCAAGGATAGAGAAGTTGTTAGGTCCACCAAGACCTTAAACTGGACTGTTATCAAGCTGTTGGGTCCACCATGACCTTAAACTGGATTTCTTATCGATTAAATGTTTGGTCCACCATGACTTTAAACTGGTAGTTCATTCATTGTTTAGTCCACTATGACTTTAAACTGGAAAATTAATATCTGCAGGATAATTCAACATTCGTTGGACCACTATGGCTTTATACTGGATTACTTGTCGATCAAATGTTTGGTCCACTATGACATTAAACTGGATTATCAAATTTATTCAATCTTTGGTCAAGCTTAGGCCTTACTTAGGAATTTATCAAGTTATTTATGCACCTAAACGATCTTTGGTCCACCAAGACCATAAACTGGCAATCGATTATATGTTTGGTCCACCAAGACTTTAAACTGGAATGTCAATCTTGTTTGGATAACTCAATTCAATCTTTTAATTTATCACTGTCCACTAAGACTTTAAACTGGTTATTCAATTATTTCTGGAATTGGGTGCTGATAAGCTTTAGGAGGTTAAAATTTTAGGTGGTAATGATGCTAAGGAAAGCATAATGGTTAATTAGGTGAAATTTGTGGCGCTTTAACATGGTCTAAAGTTAAAATTATTATTGGAAGCCTGGCAAAAGTATTTTATGGGTTTGCTGTATAGCAAAGTTTGAAAATTGTGATGAAGGAATCAGAAGTTAGGATGGTAGTTGGATTTTAGGGAATGATTTTTTTTAGTGCCTCATAGTTAGGCCATTTTTTTTGGTGTGAAGCTTGGAGGACCTTATGGCGAGATTGGAATCATAGAATTTGGCTCAGTGGGGGGCCCTATGAGGTTGGAATCAGGAGTATTCGGCTCATAGGAAGATCCACTCTCTCAATGCTGTGACAAGAAGGAAGACTGGTATATGGGAGTCTGAAGGGATTCAAACCTTGCTCTCAGTAGTGGAATCATCACCAGATTTATATTATTTTATTTTATGTTATATCAAGCCAGAGAAGAAAGAAAACATCATTTATGTTGGAAGTTTAAGAAGACCAAGCAAAAACAAAATTTTATCAAGTTATACTGTTAGAAAAGATAATTTCTTTGAAATTGTTCAACATCATTATCAAAGCTTTGCATTAAAATTCTTCTTTTCATGAGGTCTTCATGGTTATTAGCTGGATTTTCTTGAAAATAGGCCAGCATTTTTCGTTTCAACTCATTAGTAAAGTCAAGAAAAAGATAGCGATGAAAATTTGGGTAATGATTGATATAGTCCGTCTTCACTCTACCAGCATCATCAGTGTTGGTTATTTCGACAGCTAGAAGTTCAAATGTGTTATTAAGTTATAGGTTTAGTCAATTTTGATTAAAAGTTTTTTTTAGTAAGATAAATAGGGTCTTACATTTAGAGCCAGGAAACATAGTCTCAGCAAAGTTAGTTGGGGGTACTGGCGTTATAGGATTAGGATCTTGTGAAGGCAAAATTAGGCCGGGATCCGTTGATGAAGATTGAACTTTTGAAGCTGTTTTTGATCTTATTCGTTTTAAGAAGACAGGAATTTTGGATTGCTTTTTAGAAGTTGAGGGATCAGGGAGAGCTGCTGGTCCTAAATATACGTTTGTTTTAGAAGGAACTATTGGCCGGTTGCATTTGACTTTTTTCACACGGCATAAGTCGCAAGCTTTTCTGCCAGGAAGATTAGGGTTGGACATTAAACAAGGTACCTGGTATCGAGCGCAGAGTTCACATGGAGCGACAAGTTCTTTGGAAGACATATTGATGAAGATGAATTTTATAGTTGATTAAAGAAGATGGTGGTTGAAGGTTAAAGATGAATATTGTGTTCGACCACTTATGCAAAGTTTTAAGAATGGGGACATTCTCTATTGGAGGGAGGATGTGGTAGCCTAAAGTTTAGTATGGCACCTAAGTACGTAAATGAAGTTATTAAGGCGTGCAAGATTGGCGTTATTATTTTTTATAAAAGGGTTTTATTTAAATTTATTGGAGTTTAAAATATGAAGAAATTGGTCACGAGCGAATGCCTACACAAATACAATTTATTTTACGGAGGAAACTTATTTTACGGTCTGAAAAATTTATAAGTATCAAGTCAAGTCACTCAAGAACCTTGGGAAATTTTCCCAGAATTTTTACTATTTTTCTTATATTTTTAAATGAATTTTAAAGTTTTATAGAAATATTTACGTTTTCAAAAATTACTTAATTTTGATGAATTTTCACGGGGTAATTAGAGCTGCGCAGACTACGAAAATTAGTTTGGTATGTAAAGGGGAAGTAGCTCTATTATGTGTAATTTTTCTAGATTTTTTATTATAGTTTTAAGGTTCTAATTGAGTCCGGAAGTCCGGACGGACTCCGTATGGACTCCGTACGGGCTCCGGATCGACTCTGGAAGAGCTCTGGAGGGGAAAACTTAGGCACGTGACTAGGAATACTTAAGCGCTTCTCAAACTCGAAATTGAGAGGGGGGGACACATCATACAGCTTAATCTTTAACCACCACGGTCTCATTTTTTATTACTCAACAAATTAAATAAATTTGTAATACCCTTATAACTTTATATTTTATATATAACATTTTAGAAATACAATTCAACAATTTAAATCACACTTCATATAGGGTATCTTTAGAAAGGTCTTCATCGCTGGGACTTGATTATTGCTGTCTCATAAAAATTCAAATTATTATAAAAACATAAAAGTCAATCTTTACAGATCTTTCACTGGTACACCTTAATTGTTGTTATCAGTATTTCTTTATCAACAGCCACTTTCTTTAAATCTCAATAAGCGTTAATTATTATAGAGTTTCATTATTTTATCAATCAGATTCAAGTAGATTGGTTAGCTTAGTGATTTAGAATTCCCATTTTGTTATTTTTATTGGAAGGACGGGGTTTTCAGCTAAATCCACATATCTCCTCCGGATTCTGCTTACAGCAAGGCGACTGTAAGAGTTTACCTTACCATAACGTTATCCACTGATGGTCTAGTCATGGATGACAAAAAAGTCCAAAAAGTCCTGGAATGGCCTGAGCCCAAATCTGTTAAATCCCTCCAGGGATTTTTGGGTTTTGGAAATTTCTATAGAAGATTTATTAAAGATTACTCTAAAACTATTTCCAATCTTACCTCTCTTCTTAGAAAAGATATTCCTTTTGTTTTTACTTCCACAGAACAAAAGGAACTCGAAGCATTGAAGATAGCATTCACCACAGCTCCAATTCTTTGACACTATGATCCTTCTGCTTCGACAATAGTAGAGACAGATGCGAGCGATTATGCTATTGCGGGGGTCATTTCTCAATTAAATCCTGAAACAAAATTGTTTCATCCTGTTGCTTTTGAGTCACGCAAACTCATGGCAGCAGAATTGAATTATGAAATTCATGACAAAGAGCTTTTAGCTATTATTCATTGTCTTAAAAAATGGCGCTCTTTTCTTCTCAGTTTAGATAGTCCTTTTCAAATTTTAACAGACCATAATGCTTTGAAATACTTTATGTCTTCCAAAGTGTTAACCAGGCTTCAAGCCAGGTGGGCTGAATTTCTGTCTGAATTTCCTTTTTCTATTTCCTATCGCCCAGGTAAGAACTGCATTGTCCCAGATATCTTGTCACGTCAGGACGACGTTTACCCACAGTAGGGGGACACATTTGCTGACAAGAACCCGGAAAATCTGAAATCAATCTTCAACAAATCAATGTTAACGACTCATCAACTTAATTTGATGACAATTCAATCTTTTCAAAATCCACTATTCAACATCCTCAAAGCTCAGTTGAAGGACAATTATTGTTTAGGGTTAAAAGACAAAATACTCTAAAGGAAAGGGGCCAAAAGATTTATTATTGAATCAGGTCTATTAGTTTTTTAGGGTAGAGTTGTCGGCCAGTTGTCTAGAAGAAGGTGGAAAATGTAATTGGAAAAAAGGTAAAAGGGGAAATAAAAAGGAAATGAAATAAAGAAATATATAATTTTAATAATAAAAATTTAAAGACTTTTAATAAAAATGGACGGGGATCAATGTGGTTAATAAAGTAAGTACTGTTTTATTCTCTCTGTTCAATTATCAACTATTAATACTGAAATATTCTTATCACAACCTTTAATATTTTATTTTATTACTTAAATAGGCGGAAGTGCAGTTTAAATACATGTAAATAAAATAAATTTTATAATGCAATTAAAAATATGTTTGAGTAGTAAGTGATGATCATAAATGAAATAACACAAGGCCTTTTATAGGCAAAGGGACCAATGAGGCGCTACCACTGAGTATATACAAAGTAATAATAGGATGAAACAAAAAGATAAAAGAAAATAATTGAAACATAACAATGGAGAGAAAAAGATGAAACAAGTAATTAAAATCCCAATTAAGAAAACAATTTTCACATCACCATTTCCCAAATCATTTAAGTAATCTAGTGAGTAATTAAACAACTCTGAGACATGAGAACCATGTGAAAAAGTAATCAAATTAAGTATAACAATATTTTTTATAGATTTTTTAATTGAAGCAAATGGAATGTTTTGACACAACAAAATATAGTAATCAATTTTAGTGTTAGTCTGTAGAGAATTAATAAATTGTTTTGACTATGTAATAACTAGTTGAAACAAGTAATTAATTTTTCTACTGAACCAAATTTAGAATTTTAAATTTATTACAATAATTATTATAATGCATTTAGTATTCATCACAAATAAGGGTCAAAAAACAACGTCAATAATTATGGATAATTTTGAATATGAAAAGGGTTCAATTATATATTTAAATTTAAAAATTAATGTAATTACAATTTAAGATAATTTAATAAGATATAATTATATTATCAACATGTAATTAATTAATTATTCATTAAATACACATAACACCTCTTTATATGGAATATAATAATTATTTTAATGTATACTTAATTTATATGATAATAAAATTAGTATAAAATTTATTTTAATTATAAAATAATATTTTAATATAATTTATTATGTAATATAAATTTAATGTATATACATAAGCTGCAAATATTATGTCATTTATTAACTCCAATAAAATTGTATGTTTATTACTTGGCTCCTGGGACAGCCTGGCTGACAAGAGTAGTCATACCCGACAACAATGAAATAAAATTATGGATTTTCAATAGTCGACATGATTCTCCATTAGCTGGTCATTTTGGGGTTGATAAAACCTACCAGTTAATAGCAAGGGATTTCTTCTGGCCAGGTATGACCAGGGAAATCAAGGCCTATATAAAAGCTTTTTACGAACGTAATAGGAATAAGGCTCCCCGTCACTGGAAGTATGGGTTGCTTCAACCACTTCCTATTCCCTCTAAACCTTGGGAATCTTTATCAATGGATTTTATTTCTCAACTTCCTCTTTCTAATAATTTTGATGCTATATTAGTAATAGTAGATAGATTTTCAAAAATGTCTATTTTTATTAAAACCACTACTACTGCTACTGCAGAAGATTTGTCAAAATTGTTTCTAGAATATGTATTTTCCAAACTAGGCTTACCTAATGATATTATTTCAGATAGAGGCTCATTGTTTGTATCCACATTCTCGACTCAACTGTGTCGACAACTCAATATCACGAGGAACCTCTCCACAGCTTATCACCCTGAAACCGATGGGCAAACGGTGTAGACAATCCTATAGTACTAGCTATAGGCCTTGACCAAGAGAGTTGGAGAAAAACCAGAGAGAAAATCCCCTGTCCCTTTAGAAAAATAGAGTGAGATTTACTTGCTAAAGAAAGTTGGTTCCTGTTTTGCTAAAGACCCCTTTTAAACACACTTGACTGCTTGATGAGCCAAGAAAGTAGTCACCAGATAGACTACCAGACCAAAGAACTGAAATGTAGAACAAAGTCCACACCAGAGACAGCAAAGATACTTGATGTAGGCTGCAAATCCACACCAGAGACAGCAATAATACTTGCTATAGCTTGCAAAACTATAACAGAGAAAACAGTTGCCAAAGTTAAGTTAAATGAAGAACTCACTTGCAACAAACACAGCCAATTGTGGCCAGAAAACAGTGAAAACTGAGTGAGGAACAATGAGATCACCTCCGGATGGTTGTATGATGATTAAGGTTGCCCCAAACTGTCTTATTCACTATTTACACACAGACCACTAACTAAGAGCCCATGCGCACCCACCAATCTGGCGCCTGTACCTGCCAAATTGCATAAAAAACCCTCCTGGAGCGCTCCCCAACCTCCTAAAACAGAGGCAGGCGGGCTGCCCGACATCGGAGATGCCGCCTGAAGCGGCCCGGCCTCCCTGAAGCCAGAAAACCAATAAAAACCACTAATCTACTTAGAAAAATTAGCTACAACTACTAAAACCTTTAAAACACTGAATTTCACTATAACAACATTGAGACATGAAATATAGAGAAAAATTAGCTCTATCAAATGGTACTAAGCACTTAACCCTAAGACTTAAGGTTAGCCCGTAAAACACAAAAAACAAAATTAAACAGCAATCTTTTATAAATGAAAAATGAGGAAATGACCCCTTAAAACTCAGAATATGAAAAATGTCTACAAGACATAAAATATAGAGAAAAACCAGGGCTATCCAATGATAGTACCCACATACCCGCAGACCCAATATCCATGGAATAAAACCAGAAAAATACCAAATTCCTTAACAGATGTCAATTAAGACATGCACAAACAGCGCCAAATCACACAACAAAGGCCCCTGCCAATGTTGGAAGACCACAACGGAAAGGGTCAACCAAATCCTCGAACAATATCTTCAAATGTATGTCAGTTACCAACAAGACGATTGGACCACATGGTTACCATTGGCCGAACTTTCTTATAATAACTCGACTCATTCTTTGACACAACAATCTCCTTTCGAAACTGTTTATGGAAGACATCCTTGATTCAACTCAATCCATGTAGGAACTAATCATCCTGCGTAACATTATCTTCAAACCATATCACGACTCCAAGAGGAACTTAAATCAAATTTGGAATTAGCGGTTTGAAGGTACAAGGAACAGGCTGACAAACATCAACAAACTGATCCTTCTTTTAAACCAGGCGACAAAGTATGGCTCAACGCACGAAACATTGGAACGACTTGACCATCAAAGAAACTGGCTGAAAAACGCTTGGGGCCATTCGAAATCGACTCTGAAGTCTCTAAAACTGCATTTCAACTCAAGCTTCCTCCTAAATGGCAGGCTATTCACCCTGTTTTTCACGTATCTCTTCTGGAACTGGCTCAAGAAATATACCTGGGCAAGAACAAACCTCCTCCGGAACCGGTTGAAGTAGAAGACCATCTAGAGTTGGAAGTAAGCCATATCCTAGATTCAAGAATGCACAAGGGGAAACTTCAATACCTCGTGGAATGGGAAGGCTTCCTCGATGACTCAGACAAAACATCCTGGGAACCAGCCATCAATGTTTCTAAAGCCCCTGAACTCCTAAAATCTTTTCATCTTAAATATCCTTTAAAACCAAAACCTTAAAACTCTCTTTTACTTTTTTCTTTCTCTTTTTCTTCTTTTTTCTTTTTTCTCTTTTCTTTTCTTCTCTTTAAAATCTAAAAACATCCTTAATTCTAAAATTCCTTAATTTTGTTTTCTTCTTTATTCTTTTTCTTTTTCAAAATCTTTCAACTTTTTTTAAATAAATAAAATAAAATTAAATTAAATTAAATTAAATTAAACTTAAAATAAAATAAAATAAAATTCAAATTAAAATAAATAAAATTAAATAAAATTAAAATAAAAAATAAATAAAATAAAACAAAATAAATAAAATAAAATAAACTAAAATAAAATTAAAACAATAAAACAAATAAAATTAAAACCTTTTTTCTCTTTAAAATTTTTTCTTTTCTTTTTTCTTTTCAATTTTCTATATACATTCTTTCTTTTAAAAAAAATTTTTTTTTCTTCGAACTATCAAAATTTTACACAAACATTACATGACCATCTTTCTCGAACTTCACTTTAACCTCTAAATCACTCTTTTAAATTCTTTGAACAAATTACTTCTTTCTTTCAAAATCCTCTTAAAATTTTTTCTTTTCTTTTCTTTCTTTTCTTTTTTCAAATAACAAAAATCCCTCAAATCTTCAATTAATAAACTTAAATAACAAATTTTTTTCTTTTCATTAAATTTTCTTTACAACAAAATTGTTTCAATCAACTATTTTTTTTCTTTCTTCTTACTTAATTCTTTTTTTTAAAATTAAAACTAAAACTCCTTCAATCAAATATTCTTTTGTTTCTTCTCTCATTCAAACTTCTTCTTTCAAAATTTAAAACAAAATTTCTATTTAAATTTTTTTTCTCTGTCTTTTCTTTTTTCTTATTTCTCTCAAAATCTTATAAAAATAAATATTAAAATTCCAAATAAAACAACAAAATAAAATAACTAAATACAAATTGTTTCTACATTCCTTTTTTTTTTCTCTTTTCTCTTTTATCTTCTCCCAAACCAACCCCTTCATCTTCTCCGAAATTTCCCTTATCTCCTTTCTACATTTTTCAAAATTCTCCCCCTCTCCTACCGGAATCAATTCTCCAAGTTCCAGTAGCTCCTCGGCTACATTGAAGGAAGCAGAATTGACAATCTTATCGATTTTTCTGCTCAAGTCTTCAATAAATTATGCTCGTCGAACCTGACAAGGCTTCTTCAACCATACCTGATCAAGGGTTTCTTTGTGTTCCTCCCTCGAGGTAACCGCCAGTAACCTATCTTCAACCGACACTGCCACTTCCACAGCAGTGGGTTCCACAAGGGTCGCTTCTACATTTGAAGCTTCCGCCATAGGGACTTCAATGATGACGTCTGAATTCTAAAACAAGACCATCAGTACCTAAATTTCTAAAATATCAAGGAATAGACTTACTTCAAAAATAGGGTCTGCCTCCAAAAATAATTTTGGAGTGACCTCCACTGCCACATCCCTCTCCTCTTTTTCATCTTCGATGACTACCCTTCGCTTTTTCAGGGTCCTCCTCGAGATGGAAATCTCCTCTTCCTCCTCGACCAACTCATCAACTTCCTCTTCTACTACTTGCTTCTTGCTTGCAGCCCAAGTCACCCAGGTTGCCACATCATCCTCAACCTCCTCCTCACTCTCCCCCACTGATTGATCGTCCCCAATTGAGACGACCCAAATGTCTTCAACTACTTCCTTCGTCTTAGGGATTACCCAATATTTTGTCTTAGTGAACCGACTCTCGATATTGGCATTCTTCGACAAGGCATCACACGCCACCCTTCTCCATTGGCAAAATTCGCACTTCTGGCGAGGCCCTCGTGTCGCCGTGCTTTCTACGCAAAAATATTCCATCGACTCTCAGGCCGTGCAAGTCTTGGAAAACTGTTGTGTGACGATACCCCCATCTGCTTTAGGGTGTGGAGGCGTGGGAGTTGGTGTGGGGAAATCCGTCATAAAGGAAGGGAAATTAGTGTGGGAAGTATGTCTTACGCTCAACGGAGCTCGTGTTCTTATACCCGGGCATCTGTCACGCGCCACGTGACACTCGAGGCAAAAGTAGCTCATTAAATCAATAATAAGAGACTCAAATCCATACTCGAAGCGCAGAAAGCAATTCTCCATAGCTACTGCAACTTTCCTTTGTGTACTCGCTATCCAACCGCGCTAGTCTAAACTCTAAATCTAAATTAGTCAATTTCTCAATAGTGTGTCTTAGTCTTTTTCTCAATAAGCGATGCACAGCGCAATAATCAATATAATAGTACATTAGAAGGTTTATGAAATGTCTGTGGGTTATTAAGGGGTTAACAGATGTTAGTGAGGAGGGTCCAGGTGTAATGGATGTATTTTTAATGGTCTGTGATGTGCGGAATAATATATGGGTATGAGGTCAATGCGAGGAGGAATAAAGGATATAAAAAGGTTGGGTTTTTGGTTTGATACTCTTTAGAATTAAATTATAAAACATATTTATAGTTAATAGTGGTAAAAGCTTTAAGTGAAATCATTATTATTGTATCTTTCTTACTTTTCTCAATAATCATTTCTAAATCCTAAAACCTCGATTGTTGAGTTTCCAACCATTTGTGAGATTATAAGAATTTTAACATTACCTTTAAACTATATTGGAATTCTTCTCGGACATATCTCGAAGCAGTAGTTCTTCCTTCGAGTCATCTTTGAATCACTTCCTCGAACCATCCCTCTGTGCTTTGAAGAAGTATCTAAACTCCTCATCTCACTTACAGGAACATTGTCAGTATAGTCTAGGATAGAAGTATGATATAATAGTGTTTATTTATGGTCCTACTACTTATTGATAAATGATTTAGTGATTAAACCTCAGGGGAAGACTAATAAAATAGTTATACTCAAGTCAAACTCACAATACTTGGATTTAAGTGCGTGCTAGTGGTGGAAAATAGATGAATAAAATATAGTTATAGCTTTATATAAAGATAAAATCAATTTATAGTGGCTTTATAATATATTTCTAAATGTTAATAATTGTATAGTAGTGTTTGCTGGAGTTGTAGTAATTGAATGATGATAAATAACCATCAAAATCCCTCCTTACTTATACCCAAATCCACTGGAGTGCACACACCTTCAATCCAGATGATGCCACTGCTATCCCCGGCAATTACAGCACTGTGAGGGCCCATCACCTCCCCATGGCATCCACTTCAAGCAGTTTCAACACCCAGACCTCCAGTAAGGACCCTCCATCACTATTAATAATAACACTGATCCATACCATAAATAGAAAACCCAGATAAAAGCGGATACCATAAAGAAACAGGTAAAATAAACAATCAAAAAGAGATTTAATGAAACTAAAAGCATATAAAGGAAACAAATAAAATGTCCAAGCCCCCAATAACATCCCCAAGCATCCACATTAACCCAGAAACATCCTTCCAACCCATAAATCCGTGAATAACCATCCAAGGAAGTAATTTTAGTTGTCCAAACTGGGTGTATGCGCCTGATATAGGTGTCTATGCTTCTGTAGGCATTGTGAGTCCACTGATTTCATCCATATGACCTAAAATAAGCAGAAAAACAAAGGTTATAGGCTATTAAGGGGCTAAAACCCACTTATATACCTAAATATACATAATATACTGCATATTTCACTGAATATGAGATTTATGTATACATATAAGCTTATGTATGTCAATAATTACTTCATATCACTTAAGATAAGTATATTATGACTCCATTAACACCTTAATAAATATTATTAGGCCATGGATAAGCTATTTAAACTATTATAAGTTATATAATAGAATAATAATTATATATATATATAATAAAATAATATATATTATTATTTTAACCTTATTTTTAAGATATAAGCTTAATCTACTTAAGGTTATTTTATTTTAAGCATAAGAAATACTCAGTTCTAAGGATATTTAGGCTGACACTCCCTCACCCCAAAAAAAACAATAAAAAAAATGTTAAGACATTTTAATTAAAACTAAGTAGTGAAATAATAAAATAAAAAAAATAAAAAATAATTTTTATAATACATATACTGAATGAACAGTATTATTTAGATTTAAATTTTTTCAAGAGATTTTTAAGATCAGAGATTTCTTTTTCTGGAATCCACTGGTCATATTCACTTGATTTATTTTTAAATCTTAATAGATACTCAACTCCCTTTTCTTTAGTAAGGTGTCTCTTTTTAAGTATCTTTTCAATTTCTGCCTTTTCATCTATTTCTTCAGGCTGCTGTTTATGCCTTCCTGATCTTCTTGGAAATAGAGCAGTATCATTAGAATGGTATGGTTTTATAAGAGAAATAGGAAATACTGGATGTTTTCTATCATATGGTGCATATAGAATAACCTCAACAGCATTATTACCAACCATCTTTTTAACTACAAATGGTCCAATGAATGGATCCTTCAATTTAACATTACCATTTAAATTGAAATGTAGTGTTGAAATAAGGACTTCATCACCCTCTTTGAACATTTAATCTTTATGGGCTTTATCCCATCTTTTCTTTTCATACTCAAAAGCCTTATTTATACATTCTTGAGCATGTTTTCTGCATAATTCCTGCATCTGAAGAAAAGATTTAGTACCTGGATGGATATCCAATCTATGTAACTTATTAAGAGTTTTAGCAGGGGTATTAGGTACATAACCCAACCATAACTCAAATGGCTTTTTGCCAGTGACAGAATGTAATGTACTATTATATGCAAATTCTAAACCTGGGATAAGGGTTACCCAATCATGCGTGAATTTGTCATTGTCTTTAAAATTAAGACCAAAAGCACATTATCTTCTTATCATATCTTCTAAGGTTTGTATCATTCTTTCTGCTAGCCCATCAGTTTGTGGATGGTGTGCTGTAGAAAGTTTTAATTGACACCCTGAAACATCCATAGGTGACGTCCAGAACTCAGAAGTAAATTTAGGATTTTTGTCAGAAACTATTGCTTTGGGGAAGCCTGCTGTATTTAACATTTGTGTCCACCATAAAAAAGCTAAGTCCTTTGCAGAAACCACTTTGTGGGTAGGAATAAATTTACACATCTTTGTAAATCTATCTACAATTACCCAGCAGGAGTTATAACTCTTATGCCCTGCTATTGGCAAACATGTTACAAAGTCCATGTTAATGATTTCCCATGGAGCTTTTGGTTTCTCAATTTGTTGTAATAAACCAGCTCTTTTTCCTGTTAATCTTTTAGATTTTTGACAAGAATCACATGTTTCAACATATTTCTGAACATCCTCAGACATGTTAATCCACCAAGCTGTGTTTTTTACTCTGGTTAATGTTTTATGGTAGTCAAAATGACCTGCTAATATATCATCATGACATATACTTAACATTAACTCCTTCATTGAAGGGGGAATTACAATTACATTACTTAATTTTTTCCTGTAATATATAAAACCATCCTCAATGGAAAATTTTCCTTTTTCTAATGCCTCTTTATACTTATTTGGTAATGTTTTTATTAAAACATTCATTGAAGCATTAGATGGATCATTTAATATTGTAGTTAATTTACTCAAGTCAGGATCTGAATTATAATTATCAAGAATTGATTGCATAAACTCATCCTCAAGATCTACAATATAAATGCCATAAATGTTAATAATCTCTGACTCAGGAACATAAGCAGGATTATCATCATTATTAGGCAGAGGTACTCTAGATAACAGATCTACATTAGAGTGCAAGGTTCCTTCTCTATGTGTAATAGTCATCCGGCCTCTGTATTCTTGTACAGCTAATTGCCATCTAAACATGTGTCTATTAGGAGTTTTCATGTTTAAGAGTGACTTAACTGCACTACAGTCAGTTATTAACTCAAATTTTTGGTCTTAAAGGTAATAATGTAGCTTCTCAAGAGCCCATACTACTGCCAAACATTCAAGTTGAGTAGCACCATATTTCAATTCACCACTTCTCAGAGTATGTGAAATATAGCAGATTACTACTTCTGACATTTTACCTTCAATAAGTTGTTTTTGATGCAAAGCAGCACCCAGTCCAATAAAACTTGCATCTGTATATAATACAAAAGGTAATTAAAAATCTGGTAAACCCAAAATAGGAGCTGTCATTAAACATTCTTACAACTTATCAAAAGCTTGTTGTCTTTCATTATTCCAAATGAAAGCTTCTGATTTCTTTATCAGTGTGGTCAGTGGTGCAGCAATTGATTGGTAGTTTTTTATATATTGTCTATAATAACCACACATTCCAAGAAAAGATTGTACATCCTTCACATTTTGAGGAATGCCAATATTCTTTATTGCAGCCACTTTATTTTGGTCTACACATATTTGTAATCCAGATACAATATGACCAAGCACTTTTTAAGATTCAAACCCAAATTTACATTATTTAAATGCAAGGGTCATTTTTATTTCATTTATTTTCTGAAATACCTTCTTTAGATGGATTAAGTGTTCATCATATGTCTTAGAGAACACTATGATGTCATCAATATATACCATTAACCATCCCTCAATCATTTCATTATGGAATGTTATATCCATTAACTTCTTAAATACTGATGGAGCATTTTTTGGTCCAAATGGCATTCTGACATACTTATAAATTCCCATGTGTGTTGTTATCAACAAAAAGTTCTGTGAATTCTTTTCAACAGGAATTTGATGGTACCCTTTATTTCCATCTAGGCAACTTATATATTTAGCACCTTTAAGGGTAGCATGTATAGAGGCAATCCTTGGCAAG
Source organism: Hemileia vastatrix (assembly GCA_030280995.1). Taxonomy (NCBI): domain Eukaryota; kingdom Fungi; phylum Basidiomycota; class Pucciniomycetes; order Pucciniales; family Zaghouaniaceae; genus Hemileia; species Hemileia vastatrix. The sequence goes on along the minus strand of JASXTE010000014.1, from coordinate 8,113,331 downwards.
GGATAAATATCATCTACTGTAAATGTATTTAATGCTCTATAATCACCGCACAGTCTTGCTTTATCTTGTTCATAAGAAATTAGCACTGGTGATATTACACAATATTTTGGTGTAGTTTCAACCTTCTCAAGAATGTTCATTTTTAATAACATCTTAATATTATCCTCTATGTCTTTCCTCTTCATTGGTGAAGCAGGGTATGGTTTCTTTTTAAGACTAGCAGGAATATTATCCATATCACAGGTTAAACTAATCTTCATTTCATGATCTTTTACAAGGCCAAGTTCATTTGTACCATGTGCAAAAGCCATTGGAAATGCTTTAATTAATTCCAAAATATTATCTTTCTCAGTTTTACTTATCTGAGTGCCAAATGATGCTTTTGAAATTTCTGTTTCCAGAAGTTCCATCTCATTGGATTCTCTTCCTTTATACGGGGAATTTGTTACTGACTCAATGTGTAAGACTGTGTTAAAAGAATTTATTTTAAATTTCCTCTTACCATTCATGCCAATTGTGAAATTGTTATTAGCAGGGTCTAATTTTACACCAAATTTAGTCAGAATATCATTTCCAATGATAAAACAGTTACTACAGTTAGTATTATCCATTACTACAAAGTCACAAGTTACTCTTACATAACCATGTTGATGTTTAAAGAAAACAGCAGCTTTGTATTTACCAATGGGGTGTAGCACTGATCCAAAACCTCTCCAATTTTTATTTTGAAGTGGTTCAAGCTTAAACTTATATTCACTATCAAATTTCTGTAATGTATTAGTGGAAACAACAGAACCAGCAGCTCCTGTGTCCAGTACTATATTAAAATTTTCACCAGAAATGATAGCTGGAACCGTGATAGGTGTCATTCTAAAGTTATCAGCTTGTATATCCTTAATGATTTCAGCATCCTCAAAATTCATTAAAGATTCATTTGAGTCCATATTTAATATTGGATTTTCAAAGATGGACAAATCATCTTCCAACATACAGACTTCATTTTCATCACTATATGAGATATTGCTGTCATAATCACTTGATTCTTTACTTTTTTCAGTTTCAGTTTCAGATTCACGTTGATTTTCAACAATATTTATGTTTTTCTCACATTTGTGACCTGACCCAAGGTTTGTTACACTTATAACAAGTATTTGTTTCATAATTCTTAGGTACTACAGGTGCAGTAGGTTTTTTCTGCTTCTCCTGAAGTGTTTTTGAATTCTGAATTTTCACAGGTTCAACATTTTGTTTATAAGTGGAATACCTTGATTCATACTTATGGTTTAATAATATTTCATTGCAAATATTAATAAAATCAGAATATTCAGTAACATTTAATGTTCTAGCTACAACAATATCTCTGACAGATATAGGTAATTTATATATTATCTTATCTTTCCATAAGTTAAAATCCATATGAGGCTCAATGGATTTTAATATTTTATTTAAATTCATTAAAAATACCATAGGTTTGTCACCATTCAACGGATTATACCTAGTCTTCTCATAAAGTCTCTGCTGAGTAAGCCTGAATTTAGAACCTCCAAATTGTTTTTCAATAAGTTGTTTCCATTCAGCCCAAGAGTAGTCTTTACCCTCACTCAAGACAGCTTCAAACCATAATAAAGCAACATCCTTAAATAAAGAAATTAATTTTGATGTTATTTCTTCATCTGGTAACTTATATGAGAATTTCAAGTTGTCAATTTTCTGAATAAAATTTTGCCAATCAGAGCTGGCTTCCCCATCATAAGTTGGGTACTGATCTATCTTAGGCCAGTTTTTCTGATTGGATTTTATCTCACTAATCTTAGGTAAATTCAACAACTCATTTACTTTTGATAAATGGTCTTGTATTTCTTCCTGCACGGATTTGTGACTTACATTTTCAGATTTGACACTACCACCAGATGGTTTTAATTGTGGTGGTACAGGGAAGGAATGAGATTCACTTTTGCCAATGAAAGGATTATTATTATATTGATTATACTTATGATTATCCTGGTTCATTAGTAGATTGGCAGTTTCAATCTCAACTTTAGTTAATCTTTGTAGCAACTCAGAGACACTTTGATTTGTCTGGGCAAAAGATAACTTTGTTCTTGATTCAGTTTTTAATAAATGTGTTTCATATAATTTTTCTAACTCACAGAATTTGTTTGAAAGGTCATTATATTTATTACTCAATGAATCATATTTAAGAGTTAGAGACAAATGTTCTTTCTCTAATTCTTTGTTACGTGTTGCTAATTGATAAATGTTTAATGTCAAGGATGAAATTGTATCACTAGTGAGCTTAACTGTCTGTTCCTCACGATCAGTCATTCTATTCCACAATGCTGAAAAAATTCTATGGACAGTTGGATTATTGTTAAAATATTCCATGTCTTCCTTTTCAATTCTCTCACTCTCCTGTGAACTTCTCATCTCACTAGTAGGTGGTTGCAACTGAGGGTTAACTGTATTATCATTGTAAATAGTACTGTTATTGTGGACAAAAGATAAGTCAGGTGTATCTACTCTAAAACCTAAATTTCTTAAATCCTCCTCTATTTTTTGCACAGATTTAACATCAATAGAATTACCTATATTGTAATTATCAGTATTATGTTCAATCTGAGAAGGTAATCTACTTACCAAGGGATGGTTGCCAGTCCTGATTTTTGGCGCTTTTTTCCTTTGTAAGGGTGAGCTGAGGAAGTCAGATGAGGTGGTGGATCCCTGTTGCAACTGTGGCTTGTCCACTGTTGATGAAACCAGTCCCATTTCCATTTTTCTACCAGGATTTTCTCCTGGGAGTGAGTTGACTTGCCTTGGAAAGGGGGTTGCTGATTTGACTGACTGGGCTGGCCTCCCTTTAACTCTGCCAATTCCTGATTCATCTGCTGAAACCCTACCTTGCAATTGTTTTGCAACTGCTCTACCTCTTTGAACATGAGTGATTTTGATTCCTCCAACTTCAGAACCTGTTTGGCCAGGTGGGACATTTGATCCTGAAGAGGAGGAGACGTCTTTTTTATAGTTATATTTTTTAAGAGGGCGTCCTTTTCCTCTATACTCATGCTTTCTGCCTGGGGGTACTGTTGGCCTTCCATGGTGATGTCCTGGAAAGTTTTTGTTAGCTTTAGACCTGGTATTATAAGCAGGCTTTTCACTTACACTGTCCTGGGGAGCACTCATATTGTTAAGAATGACAATATTTTACGTCTACAAAAGGAAAAAACTCTATGGAATTAGTAGACAAAAGATATTAGCAATTATATTACTAATAAAAAAGCAATGGAGCTTACCCTGAATTTATGTCTTTATTTATTTAAATAAAATGTAAGAAAAATTTGAAAAAATCTGTTAAAAATATAATAATAAGTTTAACTAGACCTCTATAAGGGTGAATAAGTAGCTTACCAAGCTTTAACCAAATACCAATTTAATTGGGTGTTATATTGGTGTCCAAATACCAAGTGAAATTGGGTTTATATTGGGTACAGTTACTACTGTAAATATCTAATTTTTATGATAAAAAATTAGTACAATTATTTTAAGGGTTCTTTTCCGCAATCAATGAGTTATAATGACCCACTAATATGCAGCAGACCCAAATATTTGGCTTATTTTGAGCTGTACTAAGGTAAAAATCACGTCCCAAGGCTTATACTAAATACTAAGTAAAATATAAGGAAAGACCCCCAATTGTCAGTATAGTCTAGTATATAATTATGATATAATAGTGTTTATTTATGGTCCTACTACTTATTGATAAATGATTTAGTGATTAAACCTCAGGGGAAGACTAATAAAATAGTTATACTCAAGTCAAACTCACAATACTTGGATTTTAATGTGTGCTAGTGGTGGAAAATAGATGAATAAAATATAGTTATAGCTTATATAAAGATAAAATCAATTTTTAGTGGCTTTATAATAGGGGGTGTCAGTTCTGGCAAATCCGCACTTAAATAAGTGCAGATTTCCAAAACACACTAGCCCCAATACTGGTGGATTTCAAAATGAAATAAGTCACTTATTTCACTCAAATTCGCACTTTCTCAACCAAAAGTGCTGATTTCACCATCAAGTCCCATTTCACTGATTTGTCAGCATCATCCCATTCATACACAGCACTCCGCAGAATAACACTTCATAACTCAAAACATCGTACATCACTTACATCTTCATATCATATCATATAAGAGTTATGCCTTCCTCACTTTCAAATCGTGATAAATTACATAAAGCAATGACTTTCATGGCTCTTGAACTGCTCTTGGACTCTGATCCCGATTCTGATTCTGATCTAGAAGAAGATTTTGTCTTTTTATCAAAAATGGCCACGAAACGTTACCTTCTTCCCAGAAAGCCTCAAGTACTTCATACCCCCAAGTACACCATCCAAACACTTCTTAAACTATCTACACCCAGTTTTAGAGAGCTGTTCAGGACTTCTCAGGAATGTTTGCTTAAATTGCTTGAGCTTATTCAGGATCATCCCATATTTCACAATAATTCTCAAAAAGAACAACAACATCCTTCAATTCAATTGGCCATCACACTATGTCATTTGGGTTCAAATGGTAATGGAGCCGCTTTGAAACGTTTAGAAAATGTCTTTGATTTAGGGTATGGTTCAGTTAACACTTATACCAAACAATGTATCATTGCCATCAACTCCTTGTAATCTCAACTTCTCACCTGGCCAAAAAAAGAAGAGCGACTTGAATCATCTCAGGTTATGCAAGCAGAGGGCTTCCCAGGATGTATTGGTTTTGTTGATGGTACTGCTATTCCTTTGAGCCAGAAACCTGCTCAAGGTGGAAACAATTACTTTCACATTCTCGTCAAAAATTTTCACCAAAATATTTACAAGTCAAAAAAATTCTATATCTGTTTTAAAAAATTGGCAATACTCTCCCCTGAATTTTATTGAAGCAAGGGGTGGATATCACCAAAAATTTTCTAAGTCATCAATTTCACATGTCAGATTTGAAAATTTGGCAATACCCCCCCCCCCTGCATTTTATTGAAGTAAGTGGTGGAAGTCATCTAAATTTAATATAATTACGTAAATTATTAAATAAATATCTAATATATATCAATTTCCCTAGTTTAAAGTAATGACAATCCCTTAAGCCAAAATGCAGATCAAATCTAGAAACAAAAGTTTGGGACTTTCCACAAGTATAGGCTAGAGGAACCCCATGAAACAAATAAATGTTATCATGATTACCATTTATACAACACAAGGTCATGGGCCCATTACTTTAGTTGAGGAAATTGATACATAAAAAATATTTATTAAAAATTTACGAAAAAATATAAAATTTTCGATGACAACTCTAATCCCCATACTTTTTGGATCTAAATAAAGTTTTTTTAAATCGATTAACTTTACCTTCTTTCATTACCTTATTGATTCTTTGAATCAACTTATGACTGATTTGAAATGAGCAACCAAAATGTGTTAAATGTTGACAGGATTCCAAACCAGGAAGAGCTTTGGTCGTTTGATGATTATCCTTAGAAGAATTCCAAATAGTTTCGATGATACCATTTCCCAAACCAAAATCAATGATGCACTGGTGGTCTGGAAAATATAAACCATGTCATTTGATTTTAGCTGGAGATAGTATTGGTTGGCCAGTAATCAGTTTGATATATGAGAATATACCAAAAGTAAGAAAATTGGTGTCCTTGGTATCAGTGTGAATTTTATTGTGAAATCCAGAATGAGTGATAATAACATTAGAAAATAAAAGATATTTGTGGCTGATATCTTCCCATTCGGAGTCACACCAATTCGGTATTCCAACTTTGGTTGCAAGTTCATGATTTTTTTCAAATGCTTTATTACAGTGCTTTTTGAGTCAAAGAGCAAGAAAAGAGTTAAAGGAAGGTAGAGTGTCCCATAAGTGAAAATCTTCATCTTTTTGAGCTTTAGTGATATTCTTGAGCAACAAATATATGCCTATATAATTGAAATGCCTAGATAATAATCATATAAGAGTTTCAGAATCCTTATCCTCTAAATATGCAATATAAAAATGTGAAATAAGACAAGTGAAATTTGGAAAAAAGGCTCAACTTCAAAGGTCAAAATCTCAGCAACCACTGAACCTAATTCAAACCTGTTTGTGGGAAATGAAAGATATGCTTTAGTAGAATCTTCAGTTAAAGGACATGTGATTTAAATAAACCTAACCCTAATTTGTTACATAAAAAAATGAAATAAAAATTTAAATTGGGAAAAAAAAGGCTCAACTTTAACGGTCAATATCTCAGCAACCACTGAATCAAATTAAAATCTGTTTGTGGGAAATGAAAGGTAGCCTTCAGGAGAATCTTCAGTAAAAAGAACATTAGATTTGAATAAATCTAACCCTAATTCCAAGTCTGATTTTCAAAATTTTACAAAAACTTGAAAAGTGGTAATGAAGATGAGATCAAAAGGAGTTTTATAAGTTCACTGTTATCCAGATAAGAGTCATACATATATTTAAGTATGAACTTTTCATAAAAGGAATGAGATATCATATAGGCATGAAAAAAAGGAGATGAAACTTACCTTGATTGAAAAGTAGGAAAAATAGAGTGAGAAAGATTGATGTTGGAATTGTGGGGAAATTGAATATGGAGTAAGTGAAATGCATAAAGAATGTGCAATGTATGTGTTTCAATGAAATGGAGCCAAAAAAAAGTGAAATAAGGGAAAGGGGGGATAATGACCATGCCAAGGAGGGATGAAGAGTAGGGTGATGGAGCTAAAAAAGAAATTAAAGAGGGAGAGAAAAAAAAGGTTAATTATACCATTGAAATCCAAAATAACCACTTACAAAAAAAATTTAGATAAAAAAAATAAAATAAACAGAAAAAAACAAAAAAAATTATAATTAGTAATCAAAAAATCAAAAAAAAGAATAAAGTGACTTACCTGGAGAGATGAGATGACAAAATGAATGAAAACAAATTGTTTGAGGGATGTTGGAGGAGAATAGGAAAAGGATATGAGGGATGAATGAAAAAAAAAATCACTGACAAAATATGCGATTTCATGTTGAGCTGGTGAAAGAAAACCAATGAGCCATCCAAAAAAAAAATTTTCACCGTAAATTCCAAAAAAAATGAATATGCAACAAACCAAAATACCAACCCAAGTGAATGAAGTACACAAAGAGGACATTTGGAGAGTACAAAATGGTATGGGAAAGAAAGGGATGATGTGGCCAACATGTGGTTTTGAAAAAAAAAATCACGAAAAAAGTGCTGATTTGAGGTCAGAACTGACACCCATAGAAAAAAGATTAAGAAGTAGAAGAAATAAGTAAAAAAGAATGTAAACATGCCTGGTCAAAATATTGAAAATGTCAGGAAGGGGTGTGTGCCGAGGATTGATGGGTAGGTAGCGAGGAAGGTCAGTGTGTTACATGTGACAGGGATGGGGTAAGAAAGGAAGGGATGTTTTGTGGCCAAAATGTGGTTGTAAAAAAAACGGGAAAAAAGTGCTGATTTGAGGTCATAACTGACACCCTTTTTTGAAATAAGTGACTTTTTTGCAAAATTTAAGTGCTGATTTGTAAGTGCTGATTTGGTTTGAAATCCGCACTTAAGTTAAGTGCAGATTTGCCAGAACTGACACCCCCTAATATATTTCTAAAGGTTAATAATTGTATAGTAGTGTTTGTTGGAGTTGTAGTAATTGAATTATGATAAATAACCGTCAAAATCCCTCCTTACTTATACCCAAATCCACTGGAGTGCACAGACCTTCAATCCAGATGATGTCACTGCTATCCCCGGCAATTACAGCACTGTGAGGGCCCATCACCTCCCCATGGCGTCCACTTCAAGCAGTTTCAACACCCAGACCTCCAGTAAGGACCCTCCATCACTATTAATAATAACACTGATCCATACCATAAATAGAAAACCCAGATAAAAGCGGATACCATAAAGAAACAGGTAAAATAAACAATCAAAAAGAGATTTAATGAAACTAAAAGCATATAAAGGAAACAAATAAACTGTCCAAGCCCCCAATAACATCCCCAAGCATCCACATTAACCCAGAAACATCCTTCCAACCCATAAATCCGTGAATAACCATCCAAGGAAGTAATTTTAGTTGTCCAAACTGGGTGTATGCGCCTGATATAGGTGTCTATGCTTCTGTAGGCATTGTGAGTCCACTGATTTTGTCCATATGACCTAAAATAAGCAGAAAAACAAAGGTTATAGGCTATTAAGGGGCTAAAACCCACTTATATACCTAAATATACATAATATACTGCATATTTCACTGAATATGAGATTTATGTATACATATAAGCTTATGTATGTCAATAATTACTTCATATCACTTAAGATAAGTATATTATGACTCCATTAACACCTTAATAAATATTATTAGGCCATGGATAAGCTATTTAAACTATTATAAGTTATATAATAGAATAATAATTATATATATATATAATAAAATAATATATATTATTATTTTAACCTTATTTTTAAGATATAAGCTTAATCTACTTAAGGTTATTTTATTTTAAGCATAAGAAATACTCAGTCCTAAGGATATTTAGGCTGACAATAAACCTAAGAAAACCCTGTCCCTTTAAGTAAATTAAGAGTTGACAATCAACTAAGCTTAAATTTCTACTTGATAAAGAAATGAATTGTTGACCAGTTCATATTGATGCTTTTTGGAATGTTGGAATTGGTGTTCTTTGGAAAATATAAAGAAATACAACAAAAAGTTGTGCCAGTGAAAAGTTATTTAAATGATTGAAAATATATATGTCTTGATAAGGTTTTTATTTTATGAAATTAATGTTATTTTTGAGTCCCTGAGGTTGAGAGATTCCTAATGGTACCCTATGTATGTAAACTGAAAATAACCACACTGGGATCATGGACAAGAATTGGCCGCCATTGGTGGATGGAACACATTTTGGAAAGCATCAACATGTAAGCTAAAGTGGATTCCAAATGAGAGTCAGCCATTAAAGATAAAGATTATTTCATAGTGGATGCAAGTTGCTTCCTAGTAGAGAAGTGCTCTGATGCAGGGGAAACCCAATTCCAGATCGCTAATTGCGGATCCCTTGAGGTTGATCGTCATGCCAGCAGGGTCCTTAGGGGCTGGAACGACGGGGCGAGACAGATGATCGGCGAAATCGTTGACAGCAACCCTCTATGCATAGTAGCCCTTGGATTATGCAATATCCTGTCTTGGGCTCTTTTTTCTTCTTTTTCTTTTTCTTTTTCTTCTTTTCAGCTTTCTCAACAACCATCTCGTCCTCTTCAATCATCCGGATCTTTTGGTTAACATCTCGTCCTCATCCTCCCAGAACATGTCCTCGTCCTTCGAAAAGGCTTCTCTGCCTTCCCTCTCTTCTTCTTCCTCTGCTGCTTCCGCTGCCGCTGCTGCCGCTGCTGCTGCTTCTGCCGCAAGAAAAGCTAGCGTCAGTCTGCAACTTTTCAAGGAAGCCAGTAGACATCCTCTTCCTCCACGCTCTCAGCCTTCTTCTGCTATCACCAGTTCTTCTCCCGCCTCTATTCGCCCTCAAGTTTCTCTAAATTCAAACACTTCTTCCTCCAACCCATTCGATGACCTCCTCATGAAGAGCGTCCCTGAACGTGATCCGCAAGGCACTCTGCTCTCCTCTGTCAGGCTTGCCCCCTCATTTACCTTACCCGCCACCCAATCCTCCCTTCTCTCGTCCAGAAACACTCTTGCTAACCCTCAACAACCGAGCCCATCAACTTCTACTCCACATTTTTCTCCTACGGTATTATGCCACTCTCCGTTTTCTAATTCTTCTCCTACTCACACGCGCCCTTTTCGATCTCGCACCCTCTCTTCGCCTACTTTCACCACTCCAACATATCCCCGCATATCATCTTTTTCTCCATTCACCAATGAGTCTTCAGCTGCTCCTCAGTATAACACTGCTTCGCATTCTAAAGCTGATAAACTCTCCAGAGTAATTCATCCACCTTTTGTGGTCACGTCTCCTCATTGTCTCTATTCCGCAAGGAGCCCTGTTTCTTGCAACCCATCTTCCTCTTCCTTGTCCGACATACTCGATAGTGATACCTTAGATTTAACTCAATCAGACTCTTCTGCTTCCTCTTCTCCTCGTCGACCGACAGCTAGAGTTTTACCCCACCCTAGCAGTACAGCTCATCATCGTTACTCTTCTTCTCATGAGATCGAACCTAAAAATTCTATTCATCCTGTTGTTCGACTTTCCCACCCCTCTCTATCTCCTTCAAAAGATTCTTCTTCAAAACGCCGGTACTCTAGTGACCATAAGGTTGTAAACAATGTGTGTCTCGTAGATATCCTATTCTTTCATTTGTTCTGTCTATTTTTTATTTTTTATTTTTTTTTTAATATTATTTTTTTTTCTTCATCCGCCAATAACTTGATTTGTTTCATTTATTATTACGATGAGACTCATTTCAGTTTGACAGTGATAAAGTAAACTCAACAAAACTCTTACCCTCTCAATCTCAATTGTCAAATTCTCCATTCCGTGCTATTCATTCAGATGAACAGCTAGAAAAATCCAGAATTATATCTGATTATCATGTTGAGGTTGATCTAGACACATTGTCTCAACCTAATCTTGCCAAAACCGAGTCTACTATTTCCTGTGTCAAGGAAGAATCAATTGTCCCTGCTGATCCTTCATTTGAAAAATACCACTTTTCAGATCGCTCTCTCTCTCCAAGCTTATCTACCGAAGAAGAAGAATCTGAAACAAACAGGGATCTTCACGATTCAGAAGAGTTCAACATACCACTGGCTGTACCGCTGGAACCTTATACCAATCAAGTCGGCGGACATCATCATATTTTTCGATTTTCCCAGAAAGCTGTATGTAAGGTGTGTGAAAGCAAACCTTAAATTAAAATAACCATTTGTCTCAGTTAATAAATAAACTACTTTTTTGACTTGACTTGACTTGTTCTTGATAGCCATTGGTAAGTCGAGAGAACACTTTTTACGAAGCTGTCGAAAAAGATCATCCAGAACTTCTGGCGTTTGTCCCCCGATATTTGGGCGTTTTAAATGTCACGTATCGTCGAGGAAAGAACAGTGAACATAAATGCTGTTCCTCTCCTCAAAAAAATCCAGGAAATGGCTCTCTCGTGGCTCACAAACCTTCTACTGTAAAGAAAAGGCGAAGGGTTTTTCGTCGAAAATCAGGATCCCAACATTCTTATAGCAGTGATGAAGATGAAATTCCAGAAGTTGCTCTGAGCGAGAACAGGCATATTTTACCGGACTCACTTTGGTATGAATTAGATCCTTATTGCCAAGCTCCTCGATTAAGCTGTAAATCAAACGATAGTGGTCTACGCACAACCATTCATTCTTCCCAAGAAGTTTCTCCCGATAGAAATTCATCATGCCCCGTCCATTCCATAGCCATTTCCAAATCATCCGGCGATTCACTTTCCCCTCCAACTCCGTTTAGTACTCCAGTCGGCTCTCCTCAAGATGTTTTGTTGCATGGGTACTCACAGGAAGGGGGAAACTTGCCGACATATGACGGGCCTTACCTCCAACCCAAGCCTCCTGGGTCTTCCTCTTCATGTAATGCTATTCGTGGTCGGGGCTCAACCCAAGTCAATCGCAGACTTTGCGAACAAGTATTACGTGAAGTGTTTAGTAGTCCCAAGTTGCATGCTCACAAGAACCAATGGCCTGATTCTGAATACAGCAACAGCCCCCTTGAACAGTCTGGAAGCAAATTTGGATTGCTCAAGTCTCATCGACGCTCACATGATTCTTCTTCTACCTTTGAATCTTCTTCTAGTTTTGATCATACCAGCCGTCCGGTTCATTTTACACCTCTGCAGTCGCAAAAAGCATTTAAGAGAAAGTCTAATGATGGGGTGGGCTCGTCTCGAATTGAAATGAGACGTACCATGAGTGAGAGTTATTTGGAACATTCTAAGGGTCAAATGTCTGTATCTTCCCAGAGTGAAAATTCTCAAGTGACGCTCATGGATGAAAGAGTAGATTGTACACTAGCTATGGGTAAGCTTCTTCATGTTCACTCCTGTACCATCGGGTTTCCATATTTCACTCACAAAGCAGTTGTTGATAATCCGTCGATCTAGATTCCAATATCTCCCTAGCACTTCCTACAAACAGACGGTTCCACGAAAAACAAACCCTTCCAGATGAATCACTCCACTCTCGATCGTCCTCCCAGTCTCGTGATATCTCTTGTGTTCGACAGAAACAGTTTTTATTAATGGAGGATCTCACTGGTCCCCTAAAATCTCCGTGTGTTCTAGATTTGAAAATGGGAACTAGGCAATATGGCGTGGACGCTTCTCCAGCTAAAAAGGTTAGCCAAACGTTTAAGTGCAAACAGACTTCGAGCGGAAATCTTGGGGTTCGTATTTGTGGGATGCAAGTAAGTGATTATGTTTTAGATCTCCCTTCTCTATCTTGATCCATGTTTTCCAATAGCTATTGAAAGTTTCATGCTTGCCCTGTGTAATGACACTTGCCCAACATCTATTCATATTCTTTGGTGCAACTGGGTTTGGCTTAATTGGTTTTTTTTTTAATAAACCTTTTCCACCTCGCCTTCAATTTTTATTCATTTTTTTCATTTTGACTGAACGCGTCTAGGTTTTCAAGGCGGCAGAGAAC